>CM060271.1:10234578-10912689 GCA_030684275.1 Acipenser oxyrinchus oxyrinchus | reverse complement strand
GCAGTGCTGATGAGGGTGTGCAGGGCTCTACAGAGCTGTCTCAATCACCATGCTCACCCCTGCACGAGCCTACAGTTCACATCCGCAGTGCTGATGAGGGTGTGCAGGGCTCTACAGAGCTGTCTGTCACCATGCTCACCGCTCCACGAGCCTACAGTTCACATAATCAGTGCTGATGAGGGTGTGCAGGGCTCTACAGAGCTGTCTTCATCACCATGCTCACCACTGCACAAGCCTACAGTTCACATCCGCAGTGCTGATGAGGGTGTGAGGGCTCTACAGAGGTGTCTGTCACCATGCTCACCCCTGCACGAGCCTACAGTTCACATCCGCAGTGCTGATGAGGGTGTGCAGGGCTCTACAGAGCTGTCTGTCACCATACTCAACCCTACACGAGCCTACAGTTCACATCCGCAGTGCTGATGAGGGTGTGCAGGGCTCTACAGAGCTGTCTCAGTCACCATGCTCACCCCTGCACGAGCCTACAGTTCACATCCGCAGTGCTGATGAGGGTGTGCAGGGCTCTACAGAGCTGTCTCAGTCACCATGCTCACCCCTGCACGAGCCTACAGTTCACATCCGCAGTGCTGATGAGGGTGTGCAGGGCTCTACAGAGCTGTCTCAGTCACCATGCTCACCCCTGCACGAGCCTACAGTTCACATCCGCAGTGCTGATGAGGGTGTGCAGGGCTCTACAGAGCTGTCTCAGTCACCATGCTCACCCCTGCACGAGCCTACAGTTCACATCCGCAGTGCTGATGAGGGTGTGCAGGGCTCTACAGAGCTGTCTCAGTCACCATGCTCACCCCTGCACGAGCCTACAGTTCACATCCGCAGTGCTGATGAGGGTGTGCAGGGCTCTACAGAGCTGTCTCAGTCACCATGCTCACCCCTGCACGAGCCTACAGTTCACATCCGCAGTGCTGATGAGGGTGTGCAGGGCTCTACAGAGCTGTCTCAGTCACCATGCTCACCCCTGCACGAGCCTACAGTTCACATCCGCAGTGCTGATGAGGGTGTGCAGGGCTCTACAGAGCTGTCTCAGTCACCATGCTCACCCCTGCACGAGCCTACAGTTCACATCCGCAGTGCTGATGAGGGTGTGCAGGGCTCTACAGAGCTGTCTCAGTCACCATGCTCACCCCTGCACGAGCCTACAGTTCACATCCGCAGTGCTGATGAGGGTGTGCAGGGCTCTACAGAGCTGTCTCAGTCACCATGCTCACCCCTGCACGAGCCTACAGTTCACATCCGCAGTGCTGATGAGGGTGTGCAGGGCTCTACAGAGCTGTCTCAGTCACCATGCTCACCCCTGCACGAGCCTACAGTTCACATCCGCAGTGCTGATGAGGGTGTGCAGGGCTCTACAGAGCTGTCTCAGTCACCATGCTCACCCCTGCACGAGCCTACAGTTCACATCCGCAGTGCTGATGAGGGTGTGCAGGGCTCTACAGAGCTGTCTCAGTCACCATGCTCACCCCTGCACGAGCCTACAGTTCACATCCGCAGTGCTGATGAGGGTGTGCAGGGCTCTACAGAGCTGTCTCAGTCACCATGCTCACCCCTGCACGAGCCTACAGTTCACATCCGCAGTGCTGATGAGGGTGTGCAGGGCTCTACAGAGCTGTCTCAGTCACCATGCTCACCCCTGCACGAGCCTACAGTTCACATCCGCAGTGCTGATGAGGGTGTGCAGGGCTCTACAGAGCTGTCTCAGTCACCATGCTCACCCCTGCACGAGCCTACAGTTCACATCCGCAGTGCTGATGAGGGTGTGCAGGGCTCTACAGAGCTGTCTCAGTCACCATGCTCACCCCTGCACGAGCCTACAGTTCACATCCGCAGTGCTGATGAGGGTGTGCAGGGCTCTACAGAGCTGTCTCAGTCACCATGCTCACCCCTGCACGAGCCTACAGTTCACATCCGCAGTGCTGATGAGGGTGTGCAGGGCTCTACAGAGCTGTCTCAGTCACCATGCTCACCCCTGCACGAGCCTACAGTTCACATCCGCAGTGCTGATGAGGGTGTGCAGGGCTCTACAGAGCTGTCTCAGTCACCATGCTCACCCCTGCACGAGCCTACAGTTCACATCCGCAGTGCTGATGAGGGTGTGCAGGGCTCTACAGAGCTGTCTCAGTCACCATGCTCACCCCTGCACGAGCCTACAGTTCACATCCGCAGTGCTGATGAGGGTGTGCAGGGCTCTACAGAGCTGTCTCAGTCACCATGCTCACCCCTGCACGAGCCTACAGTTCACATCCGCAGTGCTGATGAGGGTGTGCAGGGCTCTACAGAGCTGTCTCAATCACCATGCTCACCCCTGCACGAGCCTACAGTTCACATCCGCAGTGCTGATGAGGGTGTGCAGGGCTCTACAGAGCTGTCTCAGTCACCATGCTCACCCCTGCACGAGCCTACAGTTCACATCCGCAGTGCTGATGAGGGTGTGCAGGGCTCTACAGAGCTGTCTCAGTCACCATGCTCACCCCTGCACGAGCCTACAGTTCACATCCGCAGTGCTGATGAGGGTGTGCAGGGCTCTACAGAGCTGTCTCAGTCACCATGCTCACCCCTGCACGAGCCTACAGTTCACATCCGCAGTGCTGATGAGGGTGTGCAGGGCTCTACAGAGCTGTCTCAGTCACCATGCTCACCCCTGCACGAGCCTACAGTTCACATCCGCAGTGCTGATGAGGGTGTGCAGGGCTCTACAGAGCTGTCTCAGTCACCATGCTCACCCCTGCACGAGCCTACAGTTCACATCCGCAGTGCTGATGAGGGTGTGCAGGGCTCTACAGAGCTGTCTCAGTCACCATGCTCACCCCTGCACGAGCCTACAGTTCACATCCGCAGTGCTGATGAGGGTGTGCAGGGCTCTACAGAGCTGTCTCAGTCACCATGCTCACCCCTGCACGAGCCTACAGTTCACATCCGCAGTGCTGATGAGGGTGTGCAGGGCTCTACAGAGCTGTCTCAGTCACCATGCTCACCCCTGCACGAGCCTACAGTTCACATCCGCAGTGCTGATGAGGGTGTGCAGGGCTCTACAGAGCTGTCTCAGTCACCATGCTCACCCCTGCACGAGCCTACAGTTCACATCCGCAGTGCTGATGAGGGTGTGCAGGGCTCTACAGAGCTGTCTCAGTCACCATGCTCACCCCTGCACGAGCCTACAGTTCACATCCGCAGTGCTGATGAGGGTGTGCAGGGCTCTACAGAGCTGTCTCAGTCACCATGCTCACCCCTGCACGAGCCTACAGTTCACATCCGCAGTGCTGATGAGGGTGTGCAGGGCTCTACAGAGCTGTCTGTCACCATGCTCACCCCTGCACGAGCCGACAGTTCACATCCGCAGTGCTGATGAGGGTGTGCAGGGCTCTACAGAGCTGTCTCAGTCACCATGCTCACCCCTGCACGAGCCTACAGTTCACATCCGCAGTGCTGATGAGGGTGTGCAGGGCTCTACAGAGCTGTCTCAGTCACCATGCTCACCCCTGCACGAGCCTACAGTTCACATCCGCTGTGCTGATGAGGTTGTGCAGGGCTCTACAGAGCTGTCTCAATCACCATGCTCACCCCTGCACGAGCCTACAGTTCACATCCGCAGTGCTGATGAGGGTGTGCAGGGCTCTACAGAGCTGTCTCAATCACCATGCTCACCCCTGCACGAGCCTACAGTTCACATCCGCAGTGCTGATGAGGGTGTGCAGGGCTCTACAGAGCTGTCTCAGTCACCATGCTCACCCCTGCACGAGCCTACAGTTCACATCCGCAGTGCTGATGAGGGTGTGCAGGGCTCTACAGAGCTGTCTCAGTCACCATGCTCACCCCTGCACGAGCCTACAGTTCACATCCACAGTGCTGATGAGGGTGTGCAGGGCTCTACAGAGCTGTCTCAATCACCATGCTCACCTCTGCACGAGCCTACAGTTCACATCCGCAGTGCTGATGAGGGTGTGCAGGGCTCTACAGAGCTGTCAGTCACCATGCTCACCCCTGCACGAGCCTACAGTTCACATCCGCAGTGCTGATGAGGGTGTGCAGGGCTCTACAGAGCTGTCTGTCACCATGCTCACCCCTGCACGAGCCTACAGTTCACATCCGCAGTGCTGATGAGGGTGTGCAGGGCTCTACAGAGCTGTCTCAGTCACCATGCTCACCCCTGCACGAGCCTACAGTTCACATCCGCAGTGCTGATGAGGGTGTGCAGGGCTCTACAGAGCTGTCTGTCACCATGCTCACCCCTGCACGAGCCTACAGTTCACATCCGCAGTGCTGATGAGGGTGTGCAGGGCTCTACAGAGCTGTCTCAGTCACCATGCTCACCCCTGCACGAGCCTACAGTTCACATCCGCAGTGCTGATGAGGGTGTGCAGGGCTCTACAGAGCTGTCTCAGTCACCATGCTCACCCCTGCACGAGCCTACAGTTCACATCCGCAGTGCTGATGAGGGTGTGCAGGGCTCTACAGAGCTGTCTCAGTCACCATGCTCACCCCTGCACGAGCCTACAGTTCACATCCGCAGTGCTGATGAGGGTGTGCAGGGCTCTACAGAGCTGTCTCAGTCACCATGCTCACCCCTGCACGAGCCTACAGTTCACATCCGCAGTGCTGATGAGGGTGTGCAGGGCTCTACAGAGCTGTCTCAGTCACCATGCTCACCCTGCACGAGCCTACAGTTCACATCCGCAGTGCTGATGAGGGTGTGCAGGGCTCTACAGAGCTGTCTCAGTCACCATGCTCACCCTGCACGAGCCTACAGTTCACATCCGCAGTGCTGATGAGGGTGTGCAGGGCTCTACAGAGCTGTCTCAGTCACCATGCTCACCCCTGCACGAGCCTACAGTTCACATCCGCAGTGCTGATGAGGGTGTGCAGGGCTCTACAGAGCTGTCTCAGTCACCATGCTCACCCCTGCACGAGCCTACAGTTCACATCCGCAGTGCTGATGAGGGTGTGCAGGGCTCTACAGAGCTGTCTCAGTCACCATGCTCACCCCTGCACGAGCCTACAGTTCACATCCGCAGTGCTGATGAGGGTGTGCAGGGCTCTACAGAGCTGTCTCAGTCACCATGCTCACCCCTGCACGAGCCTACAGTTCACATCCGCAGTGCTGATGAGGGTGTGCAGGGCTCTACAGAGCTGTCTCAGTCACCATGCTCACCCCTGCACGAGCCTACAGTTCACATCCGCAGTGCTGATGAGGGTGTGCAGGGCTCTACAGAGCTGTCTCAGTCACCATGCTCACCCCTGCACGAGCCTACAGTTCACATCCGCAGTGCTGATGAGGGTGTGCAGGGCTCTACAGAGCTGTCTCAGTCACCATGCTCACCCCTGCACGAGCCTACAGTTCACATCCGCAGTGCTGATGAGGGTGTGCAGGGCTCTACAGAGCTGTCTCAGTCACCATGCTCACCCCTGCACGAGCCTACAGTTCACATCCGCAGTGCTGATGAGGGTGTGCAGGGCTCTACAGAGCTGTCTCAGTCACCATGCTCACCCCTGCACGAGCCTACAGTTCACATCCGCAGTGCTGATGAGGGTGTGCAGGGCTCTACAGAGCTGTCTCAGTCACCATGCTCACCCCTGCACGAGCCTACAGTTCACATCCGCAGTGCTGATGAGGGTGTGCAGGGCTCTACAGAGCTGTCTCAGTCACCATGCTCACCCCTGCACGAGCCTACAGTTCACATCCGCAGTGCTGATGAGGGTGTGCAGGGCTCTACAGAGCTGTCTCAGTCACCATGCTCACCCCTGCACGAGCCTACAGTTCACATCCGCAGTGCTGATGAGGGTGTGCAGGGCTCTACAGAGCTGTCTCAGTCACCATGCTCACCCCTGCACGAGCCTACAGTTCACATCCGCAGTGCTGATGAGGGTGTGCAGGGCTCTACAGAGCTGTCTCAGTCACCATGCTCACCCCTGCACGAGCCTACAGTTCACATCCGCAGTGCTGATGAGGGTGTGCAGGGCTCTACAGAGCTGTCTCAGTCACCATGCTCACCCCTGCACGAGCCTACAGTTCACATCCGCAGTGCTGATGAGGGTGTGCAGGGCTCTACAGAGCTGTCTCAGTCACCATGCTCACCCCTGCACGAGCCTACAGTTCACATCCGCAGTGCTGATGAGGGTGTGCAGGGCTCTACAGAGCTGTCTCAGTCACCATGCTCACCCCTGCACGAGCCTACAGTTCACATCCGCAGTGCTGATGAGGGTGTGCAGGGCTCTACAGAGCTGTCTCAGTCACCATGCTCACCCCTGCACGAGCCTACAGTTCACATCCGCAGTGCTGATGAGGGTGTGCAGGGCTCTACAGAGCTGTCTCAGTCACCATGCTCACCCCTGCACGAGCCTACAGTTCACATCCGCAGTGCTGATGAGGGTGTGCAGGGCTCTACAGAGCTGTCTCAGTCACCATGCTCACCCCTGCACGAGCCTACAGTTCACATCCGCAGTGCTGATGAGGGTGTGCAGGGCTCTACAGAGCTGTCTCAGTCACCATGCTCACCCCTGCACGAGCCTACAGTTCACATCCGCAGTGCTGATGAGGGTGTGCAGGGCTCTACAGAGCTGTCTCAGTCACCATGCTCACCCCTGCACGAGCCTACAGTTCACATCCGCAGTGCTGATGAGGGTGTGCAGGGCTCTACAGAGCTGTCTCAGTCACCATGCTCACCCCTGCACGAGCCTACAGTTCACATCCGCAGTGCTGATGAGGGTGTGCAGGGCTCTACAGAGCTGTCTCAGTCACCATGCTCACCCCTGCACGAGCCTACAGTTCACATCCGCAGTGCTGATGAGGGTGTGCAGGGCTCTACAGAGCTGTCTCAGTCACCATGCTCACCCCTGCACGAGCCTACAGTTCACATCCGCAGTGCTGATGAGGGTGTGCAGGGCTCTACAGAGCTGTCTCAGTCACCATGCTCACCCCTGCACGAGCCTACAGTTCACATCCGCAGTGCTGATGAGGGTGTGCAGGGCTCTACAGAGCTGTCTCAGTCACCATGCTCACCCCTGCACGAGCCTACAGTTCACATCCGCAGTGCTGATGAGGGTGTGCAGGGCTCTACAGAGCTGTCTCAGTCACCATGCTCACCCCTGCACGAGCCTACAGTTCACATCCGCAGTGCTGATGAGGGTGTGCAGGGCTCTACAGAGCTGTCTCAGTCACCATGCTCACCCCTGCACGAGCCTACAGTTCACATCCGCAGTGCTGATGAGGGTGTGCAGGGCTCTACAGAGCTGTCTCAGTCACCATGCTCACCCCTGCACGAGCCTACAGTTCACATCCGCAGTGCTGATGAGGGTGTGCAGGGCTCTACAGAGCTGTCTCAGTCACCATGCTCACCCCTGCACGAGCCTACAGTTCACATCCGCAGTGCTGATGAGGGTGTGCAGGGCTCTACAGAGCTGTCTCAGTCACCATGCTCACCCCTGCACGAGCCTACAGTTCACATCCGCAGTGCTGATGAGGGTGTGCAGGGCTCTACAGAGCTGTCTCAGTCACCATGCTCACCCCTGCACGAGCCTACAGTTCACATCCGCAGTGCTGATGAGGGTGTGCAGGGCTCTACAGAGCTGTCTCAGTCACCATGCTCACCCCTGCACGAGCCTACAGTTCACATCCGCAGTGCTGATGAGGGTGTGCAGGGCTCTACAGAGCTGTCTCAGTCACCATGCTCACCCCTGCACGAGCCTACAGTTCACATCCGCAGTGCTGATGAGGGTGTGCAGGGCTCTACAGAGCTGTCTCAGTCACCATGCTCACCCCTGCACGAGCCTACAGTTCACATCCGCAGTGCTGATGAGGGTGTGCAGGGCTCTACAGAGCTGTCTCAGTCACCATGCTCACCCCTGCACGAGCCTACAGTTCACATCCGCAGTGCTGATGAGGGTGTGCAGGGCTCTACAGAGCTGTCTCAGTCACCATGCTCACCCCTGCACGAGCCTACAGTTCACATCCGCAGTGCTGATGAGGGTGTGCAGGGCTCTACAGAGCTGTCTCAGTCACCATGCTCACCCCTGCACGAGCCTACAGTTCACATCCGCAGTGCTGATGAGGGTGTGCAGGGCTCTACAGAGCTGTCTCAGTCACCATGCTCACCCCTGCACGAGCCTACAGTTCACATCCGCAGTGCTGATGAGGGTGTGCAGGGCTCTACAGAGCTGTCTCAGTCACCATGCTCACCCCTGCACGAGCCTACAGTTCACATCCGCAGTGCTGATGAGGGTGTGCAGGGCTCTACAGAGCTGTCTCAGTCACCATGCTCACCCCTGCACGAGCCTACAGTTCACATCCGCAGTGCTGATGAGGGTGTGCAGGGCTCTACAGAGCTGTCTCAGTCACCATGCTCACCCCTGCACGAGCCTACAGTTCACATCCGCAGTGCTGATGAGGGTGTGCAGGGCTCTACAGAGCTGTCTCAGTCACCATGCTCACCCCTGCACGAGCCTACAGTTCACATCCGCAGTGCTGATGAGGGTGTGCAGGGCTCTACAGAGCTGTCTCAGTCACCATGCTCACCCCTGCACGAGCCTACAGTTCACATCCGCAGTGCTGATGAGGGTGTGCAGGGCTCTACAGAGCTGTCTCAGTCACCATGCTCACCCCTGCACGAGCCTACAGTTCACATCCGCAGTGCTGATGAGGGTGTGCAGGGCTCTACAGAGCTGTCTCAGTCACCATGCTCACCCCTGCACGAGCCTACAGTTCACATCCGCAGTGCTGATGAGGGTGTGCAGGGCTCTACAGAGCTGTCTCAGTCACCATGCTCACCCCTGCACGAGCCTACAGTTCACATCCGCAGTGCTGATGAGGGTGTGCAGGGCTCTACAGAGCTGTCTCAGTCACCATGCTCACCCCTGCACGAGCCTACAGTTCACATCCGCAGTGCTGATGAGGGTGTGCAGGGCTCTACAGAGCTGTCTCAGTCACCATGCTCACCCCTGCACGAGCCTACAGTTCACATCCGCAGTGCTGATGAGGGTGTGCAGGGCTCTACAGAGCTGTCTCAGTCACCATGCTCACCCCTGCACGAGCCTACAGTTCACATCCGCAGTGCTGATGAGGGTGTGCAGGGCTCTACAGAGCTGTCTCAGTCACCATGCTCACCCCTGCACGAGCCTACAGTTCACATCCGCAGTGCTGATGAGGGTGTGCAGGGCTCTACAGAGCTGTCTCAGTCACCATGCTCACCCCTGCACGAGCCTACAGTTCACATCCGCAGTGCTGATGAGGGTGTGCAGGGCTCTACAGAGCTGTCTCAGTCACCATGCTCACCCCTGCACGAGCCTACAGTTCACATCCGCAGTGCTGATGAGGGTGTGCAGGGCTCTACAGAGCTGTCTCAGTCACCATGCTCACCCCTGCACGAGCCTACAGTTCACATCCGCAGTGCTGATGAGGGTGTGCAGGGCTCTACAGAGCTGTCTCAGTCACCATGCTCACCCCTGCACGAGCCTACAGTTCACATCCGCAGTGCTGATGAGGGTGTGCAGGGCTCTACAGAGCTGTCTCAGTCACCATGCTCACCCCTGCACGAGCCTACAGTTCACATCCGCAGTGCTGATGAGGGTGTGCAGGGCTCTACAGAGCTGTCTCAGTCACCATGCTCACCCCTGCACGAGCCTACAGTTCACATCCGCAGTGCTGATGAGGGTGTGCAGGGCTCTACAGAGCTGTCTCAGTCACCATGCTCACCCCTGCACGAGCCTACAGTTCACATCCGCAGTGCTGATGAGGGTGTGCAGGGCTCTACAGAGCTGTCTCAGTCACCATGCTCACCCCTGCACGAGCCTACAGTTCACATCCGCAGTGCTGATGAGGGTGTGCAGGGCTCTACAGAGCTGTCTCAGTCACCATGCTCACCCCTGCACGAGCCTACAGTTCACATCCGCAGTGCTGATGAGGGTGTGCAGGGCTCTACAGAGCTGTCTCAGTCACCATGCTCACCCCTGCACGAGCCTACAGTTCACATCCGCAGTGCTGATGAGGGTGTGCAGGGCTCTACAGAGCTGTCTCAGTCACCATGCTCACCCCTGCACGAGCCTACAGTTCACATCCGCAGTGCTGATGAGGGTGTGCAGGGCTCTACAGAGCTGTCTCAGTCACCATGCTCACCCCTGCACGAGCCTACAGTTCACATCCGCAGTGCTGATGAGGGTGTGCAGGGCTCTACAGAGCTGTCTCAGTCACCATGCTCACCCCTGCACGAGCCTACAGTTCACATCCGCAGTGCTGATGAGGGTGTGCAGGGCTCTACAGAGCTGTCTCAGTCACCATGCTCACCCCTGCACGAGCCTACAGTTCACATCCGCAGTGCTGATGAGGGTGTGCAGGGCTCTACAGAGCTGTCTCAGTCACCATGCTCACCCCTGCACGAGCCTACAGTTCACATCCGCAGTGCTGATGAGGGTGTGCAGGGCTCTACAGAGCTGTCTCAGTCACCATGCTCACCCCTGCACGAGCCTACAGTTCACATCCGCAGTGCTGATGAGGGTGTGCAGGGCTCTACAGAGCTGTCTCAGTCACCATGCTCACCCCTGCACGAGCCTACAGTTCACATCCGCAGTGCTGATGAGGGTGTGCAGGGCTCTACAGAGCTGTCTCAGTCACCATGCTCACCCCTGCACGAGCCTACAGTTCACATCCGCAGTGCTGATGAGGGTGTGCAGGGCTCTACAGAGCTGTCTCAGTCACCATGCTCACCCCTGCACGAGCCTACAGTTCACATCCGCAGTGCTGATGAGGGTGTGCAGGGCTCTACAGAGCTGTCTCAGTCACCATGCTCACCCCTGCACGAGCCTACAGTTCACATCCGCAGTGCTGATGAGGGTGTGCAGGGCTCTACAGAGCTGTCTCAGTCACCATGCTCACCCCTGCACGAGCCTACAGTTCACATCCGCAGTGCTGATGAGGGTGTGCAGGGCTCTACAGAGCTGTCTCAGTCACCATGCTCACCCCTGCACGAGCCTACAGTTCACATCCGCAGTGCTGATGAGGGTGTGCAGGGCTCTACAGAGCTGTCTCAGTCACCATGCTCACCCCTGCACGAGCCTACAGTTCACATCCGCAGTGCTGATGAGGGTGTGCAGGGCTCTACAGAGCTGTCTCAGTCACCATGCTCACCCCTGCACGAGCCTACAGTTCACATCCGCAGTGCTGATGAGGGTGTGCAGGGCTCTACAGAGCTGTCTCAGTCACCATGCTCACCCCTGCACGAGCCTACAGTTCACATCCGCAGTGCTGATGAGGGTGTGCAGGGCTCTACAGAGCTGTCTCAGTCACCATGCTCACCCCTGCACGAGCCTACAGTTCACATCCGCAGTGCTGATGAGGGTGTGCAGGGCTCTACAGAGCTGTCTCAGTCACCATGCTCACCCCTGCACGAGCCTACAGTTCACATCCGCAGTGCTGATGAGGGTGTGCAGGGCTCTACAGAGCTGTCTCAGTCACCATGCTCACCCCTGCACGAGCCTACAGTTCACATCCGCAGTGCTGATGAGGGTGTGCAGGGCTCTACAGAGCTGTCTCAGTCACCATGCTCACCCCTGCACGAGCCTACAGTTCACATCCGCAGTGCTGATGAGGGTGTGCAGGGCTCTACAGAGCTGTCTCAGTCACCATGCTCACCCCTGCACGAGCCTACAGTTCACATCCGCAGTGCTGATGAGGGTGTGCAGGGCTCTACAGAGCTGTCTCAGTCACCATGCTCACCCCTGCACGAGCCTACAGTTCACATCCGCAGTGCTGATGAGGGTGTGCAGGGCTCTACAGAGCTGTCTCAGTCACCATGCTCACCCCTGCACGAGCCTACAGTTCACATCCGCAGTGCTGATGAGGGTGTGCAGGGCTCTACAGAGCTGTCTCAGTCACCATGCTCACCCCTGCACGAGCCTACAGTTCACATCCGCAGTGCTGATGAGGGTGTGCAGGGCTCTACAGAGCTGTCTCAGTCACCATGCTCACCCCTGCACGAGCCTACAGTTCACATCCGCAGTGCTGATGAGGGTGTGCAGGGCTCTACAGAGCTGTCTCAGTCACCATGCTCACCCCTGCACGAGCCTACAGTTCACATCCGCAGTGCTGATGAGGGTGTGCAGGGCTCTACAGAGCTGTCTCAGTCACCATGCTCACCCCTGCACGAGCCTACAGTTCACATCCGCAGTGCTGATGAGGGTGTGCAGGGCTCTACAGAGCTGTCTCAGTCACCATGCTCACCCCTGCACGAGCCTACAGTTCACATCCGCAGTGCTGATGAGGGTGTGCAGGGCTCTACAGAGCTGTCTCAGTCACCATGCTCACCCCTGCACGAGCCTACAGTTCACATCCGCAGTGCTGATGAGGGTGTGCAGGGCTCTACAGAGCTGTCTCAGTCACCATGCTCACCCCTGCACGAGCCTACAGTTCACATCCGCAGTGCTGATGAGGGTGTGCAGGGCTCTACAGAGCTGTCTCAGTCACCATGCTCACCCCTGCACGAGCCTACAGTTCACATCCGCAGTGCTGATGAGGGTGTGCAGGGCTCTACAGAGCTGTCTCAGTCACCATGCTCACCCCTGCACGAGCCTACAGTTCACATCCGCAGTGCTGATGAGGGTGTGCAGGGCTCTACAGAGCTGTCTCAGTCACCATGCTCACCCCTGCACGAGCCTACAGTTCACATCCGCAGTGCTGATGAGGGTGTGCAGGGCTCTACAGAGCTGTCTCAGTCACCATGCTCACCCCTGCACGAGCCTACAGTTCACATCCGCAGTGCTGATGAGGGTGTGCAGGGCTCTACAGAGCTGTCTCAGTCACCATGCTCACCCCTGCACGAGCCTACAGTTCACATCCGCAGTGCTGATGAGGGTGTGCAGGGCTCTACAGAGCTGTCTCAGTCACCATGCTCACCCCTGCACGAGCCTACAGTTCACATCCGCAGTGCTGATGAGGGTGTGCAGGGCTCTACAGAGCTGTCTCAGTCACCATGCTCACCCCTGCACGAGCCTACAGTTCACATCCGCAGTGCTGATGAGGGTGTGCAGGGCTCTACAGAGCTGTCTCAGTCACCATGCTCACCCCTGCACGAGCCTACAGTTCACATCCGCAGTGCTGATGAGGGTGTGCAGGGCTCTACAGAGCTGTCTCAGTCACCATGCTCACCCCTGCACGAGCCTACAGTTCACATCCGCAGTGCTGATGAGGGTGTGCAGGGCTCTACAGAGCTGTCTCAGTCACCATGCTCACCCCTGCACGAGCCTACAGTTCACATCCGCAGTGCTGATGAGGGTGTGCAGGGCTCTACAGAGCTGTCTCAGTCACCATGCTCACCCCTGCACGAGCCTACAGTTCACATCCGCAGTGCTGATGAGGGTGTGCAGGGCTCTACAGAGCTGTCTCAGTCACCATGCTCACCCCTGCACGAGCCTACAGTTCACATCCGCAGTGCTGATGAGGGTGTGCAGGGCTCTACAGAGCTGTCTCAGTCACCATGCTCACCCCTGCACGAGCCTACAGTTCACATCCGCAGTGCTGATGAGGGTGTGCAGGGCTCTACAGAGCTGTCTCAGTCACCATGCTCACCCCTGCACGAGCCTACAGTTCACATCCGCAGTGCTGATGAGGGTGTGCAGGGCTCTACAGAGCTGTCTCAGTCACCATGCTCACCCCTGCACGAGCCTACAGTTCACATCCGCAGTGCTGATGAGGGTGTGCAGGGCTCTACAGAGCTGTCTCAGTCACCATGCTCACCCCTGCACGAGCCTACAGTTCACATCCGCAGTGCTGATGAGGGTGTGCAGGGCTCTACAGAGCTGTCTCAGTCACCATGCTCACCCCTGCACGAGCCTACAGTTCACATCCGCAGTGCTGATGAGGGTGTGCAGGGCTCTACAGAGCTGTCTCAGTCACCATGCTCACCCCTGCACGAGCCTACAGTTCACATCCGCAGTGCTGATGAGGGTGTGCAGGGCTCTACAGAGCTGTCTCAGTCACCATGCTCACCCCTGCACGAGCCTACAGTTCACATCCGCAGTGCTGATGAGGGTGTGCAGGGCTCTACAGAGCTGTCTCAGTCACCATGCTCACCCCTGCACGAGCCTACAGTTCACATCCGCAGTGCTGATGAGGGTGTGCAGGGCTCTACAGAGCTGTCTCAGTCACCATGCTCACCCCTGCACGAGCCTACAGTTCACATCCGCAGTGCTGATGAGGGTGTGCAGGGCTCTACAGAGCTGTCTCAGTCACCATGCTCACCCCTGCACGAGCCTACAGTTCACATCCGCAGTGCTGATGAGGGTGTGCAGGGCTCTACAGAGCTGTCTCAGTCACCATGCTCACCCCTGCACGAGCCTACAGTTCACATCCGCAGTGCTGATGAGGGTGTGCAGGGCTCTACAGAGCTGTCTCAGTCACCATGCTCACCCCTGCACGAGCCTACAGTTCACATCCGCAGTGCTGATGAGGGTGTGCAGGGCTCTACAGAGCTGTCTCAGTCACCATGCTCACCCCTGCACGAGCCTACAGTTCACATCCGCAGTGCTGATGAGGGTGTGCAGGGCTCTACAGAGCTGTCTCAGTCACCATGCTCACCCCTGCACGAGCCTACAGTTCACATCCGCAGTGCTGATGAGGGTGTGCAGGGCTCTACAGAGCTGTCTCAGTCACCATGCTCACCCCTGCACGAGCCTACAGTTCACATCCGCAGTGCTGATGAGGGTGTGCAGGGCTCTACAGAGCTGTCTCAGTCACCATGCTCACCCCTGCACGAGCCTACAGTTCACATCCGCAGTGCTGATGAGGGTGTGCAGGGCTCTACAGAGCTGTCTCAGTCACCATGCTCACCCCTGCACGAGCCTACAGTTCACATCCGCAGTGCTGATGAGGGTGTGCAGGGCTCTACAGAGCTGTCTCAGTCACCATGCTCACCCCTGCACGAGCCTACAGTTCACATCCGCAGTGCTGATGAGGGTGTGCAGGGCTCTACAGAGCTGTCTCAGTCACCATGCTCACCCCTGCACGAGCCTACAGTTCACATCCGCAGTGCTGATGAGGGTGTGCAGGGCTCTACAGAGCTGTCTCAGTCACCATGCTCACCCCTGCACGAGCCTACAGTTCACATCCGCAGTGCTGATGAGGGTGTGCAGGGCTCTACAGAGCTGTCTCAGTCACCATGCTCACCCCTGCACGAGCCTACAGTTCACATCCGCAGTGCTGATGAGGGTGTGCAGGGCTCTACAGAGCTGTCTCAGTCACCATGCTCACCCCTGCACGAGCCTACAGTTCACATCCGCAGTGCTGATGAGGGTGTGCAGGGCTCTACAGAGCTGTCTCAGTCACCATGCTCACCCCTGCACGAGCCTACAGTTCACATCCGCAGTGCTGATGAGGGTGTGCAGGGCTCTACAGAGCTGTCTCAGTCACCATGCTCACCCCTGCACGAGCCTACAGTTCACATCCGCAGTGCTGATGAGGGTGTGCAGGGCTCTACAGAGCTGTCTCAGTCACCATGCTCACCCCTGCACGAGCCTACAGTTCACATCCGCAGTGCTGATGAGGGTGTGCAGGGCTCTACAGAGCTGTCTCAGTCACCATGCTCACCCCTGCACGAGCCTACAGTTCACATCCGCAGTGCTGATGAGGGTGTGCAGGGCTCTACAGAGCTGTCTCAGTCACCATGCTCACCCCTGCACGAGCCTACAGTTCACATCCGCAGTGCTGATGAGGGTGTGCAGGGCTCTACAGAGCTGTCTCAGTCACCATGCTCACCCCTGCACGAGCCTACAGTTCACATCCGCAGTGCTGATGAGGGTGTGCAGGGCTCTACAGAGCTGTCTCAGTCACCATGCTCACCCCTGCACGAGCCTACAGTTCACATCCGCAGTGCTGATGAGGGTGTGCAGGGCTCTACAGAGCTGTCTCAGTCACCATGCTCACCCCTGCACGAGCCTACAGTTCACATCCGCAGTGCTGATGAGGGTGTGCAGGGCTCTACAGAGCTGTCTCAGTCACCATGCTCACCCCTGCACGAGCCTACAGTTCACATCCGCAGTGCTGATGAGGGTGTGCAGGGCTCTACAGAGCTGTCTCAGTCACCATGCTCACCCCTGCACGAGCCTACAGTTCACATCCGCAGTGCTGATGAGGGTGTGCAGGGCTCTACAGAGCTGTCTCAGTCACCATGCTCACCCCTGCACGAGCCTACAGTTCACATCCGCAGTGCTGATGAGGGTGTGCAGGGCTCTACAGAGCTGTCTCAGTCACCATGCTCACCCCTGCACGAGCCTACAGTTCACATCCGCAGTGCTGATGAGGGTGTGCAGGGCTCTACAGAGCTGTCTCAGTCACCATGCTCACCCCTGCACGAGCCTACAGTTCACATCCGCAGTGCTGATGAGGGTGTGCAGGGCTCTACAGAGCTGTCTCAGTCACCATGCTCACCCCTGCACGAGCCTACAGTTCACATCCGCAGTGCTGATGAGGGTGTGCAGGGCTCTACAGAGCTGTCTCAGTCACCATGCTCACCCCTGCACGAGCCTACAGTTCACATCCGCAGTGCTGATGAGGGTGTGCAGGGCTCTACAGAGCTGTCTCAGTCACCATGCTCACCCCTGCACGAGCCTACAGTTCACATCCGCAGTGCTGATGAGGGTGTGCAGGGCTCTACAGAGCTGTCTCAGTCACCATGCTCACCCCTGCACGAGCCTACAGTTCACATCCGCAGTGCTGATGAGGGTGTGCAGGGCTCTACAGAGCTGTCTCAGTCACCATGCTCACCCCTGCACGAGCCTACAGTTCACATCCGCAGTGCTGATGAGGGTGTGCAGGGCTCTACAGAGCTGTCTCAGTCACCATGCTCACCCCTGCACGAGCCTACAGTTCACATCCGCAGTGCTGATGAGGGTGTGCAGGGCTCTACAGAGCTGTCTCAGTCACCATGCTCACCCCTGCACGAGCCTACAGTTCACATCCGCAGTGCTGATGAGGGTGTGCAGGGCTCTACAGAGCTGTCTCAGTCACCATGCTCACCCCTGCACGAGCCTACAGTTCACATCCGCAGTGCTGATGAGGGTGTGCAGGGCTCTACAGAGCTGTCTCAGTCACCATGCTCACCCCTGCACGAGCCTACAGTTCACATCCGCAGTGCTGATGAGGGTGTGCAGGGCTCTACAGAGCTGTCTCAGTCACCATGCTCACCCCTGCACGAGCCTACAGTTCACATCCGCAGTGCTGATGAGGGTGTGCAGGGCTCTACAGAGCTGTCTCAGTCACCATGCTCACCCCTGCACGAGCCTACAGTTCACATCCGCAGTGCTGATGAGGGTGTGCAGGGCTCTACAGAGCTGTCTCAGTCACCATGCTCACCCCTGCACGAGCCTACAGTTCACATCCGCAGTGCTGATGAGGGTGTGCAGGGCTCTACAGAGCTGTCTCAGTCACCATGCTCACCCCTGCACGAGCCTACAGTTCACATCCGCAGTGCTGATGAGGGTGTGCAGGGCTCTACAGAGCTGTCTCAGTCACCATGCTCACCCCTGCACGAGCCTACAGTTCACATCCGCAGTGCTGATGAGGGTGTGCAGGGCTCTACAGAGCTGTCTCAGTCACCATGCTCACCCCTGCACGAGCCTACAGTTCACATCCGCAGTGCTGATGAGGGTGTGCAGGGCTCTACAGAGCTGTCTCAGTCACCATGCTCACCCCTGCACGAGCCTACAGTTCACATCCGCAGTGCTGATGAGGGTGTGCAGGGCTCTACAGAGCTGTCTCAGTCACCATGCTCACCCCTGCACGAGCCTACAGTTCACATCCGCAGTGCTGATGAGGGTGTGCAGGGCTCTACAGAGCTGTCTCAGTCACCATGCTCACCCCTGCACGAGCCTACAGTTCACATCCGCAGTGCTGATGAGGGTGTGCAGGGCTCTACAGAGCTGTCTCAGTCACCATGCTCACCCCTGCACGAGCCTACAGTTCACATCCGCAGTGCTGATGAGGGTGTGCAGGGCTCTACAGAGCTGTCTCAGTCACCATGCTCACCCCTGCACGAGCCTACAGTTCACATCCGCAGTGCTGATGAGGGTGTGCAGGGCTCTACAGAGCTGTCTCAGTCACCATGCTCACCCCTGCACGAGCCTACAGTTCACATCCGCAGTGCTGATGAGGGTGTGCAGGGCTCTACAGAGCTGTCTCAGTCACCATGCTCACCCCTGCACGAGCCTACAGTTCACATCCGCAGTGCTGATGAGGGTGTGCAGGGCTCTACAGAGCTGTCTCAGTCACCATGCTCACCCCTGCACGAGCCTACAGTTCACATCCGCAGTGCTGATGAGGGTGTGCAGGGCTCTACAGAGCTGTCTCAGTCACCATGCTCACCCCTGCACGAGCCTACAGTTCACATCCGCAGTGCTGATGAGGGTGTGCAGGGCTCTACAGAGCTGTCTCAGTCACCATGCTCACCCCTGCACGAGCCTACAGTTCACATCCGCAGTGCTGATGAGGGTGTGCAGGGCTCTACAGAGCTGTCTCAGTCACCATGCTCACCCCTGCACGAGCCTACAGTTCACATCCGCAGTGCTGATGAGGGTGTGCAGGGCTCTACAGAGCTGTCTCAGTCACCATGCTCACCCCTGCACGAGCCTACAGTTCACATCCGCAGTGCTGATGAGGGTGTGCAGGGCTCTACAGAGCTGTCTCAGTCACCATGCTCACCCCTGCACGAGCCTACAGTTCACATCCGCAGTGCTGATGAGGGTGTGCAGGGCTCTACAGAGCTGTCTCAGTCACCATGCTCACCCCTGCACGAGCCTACAGTTCACATCCGCAGTGCTGATGAGGGTGTGCAGGGCTCTACAGAGCTGTCTCAGTCACCATGCTCACCCCTGCACGAGCCTACAGTTCACATCCGCAGTGCTGATGAGGGTGTGCAGGGCTCTACAGAGCTGTCTCAGTCACCATGCTCACCCCTGCACGAGCCTACAGTTCACATCCGCAGTGCTGATGAGGGTGTGCAGGGCTCTACAGAGCTGTCTCAGTCACCATGCTCACCCCTGCACGAGCCTACAGTTCACATCCGCAGTGCTGATGAGGGTGTGCAGGGCTCTACAGAGCTGTCTCAGTCACCATGCTCACCCCTGCACGAGCCTACAGTTCACATCCGCAGTGCTGATGAGGGTGTGCAGGGCTCTACAGAGCTGTCTCAGTCACCATGCTCACCCCTGCACGAGCCTACAGTTCACATCCGCAGTGCTGATGAGGGTGTGCAGGGCTCTACAGAGCTGTCTCAGTCACCATGCTCACCCCTGCACGAGCCTACAGTTCACATCCGCAGTGCTGATGAGGGTGTGCAGGGCTCTACAGAGCTGTCTCAGTCACCATGCTCACCCCTGCACGAGCCTACAGTTCACATCCGCAGTGCTGATGAGGGTGTGCAGGGCTCTACAGAGCTGTCTCAGTCACCATGCTCACCCCTGCACGAGCCTACAGTTCACATCCGCAGTGCTGATGAGGGTGTGCAGGGCTCTACAGAGCTGTCTCAGTCACCATGCTCACCCCTGCACGAGCCTACAGTTCACATCCGCAGTGCTGATGAGGGTGTGCAGGGCTCTACAGAGCTGTCTCAGTCACCATGCTCACCCCTGCACGAGCCTACAGTTCACATCCGCAGTGCTGATGAGGGTGTGCAGGGCTCTACAGAGCTGTCTCAGTCACCATGCTCACCCCTGCACGAGCCTACAGTTCACATCCGCAGTGCTGATGAGGGTGTGCAGGGCTCTACAGAGCTGTCTCAGTCACCATGCTCACCCCTGCACGAGCCTACAGTTCACATCCGCAGTGCTGATGAGGGTGTGCAGGGCTCTACAGAGCTGTCTCAGTCACCATGCTCACCCCTGCACGAGCCTACAGTTCACATCCGCAGTGCTGATGAGGGTGTGCAGGGCTCTACAGAGCTGTCTCAGTCACCATGCTCACCCCTGCACGAGCCTACAGTTCACATCCGCAGTGCTGATGAGGGTGTGCAGGGCTCTACAGAGCTGTCTCAGTCACCATGCTCACCCCTGCACGAGCCTACAGTTCACATCCGCAGTGCTGATGAGGGTGTGCAGGGCTCTACAGAGCTGTCTCAGTCACCATGCTCACCCCTGCACGAGCCTACAGTTCACATCCGCAGTGCTGATGAGGGTGTGCAGGGCTCTACAGAGCTGTCTCAGTCACCATGCTCACCCCTGCACGAGCCTACAGTTCACATCCGCAGTGCTGATGAGGGTGTGCAGGGCTCTACAGAGCTGTCTCAGTCACCATGCTCACCCCTGCACGAGCCTACAGTTCACATCCGCAGTGCTGAT
Organism: Acipenser oxyrinchus oxyrinchus; assembly: GCA_030684275.1. Classification (NCBI taxonomy): domain Eukaryota; kingdom Metazoa; phylum Chordata; class Actinopteri; order Acipenseriformes; family Acipenseridae; genus Acipenser; species Acipenser oxyrinchus. The sequence continues at coordinate 10,892,367 of CM060271.1, read as the reverse complement.
GAGGGTGTGCAGGGCTCTACAGAGCTGTCTCAGTCACCATGCTCACCCCTGCACGAGCCTACAGTTCACATCCGCAGTGCTGATGAGGGTGTGCAGGGCTCTACAGAGCTGTCTCAGTCACCATGCTCACCCCTGCACGAGCCTACAGTTCACATCCGCAGTGCTGATGAGGGTGTGCAGGGCTCTACAGAGCTGTCTCAGTCACCATGCTCACCCCTGCACGAGCCTACAGTTCACATCCGCAGTGCTGATGAGGGTGTGCAGGGCTCTACAGAGCTGTCTCAGTCACCATGCTCACCCCTGCACGAGCCTACAGTTCACATCCGCAGTGCTGATGAGGGTGTGCAGGGCTCTACAGAGCTGTCTCAGTCACCATGCTCACCCCTGCACGAGCCTACAGTTCACATCCGCAGTGCTGATGAGGGTGTGCAGGGCTCTACAGAGCTGTCTCAGTCACCATGCTCACCCCTGCACGAGCCTACAGTTCACATCCGCAGTGCTGATGAGGGTGTGCAGGGCTCTACAGAGCTGTCTCAGTCACCATGCTCACCCCTGCACGAGCCTACAGTTCACATCCGCAGTGCTGATGAGGGTGTGCAGGGCTCTACAGAGCTGTCTCAGTCACCATGCTCACCCCTGCACGAGCCTACAGTTCACATCCGCAGTGCTGATGAGGGTGTGCAGGGCTCTACAGAGCTGTCTCAGTCACCATGCTCACCCCTGCACGAGCCTACAGTTCACATCCGCAGTGCTGATGAGGGTGTGCAGGGCTCTACAGAGCTGTCTCAGTCACCATGCTCACCCCTGCACGAGCCTACAGTTCACATCCGCAGTGCTGATGAGGGTGTGCAGGGCTCTACAGAGCTGTCTCAGTCACCATGCTCACCCCTGCACGAGCCTACAGTTCACATCCGCAGTGCTGATGAGGGTGTGCAGGGCTCTACAGAGCTGTCTCAGTCACCATGCTCACCCCTGCACGAGCCTACAGTTCACATCCGCAGTGCTGATGAGGGTGTGCAGGGCTCTACAGAGCTGTCTCAGTCACCATGCTCACCCCTGCACGAGCCTACAGTTCACATCCGCAGTGCTGATGAGGGTGTGCAGGGCTCTACAGAGCTGTCTCAGTCACCATGCTCACCCCTGCACGAGCCTACAGTTCACATCCGCAGTGCTGATGAGGGTGTGCAGGGCTCTACAGAGCTGTCTCAGTCACCATGCTCACCCCTGCACGAGCCTACAGTTCACATCCGCAGTGCTGATGAGGGTGTGCAGGGCTCTACAGAGCTGTCTCAGTCACCATGCTCACCCCTGCACGAGCCTACAGTTCACATCCGCAGTGCTGATGAGGGTGTGCAGGGCTCTACAGAGCTGTCTCAGTCACCATGCTCACCCCTGCACGAGCCTACAGTTCACATCCGCAGTGCTGATGAGGGTGTGCAGGGCTCTACAGAGCTGTCTCAGTCACCATGCTCACCCCTGCACGAGCCTACAGTTCACATCCGCAGTGCTGATGAGGGTGTGCAGGGCTCTACAGAGCTGTCTCAGTCACCATGCTCACCCCTGCACGAGCCTACAGTTCACATCCGCAGTGCTGATGAGGGTGTGCAGGGCTCTACAGAGCTGTCTCAGTCACCATGCTCACCCCTGCACGAGCCTACAGTTCACATCCGCAGTGCTGATGAGGGTGTGCAGGGCTCTACAGAGCTGTCTCAGTCACCATGCTCACCCCTGCACGAGCCTACAGTTCACATCCGCAGTGCTGATGAGGGTGTGCAGGGCTCTACAGAGCTGTCTCAGTCACCATGCTCACCCCTGCACGAGCCTACAGTTCACATCCGCAGTGCTGATGAGGGTGTGCAGGGCTCTACAGAGCTGTCTCAGTCACCATGCTCACCCCTGCACGAGCCTACAGTTCACATCCGCAGTGCTGATGAGGGTGTGCAGGGCTCTACAGAGCTGTCTCAGTCACCATGCTCACCCCTGCACGAGCCTACAGTTCACATCCGCAGTGCTGATGAGGGTGTGCAGGGCTCTACAGAGCTGTCTCAGTCACCATGCTCACCCCTGCACGAGCCTACAGTTCACATCCGCAGTGCTGATGAGGGTGTGCAGGGCTCTACAGAGCTGTCTCAGTCACCATGCTCACCCCTGCACGAGCCTACAGTTCACATCCGCAGTGCTGATGAGGGTGTGCAGGGCTCTACAGAGCTGTCTCAGTCACCATGCTCACCCCTGCACGAGCCTACAGTTCACATCCGCAGTGCTGATGAGGGTGTGCAGGGCTCTACAGAGCTGTCTCAGTCACCATGCTCACCCCTGCACGAGCCTACAGTTCACATCCGCAGTGCTGATGAGGGTGTGCAGGGCTCTACAGAGCTGTCTCAGTCACCATGCTCACCCCTGCACGAGCCTACAGTTCACATCCGCAGTGCTGATGAGGGTGTGCAGGGCTCTACAGAGCTGTCTCAGTCACCATGCTCACCCCTGCACGAGCCTACAGTTCACATCCGCAGTGCTGATGAGGGTGTGCAGGGCTCTACAGAGCTGTCTCAGTCACCATGCTCACCCCTGCACGAGCCTACAGTTCACATCCGCAGTGCTGATGAGGGTGTGCAGGGCTCTACAGAGCTGTCTCAGTCACCATGCTCACCCCTGCACGAGCCTACAGTTCACATCCGCAGTGCTGATGAGGGTGTGCAGGGCTCTACAGAGCTGTCTCAGTCACCATGCTCACCCCTGCACGAGCCTACAGTTCACATCCGCAGTGCTGATGAGGGTGTGCAGGGCTCTACAGAGCTGTCTCAGTCACCATGCTCACCCCTGCACGAGCCTACAGTTCACATCCGCAGTGCTGATGAGGGTGTGCAGGGCTCTACAGAGCTGTCTCAGTCACCATGCTCACCCCTGCACGAGCCTACAGTTCACATCCGCAGTGCTGATGAGGGTGTGCAGGGCTCTACAGAGCTGTCTCAGTCACCATGCTCACCCCTGCACGAGCCTACAGTTCACATCCGCAGTGCTGATGAGGGTGTGCAGGGCTCTACAGAGCTGTCTCAGTCACCATGCTCACCCCTGCACGAGCCTACAGTTCACATCCGCAGTGCTGATGAGGGTGTGCAGGGCTCTACAGAGCTGTCTCAGTCACCATGCTCACCCCTGCACGAGCCTACAGTTCACATCCGCAGTGCTGATGAGGGTGTGCAGGGCTCTACAGAGCTGTCTCAGTCACCATGCTCACCCCTGCACGAGCCTACAGTTCACATCCGCAGTGCTGATGAGGGTGTGCAGGGCTCTACAGAGCTGTCTCAGTCACCATGCTCACCCCTGCACGAGCCTACAGTTCACATCCGCAGTGCTGATGAGGGTGTGCAGGGCTCTACAGAGCTGTCTCAGTCACCATGCTCACCCCTGCACGAGCCTACAGTTCACATCCGCAGTGCTGATGAGGGTGTGCAGGGCTCTACAGAGCTGTCTCAGTCACCATGCTCACCCCTGCACGAGCCTACAGTTCACATCCGCAGTGCTGATGAGGGTGTGCAGGGCTCTACAGAGCTGTCTCAGTCACCATGCTCACCCCTGCACGAGCCTACAGTTCACATCCGCAGTGCTGATGAGGGTGTGCAGGGCTCTACAGAGCTGTCTCAGTCACCATGCTCACCCCTGCACGAGCCTACAGTTCACATCCGCAGTGCTGATGAGGGTGTGCAGGGCTCTACAGAGCTGTCTCAGTCACCATGCTCACCCCTGCACGAGCCTACAGTTCACATCCGCAGTGCTGATGAGGGTGTGCAGGGCTCTACAGAGCTGTCTCAGTCACCATGCTCACCCCTGCACGAGCCTACAGTTCACATCCGCAGTGCTGATGAGGGTGTGCAGGGCTCTACAGAGCTGTCTCAGTCACCATGCTCACCCCTGCACGAGCCTACAGTTCACATCCGCAGTGCTGATGAGGGTGTGCAGGGCTCTACAGAGCTGTCTCAGTCACCATGCTCACCCCTGCACGAGCCTACAGTTCACATCCGCAGTGCTGATGAGGGTGTGCAGGGCTCTACAGAGCTGTCTCAGTCACCATGCTCACCCCTGCACGAGCCTACAGTTCACATCCGCAGTGCTGATGAGGGTGTGCAGGGCTCTACAGAGCTGTCTCAGTCACCATGCTCACCCCTGCACGAGCCTACAGTTCACATCCGCAGTGCTGATGAGGGTGTGCAGGGCTCTACAGAGCTGTCTCAGTCACCATGCTCACCCCTGCACGAGCCTACAGTTCACATCCGCAGTGCTGATGAGGGTGTGCAGGGCTCTACAGAGCTGTCTCAGTCACCATGCTCACCCCTGCACGAGCCTACAGTTCACATCCGCAGTGCTGATGAGGGTGTGCAGGGCTCTACAGAGCTGTCTCAGTCACCATGCTCACCCCTGCACGAGCCTACAGTTCACATCCGCAGTGCTGATGAGGGTGTGCAGGGCTCTACAGAGCTGTCTCAGTCACCATGCTCACCCCTGCACGAGCCTACAGTTCACATCCGCAGTGCTGATGAGGGTGTGCAGGGCTCTACAGAGCTGTCTCAGTCACCATGCTCACCCCTGCACGAGCCTACAGTTCACATCCGCAGTGCTGATGAGGGTGTGCAGGGCTCTACAGAGCTGTCTCAGTCACCATGCTCACCCCTGCACGAGCCTACAGTTCACATCCGCAGTGCTGATGAGGGTGTGCAGGGCTCTACAGAGCTGTCTCAGTCACCATGCTCACCCCTGCACGAGCCTACAGTTCACATCCGCAGTGCTGATGAGGGTGTGCAGGGCTCTACAGAGCTGTCTCAGTCACCATGCTCACCCCTGCACGAGCCTACAGTTCACATCCGCAGTGCTGATGAGGGTGTGCAGGGCTCTACAGAGCTGTCTCAGTCACCATGCTCACCCCTGCACGAGCCTACAGTTCACATCCGCAGTGCTGATGAGGGTGTGCAGGGCTCTACAGAGCTGTCTCAGTCACCATGCTCACCCCTGCACGAGCCTACAGTTCACATCCGCAGTGCTGATGAGGGTGTGCAGGGCTCTACAGAGCTGTCTCAGTCACCATGCTCACCCCTGCACGAGCCTACAGTTCACATCCGCAGTGCTGATGAGGGTGTGCAGGGCTCTACAGAGCTGTCTCAGTCACCATGCTCACCCCTGCACGAGCCTACAGTTCACATCCGCAGTGCTGATGAGGGTGTGCAGGGCTCTACAGAGCTGTCTCAGTCACCATGCTCACCCCTGCACGAGCCTACAGTTCACATCCGCAGTGCTGATGAGGGTGTGCAGGGCTCTACAGAGCTGTCTCAGTCACCATGCTCACCCCTGCACGAGCCTACAGTTCACATCCGCAGTGCTGATGAGGGTGTGCAGGGCTCTACAGAGCTGTCTCAGTCACCATGCTCACCCCTGCACGAGCCTACAGTTCACATCCGCAGTGCTGATGAGGGTGTGCAGGGCTCTACAGAGCTGTCTCAGTCACCATGCTCACCCCTGCACGAGCCTACAGTTCACATCCGCAGTGCTGATGAGGGTGTGCAGGGCTCTACAGAGCTGTCTCAGTCACCATGCTCACCCCTGCACGAGCCTACAGTTCACATCCGCAGTGCTGATGAGGGTGTGCAGGGCTCTACAGAGCTGTCTCAGTCACCATGCTCACCCCTGCACGAGCCTACAGTTCACATCCGCAGTGCTGATGAGGGTGTGCAGGGCTCTACAGAGCTGTCTCAGTCACCATGCTCACCCCTGCACGAGCCTACAGTTCACATCCGCAGTGCTGATGAGGGTGTGCAGGGCTCTACAGAGCTGTCTCAGTCACCATGCTCACCCCTGCACGAGCCTACAGTTCACATCCGCAGTGCTGATGAGGGTGTGCAGGGCTCTACAGAGCTGTCTCAGTCACCATGCTCACCCCTGCACGAGCCTACAGTTCACATCCGCAGTGCTGATGAGGGTGTGCAGGGCTCTACAGAGCTGTCTCAGTCACCATGCTCACCCCTGCACGAGCCTACAGTTCACATCCGCAGTGCTGATGAGGGTGTGCAGGGCTCTACAGAGCTGTCTCAGTCACCATGCTCACCCCTGCACGAGCCTACAGTTCACATCCGCAGTGCTGATGAGGGTGTGCAGGGCTCTACAGAGCTGTCTCAGTCACCATGCTCACCCCTGCACGAGCCTACAGTTCACATCCGCAGTGCTGATGAGGGTGTGCAGGGCTCTACAGAGCTGTCTCAGTCACCATGCTCACCCCTGCACGAGCCTACAGTTCACATCCGCAGTGCTGATGAGGGTGTGCAGGGCTCTACAGAGCTGTCTCAGTCACCATGCTCACCCCTGCACGAGCCTACAGTTCACATCCGCAGTGCTGATGAGGGTGTGCAGGGCTCTACAGAGCTGTCTCAGTCACCATGCTCACCCCTGCACGAGCCTACAGTTCACATCCGCAGTGCTGATGAGGGTGTGCAGGGCTCTACAGAGCTGTCTCAGTCACCATGCTCACCCCTGCACGAGCCTACAGTTCACATCCGCAGTGCTGATGAGGGTGTGCAGGGCTCTACAGAGCTGTCTCAGTCACCATGCTCACCCCTGCACGAGCCTACAGTTCACATCCGCAGTGCTGATGAGGGTGTGCAGGGCTCTACAGAGCTGTCTCAGTCACCATGCTCACCCCTGCACGAGCCTACAGTTCACATCCGCAGTGCTGATGAGGGTGTGCAGGGCTCTACAGAGCTGTCTCAGTCACCATGCTCACCCCTGCACGAGCCTACAGTTCACATCCGCAGTGCTGATGAGGGTGTGCAGGGCTCTACAGAGCTGTCTCAGTCACCATGCTCACCCCTGCACGAGCCTACAGTTCACATCCGCAGTGCTGATGAGGGTGTGCAGGGCTCTACAGAGCTGTCTCAGTCACCATGCTCACCCCTGCACGAGCCTACAGTTCACATCCGCAGTGCTGATGAGGGTGTGCAGGGCTCTACAGAGCTGTCTCAGTCACCATGCTCACCCCTGCACGAGCCTACAGTTCACATCCGCAGTGCTGATGAGGGTGTGCAGGGCTCTACAGAGCTGTCTCAGTCACCATGCTCACCCCTGCACGAGCCTACAGTTCACATCCGCAGTGCTGATGAGGGTGTGCAGGGCTCTACAGAGCTGTCTCAGTCACCATGCTCACCCCTGCACGAGCCTACAGTTCACATCCGCAGTGCTGATGAGGGTGTGCAGGGCTCTACAGAGCTGTCTCAGTCACCATGCTCACCCCTGCACGAGCCTACAGTTCACATCCGCAGTGCTGATGAGGGTGTGCAGGGCTCTACAGAGCTGTCTCAGTCACCATGCTCACCCCTGCACGAGCCTACAGTTCACATCCGCAGTGCTGATGAGGGTGTGCAGGGCTCTACAGAGCTGTCTCAGTCACCATGCTCACCCCTGCACGAGCCTACAGTTCACATCCGCAGTGCTGATGAGGGTGTGCAGGGCTCTACAGAGCTGTCTCAGTCACCATGCTCACCCCTGCACGAGCCTACAGTTCACATCCGCAGTGCTGATGAGGGTGTGCAGGGCTCTACAGAGCTGTCTCAGTCACCATGCTCACCCCTGCACGAGCCTACAGTTCACATCCGCAGTGCTGATGAGGGTGTGCAGGGCTCTACAGAGCTGTCTCAGTCACCATGCTCACCCCTGCACGAGCCTACAGTTCACATCCGCAGTGCTGATGAGGGTGTGCAGGGCTCTACAGAGCTGTCTCAGTCACCATGCTCACCCCTGCACGAGCCTACAGTTCACATCCGCAGTGCTGATGAGGGTGTGCAGGGCTCTACAGAGCTGTCTCAGTCACCATGCTCACCCCTGCACGAGCCTACAGTTCACATCCGCAGTGCTGATGAGGGTGTGCAGGGCTCTACAGAGCTGTCTCAGTCACCATGCTCACCCCTGCACGAGCCTACAGTTCACATCCGCAGTGCTGATGAGGGTGTGCAGGGCTCTACAGAGCTGTCTCAGTCACCATGCTCACCCCTGCACGAGCCTACAGTTCACATCCGCAGTGCTGATGAGGGTGTGCAGGGCTCTACAGAGCTGTCTCAGTCACCATGCTCACCCCTGCACGAGCCTACAGTTCACATCCGCAGTGCTGATGAGGGTGTGCAGGGCTCTACAGAGCTGTCTCAGTCACCATGCTCACCCCTGCACGAGCCTACAGTTCACATCCGCAGTGCTGATGAGGGTGTGCAGGGCTCTACAGAGCTGTCTCAGTCACCATGCTCACCCCTGCACGAGCCTACAGTTCACATCCGCAGTGCTGATGAGGGTGTGCAGGGCTCTACAGAGCTGTCTCAGTCACCATGCTCACCCCTGCACGAGCCTACAGTTCACATCCGCAGTGCTGATGAGGGTGTGCAGGGCTCTACAGAGCTGTCTCAGTCACCATGCTCACCCCTGCACGAGCCTACAGTTCACATCCGCAGTGCTGATGAGGGTGTGCAGGGCTCTACAGAGCTGTCTCAGTCACCATGCTCACCCCTGCACGAGCCTACAGTTCACATCCGCAGTGCTGATGAGGGTGTGCAGGGCTCTACAGAGCTGTCTCAGTCACCATGCTCACCCCTGCACGAGCCTACAGTTCACATCCGCAGTGCTGATGAGGGTGTGCAGGGCTCTACAGAGCTGTCTCAGTCACCATGCTCACCCCTGCACGAGCCTACAGTTCACATCCGCAGTGCTGATGAGGGTGTGCAGGGCTCTACAGAGCTGTCTCAGTCACCATGCTCACCCCTGCACGAGCCTACAGTTCACATCCGCAGTGCTGATGAGGGTGTGCAGGGCTCTACAGAGCTGTCTCAGTCACCATGCTCACCCCTGCACGAGCCTACAGTTCACATCCGCAGTGCTGATGAGGGTGTGCAGGGCTCTACAGAGCTGTCTCAGTCACCATGCTCACCCCTGCACGAGCCTACAGTTCACATCCGCAGTGCTGATGAGGGTGTGCAGGGCTCTACAGAGCTGTCTCAGTCACCATGCTCACCCCTGCACGAGCCTACAGTTCACATCCGCAGTGCTGATGAGGGTGTGCAGGGCTCTACAGAGCTGTCTCAGTCACCATGCTCACCCCTGCACGAGCCTACAGTTCACATCCGCAGTGCTGATGAGGGTGTGCAGGGCTCTACAGAGCTGTCTCAGTCACCATGCTCACCCCTGCACGAGCCTACAGTTCACATCCGCAGTGCTGATGAGGGTGTGCAGGGCTCTACAGAGCTGTCTCAGTCACCATGCTCACCCCTGCACGAGCCTACAGTTCACATCCGCAGTGCTGATGAGGGTGTGCAGGGCTCTACAGAGCTGTCTCAGTCACCATGCTCACCCCTGCACGAGCCTACAGTTCACATCCGCAGTGCTGATGAGGGTGTGCAGGGCTCTACAGAGCTGTCTCAGTCACCATGCTCACCCCTGCACGAGCCTACAGTTCACATCCGCAGTGCTGATGAGGGTGTGCAGGGCTCTACAGAGCTGTCTCAGTCACCATGCTCACCCCTGCACGAGCCTACAGTTCACATCCGCAGTGCTGATGAGGGTGTGCAGGGCTCTACAGAGCTGTCTCAGTCACCATGCTCACCCCTGCACGAGCCTACAGTTCACATCCGCAGTGCTGATGAGGGTGTGCAGGGCTCTACAGAGCTGTCTCAGTCACCATGCTCACCCCTGCACGAGCCTACAGTTCACATCCGCAGTGCTGATGAGGGTGTGCAGGGCTCTACAGAGCTGTCTCAGTCACCATGCTCACCCCTGCACGAGCCTACAGTTCACATCCGCAGTGCTGATGAGGGTGTGCAGGGCTCTACAGAGCTGTCTCAGTCACCATGCTCACCCCTGCACGAGCCTACAGTTCACATCCGCAGTGCTGATGAGGGTGTGCAGGGCTCTACAGAGCTGTCTCAGTCACCATGCTCACCCCTGCACGAGCCTACAGTTCACATCCGCAGTGCTGATGAGGGTGTGCAGGGCTCTACAGAGCTGTCTCAGTCACCATGCTCACCCCTGCACGAGCCTACAGTTCACATCCGCAGTGCTGATGAGGGTGTGCAGGGCTCTACAGAGCTGTCTCAGTCACCATGCTCACCCCTGCACGAGCCTACAGTTCACATCCGCAGTGCTGATGAGGGTGTGCAGGGCTCTACAGAGCTGTCTCAGTCACCATGCTCACCCCTGCACGAGCCTACAGTTCACATCCGCAGTGCTGATGAGGGTGTGCAGGGCTCTACAGAGCTGTCTCAGTCACCATGCTCACCCCTGCACGAGCCTACAGTTCACATCCGCAGTGCTGATGAGGGTGTGCAGGGCTCTACAGAGCTGTCTCAGTCACCATGCTCACCCCTGCACGAGCCTACAGTTCACATCCGCAGTGCTGATGAGGGTGTGCAGGGCTCTACAGAGCTGTCTCAGTCACCATGCTCACCCCTGCACGAGCCTACAGTTCACATCCGCAGTGCTGATGAGGGTGTGCAGGGCTCTACAGAGCTGTCTCAATCACCATGCTCACCCCTGCACGAGCCTACAGTTCACATCCGCAGTGCTGATGAGGGTGTGCAGGGCTCTACAGAGCTGTCTCAGTCACCATGCTCACCCCTGCACGAGCCTACAGTTCACATCCGCAGTGCTGATGAGGGTGTGCAGGGCTCTACAGAGCTGTCTCAATCACCATGCTCACCCCTGCACGAGCCTACAGTTCACATCCGCAGTGCTGATGAGGGTGTGCAGGGCTCTACAGAGCTGTCTCAGTCACCATGCTCACCCCTGCACGAGCCTACAGTTCACATCCGCAGTGCTGATGAGGGTGTGCAGGGCTCTACAGAGCTGTCTCAGTCACCATGCTCACCCCTGCACGAGCCTACAGTTCACATCCGCAGTGCTGATGAGGGTGTGCAGGGCTCTACAGAGCTGTCTCAGTCACCATGCTCACCCCTGCACGAGCCTACAGTTCACATCCGCAGTGCTGATGAGGGTGTGCAGGGCTCTACAGAGCTGTCTCGTCACCATGCTCACCCCTGCACGAGCCTACAGTTCACATCCGCAGTGCTGATGAGGGTGTGCAGGGCTCTACAGAGCTGTCTCAATCACCATGCTCACCCCTGCACGAGCCTACAGTTCACATCCGCAGTGCTGATGAGGGTGTGCAGGGCTCTACAGAGCTGTCTCAGTCACCATGCTCACCCCTGCACGAGCCTACAGTTCACATCCGCAGTGCTGATGAGGGTGTGCAGGGCTCTACAGAGCTGTCTCAGTCACCATGCTCACCCCTGCACGAGCCTACAGTTCACATCCGCAGTGCTGATGAGGGTGTGCAGGGCTCTACAGAGCTGTCTCAGTCACCATGCTCACCCCTGCACGAGCCTACAGTTCACATCCGCAGTGCTGATGAGGGTGTGCAGGGCTCTACAGAGCTGTCTCAGTCACCATGCTCACCCCTGCACGAGCCTACAGTTCACATCCGCAGTGCTGATGAGGGTGTGCAGGGCTCTACAGAGCTGTCTCAGTCACCATGCTCACCCCTGCACGAGCCTACAGTTCACATCCGCAGTGCTGATGAGGGTGTGCAGGGCTCTACAGAGCTGTCTCAGTCACCATGCTCACCCCTGCACGAGCCTACAGTTCACATCCGCAGTGCTGATGAGGGTGTGCAGGGCTCTACAGAGCTGTCTCAGTCACCATGCTCACCCCTGCACGAGCCTACAGTTCACATCCGCAGTGCTGATGAGGGTGTGCAGGGCTCTACAGAGCTGTCTCAGTCACCATGCTCACCCCTGCACGAGCCTACAGTTCACATCCGCAGTGCTGATGAGGGTGTGCAGGGCTCTACAGAGCTGTCTCAGTCACCATGCTCACCCCTGCACGAGCCTACAGTTCACATCCGCAGTGCTGATGAGGGTGTGCAGGGCTCTACAGAGCTGTCTCAGTCACCATGCTCACCCCTGCACAAGCCGACAGTTCACATCCGCAGTGCTGATGAGGGTGTGCAGGGCTCTACAGAGCTGTCTTCATCACCATGCTCACCCCTGCACGAGCCTGCTGTTCACATCCGCAGTGCTGATGAGGGTGTGCAGGGCTCTACAGAGCTGTCTCAGTCACCATGCTCACCCCTGCACGAGCCTACAGTTCACATCCGCAGTGCTGATGAGGGTGTGCAGGGCTCTACAGAGCTGTCTCAGTCACCATGCTCACCCCTGCACGAGCCTACAGTTCACATCCGCAGTGCTGATGAGGGTGTGCAGGGCTCTACAGAGCTGTCTCAGTCACCATGCTCACCCCTGCACGAGCCTACAGTTCACATCCGCAGTGCTGATGAGGGTGTGCAGGGCTCTACAGAGCTGTCTCAATCACCATGCTCACCCCTGCACGAGCCTACAGTTCACATCCGCAGTGCTGATGAGGGTGTGCAGGGCTCTACAGAGCTGTCTGTCACCATGCTCACCCCTGCACGAGCCTACAGTTCACATCCGCAGTGCTGATGAGGGTGTGCAGGGCTCTACAGAGCTGTCAGTCACCATGCTCACCCCTGCACGAGCCTACAGTTCACATCCGCAGTGCTGATGAGGGTGTGCAGGGCTCTACAGAGCTGTCTGTCACCATGCTCACCCCTGCACGAGCCTACAGTTCACATCCGCAGTGCTGATGAGGGTGTGCAGGGCTCTACAGAGCTGTCTCAGTCACCATGCTCACCCCTGCACGAGCCTACAGTTCACATCTGCAGTGCTGATGAGGGTGTGCAGGGCTCTACAGAGCTGTCTCGTCACCATGCTCACCCCTGCACGAGCTTACAGTTCACATCCGCAGTGCTGATGAGGGTGTGCAGGGCTCTACAGAGCTGTCTCTCACCATGCTCACCCCTCCACGAGCCTACAGTTCACATACGCAGTGCTGATGAGGGTGTGCAGGGCTCTACAGAGCTGTCTTCATCACCATGCTCACCCCTGCACGAGCCTGCAGTTCACATCCGCAGTGCTGATGAGGGTGTGCAGGGCTCTACAGAGCTGTCTCAGTCACCATGCTCACCCCTCCACGAGCCTACAGTTCACATCCGCAGTGCTGATGAGGGTGTGCAGGGCTCTACAGAGCTGTCTCAGTCACCATGCTCACCCCTGCACGAGCCTACAGTTCACATCCGCAGTGCTGATGAGGGTGTGCAGGGCTCTACAGAGCTGTCTGTCACCATGCTCACCCCTCCACGAGCCTACAGTTCACATCCGCAGTGCTGATGAGGGTGTGCAGGGCTCTACAGAGCTGTCTCAATCACCATGCTCACCCCTGCACGAGCCTACAGTTCACATCCGCAGTGCTGATGAGGGTGTGCAGGGCTCTACAGAGCTGTCTTCATCACCATGCTCACCCCTGCACGAGCCTGCTGTTCACATCCGCAGTGCTGATGAGGGTGTGCAGGGCTCTACAGAGCTGTCTCAGTCACCATGCTCACCCCTCCACGAGCCTATAGTTCACATCCGCAGTGCTGATGAGGGTGTGCAGGGCTCTACAGAGCTGTCTCAGTCACCATGCTCACCCCTGCACGAGCCTTCAGTTCACATCTGCAGTGCTGATGAGGGTGTGCAGGGCTCTACAGAGCTGTCTGTCACCATGCTCACCCCTCCACGAGCCTACAGTTCACATCCGCAGTGCTGATGAGGGTGTGCAGGGCTCTACAGAGCTGTCTCAATCACCATGCTCACCCCTGCACGAGCCTACAGTTCACATCCGCAGTGCTGATGAGGGTGTGCAGAGCTCTACAGAGCTGTCTGTCACCATACTCACCTCTGCACGAGCCTACAGTTCACATCCGCAGTGCTTGTGAGGGTGTGCAGGAGTCTACAGAGCTGTCAGTCACCATGCTCACCCCTGCACGAGCCTACAGTTCACATCCGCAGTGCTGATGAGGGTGTTCAGGGCTCTACAGAGGTGTCTCAGTCACCATGCTCACCCCTGCACGAGCCTACAGTTCACATCCGCAGTGCTGATGAGGGTGTGCAGGGCTCTACAGAGCTGTCTCAATCACCATGCTCACCCCTGCACGAGCCTACAGTTCACATCCGCAGTGCTGATGAGGGTGTGCAGGGCTCTACAAAGCTGACTCTGTCACCATGCTCACCCCTGCACGAGCCTATAGTTCACATCCGCAGTGCTGATGAGCATGTGCAGGGCTATACATAGCTGTCTCAATCACCATGCTCACCACTGCACGAGCCTAAAGTTCATATCCACAGTGCTGATGAGGGTGTGCAGGGCTCTACAGAGCTGTCTCAATCACCATGCTCACCCCTGCACGAGCCTACAGTTCACATCCGCAGTGCTGATGAGGGTGTGCAGGGCTCTACAGAGCTGTCTGTCACCATGCTCACCCCTGCACGAGCCTATAGTTCACATCCACAGGGCTGATAAGGGTGTGCAGGGCTCTACAGAGCTGTCTCAGACACCATGCTCACCCCTGCACGAGCCTACAGTTCACATCCGCAGTGCTGATGAGGGTGTGCAGGGCTCTACAAAGCTGACTCTGTCACCATGCTCACCCCTGCAAGAGCCTATAGTTCACATCCGCAGTGCTGATGAGGGTGTGCAGGGCTCTACAGAGCTGTCTCAATCACCATACTCAACCCTACACGAGCCTACGGTTCACATCCGCAGTGCTGATGAGTGTGTTCAGGGCTCTACAGAGGTGTCTCAGTCACCATGCTCACCCCTGCACGAGCCTACAGTTCACATCCGCAGTGCTGATGAGGGTGTGCAGGGCTCTACAGAGCTGTCTCAGTCACCATGCTCACCCCTGCACGAGCCTACAGTTCACATCTGCAGTGCTGATGAGGGTGTGCAGGGCTCTACAGAGCTGTCTCAATCACCATGCTCACCCCTGCACGAGCCTACAGTTCACATCCGCAGTGCTGATGAGGGTGTGCAGGGCTCTACAGAGCTGTCTGTCACCATGCTCACCGCTCCACGAGCCTACAGTTCACATACGCAGTGCTGATGAGGGTGTGCAGGGCTCTACAGAGCTGTCTTCATCACCATGCTCACCACTGCACAAGCCTACAGTTCACATCCGCAGTGCTGATGAGGGTGTGAGGGCTCTACAGAGGTGTCTGTCACCATGCTCACCCCTGCACGAGCCTACAGTTCACATCCGCAGTGCTGATGAGGGTGTGCAGGGCTCTACAGAGCTGTCTGTCACCATACTCAACCCTACACGAGCCTACAGTTCACATCCGCAGTGCTGATGAGGGTGTTCAGGGCTCTACAGAGGTGTCTCAGTCACCATGCTCACCCCTGCACGAGCCTACAGTTCACATCCGCTGTGCTGATGAGGTTGTGCAGGGCTCTACAGAGCTGTCTCAATCACCATGCTCACCCCTGCACGAGCCTACAGTTCACATCCGCAGTGCTGATGAGGGTGTGCAGGGCTCTACAGAGCTGTATCAGTCACCATGCTCACCCCTGCACGAGCCTACAGTTCACATCCGCAGTGCTGATGAGGGTGTGCAGGGCTCTACAGAGCTGTCTCTGTCACCATGCTCACCCCTGCAAGAGCCTATAGTTCACATCAGCAGTGCTGCCTGCTGATCGACTTTCCTGAGATTTTCAGCACCCAACCTTGACTTTTGAAGTGCTTCAGTGTTCTGTTCAGGAAAGGTCCGACCCAGCAGCTGCTACCTCTTCAAACAAGCACAAGGTCCTTCACAGACAGTCGATCTGTTAAATACAGATTCTGCACTGCTCAACATTTCAGCATTGATTTTCTTTCTATACTTTCTTTCTCATTGAACCCATGGAAAAACCACCACTAGTTACTGTGAAAGAACTAGATGGGTGTTTTCCTTGTGTGATCACAAATGACCATGCTAATAAGAAGGGGTTTTCAGTGTCAATCACCATGCTAATATGAAGTTGTTTTCAGTGTAAATCACCATGCTAATAGGAAGGGTTTTCAGTGTCAATCACCATGCTAATATGAAGTTGTTTTCAGTGTAAATCACCATGATAATAGGAAGGGTTTTCAGTGTAAATCACCATGCTATTAGGAAGGGGTTTTCAGTGTCAATCATCATGCTAATAGGAAGGGGTTTTCAGTGTCAATCACCATGCTAATATGAAGTTGTTTTCAGTGTAAATCACCATGCTAATATGAAGTTGTTTTCAGTGTCAATCACCATGCTAATAAGAAGTTGTTTTCAGTGTAAATCACCATGATAATATTAAGTTGTTTTCAGTGTAAATCACCATGCTAATAGGAAGGGGTTTTCAGTGCCAATCACCATGCTAATATGAAGTTGTTTTCAGTGTAAATCACCATGCTAATAGGAAGGGGTTTTCAGTGTAAATCACCATGATAATATGAAGTTGTTTTCAGTGTAAATCACCATGCTAATAAGGCAGATCACCTGTAATTTTGACCTATAGCCCCTAGATGCCAGTTTAGACTCAACCTAAATAAAAGTATTCCATCAATATAGGCTAGAGATAAGCAGATTATTAAACAGCACATTGACATTTAAGTATATCTGTCTTTAAATGTGCTTCCCTCTGTGACTATATGCATTTACTTTATCATGTTTTTGTTTCAGGGAATTTGCAAGTACAAATAAACTATTCATAGCTTTTAATTACTGTACATTTTTAAGCATTTGTAGGACTTTGCTACCTGTAATCGTGTATTTTATGGTACTGGTTGTGTTCTAGCAGCTTGTCTCTCTCGTCTCTCCCTGTTTCCTAGCCTGCTTGCCTGTGGGCTACTTGTCTGTATTTGTGTGTGGGTGGAGTTTTTATGGCAGAGTTCTGCTTTCATCAGAGTCTGGAGAACCCAACACTTCTGTTTTTGGTGAAATTTACATTTCCTTCTCCACAAAAACTGTGTGAAAAAGGAACTCCTGAGCGTGATATTCAGCTGTAGAACAGCAACTGCCCCCTTGCATTTGACATGATTCAGGGCCAAGGCCAGGTTAATCCATCACAGGGCCCGAGGCAAACATACACTCCTGGGCCCCCACCTTCTTATATGAAGAATAACAAATAGACAAGTTTATACAGAGAGAGAGAATTAGCTTTTAGAACTCGCGATCCACCAATTTACAAAACTTCTTTTCAGTTTTAAGTTATATTTGGTTTTGATGAGAAACTTTCAGTAATGCCGAATTCTAGTTATTTATTATGAATTTATTATCAATTCAGAAAAACCTGAAGCCTGCGTCAAATCCCATAGCGGAGCTTGATAATCACGTTTCATGATTTACTGAATAAAAATACAACAGTTTGAATATGTTTAAGAAATGTGATACTTCTATATAGGAGGTGATCAAACTTTTGTCCACTAACTGTCAGTCCCCTATAGTCCACAAAAATATATATTAAAAAAAACATGGTTGTGTAGTGAAATCAGCGTTTCCAACCTTTACTGACATACAGATTTACAGCGGCTTTTCTTTTTCACTGACACTATTTGTTTTCTGCCATCATAACTTA
Source organism: Acipenser oxyrinchus oxyrinchus (assembly GCA_030684275.1). Classification (NCBI taxonomy): domain Eukaryota; kingdom Metazoa; phylum Chordata; class Actinopteri; order Acipenseriformes; family Acipenseridae; genus Acipenser; species Acipenser oxyrinchus. Next base: position 10,874,868 of record CM060271.1, on the reverse strand, counting down.
GTCATCTTGTGTTTGGGGCTGGAGTAGCAGTGTGGTACTTTAGCATGTCATTTTACTGTACATTCTGCATGTAGCATCAAACGGTTACTGTAACTGTATACTAGTGGGTGCTCTGTGATTGGTAGTTCTTACTTTCAATCAGAAGACCAGGAACGGAATCCTGAAGAGGCGGAACGCCGTTCCTGACCGTAACGCGCCAATTAAACCCCTGGTCCCATCCCATCCCGTGAACCATTTTTCAATTACATTTTTGTTTCCATCCTATCCCACCAGAATTTTCCCTGTCCCATTACACAAATTTTTTTCATTCCCATCCCATCCCATCTTGTCAAAAATGTCCTGTCGCCCCATGATATTTAAGAAAAGGAGAAGAAACTGATCCTCTCGCTGTATGACATACCTTTCAGGCAGGATATTCTTCAGGTTACCCTTTTTTTCTTGTTTTTCATCCTCATCCTGTTCCCAGTTGAATTTAATTGTCATTCACTACTGCTGTATTACCTATTACAAGAAAAACAAGAACCACACAAACCTACTGCAGCCGTTTTATTATGCATAATGTGTTGATAAAATAAAAATAAAAACCTCAAGGGACACAGTCTTTTGAGTTTCACTCCAACTTGAACCCCCAGTAAGTTTAATTCATCCAGTTATTTGCCGAGGTTGACATATTTAAAAAATATATATTTTTATAAAACAGTTTGAGGCCTGGACTGGTGCTGAATGTGTTCAATAATACCATACAGATTTGTAATGAAATGTGTAGAATGCAGATGATATTCAAAATTAGAGGAGTACATTTCATTTTAACAGTCCACTGTTTTGTGCCCATTTTCACTCCATAGATTCAAGGAACGCTACAACTGCAATATTTCACCACACATTTTAAAGATGTAATGAATCCTATCGAGCATTCACGGTAAGACACAAAAACAAGCTATGTTGTAATCAGAGTCTGGGGTGATGGAGTTGTACGTATTTGTTTTTAAGTCCACTAGTACCAGTGCTGGACACCACTGTCAGTACAGCTTTGCACAGCTTTGATCTTTCATCGACATATACTCTCATAAAAGAGGCCCAGACACTGCTTTGTCTTGAATTGTTTGGTAAGAGATTCTGTCACTTTTAATCTAGACAAGTTCTTGGATAGTTGACTTGGATAACTCCATGTTTATTTGCTTGACCACTAATTATGGAGGCGAAGTTAATTCATGCTGGATGCAATCAACGATAGGAAGATGCAGCAGGGTTCAATTGAATGGGTGGGCCAGTGACATCACTAAATGGGGTGTGTCAATTCAAATGATTGTCGTTGATTCGAGGGTTATAGTGTCTGTCTTGGTAAATATATGGTTACCTAGAAGTCTGAGTAACGTATTTGTTATGCTGGGGTATATTTACATTTTTTTTTTTTTTACTGTTTCCCCTGAAGGGCCGGGCGGCCGAGGGAGGGTAATGATTAGTTACAGTGATTGTGAGAGTAAAATAATTAGAAATGGAACCAGCATAAAAATATATTTGTGAGCTGGTTTTTCCTTTAAGTCTGTATTTCAAATAGGCTTATTTGTAGTTTGTATTGTTGTGGACTATTTGGTTGTCACTGTAGTTGCTGTTTTGTCTCTGACAGCGTGTTGTGTTTATTCATTTTTAAAAAGTGAAACTCAGGAAAGAACAGAAATGCAGCACTGACTGAAACACTTTACAGCATGTTGATGCAGATTCGTTATCGATATGAGATGAGATGTCGGTGTGGTTCAGTTGTGCGTATCGTGTGAAAGGTTTCTGGGGGCAAGCATGGATATATAGGTAGCGATCTCGGTTCCCGCAGGCAGGCGCATCACACAGGGCGAGGCAATCCTCACACAGGCGGAGGGCGGGCGCGAACCCGGGACCTCTCGCAGTAAAGCACAGCGCCGATACCGCTGTACAAAAGAGCTGGCTCCTTTGCAAGGAGCGTATATTGGGCTTATGTCTTTTGTGTGTGATTATGTCACCTCCCAGCCCTGCTGCTGCCTTCCCCCGTGCACGCTACATATACGTATTTTTTTTATTGTTTTAACTGGCGAGCGAAATGCGGCATTGCAAAATAATACGCCTGGGTCGGTGCTATGATGCGCTATCAACAGATATGATATGGTATGACTGAGGCGCTAAACTGTAAGATTGCACTGTGTCTACAAATTCGGCACAAATGCCGTCCCGAGACATTAAGGCCGGGACTGGGAGTTGATGTTTACATTTGGGGACTGTCCCGTCCAATTAGGGACGGGTGGTCACCCTATCATTCCTGCCAGTTTCATTGTCGTTTCCATGCATGCACACATAAAGAGAAACGTATTCCCATACTGTGGGAATCCCACGGGAGTCTCGTCCTAATGACACTCTCTACTGCACAAGGTTCATCTGAGAAAAAAAAAAAACTCATTCTAATTCTGCAGTGCTGTGTGGCAAAGTCAACATATTAATGGCAAAATTGTAGGAAACGTGTCTCTCCTCTAGGTATAGACAAGAGCGCAGTTTTGTGCCAGTTTTCATCAGCTGCCAGATCCTGTCTGAGATGTGTCAAGTCAGTCACCTTGTACTGCCTGAATTCCATCTATTAAGCATATTTCCAATATCAATCTGTGGAAAAACTTAAATGTATGGACGGTTGGCAACCTTAAGTCCAATGCAGTTTCTCAATGGCCAACACAGCAAAGGCAGTGAGCTTTCCTTGCTTTACTGATGATCGGAGGTGGTTTTGACACGCTGCGTTAAAGAAAATGCCCTTTCTCCAGGGATAAGGCTTTTTGGCAGTTCAGGGCTTTCAGCACCGATTTTGTATTTCTAATGCCCCCTGTGATCGAGTGACCCCAGCTATGCACCGCGCTCAATCACTGATCACATTAGGTGTGCCTAATGGTAGTCTATAGGGAAACCAGGTTTTATTGTTTGATTTTATTGTTGATATTTATACTTGCATTGTGTATTTACATGTGGATTAAAACCAATGTATGTATTTGAGCATTTTTTATATGTTAAGGCCAAATAGGGTGCTATGTATATTTAAATGCAATTAAATGACAATTGATATTGTATTGGTTTAGTCCAGAGGAGGGGCTAATGAAAACAGGTATAAGTACCTGGGTTTAGGGTCATTTAGGGGAGACAATAAGGATTGTGGACTTGATGAGTAGATAAGTGCTCTGTGTCGGGAGAGCTGTGTGAAACAGACCAGTATTTGTTTAAAAATGTTCTTTTGTATTTTCTTTTTTTTTGCATTGAATGTTGAGAATCTTTATTGTTCTTTATTGTTTTATTTGTTATTCCACTGGAGGCCTCTAATAAACACTTTTTGGCAAAACTCGACTTCTGATTATCTCGTGCACGTGGCATAACCACACTTCTTCTCATTTCTTGTGTTTATGGTTTGCTGCCCTGAAAGAGATGTTGTTTGCTGTATTCAAGCAAAATAAAACTGACTGACCTGGAATTTTACTTGTACCCCTGCGCAAAAGAGCGAGAGTAAATTCCGGGTCAGCCAGTTTGATTTTGTGTGAACACAAGCGAGTGAATCTTTATTGGTAAAGTTCTGGCCTTCTTTTTTATGGTCAGCTTCATAGCCTCAGGGAAGTTATCCATCTATGTATGAAACTCATTTTTTTTTTAATGTTAAACTTTGTAAACCATTTTATCAGCCTTTAATTTACAAAAAGAGCAAGGGTTTATTATATTACAGAGGTTATTATATAAAAAACCCCCACAAACATCCATTAAATTCTGTTGGCCTGTTCTCCAGGCCCTGATTATGTCATATGGGAGGGGTTGTTTTTTGGTTAAAGTTGTCGGCCTCCTAAAAGAAAAAATCCAGTTGGATTGTCTCAACTCTGTGGATAATTCCAATGTTTTCTATGTTCCACCAAACAAAGTTCCTTGTTTTAAGTTTCATGGGGAACTGGTGTCTCCAGATACGGTGTTTGTTTGTTAGCTCCCAAATATTTTATGCTGGTTCAATTTCTAATCATTTTACTCTCACAATCACTACAAGTAATCATTACCCCGGCTCTTCAGGGAAACAGTAAAATGTAAATATACCCCAGCATAAGAAATGGCAGATGTCCCTTTTGCATTTTGAAAAGGTGGTCACCCTAGCTGAGTCAAACTGTTATTTACGGTAATTTCTGCTCAACAAGATTTACTGTTATGAAATGATTGTTTCTAAGGTATTTCTGATGGGGATATTATTTTGTTTGTTTGGTTGGAGACGGTGAAGTACAGTTTAGTTTGTACTGGGGGCAGGCAGCCCTTCTTGACACATTTTGATCAGATGAATTAGCTTTTAGATTGTTTTTAGATTGAAGTAATTCTGTGGTCTACAGGTGATAGGCTAGTGGTGAACATAGCTATATGCTATCCTCACATTTAACACCAGCAAACGGAGAGTAAGATCTGAATACCTACCATTGTAAAAGCAAATGACCTGTTTCTACTTGTCACTGTATGTCGTACTACTTTTAAAAAAGAAATAAATTGAATGTGATTGTGAATTGAAGTTGGAAGTGATTTGAAGTTAGCAGTAAAATTATATGAACGTCAGAAGCCGGCATTGGGACTGGGGAAGCAAATCTTGATCCGTCCTCTGTGGATAATTCCAATGTTTTCTATGATCCACCAAACAGAGTTCCTTGTTTTAAGTTTCATGGGGAACTGGTGTCTCCAGACACGGTGTTTGTTCCTTTTACTGTCTCATGTTATGAGTGGTGCTGTTGCTAGGGTGGGGGTGACACAACTCAAACAACGTCACCTTCCCAGCTGTCACTTCACAGCTGTTGGGGTTTGCTCTCGCAGTTCATGATGAGCTAAGAATAATAATGATAATAATAATAATAATGTCACAGAAACCCTTGATTTAGGCATTTTCTTGTAATGCATGGCAGCCCATATACAAATACTCTATCCTGATTGGTCAAAACAGGTCACATGGGGGTGTTGATATTACAGCATATCACCATGGGTTGGCACTTTTCAAAAAAGGGCTGCTAGATATCCATAAGCCACTAGAATTTTGAAGGTTAAAAATAACATGGCAGATATATTGGAATTTATCGCAATCAACATGACTGATGAGATTTATGTAAATGTTGACCTTTTGGGAAACCGAAGTGTACATGAGATATTGAATGAGTCTGAAATCGGACACCAATGATTAACTAAAGTAGTGAAAAAAGCAAATGTAAGTATTCAAATCAATTCACAACTCGCTGTTCTGATCACTCTCTGCTCCTTCTCCCTGAACTACAGCGTTCCCCATCCCATTTTGAAAATAAATAGCTGTTCAGCCAGCTGGCCATTTCCAGTCATAAGGTTAGCTTGAGACCTTGGGCTCACCCTTTAAGAGATCTCTTGAACTACAGCCCCTCCCAATACAAATCCCCCTATTACCGCGCCCTTCGTAAGTAATTGGGATTCAACAGTCATATTGAAAGCTCGATCTGCCACCTGTCCTTGGTTTACACTGCATATAGACTGGGCTACTAAAAGGGCATGGGCTTCCATGAAACTTGCATTGGGTTCCATCACTCCCTCTATTGCTATAGCCTGGCACCCTTCTACCCTGCCTCTAATAAAAATCTCAGTGTGTGGGGGTACAACAATATCTTCCCCCACTCTGTCTTTCCTCACTTCAGTCTCATCAAGGACACCAACCAGGGAAAACTTTCTCCCTATTAAAACACTAGGGATTGACCCAAACTTGGTTAAAAAATCCAACCCTAAAAGTGCCATCTGTGTTGCATTTCTCACTATTAAAAACTCATGTTGCAGCTTAAGTCCAGCGAAATCACATGTAGCTTTCCAAACACCCTGTATCTCTAGGAGGCTACCATTAGCCATACACACACTGCCCAAATAAGGCTGCAATGAAACCTCACCATCCTTTCTAAAAAGTTTTCACTAAAAGAGAAACTTGGGCACCGTTGTCAATGTGTTTACTGTCTTTAATTATCCATGGTTTACAGTGGCGTGTAGTCTATGTATGCAATGTCTGCATTGCATTCCTATAGCTCACACAAAAAATATATAAACAATAATATTATAATTAGTATACTATTTATTATTATTATTATTATTATTATTATTATTATTATTATTATTATATATAACATATACACTAATAATAAATATGTATAGTTTTGCATGTAAGAAGAATCATATCGGCAGTGTCCGGCATGTCAGCGCATGCAATGCCCGAGTTGCATCTCGTTGCCCAGGCAACGTCGCGGCAGCTCCACTCCGACCGTCCACTGAAAACATAGCGAAGGCATGCATTTGAAGAAATGAATCATTCAGATGGAACAGAGCAAGCAGGCCAACTCACAGCTGCCACCATGTGGGGCTCAGGTCCGAGCAGAAGCGGAAGGCAGAAAAAAGCGGTTGTTTTCTTGAAACTAGAGAATACGATTTGATTGAAGCAGAGAGAGAAATTGATCATTTATTTTTTTTTTAAATGCTTTCAAATCCATTTAGTGCAGGAGATTATGCGACTAAAGAAGAAATCATAAGAAACGGACCACCGAAACTGAAGTTCGAGAGCATGCACAGAAAAGCAGGTAAAAGTTGAAACGTTATTTGAAGTGAGTGGATCTGTGGATGTGGGGAGACAAATAGTCTGCTGGCCCCGTGTCTACTTTTCGTTAACGAGCAGTGTGTGAAATAAGGCTGGATACCACGATTTAAACAATTTACACAATGCCTGCAGACGGCAGCACCTAACCACGTGTATACAGTTATGAACACCTGGACAAGCTCGCATTGATCTGCAGTTAAGCGAGCAACACAATGAAAAAGTTCATCTGAATCGTGACCAGATTTCTACAGTTTGTCACTGATGAGTTTCTGAAAAAGACTAGCTAAGCCCATGTCTTTTATATTCCCAGTGCATGTTTTATGTAAAAGTTGTTGCATGCCTTGCTAAAAAAGCCAAGGCAAGCCACTGATTGCTTAGAAATGTGTTTTCTGTCTTTAATTCTCCATTGCTTAGCATTGTGCTTACAGTCTTTAATTATCAATTGCTTAGCACTGTTCTTACTGTCTTCAATTCTCCATTGCTTTTTATTGTCTTCAATTCTCCATGGTTTAGCATTGTGTTTACTGTCTTCAATTCTCCATGGTTTAGCATTGTGTTTACTGTCTTCAATTCTCCATGGTTTAGCATTGTGTTTACTGTCTTCAATTCTCCATGGTTTAGCATTGTGTTTACCGTCTTCAATTCTCCATGGTTTAGCATTGTGTTTACTGTCTTCATTTCTCCATGGTTTAGCATTGTGTTTACTGTCTTCAATTCTCCATGGTTTAGCATTGTGTTTACTGTCTTCAATTCTCCATGGTTTAGCATTGTGTTTACTGTCTTCAATTCTCCATGGTTTAGCATTGTGTTTACTGTCTTCAATTCTCCATGGTTTAGCATTGTGTTTACTGTCTTCAATTCTCCATGGTTTAGCATTGTGTTTACCGTCTTTTTGTTGATCAAATTGTTGTTTTTTTGTTTTTTAACACAAAACAAAGACAATCAAACAATAATACACCATTTTTTTCCAGAACTAGATTTATTTCAGTCAGTTTTAAAGGGGCTTCACCAGCGCTGAGTAGGGTGACCACCCGTCCCTAATTGGGCGGGACAGTCCCGAAATGTAAAGATCAAGTCTTGGTCCAGGACTTAATGTCTCCGGGACGGCATTTGTCCCGAATTCGTAGACACTGTGCAATCTTACAGTTTAGCGCCTCAGTCAAACCAAAGCATATCTGTTTATAGCGCATCATAGCACTGCCCCAGGCGTATTATTTTGCAATGGCGTACACTCGCTCACTCACCAGTTAAAACAATAAAAAAAATGTATGTATATATCCAGGCGCACTCCAGAAACCTTTCACATGGTACACACAACTGAACCACACTGACATCTCATCTCATATCGATAACGACTCTGCATCAACATGCTGGAAAGTGTTTCAGTCAGAGCGCTGCATTTCTGAGACAGAACAGCAACTACAGTGACAGTCAAATAGTGTACAACAATAAAAGCTACAAATAAACCTATTTGAAATACAGACTTAAAGGAAACACTAGCTCAAATATTTTATGCTGGTTCAATTTCTAATCATTTTACTCTCACAATCACTACAACTAATCATTACTCCCCAGCTCTTCAGGGGAAACAGTAAAAATGTAAATATACCCCAGCATAAGAAATGGCAGATGTCCCTTTTTGCATTTTGAAAGGTGGTCACCCTAGCTGAGTCAAACTGTTATTTACGGTAATTTCTGCTCAACAAGATTTACTGTTATGAAATGATTGTTTCTAAGGTATTTCTGATGGGGATATTATTTTGTTTGTTTGGTTGGAGACGGTGAAGTACAGTTTAGTTTGTACTGGGGGCAGGGGAGGCAGCCCTTCTTGACACATTTCTTTACTGTCTTTAATTAGACAAGTGTTAAAGGGACTAGGAGCTCTTAAAATAAACAAATCCCCTGGGCTGGATGAGAGCCTCCCAATAGTACTCAAAGAAATGAAAGAAGTTATTTACAAACCGCTAACCAAGATCATGTAACAGTCTCTTGACACAGGGGTTGTACCGACAGACTGGAGAATTGCAAACGTAATACCGATCCACAAAAAGGGAGACAAAACCGAACCAGGTAACTACAGACCAATAAGCCTGACTTCTATTATATGTACACTTATGTAAACTATAATAAGATCTAAAATGGAAAATTACCTATATGGTAACAATATCCTGGGAGACAGTCAGCATGGTTTTAGGAAAGGGAGATTGTGTCTAACTAACCTGCTTGACTTTTTGAGGATGCAACGTTGACAATGGATAATTGCAAAACATACAACATGGTTTATTTAGAGTTCCAGAAAGCTTTTGACAAAGTCCTGCATAAAAGATTAATTCTCAAACTGAACACAGTAGGGATTCAAGGAAATGCATGCACATGGATTAGGGAGTGGTTAACATGTAGAAAACAGAAAGTACTGATTAGAGGAGAAACCTCAAAATGGAGCGAGGTAACCAGTGGTGTACCACAGGGATCAGTATTAGGTCCTCTGATATTCCTAATGTACATTAATGATTTAGATTCTGGTATAGTAAGCAAACTTGTTAAATTTGCAGACGACACAAAAATAGGAGGAGTGGCAAACACTGTTGCAGCAGCAAAGGTCATTCAAAATGATCTAGAAGCATTCAGGGCAGACACATGGCAAATGACATTTAATAGAGAAAAGTGTAAAGTATTGCATGCAGGCAATAAAAATGTGCTGAAATTGAAGAAGGGAACTATGAAAAAGACCTAGGAGTTTATGTTGACTCAGAAGTGTCTTCATCTAGACAATGTGGGGAAGCTATAGAAAAGGCCAACAAGATGCTCGGATATATTGTGAGAAGTGTTGAATTTAAATCAAGGGAAGTAATGTTAAAGCTTTACAATGCATTAGTAAGACCTCACCTAGAATATTGTGTTCAGTTCTGGTCACCTCGTTACAAAAAGGATATTGCTGCTCTAGAAAGAGTGCAAAGAAGAGCAACCAGAATTATCCTGGGTTTAAAAGGCATGTCGTATGCAGACAGGCTAAAAGAATTGAATCTATTCAGTCTTGAACAAAGAAGACTACGTGGCGATCTGATTCAAACATTCAAAATCCTAAAAGGTATGGACAATGTCGATCCTGGGGACTTTTTTGACCTCAAAAAAGAAACAAGGACCAGGGGTCACAAATGGAGATTAGATAAAGGGGCATTCAGAACAGAAAATAGGAGGCACTTTTTTACACAGAGAATTGTGAGGGTCTGTAACCAACTCCCTAGTAATGTTGTTGAAGCTGACACCCTGGGATCCTTCAAGAAGCTGCTTGATGAGATTCTGGGATCAATAAGCTACTAACAACCAAACGAGCAAGATGGGCTGAATGGGGCCTCCTCTCGTTTGTAAACTTTCTTATGTTGTTTTGTTCTAAAAAGAAGGGGTTGGGGTAGGAGCAGGATGGCTAAGCTGTTTACCTGTCAAAACAACAACACAAATAAACCTTGCAGTACAGCGTTGCAAGGTACACAATTGTACCCACAGAAAACTTCCTGGGCACTACTTGCCCTGGATTAGGGCTGTATCCTCTCTAATAACCAGGCTTCTTCTTTCAGCAGCAGCCAGAATAAACTAACTCTGGGGTTTGATGTTGAGATCAGGGCTCTGTGGGGGCCATACCATCACTTCCAGGACTCCTTGTTCTTTTTACGCTGAAGATAGTTCTTAATGACTTTCGCTGTATGTTTGGGGTCGTTGTCATGCTGCAGAATAAATTTGGGGCCAATCAGATGCCTCCCTGATGGTATTGCATGATGGATAAGTATCTGCCTGTACTTCTCAGCATTGAGGAGACCATTAATTCTGACCAAATCCCCAACTCCATTTGCAGAAATGCAGCCCCAAACTTGCAAGGAACCTCCACCATGCTTCACTGTTGCCTGCAGACACTCATTAGTGTACCGCTCTCAGCCCTTCGGTGAACAAACTGCCTTCTGCTACAGCCAAATATTTCAAATTTTGACTCATCACTCCAGAGCACCTGCTGCCATTTTTCTGCACCCCAGTTCCTGTGTTTTCGTGCATAGTTGAGTAAACTTGGCCTTGTTTCCCGCGTCGGAGGTATGGCTTTTGGAGCAAGTCTTCCATGAAGGCCACTTCTGACCAGACTTCTCCGGACAGTAGATGGGTGTACCAGGGTCCCACTGTTTTCTGCCAGTTCTGAGCTGATGGCACGGCTGGACATCTTCGATTGAAAGGGAAGTAAGCATAATGTGTCTTTCATCTGCTGCAGTAAGTTTCCTTGGCCGACCACTCGTCTCACGGTCCTCAACGTTGCCCGTTTCTTTGTGCTTCTTCAAAGAGCTTGGACAGCACATCTGGAAACCCCTGTCTGCCTTGAAATTTCTGCCTGGGAGAGACCTTGCTGATGCAGTATAACTACCTTGTGTCTTGTTGCTGTGCTCAGTCTTGCCATGGTATATGACTTTTGACAGTAAACTGTCTTCAGCAACCTCACCTTGTTAGCTGAGTTTGGCTGTTTCCTAAAACTTTTGCACAGTACTGTATATATATATATATATATATATATATATATATATATATATATATATATATATATATATATACAGTATATATATACAGTACTGTGCAAAAGTTTTAGGCAGGTGTGAAAAATGCTGTAAAGTAAGAATGCTTTCAAAAATAGACATGTTAATAGATTATATTTATCAATTAACTAAATGCAAAGTGAGTGAACAGAAGAAAAATCTAAATCAAATCCATATTTGGTGTGACCACCCTTTGCCTTTAAAACAGCATCAAGCATCAATTCTTCTAGGTACACTTGCACACAGTTTTTGAAGGAACTCAGCAGGTAGGTTGGCGAAACATCTTGGAGAACTAACCACAGTTCTTCTGTGGATTTAGGCAGCCTCAGTTGCTTCTCTCTCTTCATGTAATCCCAGACAGACTCGATGATGTTGAGATCAGGGCTCTGTGGGGCCATACCATCACTTCCAGGACTCCTTGTTATTCTTTCACGCTGAAGATAGTTCTTAATGACTTTCGCTGTATGTTTGGGGTCGTTGTCATGCTGCAGAATAAATTTGGGGCCAATCAGATGCCTCCCTGATGGTATTGCATGATGGATAAGTATCTGCCTGTACTTCTCAGCATTGAGGAGACCATTAATTCTGACCAAATCCCCAACTCCATTTGCAGAAATGCAGCCCCAAACTTGCAAGGAACCTCCACCATGCTTCACTGTTGCCTGCAGACACTCATTCGTGTACCGCTCTCAGCCCTTCGGTGAACAAACTGCCTTCTGCTACAGCCAAATATTTCAAATTTTGACTCATCACTCCAGAGCACCTGCTGCCATTTTTCTGCACCCCAGTTCCTGTGTTTTCGTGCATAGTTGAGTCGCTTGGCCTTGTTTCCACGTCGGAGGTATGGCTTTTTGGGCGCAAATCTTCCATGAAGGCCACTTCTGACCAGACTTCTCCGGACAGTAGATGGGTGTACCAGGGTCCCACTGTTTTCTGCCAGTTCTACAGTTCACATCCGCAGGGCTGATGAGGGTGTGCTGGGCTCTACAGAGCTGTCTGTCACCATACTCACCCCTGCACGAGCCTACAGTTCACATCCGCTGAGCTGGTGAGGGTGTGCAGGGCTCTACAGAGCTGTCTCAATCACCATGCCCACCCCTGCACGAGCCTACAGTTCACATCCGCAGTGCTGATGAGGGTGTGCAGGGCTCTACAGAGCTGTATCAGTCACCATGCTCACCCCTGCACGAGCCTACAGTTCACATCCGCAGTGCTGATGAGGGTGTGCAGGGCTCTACAAAGCTGACTCTGTCACCATGCTCACCCCTGCAAGAGCCTATAGTTCACATCAGCAGTGCTGCCTGCTGATCGACTTTCCTGAGATTTTCAGCACCCAACCTTGACTTTTGAAGTGCTTCAGTGTTCTGTTCAGGAAAGGTCCGACCCAGCAGCTGCTACCTCTTCAAACAAGCACAAGGTCCTTCACAGACAGTCGATCTGTTAAATACAGATTCTGCACTGCTCAACATTTCAGCATTGATTTTCTTTCTATACTTTCTTTCTCATTGAACCCATGGAAAAACCACCACTAGTTACTGTGAAAGAACTAGATGGGTGTTTTCCCTTGTGTGATCACAAATGACCATGCTAATAAGAAGGGGTTTTCAGTGTCAATCACCATGCTAATATGAAGTTGTTTTCAGTGTAAATCACCATGCTAATAGGAAGGGGTTTTCAGTGTCAATCACCATGCTAATATGAAGTTGTTTTCAGTGTAAATCACCATGATAATAGGAAGGGGTTTTCAGTGTAAATCACCATGCTATTAGGAAGGGGTTTTCAGTGTCAATCATCATGCTAATAGGAAGGGGTTTTCAGTGTCAATCACCATGCTAATATGAAGTTGTTTTCAGTGTAAATCACCATGCTAATATGAAGTTGTTTTCAGTGTCAATCACCATGCTAATAAGAAGTTGTTTTCAGTGTAAATCACCATGATAATATTAAGTTGTTTTCAGTGTAAATCACCATGCTAATAGGAAGGGGTTTTCAGTGCCAATCACCATGCTAATATGAAGTTGTTTTCAGTGTAAATCACCATGCTAATAGGAAGGGGTTTTCAGTGTAAATCACCATGATAATATGAAGTTGTTTTCAGTGTAAATCACCATGCTAATAAGGCAGATCACCTGTAATTTTGACCTATAGCCCCTAGATGCCAGTTTAGACTCAACCTAAATAAAAGTATTCCATCAATATAGGCTAGAGATAAGCAGATTATTAAACAGCACATTGACATTTAAGTATATCTGTCTTTAAATGTGCTTCCCTCTGTGACTATATGCATTTACTTTATCATGTTTTTGTTTCAGGAATTTGCAAGTACAAATAAACTATTCATAGCTTTTAATTACTGTACATTTTAAGCATTTGTAGGACTTTGCTACCTGTAATCGTGTATTTTATGGTACTGGTTGTGTTCTAGCAGCTTGTCTCTCTCGTCTCTCCCTGTTTCCTAGCCTGCTTGCCTGTGGGCTACTTGTCTGTATTTGTGTGTGGGTGGAGTTTTTATGGCAGAGTTCTGCTTTCATCAGAGTCTGGAGAACCCAACACTTCTGTTTTTGGTGAAATTTACATTTCCTTCTCCACAAAAACTGTGTGAAAAAGGAACTCCTGAGCGTGATATTCAGCTGTAGAACAGCAACTGCCCCCTTGCATTTGACATGATTCAGGGCCAAGGCCAGGTTAATCCATCACAGGGCCCGAGGCAAACATACACTCCTGGGCCCCCACCTTCTTATATGAAGAATAACAAATAGACAAGTTTATACAGAGAGAGAGAATTAGCTTTTAGAACTCATGATCCACCAATTTACAAAACTTCTTTTCAGTTTTAAGTTATATTTGGTTTTGATGAGAAACTTTCAGTAATGCCAATTCTAGTTATTTATTATGAATTTATTATCAATTCAGAAAAACCTGAAGCCTCGTCAAATCCCATAGCGGAGCTTGATAATCACGCTTCATGATTTACTGAATAAAAATACAACAGTTTGAATATGTTTAAGAAATGTGATACTTCTATATAGGAGGTGATCAAACTTTTGTCCACTAACTGTCAGTCCCCTATAGTCCACAAAAATATATATTAAAAAACATGGTTGTGTAGTGAAATCAGCGTTTCCAACCTTTACTGACATACAGATTTACAGCGGCTTTTCTTTTCACTGACACTATTTGTTTTCTGCCATCATAACTTAGTCATCTTGTGTTTGGGGCTGGAGTAGCAGTGTGGTACTTTAGCATGTCATTTTACTGTACATTCTGCATGTAGCATCAAACGGTTACTGTAACTGTATACTAGTGGGTGCTCTGTGATTGGTAGTTCTTACTTTCAATCAGAAGACCAGGAACGGAATCCTGAAGAGGCGGAACGCCGTTCCTGACCGTAACGCCAATTAAACCCCTGGTCCCATCCCATCCCGTGAACCATTTTTCAATTACATTTTTGTTTCCATCCTATCCCACCAGAATTTTCCCTGTCCCATTACACAAATTTTTTTCATTCCCATCCCATCCCATCTTGTCAAAAATGTCCTGTCGCCCCATGATATTTAAGAAAAGGAGAAGAAACTGATCCTCTCGCTGTATGACATACCTTTCAGGCAGGATATTCTTCAGGTTACCCTTTTTTTCTTGTTTTTCATCCTCATCCTGTTCCCAGTTGAATTTAATTGTCATTCACTACTGCTGTATTACCTATTACAAGAAAAACAAGAACCACACAAACCTACTGCAGCCGTTTTATTATGCATAATGTGTTGATAAAATAAAAATAAAACCTCAAGGGACACAGTCTTTTGAGTTTCACTCCAACTTGAACCCCAGTAAGTTTAATTCATCCAGTTATTTGCCGAGGTTGACATATTTAAAAATATATATTTTTATAAAACAGTTTGAGGCCTGGACTGGTGCTGAATGTGTTCAATAATACCATACAGATTTGTAATGAAATGTGTAGAATGCAGATGATATTCAAAATTAGAGGAGTACATTTCATTTTAACAGTCCACTGTTTTGTGCCCATTTTCACTCCATAGATTCAAGGAACGCTACAACTGCAATATTTCACCACACATTTTAAAGATGTAATGAATCCTATCGAGCATTCACGGTAAGACACAAAAACAAGCTATGTTGTAATCAGAGTCTGGGGTGATGGAGTTGTACGTATTTGTTTTTAAGTCCACTAGTACCAGTGCTGGACACCACTGTCAGTACAGCTTTGCACAGCTTTGATCTTTCATCGACATATACTCTCATAAAAGAGGCCCAGACACTGCTTTGTCTTGAATTGTTTGGTAAGAGATTCTGTCACTTTTAATCTAGACAAGTTCTTGGATAGTTGACTTGGATAACTCCATGTTTATTTGCTTGACCACTAATTATGGAGGCGAGTTAATTCATGCTGGATGCAATCAACGATAGGAAGATGCAGCAGGGTTCAATTGAATGGGTGGGCCAGTGACATCACTAAATGGGGTGTGTCAATTCAAATGATTGTCGTTGATTCGAGGGTTATAGTGTCTGTCTTGGTAAATATATGGTTACCTAGAAGTCTGAGTACGTATTTGTTATGCTGGGGTATATTTACATTTTTTTTTTTTTTTTTTACTGTTTCCCCTGAAGGGCCGGGCGGCCGAGGGGAGGGTAATGATTAGTTACAGTGATTGTGAGAGTAAAATAATTAGAAATGGAACCAGCATAAAAATATATTTGTGAGCTGGTTTTTCCTTTAAGTCTGTATTTCAAATAGGCTTATTTGTAGTTTGTATTGTTGTGGACTATTTGGTTGTCACTGTAGTTGCTGTTTTGTCTCTGACAGCGTGTTGTGTTTATTCATTTTTAAAAAGTGAAACTCAGGAAAGAACAGAAATGCAGCACTGACTGAAACACTTTACAGCATGTTGATGCAGATTCGTTATCGATATGAGATGAGATGTCGGTGTGGTTCAGTTGTGCGTATCGTGTGAAAGGTTTCTGGGGCAAGCATGGATATATAGGTAGCGATCTCGGTTCCCGCAGGCAGGCGCATCACACAGGGCGAGGCAATCCTCACACAGGCGGAGGGCGGCGAACCGGGACCTCTCGCAGTAAAGCACAGCGCCGATACCGCTGTACAAAAGAGCTGGCTCCTTTGCAAGGAGCGTATATTGGGCTTATGTCTTTTGTGTGTGATTATGTCACCTCCCAGCCCTGCTGCTGCCTTCCCCCGTGCACGCTACATATACGTACTTTTTTTTTTTTTATTGTTTTAACTGGCGAGCGAGCGTACGGCATTGCAAAATAATACGCCTGGGTCGGTGCTATGATGCGCTATCAACAGATATGATATGGTATGACTGAGGCGCTAAACTGTAAGATTGCACTGTGTCTACAAATTCGGCACAAATGCCGTCCCGGAGACATTAAGGCCGGGACTGGGAGTTGATGTTTACATTTGGGGACTGTCCCGTCCAATTAGGGACGGGTGGTCACCCTATCATTCCTGCCAGTTTCATTGTCGTTTCCATGCATGCACACATAAAGAGAAACGTATTCCCATACTGTGGGAATCCCACGGGAGTCTCGTCCTAATGACACTCTCTACTGCACAAGGTTCATCTGAGAAAAAAAAAACTCATTCTAATTCTGCAGTGCTGTGTGGCAAAGTCAACATATTAATGGCAAAATTGTAGGAAACGTGTCTCTCCTCTAGGTATAGACAAGAGCGCAGTTTTGTGCCAGTTTTCATCAGCTGCCAGATCCTGTCTGAGATGTGTCAAGTCAGTCACCTTGTACTGCCTGAATTCCATCTATTAAGCATATTTCCAATATCAATCTGTGGAAAAACTTAAATGTATGGACGGTTGGCAACCTTAAGTCCAATGCAGTTTCTCAATGGCCAACACAGCAAAGGCAGTGAGCTTTCCTTGCTTTACTGATGATCGGAGGTGGTTTTGACACGCCATGCGTTAAAGAAAATGCCCTTTCTCCAGGGATAAGGCTTTTGGCAGTTCAGGGCTTTCAGCACCGATTTTGTATTTCTAATGCCCCTGTGATCGAAAGTGACCCCAGCTATGCACCGCTCAATCACTGATCACATTAGGTGTGCCTAATGGTAGTCTATAGGGAAACCAGGTTTTATTGTTTGATTTTATTGTTGATATTTATACTTGCATTGTGTATTTACATGTGGATTAAAACCAATGTATGTATTTGAGCATTTTTATATGTTAAGGCCAAATAGGGTGCTATGTATATTTAAATGCAATTAAATGACAATTGATATTGTATTGGTTTAGTCCAGAGGAGGGGCTAATGAAAACAGGTATAAGTACCTGGGTTTAGGGTCATTTAGGGGAGACAATAAGGATTGTGGACTTGATGAGTAGATAAGTGCTCTGTGTCGGGAGAGCTGTGTGAAACAGACCAGTATTTGTTTAAAAATGTTCTTTTGTATTTTCTTTTTTTTTGCATTGAATGTTGAGAATCTTTATTGTTCTTTATTGTTTTATTTGTTATTCCACTGGAGGCCTCTAATAAACACTTTTTGGCAAAACTCGACTTCTGATTATCTCGCACGTGGCATAACCACACTTCTTCTCATTTCTTGTGTTTATGGTTTGCTGCCCTGAAAGAGATGTTGTTTGCTGTATTCAAGCAAAATAAAACTGACTGACCTGGAATTTTACTTGTACCCCTGCGCAAAAGAGCGAGAGTAAATTCCGGGTCAGCCAGTTTGATTTTGTGTGAACACAAGCGAGTGAATCTTTATTGGTAAAGTTCTGGCCTTCTTTTTTATGGTCAGCTTCATAGCCTCAGGGAAGTTATCCATCTATGTATGAAACTCATTTTTTTTTTTTAATGTTAAACTTTGTAAACCATTTTATCAGCCTTTAATTTACAAAAAGAGCAAGGGTTTATTATATTACAGAGGTTATTATATAAAAAACCCCCACAAACATCCATTAAATTCTGTTGGCCTGTTCTCCAGGCCCTGATTATGTCATATGGGAGGGGTTGTTTTTTGGTTAAAGTTGTCGGCCTCCTAAAAGAAAAAATCCAGTTGGATTGTCTCAACTCTGTGGATAATTCCAATGTTTTCTATGTTCCACCAAACAAAGTTCCTTGTTTTAAGTTTCATGGGGAACTGGTGTCTCCAGATACGGTGTTTGTTTGTTAGCTCCCAAATATTTTATGCTGGTTCAATTTCTAATCATTTTACTCTCACAATCACTACAAGTAATCATTACCCCGGCTCTTCAGGGAAACAGTAAAATGTAAATATACCCCAGCATAAGAAATGGCAGATGTCCCTTTTTTGCATTTTGAAAAGGTGGTCACCCTAGCGCTGAGTCAAACTGTTATTTACGGTAATTTCTGCTCAACAAGATTTACTGTTATGAAATGATTGTTTCTAAGGTATTTCTGATGGGGATATTATTTTGTTTGTTTGGTTGGAGACGGTGAAGTACAGTTTAGTTTGTACTGGGGGGCAGGCAGCCCTTCTTGACACATTTTGATCAGATGAATTAGCTTTTAGATTGTTTTTAGATTGAAGTAATTCTGTGGTCTACAGGTGATAGGCTAGTGGTGAACATAGCTATATGCTATCCTCACATTTAACACCAGCAAACGGAGAGTAAGATCTGAATACCTACCATTGTAAAAGCAAATGACCTGTTTCTACTTGTCACTGTATGTCGTACTACTTTTAAAAAGAAATAAATTGAATGTGATTGTGAATTGAAGTTGGAAGTGATTTGAAGTTAGCAGTAAAATTATATGAACGTCAGAAGCCGGCATTGGGACTGGGGAAGCAAATCTTGATCCGTCCTCTGTGGATAATTCCAATGTTTTCTATGATCCACCAAACAGAGTTCCTTGTTTTAAGTTTCATGGGGAACTGGTGTCTCCAGACACGGTGTTTGTTCCTTTTACTGTCTCATGTTATGAGTGGTGCTGTTGCTAGGGTGGGGGTGACACAACTCAAACAACGTCACCTTCCCAGCTGTCACTTCACAGCTGTTGGGGTTTGCTCTCGCAGTTCATGATGAGCTAAGAATAATAATGATAATAATAATAATAATGTCACAGAAACCCTTGATTTAGGCATTTTCTTGTAATGCATGGCAGCCCATATACAAATACTCTATCCTGATTGGTCAAAACAGGTCACATGGGGGTGTTGATATTACAGCATATCACCATGGGTTGGCACTTTTCAAAAAGGGCTGCTAGATATCCATAAGCCACTAGAATTTTGAAGGTTAAAAATAACATGGCAGATATATTGGAATTTATCGTAATCAACATGACTGATGAGATTTATGTAAATGTTGACCTTTTGGGAAACCGAAGTGTACATGAGATATTGAATGAGTCTGAAATCGGACACCAATGATTAACTAAAGTAGTGAAAAAGCAAATGTAAGTATTCAAATCAATTCACAACTTCGCTGTTCTGATCACTCTCTGCTCCTTCTCCCTGAACTACAGCGTTCCCCATCCCATTTTGAAAATAAATAGCTGTTCAGCCAGCTGGCCATTTCCAGTCATAAGGTTAGCTTGAGACCTTGGGCTCACCCTTTAAGAGATCTCTTGAACTACAGCCCTCCCAATACAAATCCCCTATTACCGCCCTTAGTAAGTAATTGGGATTCAACAGTCATATTGAAAGCTCGATCTGCCACCTGTCCTTGGTTTACACTGCATATAGACTGGGCTACTAAAGGGCATGGGCTTCCATGAAACTTGCATTGGGTTCCATCACTCCCTCTATTGCTATAGCCTGGCACCCTTCTACCCTGCCTCTAATAAAAATCTCAGTGTGTGGGGGTACAACAATATCTTCCCCCACTCTGTCTTTCCTCACTTCAGTCTCATCAAGGACACCAACCAGGGAAAACTTTCTCCCTATTAAAACACTAGGGATTGACCCAAACTTGGTTAAAAAATCCAACCCTAAAAGTGCCATCTGTGTTGCATTTCTCACTATTAAAAACTCATGTTGCAGCTTAAGTCCAGCGAAATCACATGTAGCTTTCCAAACACCCTGTATCTCTAGGAGGCTACCATTAGCCATACACACACTGCCCAAATAAGGCTGCAATGAAACCTCACCATCCTTTCTAAAAAAAGTTTTTCACTAAAAAGAGAAACTTGGGCACCGTTGTCAATGTGTTTACTGTCTTTAATTATCCATGGTTTACAGTGGCGTGTCGTCTATGTATGCAATGTCTGCATTGCATTCCCTATAGCTCACACAAAAAATATATAAACAATAATATTATAATTAGTATACTATTTATTATTATTATTATTATTATTATTATTATTATTATTATTATTATATATAACATATACACTAATAATAAATATGTATAGTTTTGCATGTAAGAAGAATCATATCGGCAGTGTCCGGCATGTCAACGCATGCAATGCCCCGAGTTGCATCTCGTTGCCCAGGCAACGTCGCGGCAGCGCTCCACTCCGGCCGTCCACTGAAAAACATAGCGAAGGCATGCATTTGAAGAAATGAATCATTCAGATGGAACAGAGCAAGCAGGCCAACTCACAGCTGCCACCATGTGGGGCTCAGGTCACGAGCAGAAACGGAAGGCAGAAAAAAACGGTTGTTTTGCGAAACTAGAGAATACGATTTGATTGAAGCAGAGAGAGAGAAATTGATCATTTATTTTTTTTTTAAATGCTTTCAAATCCATTTAGTGCAGGAGATTATGCGACTAAAGAAGAAATCATAAGAAACGGACCACCGAAACTGAAGTTCGAGAGCATGCACAGAAAAGCAGGTAAAAGTTGAAACGTTATTTGAAGTGAGTGGATCTGTGGATGTGGGGAGACAAATAGTCTGCTGGCCCCGTGTCTACTTTTCGTTAACGAGCAGTGTGTGAAATAAGGCTGGATACCACGATTTAAACAATTTACACAATGCCTGCAGACGGCAGCACCTAACCACGTGTATACAGTTATGAACACCTGGACAAGCTCGCATTGATCTGCAGTTAAACGAGCAACACAATGAAAAAGTTCATCTGAATCGTGACCAGATTTCTACAGTTTGTCACTGATGAGTTTCTGAAAAAAGACTAGCTAAGCCCATGTCTTTTATATTCCCAGTGCATGTTTTTATGTAAAAGTTGTTGCATGCCTTGCTAAAAAAAAGCCAAGGCAAGCCACTGATTGCTTAGAAATGTGTTTTCTGTCTTTAATTCTCCATTGCTTAGCATTGTGCTTACAGTCTTTAATTATCAATTGCTTAGCACTGTTCTTACTGTCTTCAATTCTCCATTGCTTTTTATTGTCTTCAATTCTCCATGGTTTAGCATTGTGTTTACTGTCTTCAATTCTCCATGGTTTAGCATTGTGTTTACTGTCTTCAATTCTCCATGGTTTAGCATTGTGTTTACTGTCTTCAATTCTCCATGGTTTAGCATTGTGTTTACCGTCTTCAATTCTCCATGGTTTAGCATTGTGTTTACTGTCTTCATTTCTCCATGGTTTAGCATTGTGTTTACTGTCTTCAATTCTCCATGGTTTAGCATTGTGTTTACTGTCTTCAATTCTCCATGGTTTAGCATTGTGTTTACTGTCTTCAATTCTCCATGGTTTAGCATTGTGTTTACTGTCTTCAATTCTCCATGGTTTAGCATTGTGTTTACTGTCTTCAATTCTCCATGGTTTAGCATTGTGTTTACCGTCTTTTTTTGTTGATCAAATTGTTGTTTTTTTTTGTTTTTTTTTAACACAAAACAAAGACAATCAAACAATAATACACCATTTTTTTTCCAGAACTAGATTTATTTCAGTCAGTTTTAAAGGGGCTTCACCAGCGCTGAGTAGGGTGACCACCCGTCCCTAATTGGGCGGGACAGTCCCGAAATGTAAAGATCAAGTCTTGGTCCAGGACTTAATGTCTCCGGGACGGCATTTGTCCCGAATTCGTAGACACTGTGCAATCTTACAGTTTAGCGCCTCAGTCAAACCAAAGCATATCTGTTTATAGCGCATCATAGCACTGCCCCAGGCGTATTATTTTGCAATGGCGTACACTTCGCTCACTCACCAGTTAAAACAATAAAAAAATGTATGTATATATCCAGGCACTCCAGAAACCTTTCACATGGTACACACAACTGAACCACACTGACATCTCATCTCATATCGATAACGACTCTGCATCAACATGCTGGAAAGTGTTTCAGTCAGAAGCTGCATTTCTGAGACAGAACAGCAACTACAGTGACAGTCAAATAGTGTACAACAATAAAAGCTACAAATAAACCTATTTGAAATACAGACTTAAAGGAAACACTAGCTCAAATATTTTATGCTGGTTCAATTTCTAATCATTTTACTCTCACAATCACTACAACTAATCATTACTCCCCAGCTCTTCAGGGGAAACAGTAAAAATGTAAATATACCCCAGCATAAGAAATGGCAGATGTCCCTTTTTTGCATTTTGAAAGGTGGTCACCCTAGCGCTGAGTCAAACTGTTATTTACGGTAATTTCTGCTCAACAAGATTTACTGTTATGAAATGATTGTTTCTAAGGTATTTCTGATGGGGATATTATTTTGTTTGTTTGGTTGGAGACGGTGAAGTACAGTTTAGTTTGTACTGGGGGGCAGGGGGAGGCAGCCCTTCTTGACACATTTCTTTACTGTCTTTAATTAGACAAGTGTTAAAGGGACTAGGAGCTCTTAAAATAAACAAATCCCCTGGGCTGGATGAGAGCCTCCCAATAGTACTCAAAGAAATGAAAGAAGTTATTTACAAACCGCTAACCAAGATCATGTAACAGTCTCTTGACACAGGGGTTGTACCGACAGACTGGAGAATTGCAAACGTAATACCGATCCACAAAAAGGGAGACAAAACCGAACCAGGTAACTACAGACCAATAAGCCTGACTTCTATTATATGTACACTTATGTAAACTATAATAAGATCTAAAATGGAAAATTACCTATATGGTAACAATATCCTGGGAGACAGTCAGCATGGTTTTAGGAAAGGGAGATTGTGTCTAACTAACCTGCTTGACTTTTTGAGGATGCAACGTTGACAATGGATAATTGCAAAACATACAACATGGTTTATTTAGAGTTCCAGAAAGCTTTTGACAAAGTCCTGCATAAAAGATTAATTCTCAAACTGAACACAGTAGGGATTCAAGGAAATGCATGCACATGGATTAGGGAGTGGTTAACATGTAGAAAACAGAAAGTACTGATTAGAGGAGAAACCTCAAAATGGAGCGAGGTAACCAGTGGTGTACCACAGGGATCAGTATTAGGTCCTCTGATATTCCTAATGTACATTAATGATTTAGATTCTGGTATAGTAAGCAAACTTGTTAAATTTGCAGACGACACAAAAATAGGAGGAGTGGCAAACACTGTTGCAGCAGCAAAGGTCATTCAAAATGATCTAGAAGCATTCAGGGCAGACACATGGCAAATGACATTTAATAGAGAAAAGTGTAAAGTATTGCATGCAGGCAATAAAAATGTGCTGAAATTGAAGAAGGGAACTATGAAAAGACCTAGGAGTTTATGTTGACTCAGAAGTGTCTTCATCTAGACAATGTGGGAAGCTATAGAAAAGGCCAACAAGATGCTCGGATATATTGTGAGAAGTGTTGAATTTAAATCAAGGGAAGTAATGTTAAAGCTTTACAATGCATTAGTAAGACCTCACCTAGAATATTGTGTTCAGTTCTGGTCACCTCGTTACAAAAGGATATTGCTGCTCTAGAAAGAGTGCAAAGAAGAGCAACCAGAATTATCCTGGGTTTAAAAGGCATGTCAGTATGCAGACAGGCTAAAAGAATTGAATCTATTCAGTCTTGAACAAAGAAGACTACGTGGCGATCTGATTCAAACATTCAAAATCCTAAAAGGTATGGACAATGTCGATCCTGGGGACTTTTTGACCTCAAAAAGAAACAAGGACCAGGGGTCACAAATGGAGATTAGATAAAGGGGCATTCAGAACAGAAAATAGGAGGCACTTTTTACACAGAGAATTGTGAGGGTCTGTAACCAACTCCTAGTAATGTTGTTGAAGCTGACACCCTGGGATCCTTCAAGAAGCTGCTTGATGAGATTCTGGGATCAATAAGCTACTAACAACCAAACGAGCAAGATGGGCTGAATGGGGCCTCCTCTCGTTTGTAAACTTTCTTATGTTGTTTTGTTCTAAAAAGAAGGGGTTGGGGTAGGAGCAGGATGGCTAAGCTGTTTACCTGTCAAAACAACAACACAAATAAACCTTGCAGTACAGCGTTGCAAGGTACACAATTGTACCCACAGAAAACTTCCTGGGCACTACTTGCCCTGGATTAGGGCTGTATCCTCTCTAATAACCAGGCTTCTTCTTTCAGCAGCAGCCAGAATAAACTAACTCTGGGGTTTGATGTTGAGATCAGGGCTCTGTGGGGGCCATACCATCACTTCCAGGACTCCTTGTTCTTTTTACGCTGAAGATAGTTCTTAATGACTTTCGCTGTATGTTTGGGGTCGTTGTCATGCTGCAGAATAAATTTGGGGCCAATCAGATGCCTCCCTGATGGTATTGCATGATGGATAAGTATCTGCCTGTACTTCTCAGCATTGAGGAGACCATTAATTCTGACCAAATCCCCAACTCCATTTGCAGAAATGCAGCCCCAAACTTGCAAGGAACCTCCACCATGCTTCACTGTTGCCTGCAGACACTCATTCGTGTACCGCTCTCAGCCCTTCGGTGAACAAACTGCCTTCTGCTACAGCCAAATATTTCAAATTTTGACTCATCACTCCAGAGCACCTGCTGCCATTTTTCTGCACCCCAGTTCCTGTGTTTTCGTGCATAGTTGAGTAAACTTGGCCTTGTTTCCCGTCGGAGGTATGGCTTTTTGGGAGCAAGTCTTCCATGGCTTTTTGGGCGCAAGTCTTCCATGAAGGCCACTTCTGACCAGACTTCTCCGGACAGTAGATGGGTGTACCAGGGTCCCACTGTTTTCTGCCAGTTCTGAGCTGATGGCACGGCTGGACATCTTCCGATTGAAAGGGAAGTAAGCATAATGTGTCTTTCATCTGCTGCAGTAAGTTTCCTTGGCCGACCACTGCGTCTACGGTCCTCAACGTTGCCCGTTTCTTTGTGCTTCTTCAAAAGAGCTTGGACAGCACATCTGGAAACCCCTGTCTGCCTTGAAATTTCTGCCTGGGAGAGACCTTGCTGATGCAGTATAACTACCTTGTGTCTTGTTGCTGTGCTCAGTCTTGCCATGGTATATGACTTTTGACAGTAAACTGTCTTCAGCAACCTCACCTTGTTAGCTGAGTTTGGCTGTTTCCTAAAACTTTTGCACAGTACTGTGTATATATATTGTGAGCTTGGAGCTCTGTTTTGGGGTGGTAACCTGACGAAAGACCAGACAAGAGGCAGGAAATGAAGTCTAAGTGAGGGTTTATTTACAGTGGGAAAAAACACACTTTCAAAAGGGTTGCCAGAAAATAAAAACCTAGCCCACTCACCGGGCCCTAGTCTTAACTGCTTCAGGTCCCTAGTCTCAACAGTTGGGTAAGGCTAGCCCTCACCCAACTTAAACACAAAACACCGCCTCACACACTCTGCGGTGTTAAGAGTTCAGTCACTTGTAAGTCTCCTGGCCTGCAATTCCACCACTCGCCACCAGGAGGACTCCCAGGTAAGTTTTCCTTTCTAGTCTTTGCAATTGTATTATCCGTGCTCAGGGTTGTGCACAAACTTTCTTTCTGTTTCCAGGTTCCCCTGATGAACAAAGGTGCCCCTTCAGGTAAGTCCGGGCAAAGAAGATGAAGTAATCCCAGCATTTATAAAGTACAAATGAAGAAAAGAACAAGGCTCGTTTTCCCAACAGAGCCAACTCAAAATACCACGATACTTGTTCCAGCCAACAACTAAAAATAAAAGTCTTGAAATTAACTGTGTTGACTCTCTATTAAACAGTCCATTACTCGTGGTTCCAACACACAGTTATATACTGCAGGGATTTTTCATCACCGCGTGTCCTGGTGATCCTTTTGAATAGTACACAGTCCTTAAAACAAGCACGGTTTGAGCAAAGCTACTTGTTATAAAACGATACAGTCTCCGGTGCCAGCGTTATTTTACAAGCGGTGTTTCTCCTGAACTATGCACTCCAAGTTCAGTTAACACGCTTTAAAAAACAAAGTCAACACGCTCCATGCTCGTGTTAAAACAGGAATAAAACAGTCTTTGGCTGCTGTCTTCATTCACAGCTCCCAGCGTAAAAACATACTCCACAGGGTTGCTTCTAAACTCCCAACCACACTCCCGTTTAGAATATTTAGAAGTTTATTTTAACTACCTTGCTGCACCGTAGTTGTCTTCCCGTGTCCACAGTTTGTTTCGCTGCTATCCTCCAAAGTATTCCGTTTGTTCCTGGTCTGATGCTTTCTTGTAAGCGAAACCCGCGCTCTTGGTCACGTTGCTTACTTTTTCAAACACTCGTTTCTATACACCGACTAACACTCGGCTCCTGCACAGACTGCCATGTTGCTGTTCTCCGTACCTGCTATTAGCCATCTCATATAATGCTCCCTCCCCTTCCAGCTGCTATTAATTAACCCCTTTAGCCATCCCACCAGTGGAGCCCTACGGCAGCTACTCTGTGGGGTAATTTAAAGACGTATCCACATATTCTTTGTGATAAATTTTGCTCTGTAGTAATGCAACTATAGACCCTCACCTTCCTATGTTGCACTACTACTTACACTTGCATATTTATCACAATATATATATATATATATATATATATATATATATATATATATATATATATATATATATATATATATATATATATATATATATATATATATATATATATATATATATATATATATATATATATATATATATATATATATATATATATATATACAGTATATATATACAGTACTGTGCAAAAGTTTTAGGCAGGTGTGAAAAATGCTGTAAAGTAAGAATGCTTTCAAAAATAGACATGTTAATAGATTATATTTATCAATTAACTAAATGCAAAGTGAGTGAACAGAAGAAAAATCTAAATCAAATCCATATTTGGTGTGACCACCCTTGCCTTTAAAACAGCATCAAGCATCAATTCTTCTAGGTACACTTGCACACAGTTTTTGAAGGAACTCAGCAGGTAGGTTGGCGAAACATCTTGGAGAACTAACCACAGTTCTTCTGTGGATTTAGGCAGCCTCAGTTGCTTCTCTCTCTTCATGTAATCCCAGACAGACTCGATGATGTTGAGATCAGGGCTCTGTGGGGCCATACCATCACTTCCAGGACTCCTTGTTCTTCTTTACGCTGAAGATAGTTCTTAATGACTTTCGCTGTATGTTTGGGGTCGTTGTCATGCTGCAGAATAAATTTGGGGCCAATCAGATGCCTCCCTGATGGTATTGCATGATGGATAAGTATCTGCCTGTACTTCTCAGCATTGAGGAGACCATTAATTCTGACCAAATCCCCAACTCCATTTGCAGAAATGCAGCCCCAAACTTGCAAGGAACCTCCACCATGCTTCACTGTTGCCTGCAGACACTCATTCATGCACGCTCTCCAGCCCTTCGGCGAACAAACTGCCTTCTGCTACAGCCAAATATTTCAAATTTTGACTCATCAGTCCAGAGCACCTGCTGCCATTTTTCTGCACTCCAGTTCCTGTGTTTTCGTGCATAGTTGAGTCGCTGGCCTTGTTTCCACGCCGGAGGTATGGCTTTTGGCCGCAAGTCTTCCATGAAGGCCACTTCTGACCAGACTTCTCCGGACAGTAGATGGGTGTACCAGGGTCCCACTGTTTTCTGCCAGTTCTGAGCTGATGGCACTGCTGGACATCTTCCGATTGCGAAGGGAAGTAAGCATGGTGTGTCTTTCATCTGCTGCAGTAAGTTTCCTTGGCCGACCACTCGTCACGGTCCTCAACGTTGCCCGTTTCTTTGTGCTTCTTCAAAAGAGCTTGGACAGCACATCTGGAAACCCCTGTCTGCCTTGAAATTTCTGCCTGGGAGAGACCTTGCTGATGCAGTATAACTACCTTGTGTCTTGTTGCTGTGCTCAGTCTTGCCATGGTGTATGACTTTTGACAGTAAACTGTCTTCAGCAACCTCACCTTGTTAGCTGAGTTTGGCTGTTCCTCACCCAGTTTTATTCCTCCTACACAGCTGTTTCTGTTTCAGTTAATGATTGTGTTTCAACCTACATATTGAATTGATGATCATTAGCACCTGTTTGGTATAATTGTTTAATCATACACCTGAATATATGCCTACAAAATCCCTGACTTTGTGCAAGTGTACCTAGAAGAATTGATGCTGTTTTGAAGGCAAAGGGTGGTCACACCAAATATGGATTTGATTTAGATTTTTCTTCTGTTCACTCACTTTGCATTTAGTTAATTGATAAATATAATCTATTAACATGTCTATTTTTGAAAGCATTCTTACTTTACAGCATTTTTTCACACCTGCCTAAAACTTTTGCACAGTACTGTATATATATATATAATCAAGGAAAAGCACTCAGTACTTTCTATTTTAGGGAAAAACAGAGGAGGAAAAATAGAGGAGAAACCTCAAAATGGAGCGAGGTAACCAGTGGTGTACCACAGGGATCAGTATTGGTCCTCTGCTATTCCTAATCTACATTAATGATTTAGATTCTGGTATAGTAAGCAAACTTGTTAAATTTGCAGACGACACAAAAATAGGAGGAGTGGCAAACACTGTTGCAGCAGCAAAGGTCATTCAAAATGATCTAGACAGCATTCAGAACTGGTCAGACACATGGCAAATGACATTTAATAGAGAAAAGTGTAAAGTATTGCATGCAGGCAATAAAAATGTGCATAAATACCACATGGGAAATACTGAAATTGAAGAAGGAATCTATGAAAAAGACCTAGGAGTTTATATTGACTCAGAAATGTCTTCATCTAGACAATGTGGGGAAGCTATAAAAAAAAAAGGCCAACAAGATGCTCGGATATATAGTGAAAAGTGTTGAATTTAAATCAAGTATAGTAATGTTAAAACTTTACAATGCATTAGTAAGACCTCATTTAGAATACTGTGTTTAGTTCTGGTCACCTCGCTACAAAAAGGATATTGCTGCTCTAGAAAGAGTGCAAAGAAGAGCGACCAGAATTATTCCTGGGTTAAAAGGCATGTCGTATGCAGACAGTCTTAAAGAACTGAATCTATTCAATCTTGAACAAAGAAGACTATGCGGCGATCTGATTCAAGCATTCAAAATCCTAAAAGGTATAGACAATGCCGACCCAAGGGACTTTTTCGACGTGAAAAAAGAAACAAGAACCAGGGGTCACAAGTGGAGATTAGATAGTAATTCACGTTTTCAAAGTTAAAAGTTTGTAAATGTTTTATATCATAATTCCATATACTGGGACGTTGTTTCTTTTATGTCCAAAAGTAATTGGTGAAACATTTGTAATGACAATATATTTAGTATCCTAATTATATAAATACATTTGTTGAGTTCATACCATTTGCTGTTTTTTTTAAATGTATTTAATAACTTTGTAATGTCTATTTTAAAATCATGTTTCACAGTTGATACTTATTTTTCTCTTTCTTTCACCTTTCATCCATAATAATTTGATAATTGGTTAGTCTGTTATAACTCCACGGACACTGTGATGAGGAAGGACAGTTTTCTTTGTCTGTATTACACTGATCAACTACCAGATGTTTTGGGACCAAGTTATGGTGAATGATTTCTCAGTGTTATGTTCCTATGGCCAGTCTTTGGGGAGCATTTGTCATGTGATTAGTTATGTCATCAGTGATGTCATTGCTGATGTTGTATGTGATGTCATACATACGTATAATGGTGCAGAGTTACCTTAACTCGCAATTTCCTCACTTTTTAGGGTTTTGCTTGAGTAACCTTAACAGTACTTTAACGCAGTTTTTGCAATGAATTTCCTTAGGGTTTTTATTTTGTTAAAAAAAAAGAACAAATTAATTAATTCAAAAAAGGTAAGAAGGTTTCCGTTAACATTCCTTATTTAAATGACAGGTCAGGTTGAAACAAAGTCTTCCTGTGGAATGGATTGCAAGTGCCAGGATTGATTTTGTAAATTTAAAGTAGAAAAATGTTAGCATTCAGGAATAATTACCTGTCATAAAAAAGCATATATGAAATGAAAAACTAATAATATATATCAAATAATTAACGCATTACTAACAACATATATTTTATTCAAAAAGCTGTACAAAATAATACTGTAATAATTTTGCAGAGCGTTTTATACATTGCATGAGTGAGTTTCAACCAGACTTGTCCTAAAAGCTCAATTAAATAAGGACTTGTGTGGTTGAAACTGAAGTCCTGCAGTTGAATGGATTTGAAGTGGCAAGGTTACAACTGATATAAATAACAATACAGACATATACAATTCATAATCAATATAGTCAGAGCACACTCGATATTTAAAAAAAGCAACTCGCTTACCCAAAATAATTTGTTTAAACTCAGTTCATAGCACACAGAACACATCTTATTAGAAATATGTTTTAAAGTGCAGATCACACATATATTATAAAAATTACAACACAATTTATTTATGTACTTATTAGTTTTTATGTAGAATTTTTATCAAAGTGCTTTACAATGCATTCAACAGCTAAATCCAACTGTAAAGTTTACATTACTGTATCTAGGCCTATAGGCTACATGTAAGGTTACTGCATTTTCTAAACAGGTGTCATTTTTAATAAAGAATATTTCAACATTAAAAACTTTAAAACATATATTTAAAATAAAAAGTCGGCACAAGGTGTAGTTATTTACCATGACACAGGTCGGTGCAGTCTTACAGATATCCTAGAGAGGCCTTCTCACAGACAAGCCAGGTACTAGATTTCAAAACCTTTGCAACCACAATTATCCCCACAGTTTTTCACTAAGTGGAGATGCAAAGCTCTGCAATTCCCCCACCACGCCACTACGCAATCCCCCTCCCTCTATATGCATATCACACAATAACACTGCTGTACTCAGTATGTATTCAATGAATGTGTATTCACTTTATTGAAACAAATTTTGAAACATACCTGAACAATGCAGTGTATGAAAAAGACCTAGGAGTTTATGTTGACTCAGAAATGTCTTCATCTAGACAATGTGGGGAAGCCATAAAAAAGGCCAACAAGATGCTCGGATATATTGTGAGAAGCGTTGAATTTAAATCAAGGGAATTAATGTTAAAACTTTACAATGCATTAGTAAGACCTCACCTAGAATATTGTGTTCAGTTCTGGTCACCTTGTTACAAAAAGGGTATTGCTGCTCTAGAAAGAGTGCAAAGAAGAGCAACCAGAATTATGCCAGGTTTAAAAGGCATGTTGTATGCAGACAGGCTACGGGCAAGTACCAAAAGGTCTGACGTCACAGGAAATAGTTTACATTACAAACATGATTTAAATCAATTAAAACTCTGAATATGTACTTATAGTATATAAGTACTTATATTACTGGCGCATTTGTTGATTCATCGGTTCTTTTCTTTTTACAAAATTTGTCGGGACATTGCTAATGCGTAAGTCACAAATATAGCTATGGTTTACTGCAAAGTTGGCTAAACATTCTGTTTTATATTTCTTAGCATACACCCTTATCCATTGTTACAAGATATCACATTTTTTACATACAATTACTGATTTATACAG
This sequence comes from Acipenser oxyrinchus oxyrinchus, assembly GCA_030684275.1. Taxonomy (NCBI): domain Eukaryota; kingdom Metazoa; phylum Chordata; class Actinopteri; order Acipenseriformes; family Acipenseridae; genus Acipenser; species Acipenser oxyrinchus. The sequence goes on along the minus strand of CM060271.1, from coordinate 10,842,957 downwards.
TTGGGTTTTTATTTGCTCGAGTGTACAACAGCAGTGCCCCCCCCCACTATGGGATTGAACCCACGACCTTACAGTCAGGAGTCCAGAGCCCTAACCACTACTCCACACTGCTGCCCTGTGTAGCAACTTAGATAGCTAATTGCAAATGTAAAAAATAACTAAACAGCAGCTGCACAAGCTGGTTGCTTGCATGCCTTGCAATGAAAGAAAAGTTAATGTATGTATGCTGCCGACGCGTGGTAATTTCTACTATAGTATCGAAGACGTAAGATCTCATATCTCAGCCATCGAATCACCAATCTTTTTTTTTCATAACCATGACAACGGTGCTGAGGTGGGTGGGACGGATATATTTTTTGAATCACAAGGATGAGCTAGACTCGCCGCAGCGGATTACAATATAATGTAAAAAAAAAAAAAAATGTAATTGTATGTAAAAATAATGTGATATCTTGTAACAATTGTAAGTCGCCCTGGATAAGGGCGTCTGCTAAGAAATAAATAATAATAATAATAATAATAATAATAATAATAATAATAATAATAATAATTACTGATCTGATACGGTTTGGCATGAAATGTTTTTAATTGTCAATCGCTCCATAACTGGGTGGGCTCAGGCCCAAGCATGGCGCCGCCCCTGACTTGAACTGAGCTCAGAGAATGAGCCCCACCAGCAGGATGATGCTCCCCAGGACTTGCACCTTGGAGCTGAGCGCTGTGGTTCCTGAACTGGGCACCAGTCTGTATTCTGTCACCAGCCACTGGTATCCCTTTTCTTCAGCAAAGCACTGATACTTTCCATAGAGGTCTGGTTTCATTCCCTCAATCAGGAGGAGGCAGTCCGATTTGCTGAGATGGCAGTCAATGGTCCTGTTGTTATGGTGCCAGGAGTGTGAGGCATGATGGGAGGTCATGGGGCAGGATAGGAAGTAGGGGACAGACAGGGGTGCGATGCTTTTCAGCTCCTGGTCTTCAGGGTTTCCCCTCTGGGATCGATAATGTTCAACTAAAACAGAAGAAAAAAGACAGGGTTAAAGTGTTACTGAACTGGCCGGAGGTTTAAAGCACAACACATTACCTTCCCTAGCTTTCTGCTTTTTCTAAGGCATTCCTGCAATAGCATTTAACATAATCACAACTGTTTTGATATTTTTATTAACATACCCCTAGTCATTAATCCGTTTTGTTATTTTCGTTTCACATCGGTTATGCAGCGGGTCTTCCTGTCTTTTTAATTCACAACATCAGCTGCTTCAATCAAACCAGTTAAATCAGAAGCATTTCATTGGTTCCCGACTCCTCTCACAAAGCATTTTGATTGGTTCATCTGTCCGTCCTATCGGCTCGCTCCGGCACAGGTTCAGAGAGGTGGGGACAGGTTTATGAATATGCATGACAAGCCCCATATCATGGCAATAAATCAATCAATAAATCAATCAATAAATCAATTCATTTTCTGAGTTAGGGTGGTATAAGAACAAGTAATAAAACCTTAAGTGAGATTTCACTGCCTAGATTATACAGTGTCCTGTGTGCTAATATCTTAGGTATAAACATGACTATGAATATGTTTGGAGGTGCACCCCCTGAACATCTTGCTTCTTCTCTCTACCCAGGCAGGGGTCTGTAAAGCAACTGTTGTGATTATATGGGGCTTGTCATGAATATTCATAAACCTGTTCCCACCCCTCTGAACCTGTGCAAAGAGGACAGAGAGTTGAACCAATCGCAATGCTGCACTTCGTCAGAGGAGTCGGGAACCAATGCAATGCTTCTGATTGAACAGGTTGGATGAAGCAGCTGATGTTATGAATTCAGAATACATTGTGACAGGAAGCCCGATGCATTACCGATGTGAAACAAAAAAAACTGATTTCTGACCAGGGATATGTTAATATAGGTAACAAAACAATCACAATATGTTGAAAAAGATATTGCAGGAATATTTAGGACAAAGCAGGAAACTAGGATTAGCAATGCGTTGTGTTTTAAACCCTACAGCTTTCTCTCTAGCACTTTAAGACTTCCAGAGCAGGTTGGTTCATAAAAAGGCTTTGCTTTGTACTTCACTTCTACCTGGGTCACACAATGGTTGTCTGAATATAATTAAATACTTTATTTACCCTCAGTAACAACACGTTTTACCATTTGTCCAAAATAAAGAAGATAAAGAAAATTCTTGATTGTAATAGACACAATTCAGTGCATCTTTATTCACATTTGGTATGGCCTGCTTCTCAACCCCTCACTATAGCTCACAACCAGGAACCAAGAAAACAACAGGAGAGTTCTGTAAGGACTGGAGGAAACCCTTGAGCACATGCTCCGATATCGTAAGCCAGGATGTATCCATGAGCCTGTGCAGGGTGGTAGGAGTTTTGGCTGCCAGTATTAAGTTCTGTCGCCATCTAGATCTATTTACAACAGTGCGGCACACTGCCATGTTACACCAATCACAGCTGGGAGGACAGATTGTCTGTAGAACTGAATACCCAGAGCTAGACATTGCACAGAATACAAATACTGAAACATGCATCCAGTCACACATGCAGGGCTTACATTTGGGAATCTGAGTACACTGGCTATGATCACCATCCTCCACATGCTGAACAGCGCCACTAAAAAGAGAGAGAAAAAACACTTTCATTAAAAGAACCTTTTAATTAAGTTTACATGTACTGATTTCCAAGATGTAGGGCTGGTGTCGGCAATAATCATATCAGACCCTCACAGCCTATAAAATACCTGCTTCAAAGCATTCCAGCACATCTTATCTTCTTAGAAGAACATAAGAAAATGTAAGAATGAGAGAAGACCACTTGGACCACCTGTTCTCAACTGGTTCCTAGTAGCAGATTTATCAAAACTTGCCGTTTGTGTAGTAATCTGTGACAGGCACAGACATATTTAGAGGGGGTGAGGTGAGGGGTGACTGTACAATTCTCGTGGATTGCAAATTCAGTAGCGGATCTCTTGTGTGTGCTGCACGTACCGTTCTGCTTTAGTGCACTTGTTGTTGCTCCAGCCGCAGTAGGGGTCTCGAGATAAAATGCACTGCTCGCATCCATCCCCGTACTGCTCACAATTCTGCAGGTCAATCGCAACCACCTCGTAGTGAGAACCCACATACAGCTTTTTCTAGGAAACAAGGAATAAAAAGAAATCAGAAACTCTTGAAAGGCTTGTGTTCTTTTGTCTTCAGTCACATTTAGTTTGTTTCTTAACCTATGCGGTCCACTTATTCTGCACCTGTCAGGCTCGTCAGGTCCAATGTATTTTATATAAAATAACATTACACAACACGCACTGTTTAAATTGAACAAAGTCATTTTATTCACAGTAAAACAGTTTTAAAAGGCAATACATATCAACAGGACACCGCATCTCCAGCCCTGCCCCACCCCTTGTTCACTGTATTTATCACATACCTCTTCCGAGTCGTACATACTGATAAATCATCTCCTGATCACTCAATTATTCACCAAACTCCTCAATAATACTATCCAAGTCATTATTTTATCCCTATAACATCTCAAAAAGCTTAACAAACATCCGTGATTTTCTTTGAGTGCTGGATGCGGAAGCAGCCACCTGTGGTGAAGGTACTAGTGTATATTGCTCAGATCCGCCTCCAGTTTCTTTTTCCGGCTTCTCTCGGCCATTCAAAGCTTTTCTCGTCTTTTTTTGGAGAAAAACCGACTAGGGACCTATGATGCCTTTTTGATGATGTCAGACAGGGTCCGACATTTCAACCGGAAAGGGAATTTTGCAATAGGACCGCAGGAGTTAAGCCATACCGGTCGACACATTTCTATAAAAACCTGTGGTGGTGCTTTCTAAATCTAGCTATCCCTAAAAATATAATCACCCGCTTTACAAGTCTACACAGAGGATCTTTGAGCAAGCCATCCCACAAGTGCAGAGCTACCTTCTAGGAATGACATTTAAACCGAATGTTCACTGCTGACAGCCGGAGAAGTGATCCACAGTGGAAACTCACCGTTGTGGAGTCCAGAATCATCGACTGGATGTGAGATTCGCTCTTGAAGGGATGAATCTCTGCAATAATGAAGGGACTGTGGTTCACCTCCAGCACCTTGTGGATCAAACCACTCTCTGGAAAGAAGATAAATGATTTATTACAAACACGTAATACAATAAATCACAGAACCGGCCAATCAAACTATATAGGCATTATCATTGATTCAAAATGGGATTGAAAACAGGGAAATTCAGTCAATCTTGCACTTTGTCTACATTTAGCAGAGGAAGTTGGTTTAAGTATCTGTTATATACTGCGGTCAAGACTGTTAGATGCCACAGCAACAGAATGCTGCTCAGACATCATCCACTCTCGATAAATATATTGCTCATAGTTCCTTAGAAAAGTGTACTGTGCTTTTACCAGGGTACAGCATGGCACAGGATAGCACAGCTTAGTGAAAACATGGTAAGGCACATTTCAGATATGAATCATCAAGCATTATAAAAAGTAGACATGGTAAATGACTGTGGTAAATGTTTCTAAAGGAGTGCCTTAACTCTTTCAGCCCAGCAATCCTGTATACAGGTCAAGGAATGATAACTCCACTCAAGCCATCCTAGTTGTAAAGGAAAGTGTATTTATTTCCCTTTTTATTTTTCAGTACAAGACACTGAAACTATGAATTCGTTGTTTTAGTATTTCTGTAATGAGGAATACACAGCTTACAAACTAGTGCTTGTCTAATTAAACCACTATGATGTTTTTAAAATAAATAGTTGACTTTGAATGTGTTTATTTGAAATGTTTTGGTAACTTGACTAGTGTTATTAATATTGGAGTCTAATTTACTGCTCGCTATTCAAATTGAACCCACAGCTGCATGCAGGGAAAGGAAACATCATAGGACCATATCCCTTTTATCGATAGAGATACTGCAGTATATGTGACTCAAGCAATAACTAAATCAAGCACTGGACTTTAAAAATATGTGGTACATTATATATACCAGTAAATATGTGGTTCATTATACATACCAGTAAATATGTGGTTTATTATATATACCAGTAAATATGTGGTACATTATACATACCAGTAAATATGTGGTTCATTATACATACCAGTAAATATGTGGTTCATTATATATAGGGCTAACCGATAAAACCCGAAAAAACTCCCCCGATACAAAAAAATTGAATCGGTGGATAGCCAATAAACACTGGAAAAACAGTAGAAATGGTTAATCAATTCATGTTGACTTTGCCCTTTTCCCATTAAAAAATAAAACCTACTACAAAAATAATAATAAATACATTTCCCAGTGCTGCCAGGCAATGTCCCGCCTACCTGACTTGTATCTATCATTGATTCGTTCTCAATACTTTAAACCCGCCCCAAATACTGAGTGACAGCACATTCCTACATTCCTATTGGAGACTCTGGGCTTGCAAGATTTAAAACAAGATTACAATCAGGATGGAGGTTTGTTAGCGGGATTTAAAGCTGTATTACAGTTAAGATACGGCGGATTTAAAACAGAATTGTGGTGAAATGTACAAAAATGCCTACACACAAAAACCCCAGAAGATTGTGACCCAGACCCCAGAGACCCCAGCCTGAACACCGTGTAACACAGATCGCTTCCGCTCTGCAGACTCCTCAGACCCCAGCCTGAGCACCATGTAACACAGATCACCTCCGCTCTGCAGACTCCTCAGACCCCAGCCTGAGCACTGTGTAACACAGATCCCCTCCGCTCTGCAGACCCCAGCCTGAGCACCGTGTAACACAGATCACCTCCGCTTTGCAGACTCCTCAGACCCCAGCCTGAGCACCGTGTAACACAGATCCCCTCCGCTCTGCAGACTCCAGCCTGAGCATCGTGTAACACAGATCCCCTCCGCTCTGCAGACCCCAGCCTGAGCACCGTGTAACACAGATCCCCTCCGCTCTGCAGACTCCTCAGACCCCAGCCTGAGCACCGTGTAACACAGATCCCCTCCGCTCTGCAGACTCCTCACACCCCAGCCTGAGCACCGTGTAACACAGATCCCCTCCGCTCTGCAGACTCCTCACACCCCAGCCTGAGCACCGTGTAACACAGATCCCCTCCGCTCTGGTCTAAGTGGACACTCACCTGTGGCCAGCAGTAGAACATTGTGTGGTTTCTGACCGGGGACTGTGACTCTGTCCACTTGGATCTTCCTGTAGCGCCGGTCACTGATCATAAAGGGAGCTGCTTTGACAATGGGATGAATCCAATCTGACATCTCTGGGTGGTCTTTTGCCACCTTTAAAACATCGTCTTTCAACGCCTGACTGTTATCAACACACTGAAACCAAAGGAGAGTCCAATTATACATTGCAATGTGCCTGCTCTTCAGTAAAGGGGCAATGGTCTATGCTGTTGAAGAGAATTATTCACCATGCTTACTAACTATTACATCAGAAATTGTTTCTAGAAAGACCAGGGATGATTGTGAGGGAGTGAGGTGGGGAAGCATATCAGGGTTGCACAGGTTTCAGGTCACGATGCTTCACCAAGGGGTTTCAGTGTATAGCGCAACACTAACACTCTTCCCCATCTCATCAGCATGGAGGAGTCTTTATAGAAGCATTGCACATTGTTAAAATGTGAGTAAGCTCTTTGTTAACAGGTAATGAACTACAGAAAAATAAAGATTGATTAAAGTACATACTGTTCCTGGCCTGGGGTTTGGAATTACCCCTGAATAACCTTGAAACTTGGAGTGGGTGAACACACTGTCAATCTCCTCCATAGAGTAGATACAGATGGCTGTCATGTTCCTGGAGCAGCAGGGAGAGAGAGAGGTAATTAACATAGCCCTATATATATATATATAGAGAGAGAGAGAGAGAGAGAATCTAAAAGCATTGCAGTGACTTCCGAATATATGGAGAAACCAGTACACACACTTAGAGGGTCCTCATAATCAGTAATAACTCATAGTACCTGCAAATGGTAGTTATCATGTTAAACATGCAGTGTGAGACAGACAGACGGGCAGGCGGACATGATCAGTGCATAAGGGTCTTTATGTTTTTAATGAGCTCCCTAAAAAAGTATATTCTGGATGGAGGCTGTGTGGTCCAGTGGTTAAAGAAAGGGGTTTGTAACCAGGAGGTCCCTGGTTCAAATCCCGCCACTGACTCATTGTGTGACCATGAGCAAGTCACTTAACCTCCTTGTGCTCCATCTTTCGGGTGAGACGTAGTTGTAAGTGACTCTGCAGCTGATGCATAGTTCACACACCCTAGTCACTGTAAGTCGCCTTGGATAAAGGCGTCTGCTAAATAAACAAATAATAATAATAATAATAATAACTTTAAAGGAGAGTTATAGCTTTTAAAATACATCTTCTTACCACTTAATAGCAGTATTAACACAGGTCCTTTGTTCTTGAAGACCAAGCAGTGCTGTGCTAGTATATAGTACATCAATTTTCAATGTTCAGGTTTAAGGGATTTTAAAATCTTGGCTAGCACTCTATAGCCAGTGACTGCATCAGCTAATTGTTAATATTGTTGTGTTTCTGTGCAGGTCTACACACTCAAAGAGCAAACGAACAACAGCAGATGAGCAGCAGTATGCAGTCCCAAAGCATCTTGGTTTAAAGAAACATAAACTTTTAAACAAGCTGCTATTGGAGGCATGTTTAATGTCTATGAAATAGTGCTGACATTCAAGTTTCCAAAACTGGGAGGCAAAGTTAGACCCAATTGGGTCTCTCTGCCCGTCTGGGTCTCACATCTTTCTGTGGCTGATCCTTGGATTTTTTTTGTTGAAATATTTTTTTGTCCTTATGAAATGTATTGGTGAAGTATGCAGGAAATTAACCACACTAGACACGCCTCCACTCTGTATCCCCCCACTCACCAGGCACTTGAGAAGACCCCATAGACCCTGCTGTCTGTCCAGTTCTCCGCATGCAGCACATACGCCTCCTCAAGCCGATTATAGAACATGTTCTCAGAGGGAACCCCGCATGCCAACCGTGCTTTCAGGAACGACGTCCACATGCTATGCAGTATACTCCTGCTGCCCCCCTGATCCACCTGGAGAGAACAGGGGATGTCAGAGTCCATCTGGAGAAGTCTCACTAGCCAGTTGGACTATTTCAATACGGGATGTTCAGATTTTATAATGAGAACTGTGTGGAACAGTGTATATTCAGGATGACCTTTGACAGCTGAAGCAGTGTAATCTCCCCTTTCTCCCATATAAAGGACAACATGCTCAAGGACATGGAGGAACTGTTTTGTATATCCAGACTTGTAAAAGTGTGCAATTAAAACCATTTCTCTGTTTGCTTGTATAAGCACATTTCTTTATTGGATGGGTGCAGAAACAGTGAAATCAGTGTGAAGAGTGCTGTCTTGCTGGTATCAGCTGGTGCAGGGTACTGTTAGAAAAATGACACTCATAAAACATGATGCCCCAAAAAGTGCCGCAAAACTATTCCATTACTCACACATCACTAGTACACACAGCATTCTATAGCATGCAAGTGAATAGGTTTCACATGTAATATTATTTAATGCTTGGCTATGAGACCCCAGGCACACAGTTCCATGAACACATATATCTAGTCTGATACAGTGTAGCAGTCCTATACGAGACCCAGAAGGAGCAGACCTATCCTGGGAGGAAGCGGCTCAGCCCAGCGTCTGGACACACCTGGTCTGGTCTGTCCCTCTCCGCTAGCTTCATTCCCCAGTCCTAACCCAGTCTCTTATATATTTATTTTGTGATATCCCCTTCCCAACTGCCTGTTACTGTAGGAGTCTACAGCTATGGCCAAAAGTTTTGCATCACCCTATAGAATAAACAAATTTTGCTTCACAGAGTCGAGTGAAACCTGCTGAATGTTATATTAACATATGTAATTATATACCACTTTGTAGTTTCCCATATACTTAACAAAAAGCAAACAATGTGACATTAATGTACTAGTATTATGGCTTCTGGTATCCTCTTGTAGTTGTTTTGATTACATGCTTTTAAATAAAAGCTCTAAATGGGGTCTCAATCCTAACACTCTAGGTGATGCAAAGCCTTTGGCCAGAACTGTAGACTGTGTTTTGCTGCTTTGCTATGTTGTACTCAAGTTCATTTTAGCTCCTGCAAGCTTTGCAAAGTTGTTACAATTTTATCCTACTATGCACTGGACTTGCCTGACCTCAGCACCATGTTACTGGATGCTCAGCTGATGCACTATCCCTGGACTATTGCAATACTATTGTCATTGTAGACACAAATTGTTTTAATCCTAAACGTGTTACTTCTTATCTCATATTGTATTCTAGTAGTATGTGCACTTACTGTAAACTATACTGTATATACTGTTTTTGCACTGTAACCTTCTATTGCCCTGTAACACCGGTCAGTCGCCTTGGGTAAAGGTGTCTGCCAAATAAACTAATACTAATACTACTACTACTAATACTACTACTACTACTACTAATAATAATACTAATAATAATAATAATAATAATAATAATAATAATAATAATAATAATAATAATAATAATAATAATAATAATAATAATAATATTCAGTCAAATTATAACTGCTTCTCTCTTGCTATTTTTTCCAGTCTGCACAATGTATTTGTGACCCTGAAGCTAACGCTCCTCTGCAGTGTTCAATGTATTTGTGACCCTGCAGCTAACTCTCCTCTGCAGTGTGCAATGTATTTGTGACTCTGCAGCTAACGCTCCTCTGCAGTGTGCAATGTATTTGTGACCATGCAGCTAACTCTCCTCTGCAGTGTGCAATGTATTTGTGACTCTGCAGCTAACGCTCTTCTGCAGTGTGCAATGTATTTGTGACTCTGCAGCTAACGCTCCTGTGCAGTGTGCAATGTATTTGTGACTCTGCAGCTAACGCTCCTCTGCAGTGTGCAATGTATTTGTGACTCTGCAGCTAACGCTCCTGTGCAGTGTGCAATGTATTTGTGACTCTGCAGCTAACGCTCCTGTGCAGTGTGCAATGTATTTGTGACTCTGCAGCTAACGCTCCTCTGCAGTGTGCAATGTATTTGTGACTCTGCAGCTAACGCTCCTGTGCAGTGTGCAATGTATTTGTGACTCTGCAGCTAACGCTCCTGTGCAGTGTGCAATGTATTTGTGACTCTGCAGCTAACGCTCCTCTGCAGTGTGTAATGTATTTGTGACTCTGCAGCTAACGCTCCTGTGCAGTGTGCAATGTATTTGTGACTCTGCAGCTAACGCTCCTCTGCAGTGTGCAATGTATTTGTGACTCTGCAGCTAACGCTCCTGTGCAGTGTGCAATGTATTTGTGACTCTGCAGATAACGCTCCTGTGCAGTGTGCAATGTATTTGTGACTCTGCAGCTAACGCTCCTCTGCAGTGTGCAATGTATTTGTGACTCTGCAGCTAACGCTCCTCTGCAGTGTGCAATGTCTTTGTGACTCTGCAGCTAACGCTCCTGTGCAGTGTGTAATGTATTTGTGACTCTGCAGCTAACGCTCCTCTGCAGTGTGCAAAGTATTTGTGACTCTGCAGCTAATGCTCCTCTGCAGTGTGTAATGTATTTGTGACTCTGCAGCTAACGCTCCTCTGCAGTGTGCAAAGTATTTGTGACTCTGCAGCTAACGCTCCTGTGCAGTGTGTAATGTATTTGTGACTCTGCAGCTAACGCTCCTCTGCAGTGTGCAAAGTATTTGTGACTCTGCAGCTAACGCTCCTCTGCAGTGTGTAATGTATTTGTGACTCTGCAGCTAACGCTCCTCTGCAGTGTGCAAAGTATTTGTGACTCTGGAGTACCTTGCAGACTTGAGCGACCCGGGAGATCCATGGATCAGCATCAGGACTGGTATCTGGATTTTTCTCCTGGAAGAAGGTGTAGATTTTATCTTTCAACGGATCCTCCTTCCTGCTCACTGATGTTATGGCAATATATTTTGGATCTAAAATTATAAGCATTTTTTTAAAAGTGAGATTCTTAACATTTATAAACCTGTTGATTTTATTTAAAAAAGAAAGCAAGTACTATAATTCAAGTTCTCCTTTGAATTAAAGATTGGAGAAAACTCTTTTAAAATAATACCCCAATGTGTATGCTATGGCACAATTTATTATTTTATTTTAAACATTCACTGTCCAGAATCAAACCCTTGTGATGAATCATTTATTCAGCAAGAGGGTCTTATGGGACAGCAAGTACATTCAGTCAACTTTAATTCACTATCTGAACAGTCAGCATAAGCATTCAAAACCTAAAACTGAAGTGAAGCAGTAACAGACTTCATAAAAGCAAGGCAAGCAAACTGAGAAGTTTCTTTAGCCCAGCGTAGTGCTTGGTGTCGTGTTTTCATGTAAATCTGTTTGCTACAGCTTGTGTTTCTTTGAAAACTGCACATTTGAAACCTGTATTGTGAATCAAAGTACATGATGTGCAAGAGTTATGAAATTATTTTGCTAGCTACAGACACTTAAAAACAACAGAAGAAATGAAAGCAACTCACCTTTCTTTGATTTGTCATGCATCCAAACCTTTTTCTTTACACCCCAACTTCTGCGTAGATCTTTGCCATTTCCTTCTTTGTAAAGCCTACTGGTGGTGTAAAGTTCTCCCTCTGAGAAAAGCACAGAAACACATTGATCTCAATGATAGGAGCCGCTCTTTCACACTGTAAGGTGGAGGTGGAAGACTCTTCAAAACATTGACTCACCTACAAACAGGGAAGGTGCCTTTTCAGTTGTAGAAAATGGTGAAATTCCAGCTGGGTTAACCTTTTCAGATGAATTCCATGTGTCTGTCTGGTTAGGGATATGTATAAAACAATTAAAAAATGAAAAAGTTTAGCCTGATTGACAAATTAGTCAAAAGCAAGCATAAGCCACTTAAAATCTCCAATCATGCATTATATTACCATAATTCAATTCCATTCGTAGTTGATGATGATACATAAACCACATGTGATGGAGAAAGGAGTTCCAGGGTGGGTGTCGTGGGAATGTGATGAAGAGGTGTCTGTAGGTGAGCTTTGAACTAATTGTTTTCCATGTATAGAGGCTGAGGAAGCCCCTTCATTCACCTGCTGAAAAGTGTTCAAAGGACTCATTGGACCTATGGGCTCCTACTACACCTTCTGCTGTTCTGAGATCTGCTTCAATCTTCTGTGGGCTACAATAATGACCTGGGATGGATTTACAATGACTGTGGAGAATGTGTCTCCCAGGGTTTTCAATGTAGTGTGTCTGGAGTGTGTTTTGAAAGTAGCATCTATATACTTGTTCTAACCAGAGAGTAAGTAAATACAAATTCATGCAATAAACTTGTGGGTTGTTTTTATTTTATTTTATTTCATTGTCCATGATGTGTTAACTGAATCCAAATAAATATGGCTGCACATGTGCTTCATTTATTGAATGAACTTAGCTGAACCCTTAGCTTCTTATACATTGATAAGGATTGGGCAAAAATGCAAACAGCAGGAAAGAACCCAACCCTATTAATAATGTGAGCCAGCAGAACTTACCATCAAGTAGCACTGAGGGCTCTCACCGTCTGTTCCACAGACAAACAGATGAGAGTCGTTATATCTGTGCAGGACTGTAACATAACACCTCCCCTGATTAAAACAAACAGACAAATAAACACGAGCCCTGCAGTGTAACAGCAGCTCCACATCACCCCCCTCCCTGATTAAAACAAACAGACAAATAAACACGAGCCCTGCAGTGTAACAGCAGCTCCACATCACCCCCCCTCCCTGATTAAAACAAACAGACAAATAAACACGAGCCCTGCAGTGTAATAGCAGCTCCACATCACCCCCCCTCCCTGATTAAAACAAACAGACAAATAAACACGAGCCCTGCAGTGTAACAGCAGCTCCACGTCACCCCCCCTCCCTGATTAAAACAAACAGACAAATAAACACGAGCCCTGCAGTGTAATAGCAGCTCCACTCGGTCTGTTATCTGCTTCCTGTTTCTCTACAGAGGGGGAGCAGGGTGGACTAATCAGCTCCCAAATGTGATTTGTAAGCTCTGAGTTAGTGTTTAACAGGAAGCCCTTGCTTCTGATAAGAAAAGTGGTAAAAGTGCAACATCATCTCACATGTACAAAAACAAAAACTACTAGCAACAGGGAAAAGTGGAGTGGTGCCCTCAGACTACTATAACCCTAATATCTATATAACCCTAACATCTATATTCTTTAATAGATGCTAAGATACTCGTCTACTCTTCAAATATGTTCATTATTTTATTAAGCAAGCTGTCCTACAAGTGCAGTGGATGCCCACATGCTACCCCTCTCCGTCCCGTGCAGGGTCACTGGGAGGGATATCTGTTCTTCCTCTTCATTTGCTGCAGTAGTGATGTCGCCACTCCTCTACACATTCAATGTGACTCCAGTCTTGACAGAAGCCCCCTCCCCAGCACTATACACAGTGAACATACCTTATAGCCTGTAGGGACTTCCAATGGTAAAGGAATCTATAGGAAACAAATACAAATCAGCTGCTATTCACTGTTATAACACATCTTCTTGGTTGCAGTGTCAAATTTGCTTTAAAATCAATTTTCTTGCCCCATAAACTCTTATTAGCATCAGCAGCAATATACCCTGTTCTCCAAAGCAGCTTGATGACTTGCTTGTATTTTCCATTTCAAGTTGGAATATGTAGATATTTTAAAGGCAAATCTATAGAAGTAGAAGTTCCTGCTACTGCCTATGCTGTATCTCCACTTCACTCCATAGTGGAGCTGCTACCAGATCATGTCATCTTCCACACCATACTATCTGAATACCCTATATTACATCACTATGAAAAACAAGCAAAACAACTAAAGATCTTCAACAAAAGAGAGGCAGGCCAGTGGTTATGCTGATAAGGCTAATAAGAGTTAAGAAAACATACATTCCTTTAATGGCATCATAGGTTTTATAAAATCTAAGATTTTCCAGCATCCTGAAGCAGTCACAAGAAGCTCATAATGACAGTAATACCCTTCACAACAGGCACTATCTGCTAGACCATTTACCTTTACTAAAGAGACTACTGGTCCCCATCTCAACACTGTCACTAGGAACTGTACGATTTACACATCACATGGGCTTCGGAAGTGATTAGCAGTAAGGAAAACCCTGAAGTGTTCAAAATGAATTTACCACTGTGGATTGATTCAGCGACTTGAAGTTAATGTTGAAAAGCTTGTTTTGGCCGCCAACATAAATAGTTCCTTCCTCTTGCCCATGGAGAAACACAATGTGTTCCTGTGGTCTAGGGAACTCGTAGCGAACATAACCTTCACCTGAGAACACAATGTGGGAGAAAGAAGATCGGAAACATGTTACACATAGGCAGGCATCTCATTGGGAGCTGGCCTCAGGCTCAACCCGCTGTTTCTGTGTCTGCATTTATTATTGGAATTCTTATTTCTTTTTGGCACCTGTGAAGTATAGCTAGACGGAGAGCTATGCCGTCCCAGGCTGACGCTGAGACACTGGCGGAGAGCTATGCTGTCCCAGGCTGAAGCTGAGACACTGGCGGAGAGCTATGCTGTTCCAGGCTGACGCTGAGACACTGGCGGAGAGCTATGCTGTCCCAGGCTAATGCTGAGGCACTGGCGGAGAGCTATGCTGTCCCAGGCTGATGCTGAGACACTGGCGGAGAGCTATGCTGTCCTAGGCTGACGCTGAGACACTTGGCCTTAAGTATTACAGGATCGGTTAAATGAGTGTTAGCTTGTTTTAGGTGAATAAAATGAGGTAATACTGTACATTATGCAAACACATAGCTTGAGTGACCACAGTGATAAACTAGCAACATTTTAATAAGATTAAATTAATTACATTTAAAATATGTTAGCTAGTATGTCTTTTAAGTCAATATTTGTAGATAAATGCTGTGAAAGGTGTGTGTGTGTGTGAGAAAACATAGAGAGAAGGACACAGACACTTTGCTGCTTTTTTAAGGTAGTGGCTTGGTCAGATGTAATTTAGGACTTGTGTGTTAAATTGAAAAGCCTGCAGGTCTCTGCTTGAGCTGATCCTGCTCCTGGCCAGCAGGGTGCACTGCAGCACCATGAGGAGAAACATGTTCCCCAACTCGCAGGTGCGCCAGAGCCAGTGTGCCGCGCCCTCTCGAATCCCCAGGGAAGATCTGCACTCCCCTGATTGTATGACTCGCCCTGCACACCACACGGCCACGTCTTTACCAGCGGAACCACTCAGCGAGAAGGGCTGCAGCACCCCCAGGTTTGAAACGTTTGCTGGTGTTGTCAGAACGAAGCTGGCATTATGATAAAACCTGCTAGTTTCGGATTATTGAGAACCACAGAGCTCTGCAGCACCCGCGTGGTGTGAGCAAGACTGTGGCGATGTGGCCGCGCCCTTGTGCGTAGTTTGTGTTGTATGTTGCGTGTGGTGTGTTAAATGTTGGTGTATAGCGATTGGTACACGGGATATAAGCGGGTCTGTGTTTCACGTGTGGTTAAAAATGTATAATTGTAGTTAGGCACGAGGTTGCACATAATTAATTCACGTGCTGGGATTCAAGTGAATAATTAATTAGTAATTGAATCCCAGCACAACAGTATATATAGATGCACGTTTGACTCACTCGGGGTTGTGTGTTCAGTGAGTGGAGAACGGGTGTGGAGAAGGAGAGATAAAGTATAAGAATAATAATAAGTGTTTGTACTCACCGTGTTTGTTTGTCTCCGTGCACCGTTTGTTAAGTGTGTGTTCGTTTTGTTTATATATTTATTTTGGCGAAAGTGCCGTGTGCTGTTTTTGTGTTCTTTTATTTTGTTTATTAAATGCTGAGCACAACCAAGTGCTCAGCTTCACCAACCTCACTGTCTGTTGTGTGTTACTTCCTGTTTCTGGTCTGACGTCACCCACTGTCGGCCGTCTTTGTGACACGTGGTGTCAGAAGTGGGATTACCAGCGCCTCCTAGACGCAGACCAGAGCAGGAACCGCAATTTGTTGTTTAAAAAAAAACGGGAAAAAAAAAAAAAATGACAATGGCAGAAGACGCCATCAAACTGCGGGACTGGGTCCTGGAAAATGCTGGGCTGGAGGCCCAGTCTATGCCCATAGCCGTCCGGATCCTGTGGCTGATGGACAGGGAGAGATGGGAGGCGATGAGGGGGAACACACCCCAAACTCCCTGGAGGAAGGTGTGGAGTTGGTCCTCAGCTACCTGGAGGCAGCTATAAGTGAAACAGCAGCCCAGGTAGCAGGATCTCCAGCAGGAGGATTCATGGCCAGCTGCACCTTCCTAGAGATTGGGGAGGAGCCTGAGCGTCCACAGCCCAAGCGGGAGGAGCCTGAGCGTCCCACAGCCCAAGCGGGAGGAGCCCGAACGTCCCACGCCTGAGTGGGAGGAGCCCGAACGTCCCACGCCTGAGTGGGAGGAGCCCGAACGCCCCACGCCTGAGTGGGGGAGCCCGAACGTCCACAGCCCAAGAGGGGGGAGTCGGTGCGCCCACAGCCCAAAAGGGAGGAGTCGGTGCGCCCACAGCCCAAAAGGGAGGAGTCGGTGCGCCCACAGCCCAAAAGGGAGGAGTCGGTGCGCCCACAGCCCAAAGAGAGGGAAGTCGGGGCTTCCACAGCCCTAGGACCCAAGCTGCCAGCAGAGGGAGAATGCCTGCTGGTTCCACCTCCACCAGCAGAGGAAGAATGCCTGCTGTCCCCGTGTCCACCAGCAGAGGAAGAATGCCTGCTGTCCCCGTGTCCCCAGCAGAGGGTGAATGCCTGCTGGGTTCCCATCCACCAGCAGAGTGTGAACGCCTGCTGGTATCACTTCCCCACCGTCACCACCCGGAGGAGAGGAACAGGAGCTGCCTCTGCCTCCACCACAGTCCCCTGCAAGAGCGGGAGAGCCGCACCAGTCCCCTGCAAGAGCGGGAGAGCCGCACCAGTCCCCTGCAAGAGAGGCGGAGCCGCACCAGTCCCCTGCAACAGTAGGAGACCACACGCTGCTCGCACCTCCATCGCCAGGAGACTACACGCTGCTCGCACCTCCATCGCCAGGAGACTACACGCTGCTCCCACCTCCACCGCTTCCTCCACCAGGAGCAGAGCAGCAGGAGCTGCCTCTGCCTCCGCCACCACCAGGAGCAGAGCAGCAGGAGCTGCCTCTGCCTCCACCACCACCAGGAGCAGAGCAGCAGGAGCTGCCTCTGCCTCCACCACCTCAACCGCTTCCACCAGGAGCAGAGCAGCAGGAGCTGCCTCTGCCTCCTCCACCAGCAGAGGGTGAGTACCTGCTGGTTCCGCCTCCACCGTTGTGGGAGGACTGCTTGCCCCTCCCACCTCCACCAGCAGAGGGTGAGTACCTGCTGGTTCCGCCTCCACCGTTGTGGGAGGACTGCTTGCCCCTCCCACCTCCACCAGCAGAGGGTGAATACCTGCTGGTTCCGCCTTTGTCGTGGGAGGACTGCTTGCCCCTCCCACCTCCACCAGCAGAGGGTGAATACCTGCTGGTTCCGCCACTGCCCGGAGCAGAGGAGCAGGAGCTGTCTCCGCTTCCCGCACCTCCACCACAGGGAGTACGGTGGCCGGAGCCCCAGAAAGGGGAGCTACCGGCTACAAAGACAGGGGGAGAGGTCAGGAGACCACTTTCCCCAGCAGCAGTTTCTCTGCAGGAGTTCTTGTGGCCGGAGCCCCACAGGAGGGAGCTACCGCTACGAAGAAAGGGGAGAGGTCAGGAGACCAGCATCCCCAGCAGCAGTTTCGCTGCAGGAGTGGACCAGCATGCTGTCAGCCGTGCCACTACCGGCAGGGGTGCTGACAGCATTGCCAGCCATGGGCCCACTGAAGCCTCCCTTCCCAGCCCGAGACTTTGTCCTGGACTGCTGGGTTTTTAAGGGGGGAGGTGGCCGTTGAGGCCATGTGTGCTGCGCACAAGGGGGGGTATATGTGGCAATGTGGCCGCACCCTTGTGCGTAGTTTGTGTTGTATGTTGCGTGTGGTGTGTTAAATGTTGGTGTATAGCGATTGGTACACGGGATATAAGCGGGTCTGTGTTTCACGTGTGGTTAAAAATGTATAATTGTAGTTAGGCACGAGGTTGCACATAATTAATTCACGTGCTGGGATTCAAGTGAATAATTAATTAGTAATTGAATCCCAGCACAACAGTATATATAGATGCACGTTTGACTCACTCGGGGTGTGTGTTCAGTGAGTGGAGAACGGGTGTGGAGAAGGAGAGATAAAGTATAAGAATAATAATAAGTGTTTGTACTCACCGTGTTTGTTTGTCTCCGTGCACCGTTTGTTAAGTGTGTGTTCATTTTGTTTATATATTTATTTTGGCGAAAGTGCCGTGTGCTGTTTTTGTGTTCTTTTATTTTGTTTATTAAATGCTGAGCACAACCAAGTGCTCAGCTTCACCAACCTCACTGTCTGTTGTGTGTTACTTCCTGTTTCTGGTCTGACGTCACCCACTGTCGGCCGTCTTTGTGACAAAGACTCACTCTTTTTCATATTGCTTTTGAACACACGTAGACCAGCGGTAATAGACCAATCAATGCTGTCTGTCACAGCAGGGGCTGGACATTTTAAAGATAATACAGTTGGGTTGTAATCTCGCGAGAGTCATATAGCAGTTGAACTTGGAAGTGTAAGTTTATGGAGTGTACACTGCATGTAGCCATTCAAAAATGTCACAAAAAAGAATATCCAACTTTTTTGTAAAATCCTCAGCAGAACCACCACCTAAAATCAGCTTGTCACAAATTCGGCTAACTGGGTGTGCTGGTTTGAGCAGCAATTCAATGCAAGTCTGATGATTCCTGTGAAGGAGGTGCCCGCCAGCAGCTTGCATGGGTCCATTAAGGTCCTTGGTTGTCAGGGATTGCCTTTTAGAAGCCACAATAATTGTGATGGAGTACTCTGGCAGCTAATGCTAGAACGAACACACACTGAACCCAGTGCTAGAGAATGGCTACACAGACGGGACAACTGGATGTCGGACTCTATCAAGAATGAGATTATTAATTTTTCTTCATGCAGTTTAACAGGAAATAGTATCACAAGCCCTAGAAAGTACATTCTTCGGACTGACTGCAGATGGAACGACCGATATAAGTACATGTGAGCAGTTTTCATGTAACCTGCAGATTACAGATAAAAACCATGACGTGCAAAGTCAGTTTCTGGGATTTTGCAATGCGCCTGATGCTACAGCAGAAACTTTATTTTTGTGTATTAAAGTTATTTGTTTTTCGATTGAATCTGCCTCTCGAGTGTCTGCAGGGTTGTTGTTTTGATGGCACAAGCATGTTGGCTGTTTGTTCACTGGAGTAACCATTCACTGGATCGTGTTCTGCAAGAGGTGAGCCGGGAAGTACGTCTTGTGGCAGACACTTTGTTGAGGAAGTTTCATTTCTTATTTGAGAATTTGCAAAGCGCAAAAACGTGTATGAGTCTTTGGCTGCGGTGAAGCGGTGTAGAATATTTCAGGTCTGTGCCCCCTGGTGCATTCGTACAGTGGCAATCTCCTGGGTTTGTTCCACTTACAGGGTTCTCCTGGAGACCCTGCTTAACCCTTCAGCATGACAGCAGTGTTAGAAGTGAAACGCGAGCAAAGATTGCTGGGCTTTTCAAATGAGCGAAAAATGCAAAGATACTTCAGTTTGCTGTGCTGTGAAGCTGTTTTTAGACACTGTGAAATATTAGCCAAAGGCCTTCAGAGTGTTAATGCAAGTGCACTTGGAGCACTGGAATGAGTCTTACTGACACAGCTCATTGTGAATGATACTCATTGTGGCAAGTCAGCAACTAAGCAGAGTTTCACACACTGCAGTTTCTCATCAGATACCATCTTTCACAACTTTGAGATACGATAGTGTTATGTTTGTACTTTTCCACATTGAGGAGGCGAGTGCAGCCAACCACTGCTTTGCACACTGGGATACACCTGAGTGGTGACGTGTACACTTTGTAATAAAGCTAGTTCACTTTTACAATGTGTTATAACAAGCAGACGATCTGACCACATTTAGAATACTTAGGCATGGAGGGGAATATATTTTTCATTAAGAAACAGCATAATTGCCTCGTCGGTGTTATTACCGTACAGGCAGAAGGGTTTGAAACTAAACACATTGTTACTATAGCAACCTCCCATGTGGAACATATTCCTGCAATATCTTTTTCAACATCATTATATTTGTATTGACATATCCTGGGTCATAAGTATAGTGCAGTTTTAAAAGTCATTTTCTCAATTAATTGTATTTAATAAATCAAGATCAATATGAAGTTTGGAGCTTATAATCTGTTAAAAGAGACAGTAGAATGAATTGCTGCCAGTTATTGTGCTCTTATATATAATATGATATTTCCATATTGGTTACTGCACCCTCCCTCATTTCATGTACTGTGGTTCCATGTCCTATAAATGCTTTGTGTCCCTCACAGTGTACACTTTGTGTTTAAAGACACATTGTCGTTTGTTTGTTATAATGTAAACACATATATATTTTTGAAGCCGTATTTTGAACTGTACTGAGGCATGTTTGGTAATTGTGTGATTAACAGAAACACAACACAGGAAACGTATTTTTCACACTGCATAGACTGGTTGGTACTGGTTGTTCAGTGGATTTTTGCCTATTTTACTAGCTATAGTATAAACTGCACCAAGTCCTGACTATAGGAATGGTTTGTTAATTGGCCATGCTGTTTTTATTCTATTCAAGTCCTTGCTGCTTCTCTCCAGAGATTGGCATGTGTTGTCCTCCCTGCAGGGTTGCCTGGAAGCTCAGTCATTTCCACAGAGTCCTTCCAGCTCCTGCTTACGGTGAGAGAGACACGATGATACTCTGAGGGACATGAAAGACGCTCGAGTTCCGCTGTGTGTACCGTTTTATAATAGAACCGAGTACTTGGTACAGTATTGCATAGTATTGCATAATTACTACTTTATGTGTTACTGTCTACCTGTAGTGTTGTGCTTTATTGTAGAACCAACTATACTTACACAACATTACTTTTTATTGTCTTTACCAGTTATATTTGAATTCTAGAGCTCTGGTCTTGAAATGTTATTGTCTTTACCAGTTCTATTTGAATTCTAGAGCTCTAGTCTTGAAATGTTATTGTCTTTACCAGTTCTATTTGAATTCTAGAGATCCAGTCTTGAAATGTTATTGTCTTTACCAGTTCTATTTGAATAATCCTATCTATGCACCTCCAGGGAACTTAACATTTTACAGGAACAGAATCTGGCACATTTCAGTGTTAGCATAAGAAAATCAACCATGGAAATGTTACAAAGCCCAAATGTGAGCTTCCTCCGAGAGCTCCCTCCAGCTCTGCTTCTGGTGAATTTCTCTCAGGTGAATTTCTCTCAGAAGTGAAAACAACTGGTAAGTTAAATTGAGATTTAAAGAAGCTGAATGGCAGGCCCCTGTGTTGAAATACCCCATTAGAATGAAGAAACTGAGCATTCACCAGCATGTCTGATGAAAGGCTTTTTGTACACTGCATTGTGACGCAGTATACTCTGTGTTCACACAAGTACTGTTAGCAATGAGGAAGCAAGTATTACAGGATCGGTCAAACAAGTGTTTGCTTGTTTTAGGTGAATAAAATGAGGTAATACTGTACATTATGCAAACACATAGTTTGAGTGACCACAGTGATAAACTGGCAACATTTTAATAAGATTAAATTAATTACATGCACAGCCATGAGGAGAAACATGTCCCTGAGCCAGTGTGCCGCTCCCTCTCGAATCCCCAGGGAAGACCTGCACTCCCCTGATTGTATGACTCGCCCTGCACACCACACTGCCATGTCTTTACCAGGGGAACTACTCAGCGACCTCCTGGTATTTCTATATTAATGTGATTCATCAACACTAGGGTACCAGTTGTCAGTTTAAAATTACCCAGGTTACCCAGATATTTTTACAGGAAGGGTAGCTGCCTCCAAAGGTTCTACACGTGCCTGCCTCTACTGGAAAGAAATGCAAGATTGAGATTTTAATATTTCTGAACTGTTAGGGCTGGGGTTCTCAAACTGCGAGGAGTTCCTCCCCAGGGGGGCGCACAGCTGTTCCAGGGGGGCGCAGTGCCTGTTTGTTTTGTTGTTGCAACATGCTGACTTTTAGTATAGAGCAGGGGTTTCCAATGCTGGTTCTGGGGGGCCGGTGTCTTTAACCCGGTGCTTTTGAGTCTTCTAATAAGAACTTCATTGGTCCAATTAAATAATTTAGGGTACAGTTGGAACAAAAACCAGGAGGGACACCAGCCCTCCAGGACCAGGATTGGAGACTCTTGGTGTAGTGATTCAGACAATAAACAGCCACCAGAAGCTAATGTATCACCAGCTGGGCTGAATCTCTGCTTTAACCCCATTGTGCAGGATTTAAATACAGAGTGGCACAGAAACATAAGCGTTAACTCTAAAAACTCACTACACTGACAACTAGTGAATCCCAAAAACTACCCGAAACAAACCCCAGACGTAGCCACATACACACATGTATTCATGCCAGAGTGTAAGACCCTCATCTCTCCCTACACCCCCACTCGACCTCTCCGCTCCGCCTGCACTAGAAGACTGGCTCTCACTCTCCTCACGCCCCTGCCTCCAGAGCCCTCCTTCTCCACCCTCGCTCCAGAGTGGTGGAATGACCTACCTACAGATGTCAGGGACCGCCCAGTCCCTGACCACATTCCGCCTCCTTAAGACTCACCTCTTCAGACAGCACCTGTAGAACTCCTCTGTTTCTCCCCTGGGACACTCTCACCCTTCCTTAAATTTGCTTTACTTACTCTTACCTGCCCCCTATTTTACTGCATTTAATCCTGTACTTCAGAGTACTGTAATCTGCCAAGTGTTTAAACTGTAGTATTTGGTATTTAATCATATCTTGATGTAACCATCACTGTCACTTATCTGCTGTATTATTGAATTGTATTTTGTCACACTTGCACTTGCTTGAACTTGTCATTGTATTTATCTTGCTCTTATTGTATTACCTGTACTGTAACACTTGAAATGTATTTGCTTACGATTGTAAGTCGCCCTGGATAAGGGCGTCTGCTAAGAAATAAATAATAATAATAATAATAATAATAATAATAATAATAATAATAATAATTACTTTGTCATAAAAATGATGTTGTAATGTGTGAATATAACACAAATTAGAAATTGATTCAGTACCATCAGCCAATCAGCTTCCAGCTCTAGTAGGCTTCTAACATACAGTAGATTCCCAATGGAACATCACAGCATCAGCTGTGATCAAACTCAAAATCGATCTTCGCAAGTGCAGCCTTTTTCATTGTGACTTGTCATAATGAACGCTCAGATCACATCTATTGGACAGCAAATACTAAACAAAGACACAATTGGTCCAAATTTATTTTATTATCCACCAAAACCAGCCAATCAATACTTTGCATCAACGAAAGCAATCAGTCCTGTACCCGCAGCTGCCGAATCAGCCAATCACAGCCTGTCGAACTGTATGTTTGAAGGATTGACAGGTTCCCATTCTTTTCCTCCTCATCATTTAAATGCAGTCACCCCCACTGTACTCCTGCTTCTGCGCCTCTTATCCAACCACGTCTCAAATATCAACAATCAAATCAAAACATTCTGCTCATCTTTAGAAGCGTGCATTTTCTGAGAAGTAAAACATAGATAGTTTCCAAATAAATAAATAAATAAATATTGTTATGTGATTAAATGTTCCGTCATATTAACAGATTCTGATTTAGTTTCCAAAAAAAAATAGCTCTGATCAGAAAACAGTCACACTTTACATTAAGCGTCTCTAATTACTGTGTATTTACAATACACATGTATTTACACATAATTGCAATGTTATTATGCATAGTTACAAAGTACTTAATGTGTCATTTATTGCATGATATAACTCTAACCCTAACTTTAAACCTAAACCTTTTCTGATACAACTGATTTCCATTACACGAGAGTAGATGTTAAAACTTAATGCTGATTTGAGGTTGTGTGGTCCAGTGGTTAAAGAAAAGGGCTTGTAACCAGGAGGTCCCTGGTTCAAATCCCACCTCAGCCACTGACTCACTGTGTGACCCTGAGCAAGTCACTTAACCACCTTGTGCTCCGTCTTTCGGGTGATACGTAATTGTAAGTGACTCTGCAGCTGATGCATAGTTCACACACCCTAGTCTCTGTAAGTCTCCTTGGATAAAGGCGTCTGCTAAATAAACAAATAATAATAATAATAACTCGGCTCTCGCCAAGATAAGCACCAACTAAGACGTAGCTTTACAGTAAACTAATGTGATCCATCCATTTCCGTTTCCTTCCATATGATGATGTAGATATCCTTCTGCCTAGTGCTGAAGGCTGAAGTGTAATGCTGGCTCCAGGGATCAGCTTATTTTGCCTCCCTAGCGCATCAGCACACACAATGGCTGTGATGCTGGCCTGGGGATCAATCACAGTGAGGTCTCCCCAGCGCATCAGCATGACAACCGTCTGGATTGAGCTAAGTAGGGTACATCTCTGATCTTGCCTTGTTCCACACTCTCCCATCTCATCCATTCTCCCTGCTTGGCCTGGGAAATGGCCTTTACGCACCTCATCCTCTCCTCCTGCTTTTGCACCTCGTTGACTTCCAGCTTCCTCCGTTGAGCTGGGGCTGCCTTGTGCCATGTAGGAGGAGCTGAACTGAGACCAAGACCCCCTCTTCCATGCTGAACTTGCCCCATGATATCACCAATTCGAAGGGCAGCCTTTGCATCTTCCACAGCTTATTTGCCGCCCATTTTCTTCCAGAGTACTTACATATATCATGCAATAAGATTTACACCATGTTATAACTATGCATAATAACATTATAGTTATACATTTACTATGTAACTACTATGCAAATACACAGTAGTTAGAGACATAATGTAAAGTGCTACCCAGTAAACTTATCAGAAAACTCTTAACACAATTAACTCTTTAAAACAGTAAAATAACTTCTTTTTAGCTCCTATTTAATTAAATAAAAATGAAATATGAGTTATAAACATGTAAACCCCTGTTTCAAGTTGCATTATTGAAATCATTGCCAGTTGAAATCCATTCTTGTCTCCACCTCAGATTTATAATAACACGATAGCAGGGTAAGTAATGCAGGAGCCATAAACAATGACGCATGGCTGCCCAGTAGTCAGTGCCTCCCCCAGGTGTCAAATCCACTACAAGGCACAGTGTGACTCATGGCTGCACAGTAGTCAGTGCCTCCCTGTGGCAAGCTGGCTCGCAGTGGTGAAGTGTGGTGACGTCACGGACCAGGAAGCAACTGAAACCAAAACAGTGGATGGGCGGGTGAAGCTGAGTGCAACGGCACTCAGCGTATTTATTAATAATTAAACAAAAGATTTAAACAAAACACAAAACAAAAAGGCGCGTTGGCCAAACAAATAAACAAACAAACAATTAAGTGACGGGCTGGCTAAACCAGCACGTTTTAGCAATTGTTTTGTTGTACCTCTCTATCTCCCCGTACTTCCTCTCTGCATCCAACACTCAACAACCAAACCCGGACAGCTGCCGGTTCTTATACTCTGGCTGAGGGGTTAACTTGTTGTTAATTATCTTATTACCCCTCGGCCACAGTCTGCACGCGTTTGGTAAGGATGCATGACTGTCAGCTAGTTAAATAATCAGTAGCTGATCAGTCATGCATCCTCACAGGGTTTTTTAAATTATAAATAACAAAAACAATAACAAAGACGCGGCGCTTTTATCCGCCAGCAAACAAATACAAATAATAATAAATAGGAGCGGGACACTCGCCACACATGCCCCCTTGTGCAGCACACATGGCCTTTTCGCCACCTCCCCCTTATTCCCTAAAGTCCCGCTAGCAGTCCTGGCCAGGAACAGGGAAGCAAGGTGTATCCAGGCGCCACGGCGGATATCCTCCTCCCACCCCAACAACTGTAGCGCCCTAGTGGACCACGCACAGCCTGGCTCCTCTGGCCAGAAAAATTTTGGGGTGGTCTCCAGACCTGCCCCCTTCTTCATGGCCGGCAGCTCCCTCCGTGGGGCTCCGCCACAGTATTTCCTGTCACAGTGCGGCTGGGGAGCTGGTCTCCTGACCTCCCCTTCTTCATGGCTGGCAGCTGCCCTTCATGGGGCTCCAGCCACAGTATTTCCTGCCAAGTGCGGCTGGGGAGCTGGTCTTCTGACCTCCCCTTCTTCGTGGCCGGCAGCTCCCCTTCATGGGGCTCCAGCCACAGTATTTCCTGCCAGTGCGGCTGGGGAGCTGGTCTTCTGACCTCCCCTTCTTCGTGGCGGCAGCTCCCCTTCATGGGGCTCCAGCCACAGTATTTCCTGCCGTGAAAGTGCGGCTGGGGAGCTGGTCTCCTGACCTCCCCCTTTTCCGTGGCCGGCAGCTCCCTTCATGGGGCTCCAGCCACAGTATTCCCTGCCGAAAGTGCGGCTGGGAGAGCTGGTCTCCTGACCTTCCCCCACTTCTTCGTGGCTGGCAGCTGCCCTTCATGGGGTTCCAGCCATAGTATTTCCTGCCGCAAAGTGCGGCTGGGGAGCTGGTCTCCTGACCTCCCCCTTTTCCGTGGTCGGCAGCTCCCCTTCATGGGGCTCCAGCCGCAGTATTTCCTGCCGCATGGCAGGACTGGTAGCGACCCCAGGCAAAACAGGACCCTCGGGAGGCGACGGCAGCAGCAGCGGACCCTCGGGAGGCGACGGCAGCAGCAGCGGACCCTCGGGAGGCGACGGCAGCCGCAGCGGACCCTCGGGAGGCGAACTCGGGAGGGGAGCCCCTGGCCATGGAGGCGGCAGCGGGAGCTCCACTTCTCCCTCATTCCCTATAACTGGTGGCTCTCCAGGCGATGCGGAGCAACAGGCAGCCCCAGGCGATGCGGAGAAACAGGCAGCCCCAGGCGATGCGGAGAAACAGGCAGCCCCAGGCGATGCGAGACAGGCATCCTGGGGCGAAGCGAGGCAGGCATCCTTGGGCGGCGAGGCAGGGCAGGAGCAGTCCTTCCCATGACAGTGGAGGTGGAACCAGCAGGCATTCACCCTCTGCTGGTGGAGCTGGGAGCGGCAAGCAGTCCTCCCACGGCGGTTCAGGCGGAACCAGCAGGCATTCACCCTCTGCTGGTGGAGCTGGGAGCGGCAAGCTGTTCTCCCACAGCGGTTGAGGCGGAACCAGCAGGTATTCACCCTCTGCTGGTGGAGGTGGGAGGGTCAAGCAATCCTCCCACAGCGGTTGAGGCGGAACCAGCAGGAATTCACCCTCTGCTGGTGGAGCTGGGAGCGGCAAGCTGTTCTCCCACAGCGGTTGAGGCGGAACCAGCAGGTATTCACCCTCTGCTGGTGGAGGTGGGAGGGTCAAGCAATCCTCCCACAGCGGTTGAGGCGGAACCAGCAGGAATTCACCCTCTGCTGGTGGAGCTGGGAGCAGTAAGCAGTCCTCCCACGGCGCTTGAGACGGAACCAGCAGGCATTCACCCTCTGCTGGTGGAGGTGGGAGGGGCAAGCAGTCCTCCCACGGCGGTTGAGGCAGAACCAGCAGGCATTCACCCTCTGCTGGTGGAGGTGGTGGAGGCAGAGGCAGCTCTTGCTGCTCTGCTCCTGGCGGTGGTGGAGACAGAAGCAGCTCCTGCTGCTCTGCTCCTGGCGGTGGTGGAGACAGAGGCAGCTCCTGCTGCTCTGCTCCTGGCGGTGGTGGAGACAGAGGCAGCTCCTGCTGCTCTACTCCTAGTGGTGGTGGAGACAGAGGCAGCTCCTGCTGCTCTGCTCCTGGTGGTGGTGGAGACAGAGGCAGCTCCTGCTGCTCTGCTCCTGGTGGTGGTGGAGACAGAGGCAGCTCATGCTGCTCTGCTCCTGGTGGAGACAGAGGCAGCTCCTGCTGCTCTGCTCCTAGTGCTGGAGACAGTGGCGAGGGCTCCTCAACCTCTAACGCTGGAGACAGCAGCAATGGCTCCTCTCCCTCTGGCGTTGGAGACGGCAGCAACGGCTCCTCTCCCTCTGGCGCTGGAGACGGCAGCAATGGCTCCTCTCCCCCTGGCGCTGGAGACGGCAGCAATGGCTCCTCTCCTCTGGCGCTGGAGAAGGCAGTGATGACTCCTCTCCCTCTGGCGCTGGAGATGACAGCAATGGCTCCTCTCCCTCTGGCGTTGGAGACGGCAGCAATGGCTCCTCTCCCTCGGGCGTTGGAGATGACAGCAATGGCTCCTCTCCCTCGGGCACTGGAGACGGCAGCAATGGCTCCTCTCCCTCTGGCGCTGGAAACAGCAGCGGGGCCCCTCCCATATCTGCAGCCAGGTAGTTGAGCACCATGGCTGCGATGTCTGGGAGGGATGCTGGGTGGTGTTTCTGTTCCCAGGCCTCCCAGCCTCCCCATCTCTGCCCACAGGAGGTTGATCACAGCAGGGAGGGCGACCATTATATCCCTCTCAGGCTCCGCCAGCCAGTCCCAGATCCCCTCCGAGGAGACGGGATTCTTCCGCCTCGGAGGATGCGGGTCCTCTCTCACCCTTGCTGGATGCTCAGGCTCCTTCCTCTCCTGCCATGGAGGGGGTTGGTCCGGTGCCACGTGCCCAACCTCACCAACCGCGAAGCACCACTCCTCACCCTTCAGGCAGGTGAGGCAGATGTCCTGCTGTTGCTGCGCCTCCTGCTGCTGTTGTTGTTGCTGCTGCTTTCTCCTCCGGCTACTCTTCCCATTTTTTTTTTTTTTTTCAAAAAACACAAAAAAAAAAAAATACTTTTTGAAAAAACAAAAAAAAACGTCCTTTTCCTTCCTGGTCCGACTGTTGGAGGCGTTGTTTTGTCCCACGCAGGACACCATATGTGGCAAGCTGGCTCGCAGTGGTGAAGTGTGGTGACGTCACGGACCAGGAAGTAACTGAAACCAAAACAGTGGATGGGCGGGTGAAACTGAGTGCAACGGCACTCAGCGTATTTATTAATAATTAAACAAAAGATTTAAACAAAACACAAAACAAAAAGGCGCGTTGGCCAAACAAATAAACAGACAAACAAGTAAGTGACGTGCTGGCTAAACCAGTACGTTTTAGCAATTGTTTTGTTGTACCTCTCTATCTCCCCGTACTTCCTCTCTGCATCCAACACTCAACAACCAAACCCGGACAGCTGCCGGTTCTTATACTCTGGCCGAGGGGTTAACTAGTTGTTAATTATCTTATTACCCCTCGGCCACAGTCTGCACGCGTTTGGTAAGGATGCGTGACTGTCAGCTAGTTAAATAATCAGTAGCTGATCAGTCATGCATCCTCACGGGGTTTTTAAATATAAATAATAATAAATACGCGGCGCTGTTATCCGCGCCGCAAACAATAATACAAATAATAATAATAGGGGCGGGACACTCCGCCACACCCCCATTTTAAGTTTTACCTCTTGTGACCCAGATTTAACCCCTACTAGAGTAGCTGGATAGGACTTAACATCTCCGTGTATGCACACAATCCTTATCCAATATCTTACAGTGTTTAACCAACCCGGCTCAGACTAAACTTTGGCCGCAACCTGAATCCAATAAGGCTAAAGTATTTTGACCATCTAAGGATGCATGACTGTCAGCTAGTTAAATAATCAGTAGCTGATCAGTCATGCATCCTCACGGGGTTTTTTAAATTATAAATAACAAAAACAATAACAAAAGACGCGGCGCTTTTATCCGCGCCGCAAACGAATACAAATAATAATAAATAGGGGCGGGACACTCCGCCACACTCCCCCAGGTGTCATTGCTCTGCAGAGATGGCTTGTTCCACCACAGCTCACAAAGGGCATTGACACGGGCGTTTGGAATCTGGGACGTCATATTTTCAGTTAGGGCTGCCAGCTTTCAATTTTTTCAAAACCGGACGAAATCATCACCACCTACTCCCCCGACGCACAACGCAGGCACCGCTTCCTTCTGTTTGGCTGCTAGCAACATCTATCTTTACAGCGATTTGCTGAAAATAATTGAATGGCAGTTTATATTAAATTATGTACCTATCAAAAGCTCAAATTGTGGTACTCATTGTGGTGACATCAATTTGTCCAGCTCGTTTGTTGTTTTAGAAACAGCAATTGATAATTAAAGGCACAGCAGTCTGTCCCAAGTTTGCACCACTTGGACAGAGCCAGTGGTCGTCTTTAGGCGACGATGGGATTGTGAACGTGGTTTTCAAGCAATTTTAAAAACTGGACTATCCAGTCTAAAACCAGACAGCTGGCAACCCTCACCCAATACACCTTCCAACTAGTAATGCAGAATGTATGTTTACAAGAATCAGGCTGCACAAACACTTCCCCTTTCAAGTATATATTCAGTGTCATGTAACTGATAATACTGTATTACTAAATTGAGGAAACATTTACTAGAATTGTAAACAGTGGAAATTTAACTAAAATGTCTGGGTAAGTCCCCCAGAATTACACTGCCCCACTGTACTGTATAACATGGAATTTTGATATCCACTCCTATGTAGGTTCATGATGCTTTCTCACAAGGGAGGAAAGTCACCAGGTTCATTGAGAGTTTCAGCAATAAGTAAGTAACAACACTCTGATAAGACAGAGAAACAGGCTATTCTGGGGAGACTGTAATTAGTGCAGGAAGCTGTTTCAAGATTACAACTGGAACGGCAGGCAGGGGGCCTCTCTTCCTGGGAGAGAGGCCAGGGACTGAACGGCAGGCAGGGGGTGTGTGGGTCAGCACTGAGGTGCGCATGCTTACAGGGATGGGAGCTCTCCTGGTTCCTACTGATTTCTTTCATTTTCTTACTAGTTCCCTTAACTTCTGTAAAATGTTTGACCTTTTGAGTTTATTGTGTCATACTGCATGGACTCTTCCTCTTTAGTGATTTTCCCACTGATTTATTTACAGTACAGCGTGGACTTTATTCCTTTCAAAGGACAATTGTTTATTACATACATGTAAGTCCCCTTCTAGATATAAATAAGAAAATTAAAAATGTTTTACAAGCTGCTGTACTCCCACAGGGGATGATTTCAGTTTCGGGCATGTTTCACTTTGTATTTGAGGAATGTCCTGGTGTGTATTTCACTTTGTATTTGAAGAATGTCCTGGTGTGTATTTCACTTTGTATTTGAGGAATGTATACTTTAGCACTGTATACTTTTATTTAAGGAACCAAGTTACATGACAGGAACGGGTTCAAAATAAATGAGCTCATTTTATATTATTTATTATTATTATTTGTTTTATTTAGCAGACGCCTTTTTTCAAGGCGACTTACAGAGACTAGGGTGTGTGAACTATGCATCAGCTGCAGAGTCGCTTACAATTATGTCTCACCCGAAAGACGGAGCACAAGGAGGTTAAGTGACTTGCTCAGGGTCACACAATGAGTCAGTGGCTGAGGTGGGATTTGAACCGGGGACCTCCTGGTTACAAGCCCTTTCATATGGCTACTCGACAAGCTTGCACAATTAGTAAATACAGAATAACTAAAGCGCTCTCATTTTCATTCGTGTTTGAAACCAGAACTGTGACATGAGGCATGCAATGTGCAGCACTTCCTAACAGGAACTCCCTCTGTTACACAATACAGACTCGCTGTGACTGGGTGAGAACACTCATCAATGAGTCTTGGTATGAGGTATGTGTGTGATCTGTAGACCCCTAGGTACTGAAACAAATGAGCAAATGAGGACTGGCATTAATTAGGCTATGGAGAATGACCCTGACAGGAATTTTCACCAGAGGTGGCGCTGTAACAATAGGACCTTGCCTTGTTAGTACCCTCGGGAACCCACTTTGCTGGAGCCAGGATCAGTGTATAAGGTTTCCATTGTATCTACATTAGAAGTTCATGAGCATTCTTGATGTTACAGCACTTTTGTCCTAAAATCCTCATAGTTTAGTGTATTTACCTTTTTCTTTACACAAAGAATTATGGTAGTTTTCACCTGTCTGCATGGTAAAGGACAGTGACGCTAGTTGTGTTGCATGTTGTTATGGCGTGTTATTGTCATGGATCTCTGTGACAGAGATCGAATGATTCTTGGTATTAGATCTCCCTCTCGACCTGCGAGGGCACTGTGTAAAAGGAACGGAGTACCCTTAACTAAATGGCACGACAATTTATTCCTTAGGGTAGGTGGAAGTCGGTCATTTAGGAAAGGAGCGGAGCTACGGTATCCAAACTCAATTACCCAGACGGTTAACGGTATGGCATCTGAGGATTGGAGGAGCGGATGCGCTCGTTAAACCTAGGGGTCATGAGCGAGGATATAAATAGGGGACATAGCGTAAGTGATCTGTTCCTTTATAAATGGTTAGAACAACCTAGAAGGAGACCGCGGTAAATAACTAAAACGTGAGTGTTGTGTTTGTTTGTTTTGTCTTAGTAAAAACTGTTTGTTTTTGTTTCTAAAGACTACTAACACTATCAGGAGCCGCAGCCGCAGGCCAGCAACAAACCCGGACACCAGCACTTCCCTGTTTCACAACATACTTTTCATCATGAGCACTAGTTTCACACACTAAAATAACACTGTGTATTTGTGATCTGTGTTACGTGTGGGTGAGGAAAGAACCTGGGCTTTTTGTTATTGGTTTCGGGTCAAACCCGAGGATTACAAACGAAGTGATACACACCGCTGAATCACTTCCAACATTTATTATTTACAAGTGTTTGTCCTAAGGCTCTGGACATTGTAAAACAATAAACACCCTTGCACCTGTTAATCACTGTCTGTGTATTTTGTATCTGTTCTGCACTGCACACATCTGTAACCATTCACCACTTTGCCACAATTTCACTCATAACAGTACACGATCAATGCTTGACATGCATGTGTTCCAGTAAAAGTGTGATTCTGGTCAATCTTACCAGTTTTACCAGTAAATGTCAATATTTACCAAATAAGGTGGTAAATGTCAAATGTCAAATGTATTATTAAAAAAGAAATTGATTGCTTTTCAGATATTTACCGGTTATCCTTATGATTTACCGAATCTTATTGGTAAATGCAGGTATATCATCGACTAATTTATTTATTGTCAAAGAATGTATTTCTGCATACACATTTTCCATTAACAAAAAACATTGATGTTGAAACAATATATGTATTTCTGCATACAAATGTTCCATTAACAAAAAACATTAATATCAAACCATACATTTATTTCCACACATATATTTCCATAAACAAAATAATCATGAATGAGCTTACAGTAATGCACACTGAGCCATTTAAACTAGTTCAACATGGTACAGAACAGCATTGTGATCCACTTATATTAGAACAACCCACATTCTACTAAATTTGAGTATAAAACAATTCACATGGTGTTGAAGGATAGTGAACTCCAAATAGTAGTTTGATGAAAAATAACATTATGTTAAATACAAATGAAATCATTAAGGATCTTTGTTTTTACTACAGAAAATCACACTATGGTTTTGACACAAAATGCCACAGACAGGCAGCGAATAGATATATTTAATTACTGCAGCATGGTAGACTCTTGTGGCACTTGGAGTTACACAGGACTGCTGAAGCACTTTTTATACAATAGCAGCTTTTGTTGGAACACTTTATTGGACATATATTGTTTGAACCCTTGCCCACCAGAAAGAGGCTGCTTAGAAAGTGATTAGAAAGATTCCGTCATTAGCCAAAGCCACTTAGTTATTCTTGAGATTGACAATTTATTTATTGTTTATTTATTGTTTATTGACAATGAGGGGTTCACTCTTAACGACCAGAGCTCCCCAGTCACCCTGCACCAGAACCCCAGTTTCAGTTACTCAACTCATTTATACAGCTGGGTGGACTTTATTTGTTAGAATTGTAAATTGCAACAAAATATGATTTTAAGAAGTGTGCATGTGAGAAGATAAGTGGTGATCAGGGTTTGTTTCTAATCTACAGGGAGCACATGCTGTCTTATTTTCACACACCTGGCACAAAAGATAAGCATATCACTCCCCACCACGGCAGTACATTTTAAATTAGAGCCAACTGAAAGAACTGATGATCACACATCAAAACCTGCCCGTCTGAAAGAACTGATCGTCACACATCCACACCTGTCCATCTGTCTGTTTGCCTTGTAAAATGGTTTTATACAGAGAGAGATGGACAGGTGCTTTCATATTATGATTGTGTCCAGATCAAGTTTCATCATAATTGAATAAGCGCTGCTCTAAGTACAGTATATATAAAAACTTAGAGTGACATATAGAGAGCGAGAGCCTCCATATCCTCCAATAGCTAAGAATATCCTTAACAAGTTTACCTAGATAAATGTTCAAATGTAAGTGTGATATAAAGACAGTCTCCAGATTGTTTGCGACAATTGGACAAGCGCGTCTCCAGATATTTTACAGTGCAACATGAATACATACATGCGCCTTCCTTGTATAAACCCCTGCAGAGACATGCACCCAAACAGGGTTCATAAAACTGTCCTCCTGTAGTCTAGACACAAGTACCGCTAATCATCTGCCCTATCCGCAGTACACATCTGTGTCAGGCAGCTGTAAAATATGATATACATTCATAATTGATATAAATGAATTTAATACCAAATAGCAACAAGAAAATAAAGAATAAATAACCAGGGTCATGCCAGTAGATTCCATACTGCAGCAATATGACTCAAACTGATTCTTCACAACGGTCCTACCTGTTGCAGGGAGAATCACTCTTGGGGTGTATTTACAGTCCAATGCATCCAGGGAGAGTAGGAACAAGCTAAGCAGCAATTCAGTCCTGATTGGAGAGCACATCTTAACCCCAGTTACCATGCTCCAGCACACACTGCTGCTGCTGCTGCTGCTGTCTACTAACTCAATCACTTGTGAAAGGAAGTGTGCAGTTCTGCTTCAGATGATAATGAAGAGAGGAGAGAGGGAGGGGCAACTGAATTCTGAGCAGAACCCTGTCATGGGGTATATTTAATAAACCAAAACATAAATAAAACAAAGAAACGCTGTCACGGGTGACTATAAAGCTTATTTGATATTTGTGTTTCTTTTTTTGTGTGATGATAAATCGTTTTCCTTTTGTATTATTATTATTATTATTATTATTATTATTATTATTATTATTATTATTATTATTATTATTATTATTATTATTATTATGGTTATTTTTGTCATGCACTATTATTATTATTGTCTCACTGTTTTGATTGTTCTAAGGACACTATTTTGATTTGTATGAGCATGGTATGATTTGTTATGTTTTGTTTTGTTTTTTGCACATAGAACGGAGCGGTAGGAACCGGAACGCTAATAAATGAATGCAGATTGTTTGTATGCGCGGCCAATTGAACTATTGCATATAAACGCTGTATGTGGAGAGATTTGGGACGCAGAGATTCGGAGTATCTAGTTGTCACAGGTCCCGTAAGGAGGACCACGGACCAACACCTTCAGGCACTATAAAATGTAGTCCGACGAAGCCAGTCCTGCGCGAATAGCAACAGGACAATATTTATAATTCTATTTAACCCACTTTCTTTGGTCACATAGGTTCGAGGCATCCAGAGGGGACCAGCAGCAGAACACACCAGACAAGACAATCAGGTAAGTAAATCAATTATGTTTATTTGATATACAATAATGGTAAAAAGGAGTTTAAATAACTAAGAGACAGATAACTATAATTTCTAGCCAGGTCATTGGTACCGGATGTGGTTCCAATCTCCTGTTCCCCCAATTTGTAAATCAATTCACTCAAATTAACCTCCCCCACAACAGGGGGCGCCACTCCACCACCGAGCCCAACTTACAGACTAAGGCGGTCTTCTGTTGGTGCTGCTGATGCCCCTCCACCAGTCAACCTTCAACGAAGTAGGGCTTTGCGTTACACACAGCACACCAGCAATGTTCCGATGCTGCCTCAAGTATTGGGGGATGGTTGTCCCACTCTGGCCCTTCAACTCGAAATAAAGAAAAAAACAGTTAGTGCTATTAAAATCCTTGCTCTAATTAAGAGAGACTATATCTAGTAAATGCTAAACCAATTTATCATTACTAACCCCAAACCCATCAAACAGTATACATAACAATAAAATCCCCACTGGAAATAATCCAAAAAAATCAGTCGACTGAATACAGTACATTCATAGATAAAAACAATTAAAATGATATACTATTTCAAACCAATACTAATACAGCACAAGATAGGGTGCACATAAAAAGACCTCGGGCCAAATTGTTTATACAATCAGCGGTGTCTAGCTAAAGTACAAGTTGCTTAAATTCCTTCACTAACAAATACTTCCACAGATATAAAGCCACTTGTATAGATGTAATAGTGTTTCCATCAACAGGGTACGTAAGACAGGCAGGGGGCTTCATGCATACGCAATAAACCACAGTATAATCAATGATCTCCTCAGTAATCTATCCAATGGACTAAAAAGTGTATAGGCTTGCGTAATAATACACAAACTGGCTGTCTTTAGCCGCTGTGACGTCCACTGCTGCCTTCCACCTCTCAGCTGTAGTTATAGTTCTCCTGGTCTCGTCTTTGTGACACGCCCCGCCTCTTGCTTCTGCTTACTGTTCCCAGCTGTTTCACGTTCGCTCTACTTCCACCAGGTTGGCTCTCTCCCTCTTGTTCTGATTGCTCTGTTTCGGTTTCCAGGCTCCCCTCGGTCTTTCTCTACTTCCAAATCTGCTCGCCAATCTGTCTCTGGAATCTCTACTTTTCTTCCTTCTGTGTGCCTTCCCGATCTCTGAATCTGTAAATCCGTCTCTCTCTGTCTCTGGGTTTGGGTTTGGGTCTGGGTCTGGGTCTGGGTCTGGGTCTGAGTCTGGGTCTGGGTCTGGGTCTGAGTCTGGGAATCTCTGCGTCCCAAATCTCTCCACATACAGCGTTTATATGCAATAGTTCAATTGGCCGCGCATGCAAACAATCTGCATTCATTTATTAGCGTTTCGGTTCCTACAGCTCCGTTCTATATGCAAAAAACAAAACAAAACATAACAAATCATACCATGCTCATACAAATCAAAATAGTGTCCTAAAAAGTTAGAAATTCTAGTGAGGGAGGATGTTTTAAATTCTAATACCTGGTTTGGTCCAGTGTTTTGTTTAACCACTCTATTATTTGTACCAGTGTAATGAACTATAAACTAAAATCTAAGAAATTGTAACATTAATTCACGTTTAATATAACCTGTTATTTACAGGTAACTTTACCAGCTCTATATGAAAACTTAATAATGCCTTCATGATGCCAGATAGATTTCAGCCGAGAACAATAGGTTCAAATAGTGCGCCTATCAGTGGTTAAAGCCTGGTTTCCAAACAAACTAATTATCTCTCTCTTTAATTTCACACTAATTGCAATTATGGTGCACCATAATGTTTAGTGCCCTTTCATAAATGAGGCCCACTGTCTGCTACACATGCTTGTAAAACCAGTTAAGTGAAATACTGTAACTACCTTTGGGGTATGTTGGACACAGAGACCACAATTCTGGCACAGGAGGTGTAGAAGATGGAGCAGGATAGACGGCGGTTTCTCCAGACACTGCGTTCATCATGCTGTAATTACAGTGAAACTTGCGAAATAGCAAAGGCCTATTTGTTCACTGACGTGATGTAATTCCATTTAACACATTTCCTGGAGAGTCATGATGGTTAAAACAGAGGATGTGCTCCTCATAGAGAAGGTGTGTCTACCTGAGGAGAGGCCCTGTCTCAGTGAAGTGTGTCTACCTGAGGAGTGGCCTTGTCTCAGTGAAGTGTGTCGCTGCCATTATGAAATGCTGTCCCAATTGTTCCTGTGACTGATATGGAAAAGGAAATGAAAATGACCATAAATAAAATACATATGAGTCATGTCAGGTTTTTTGAAAACCCCACTAAGGAGTGTCTCACCTGGGAGTTTTTATTTGAGACTGGCAAGGACCGGAGTACAAGCCTAGTTTCTTACACTACAAGAGCAGGTCTCATATCGGAGCCAATGCAGTCCCTTCTTCCACTCCTGGTGATCCTCCCCCTCCCTCTTCTTCCACTCCTGGTGATCCCCCCCCCCCTTTGCTTTTCCACATTGGCTCAAAACTTTAAAAAATTGCTCTTATTTCGTGAATCCTATTTAGATGCAAATTTGCTCATTTTCCTTTTAACGTAACTTCTCTGACTTTAATTTATGTAATATGTCTGCATGTAAAAAGTATGTAAAAGTGTTTAGTATCTACGGCAATGTTCATGTGTAGTTGATTCTTATTAGGCTTATTACTATCAACGTTTGATCAGTATAAAATGTTTACTTTTCCAAACCTGTGCAGAAATGTACAATGTAAAGTTTTTAAAAAATAAGTTACAGTAACTATAATAATATAACTACTGGCTACATAATATGCTAATTGAGCATATTGCAGTCTATGCATTACTGAGCGTGTTGCAGTCTATGCATTACTGAGCGCGTTGCAGTCTATGCATTACTGAGCGCGTTACAGTCTATGCATTACTGAGCGTGTTGCCTTCTATGCATTACTGAGCGTGTTGCAGTCTATGCACTACTGAGCGTGTTGCCTTCTATGCATTACTGAGCACGTTGCAGTCTATGCATTACTGA
Source organism: Acipenser oxyrinchus oxyrinchus (assembly GCA_030684275.1). NCBI lineage: Eukaryota > Metazoa > Chordata > Actinopteri > Acipenseriformes > Acipenseridae > Acipenser > Acipenser oxyrinchus. Next base: position 10,804,403 of record CM060271.1, on the reverse strand, counting down.
GCGTGTTGCAGTCTATGCATTACTGAGTGCGTTGCAGTCTATGCATTACTGAGCGCGTTGCAGTCTATGCATTACTGAGCGTGTTGCAGTCTATGCATCTCTGAGCGCGTTGCAGTCTATGCATTACTGAGCGCGTTGCCTTCTATGCATTACTGAGCACGTTGCAGTCTATGCATTACTGAGCGCGTTGCCTTCTATGCATTACTGAGCGTGTTGCAGTCTATGCATCACTGAGCGCGTTGCAGTCTATGCATTACTGAGCGCGTTGCAGTCTATGCATTACTGAGTGTGTTGCCTTCTATGCATTACTGAGCGCGTTGCCGTCTATGCATTACTGAGCGCGTTGCAGTCTATGCATTACTGAGCGCATTGCTGTCTATGCATTACTGAGCGCGTTGCAGTCTATGCATTGCTACTGATCACAATGTGTGCCTCCACTCCCTGGCTTCTTCAAGGAGTGAAGGAGTGCTTATATGCAGTAAAACTCCACCGACTAATACACAGATAGTTTACCTGTAACATTTTAATCGTTTATATAAACACTCTACCTATGTACTATTGTATATTTTCTACAAAAATACATTCTTAATAATAATAATTACAACAATAGCAAAATACATTATATTTAAAAAAACATTTAACCCATCTTCCGGGTAAGCAATAGATTAGTGGTATGACGTGCTACAGCCACTCAATAGATTGGTGGCATGACGCGCTACAGCCACCCAATAGATTGGTGGCATGACGCGCTACAGCCACCCAATAGATTGGTGGCATGACGCGCTACAGCCACCCAATAGATTGGTGGCATGACGCGCTACAGCCACCCAATAGATTGGTGGCATGACGCGCTACAACCACCCAATAGATTGGTGGCATGACGCGCTACAGCCACTCAATAGATTGGTGGCATGACGTGTTACAGCCAACCTACATTGTCACCTGCACATTGCTATACCCTGAAATAGTTTATTTGTGTTATTATTGTTTTAAAAAGAATATATAAGATATTTATAATTATAATTGTCTAATGTTTAAACTACAGCTCCGGCAGGCCATGCCTGACAGACGATCCTGATTTCCATTAGCTATCACCGCCACCATTCAAGCATACAGACGTGTCGATTAAAGTGTCCAACACCATCCACATAATAAAATAAATACATAAAAAATAAAACCAATGATTTTCATTGGGTGCACGGGCTACAGTGGAGGCTGAGGCACATTGTGGGGTAGCTTCAGCCCAGCAAGCTCCTCCGTACCACCACCCGTTAATTTACAGGGTGGAAAACACCTGCTTTACCAACTACAACCACATATATTATTATTATTTATTTAGCAGATGCCTTTATCCAAGGCGACTTACAGAGACTAGTATGAACTATGCATCAGCTGCAGAGTCACTTACAGCTACGTCTCACCCGAAAGACGGAGCACAAGGAGGTTAAGTGATTTGCTCAGGGTCACACAATGAGCCAGTGGCTGAGATGGGATTTGAACCAGGGACCTCCTGGTTACATGCCTGTTTCTTTAACCACTGGACCACACAGCCTCCTGTATATTTCAGATCTGTTTGGTTCCTGTTTCGTTAAACACTAACAGTTATAGAAAATTGAGGTTCTTGGAGCTGTTTATCTAATCATACTGGAGCCAACATACCTGGGCTGACTCCCTGTGAAGGCAAGTCAACAGACAGTTCATTTGCTCTCATCTGTCAGATTTTTTAATGCAAACAATATCGAGGTTATGCGACTTTTTGATAAAGACAAAGGTCTGTCATCACACTGTGTCCAGTAAAGTCTTTTTGCAGACAAATCGTTTTTAACCTCATCAGGCAATATCAACACGTGACTTTTTACTTTCTGGATGATAGAGACCAAAAAAGGAAAATTCCAGTTTCACAACTCTGTCTGTCCTCGTGTATATGAACATCATTTGGAAACTTTGAGATGTTAAAATGCTATCAGGATATCCGACAGAAGAAAGGTTCCCAATATTAACTGAAAACTGAAGACTGTTATTTCTGAGAGGCCTCCTCCATTGAGCAGATTTTGACTGGCTACACTCCTGTGACAGGGTAGCATTGCGGGCCTAGATGGTATCTGCTGGCAAAGAGACTCGGAGACAAGGAAGCTGTCGTTTAAGCGCTGCTGCACATCTTTAATAAACACAAAATAAAAAGGTTGTACAAACAAAAACACTGCTCACAAATCTAAATAAAAAGGTTTAACAAAACAAGTAACAAACACAATAAACAGGAACAAAATAACCGGCTCAAGGGCCAAAGGTTTAAACAAAATACCACAAACAAAGGCTGGGCATTCGGCACCGCACGCACGCACAGCCAGCCCAGCCCAGCCCAGCCCAGCCCAGCCCAGCCCAGCCCAGCCCAGCACAGCACAGCACAGCACTGCACCGCACCGCACCGCACCGCACCGCCAGCCCAGCCCCGCACCGCACCGCACCGCCAGCCCCGCTCCACCCCGCCCCGCACCGCCAGCCAGCCCAGCCCAGCGCCGCACCGCACAGCCAGCCCAGCCCAGCCCAGCACCGCACCGCACCGCCGCCCAGCCCGCCCGCACCGCACCGCACAGCACCAAACAAAAGGATTTTCCCCCTTTTTTATACCATGTGGCTGGAGCCTAATTATCACCAATGACTCAATTAGCTCCAGCCACATTCTCAAATGTATTTTGGCAGGGATAGGAAATTAACCCCATCCCTGCCAACCACCACCAAATCATCACAAAACAATATTATTTACAGGCAGGGCCCTGCCCTGCCACAACCCCATATTCATATTACCGTTGTAGTCTTGGACGCTGCACATTGGTTACAAGTAACATTTATAAAAGCAGTGAGTACTCTCACATGTGCTGCTGTTGCAGGGTCTGTGGTCTAGCCTATAATGGTGTGTGCATCCCCGGTCTGGGCTATGGGTCAGGAAACAGTGTTTAGTACTGACTCACATGAGTTTTGGTCCTGAATGATATGCAGTCTTCTACTGTGGGTCATATATTTTTCAAAAGCTTATTTCAATTACTGTCAGTGGAATATTCAAATGGGTTTGTTCAGTTTTTACAGTTTTAAAATGCATACAACATATCTGAGTGACACAGATTCTTTTTTTAAATTATAAAATAGTTCTAAAAACATAAAACTATAACAATACGTATGATTGTTTGAACCAAAACCAATACATAGCAGAAGTACACCAATAAAGTGTGTACCTGCATCCTGCCGTATAGTGGAAATCTGTCCTCGCATCTGAAACAAAAAAATAACTGACACCCCCGCCAGGGTCAGGCTTTATTGAGAGCCACATTTTCCAGGCATCTTTCAGCCAAGCCAGACCAAGTTCATAGCATCACATTCTCTACATTAGAGTGTTTACTTCTGGTGCTTTGTTTCATGAATACTGTCTTTATATATCTAATGGTTACTATGCTGGGGTATGGGGCAGGTCTGATGAAACAAGCCTTTGTAGGTTTGTCTAATTATTCAGTAACAGTACAGTTGCTTCAGTGTTTAGATTCAGCCCCAGCACTTTGGGCCAGATTTTTGTTCTTTATTCAGTGCACCGTGTTCTATATTTAATTAATGTTCCAAATAATCAGACCCGTTGTGTGTTGGGCTAAACCAAGGCAATATGCTTAAGTATTCTTATGGTTCCCTGATCCATTCCCTCTCACTGTATCCTTCACAGCATGATCCATTCCCTGCTGATGAACTAATAACTGCTGATGAACTAATTACTTTGGCCGAACACCATATGACCGCACTGGATATTGTTCGTCCAATCTCACCCACCTCATCCCGAAGCACCTGGCGACTACTGAACCCGAAGCCCCGTCGTGAGGAAAGTTCTGGAAAGACTGAGTTTGGGTCAGGGGACGCCGAAGAGCGGTCTGGGACCGTGAAGGGACCTTGGGCTGGGGAAAGAAAATGAATAGATGATGTGAAAAGGTTTAGTGCTAATGATGTTCAATGTTATGAATGCCATGGTTGGGGACATATAGCCTGCTCTTGCCCTCACAGGGGGAAAATAGAGCAAATGGACTGTCACATGGTCAATACGGTAAATAATTTATTTACGGTCACTGATAGCACTGGGGAGTACCTCATCCCTATAGAAATAGATGGTCAAAATACTTTAGCCTTATTGGATTCAGGTTGCGGCCAAAGTTTAGTCTGAGCCGGGTTGGTTAAACACTGTAAGATATTGGATAAGGATTGTGTGCATACACGGAGATGTTAAGTCCTATCCAGCTACTCTAGTAGGGGTTAAATCTGGGTCACAAGAGGTAAAACTTAAAATGGGGGTGTGGCGGAGTGTCCCGCCCCTATTATTATTATTTGTATTATTGTTTGGCGCGGATAACAGCGCCGGCGTATTTATTATTATTTATATTTAAAACCCGTGAGGATGCATGACTGATCAGCTACTGATTATTTAACTAGCTGACAGTCACATCCTTACCAAACTGCTGATGCAGACTGTGGCCGAGGGGTAATAAGATAATTAACAACTAGTTAACCCCTCGGCCAGAGTATAAGAACCTGCAGCTGTCCGTTCTGCGTTGGTTGAGTGTAGAGTGTAGAGAGTACGGGAGAGCGGAGAGAGCGCAGAGAGCGCAGAGAGAGTGTAGAATACAACAAAACAATTGCTATATTTAAAAAGTATACTTGTTTCTATTTGTTTGGCCATCGCGCCTTTTTGTTTTGTGGTTTGGTGTTTTGTTTAAATCTTTTGTTTTTGTTTGTTTATTTATTAAATACGCTGAATTCAGTTGCATTCAGCTTCACCCGCCCATCCATTGTTTGTGATTCAGTTACTTCCTGGTCCGTGACATCATCACACGTCACCACTGCGAGCCAGACTGTTACAGGGGGTTGTGCCCAGGTTACCCTACCCTGTAATTATGGGACGCGACTATTGTGGATTTGATAAACTAATTCAAGAGAGAGAGAGGTGCTGGTTTTTAATGAGGAGTAACCAGAGCCCTCTAGGAGGCTGTGTGGTCCAGTGGTTAAAGAAATGCGCTTGTAACCAGGAGGTCACCGGTTCAAATCCCACCTCAGCCACTGACTCATTGTGTGACCCTGAGCAAGTCACTTCACCTCCTTGTGCTCCGTCTTTCGGGTGAGACGTAATTGTAAGTGACTCTGCAGCTGATGCATAGTTCACACACCCTAGTCTCTGTAAGTCGCCTTGGATAAAGGCGTCTGCTAAATAAATAATAATAATAATACTATAGAATCTGAGACCATGTCTGAATTATTTCCCTTTGACCAGGATGTATGTGGGGATCCAGGGAAAACTCGTAAATCACGAAGTCAAAAATGCAGGGGTCAAGCTAAACCACAAAGACTCCCCGGGGGAAAGTGGACTGGGAAAAGTACTGACCCATCTCGGAGGTCAGACATAGATACGGAGAGTATAGAAGTTCCCTAAGACCCAGAACTGTGTCAGCCTAGAGAGTGCGAGGACTTGCCGCTTTCTCCTTTAGATTTTAAACAGGAGCAGGCTGCAGATTTAAATTTACAGTATGCCTTTAGCCAGGTGGAGGCTAGCGATCATAGTTATTGGGAAAACAGAGAGGATGTCCATGTACCACATTTTATTATTAAAGATGATTTACTTTACCGTGTGGACAAGTCTGTTGGGGGAGACTGGGTTGAACAGTTGTTGGTACCCACAAAGTTAAAAGAGTTGGTGTTGCGCTTGTCTCATAGCCACTTACTGGGGGGACATTTAGGGATAACCAAAACCAGGGAAAATATATTAAAAAGGTTTTACTGGCCAGGCGTGTATAAAGAAACAGAACAGTTTTACCAAGCCTGCACAGATTGCCAGCTAGGATCGGGTCAAAAGCCGAAACCGGCCCCTCTGATTCCATTGCCTGTGATCAATGTTCCTTTTGAAAGAATAGCCATGGATATAGTCGGTCCCTTGGAAAAATCTAAAGCGGGTTACCAAAATATTTTAGTAATTCTCGACTATGCCACTAGATATCCGGAAGCCATTCCTTTACGAAACACCAGTAGTAAAAGCATAGCTCAGGCGTTAGTACAAGTGTTTGCAAGGGTGGGTATACCGAAAGAGATACTTACTGATCAGGGGACGCAGTTCATGTCTACTATGATGAAGGACCTGTGTCGTCTATGGCGTATAAAAAAATTAAATACTTCTGTTTACCATCCACAGTCGGATGGGCTTGTAGAACGTTTTAATAAAACTCTTAAAAGTATGTTAAAAAAGGTAATACAGCAAGACGGAAAAGATTGGGATGTCTTTCTTCCATATTTGATGTTTGTTATAAGAGAGGTTCCACAGGCTTCGACTGGCTTTTCTCCATTCAAACTCTTATATGGGAGGCAGCCTAGGGATATCCTGGACATTGTGCGTGAAATTTGGGAAGAGGAGCCCGCCTTAGGGGATAATGTTGTTAATTATGTACTGAAAATGAAAGATAGAATGGAGAAAGTTAGTGGTATTGTTAAGGATAATTTAATTAAAGCGCAAGAGAATCAAAAAAGAATTTATAATACAGGAGCCCGGTCCAGGGAGTTTAAGGTGGGAGACAAAGTTCTTGTCTTGTTACCCTCAGACCTGCATAAGTTTCTTGCTAAATGGCAGGGCCCCTACCAGGTGTGGAAAAGGTAGGGGATGTAAATTACAAGCTTTTTCAGCCCGGAAAGAGAAAGCCATACCAAATTTATCATATTAACCTATTAAAGCCCTGGAAAGAGAGGGAAACATTGGTAGGGACAGTAGAACAGAGCGATGAAACCGATTTGGGTACCATGTTCTCCCCCAACAGCAGTATGGCTTCATTGAACCTTGGGGAGAGTCTGACCCCGTCTCAAGAGGAGGAGATTAAAGCTCTAGTTATAAGAAATGGTGATGTGTTTTCTGATGTACCAGGAAGAACAAATCTAGTGGAATATCACGTGGTAACTCCCCCTGGTGTAAAAATTAAAAAGAAACCGTATCGGATCCCAGAGTTTGAAAATGAAATAAAGTCTATGTTAAGGTTGGGTGTTATTGAAGAGTCGAGCAGTGACTGGTGCAGCCCAGTGTTAATGGTCCCGAAACCCGATGGAACCGTTTTGCATGGATTTCGGGCTCGTAAACGAAATAGCCAACTTTGATGCCTATCCAATGCCTCATGTGGATGAGCTTTTGGAGAAGCTGGGCAAGGCAAAATTTATAACCACACTAGACTTGACTAAGGGATACTGGCAGGTCCCTTTGTCAGCAAAGTCCAAAGAAAAAACTGCTTTTGTTGTATCAGTTTACAGTGTTGCCGTTCGGACTACATGGTGCACCAGCCACTTTTCAAAGACTCATGAATCTTGTGCTCAGACCCCATGTAAAATATGCAGCAGCATATTTAGACGATGTTGTCATATTTAATGAGGATTGGGAATCTCATGTCGCCAGTGTTGAAGCCGTCCTGGCGTCTTTAAGGAAAGCTGGGTTAACGGCCAATAAAAAAAAGTGTGCGTTTGCCCGGCAGGAGACTAAATACTTGGGCTTTGTGTTAGGGCATGGTCGTGTTAAGCCACAGTTAAACAAGGTGGATGCGGTGTTGGAGTGCAAGCGCACTGTTAATAAAAAAACAGGTTAGAGCTTTTTTAGGCTTGATAGGTTTGATAGGCTATTACAGGCGCTTTATTAGAGATTTTGCCACCAGAGCCGCACCCCTGACAGAGTTAACCAGGGGATCTGCTCCAAATATGGTAAGATGGACAGCAGTAAGTGAAGCCACTTTTATAGACTTAAAATCAGCGTTGTGTTCTGATCCTGTGCTGATCAGCCCCTGTTTTGAAGAACCCATTATATTACAGACTGATGCCTCTGAGGTCGGTCTAGGCGCAGTGTTGTCACAAGAGGTAAAAGGGGAAGAACATCCTGTGTTATACTTGAGCCGGAAACTTCTCCATAGAGAAAGAAATTATGCAGTTGTGGAAAAAGAGTGCCTGGCAGTAAAGTGGGCCATAGAAGCCCTGCGTTATTATCTTTGGGGTAGGAAGTTTGTGTTGGTAACAGATCATGCACCTTTAAAATGGATGCATAGACAGAGACATCATAATGCTAGAGTAGCACGATGGTTTTTGGCATTGCAGCCATACTGCTTTGACATACAGCACAGGAAAGGAAAAGAGCACGGCAACGCTGATTTTTTGTCAAGATTCCCAACGACAACAGAAAATTGTTATGCCCGACCCCATGACCCCATGTGAGGGAGTGTACATTCCAAATCAAACTTGGGCAGCTGTGGGGCCCTGGGTATAAAGAATGCACACTCCAGCTGGGTGAACGATTGTATAACTCTTTGAGAAGGTGTTTAAACAAACAAAGGTAGTAAAGTGTGAAAAGACAACATAAACCAACTGGATGGTAAACAAAGGGTTGCGATAATGTAAAAGGTGTAAAAGTAAAATCAGAGTTATCAAAGGAACGTAAAGGGGATATTACAGGTTGGTTAAGATAGGTTAAACTGCAAACTTGAGTTTAAAAAGATTTAATGTTATTTTGGGTTGTAAAAGGTATGTCATTATATTGGACAGGGTATATGGAGGCATTAAGATGATACTGATGTGAGGATGCTCTCCAACATAGGTTAATTGATTAATTGTGTAATTGGCTGGGAGTTAAGAGTGGTAAGGTTGAGAAGGCTGGGGGGTGGAACGTGAAGAAGAGTTGGTGAGAGCATGAGTGGAGTTGGTGGTGCAGAAATAAACTAAAGTAAGGAAAACTAAATAAGTTACCTATGAGTGTAAACCGGGGTAAACAGGAATAGCCTGTCCCCAGAGAGGGACACATTTAACTGTTTTGTTAAGACCCAAAAAAGGGTTTAAGCTTTTCTTTTGTTTTTGTATGCACTACAGTACATTTGTTTTGTTTTCAAATAAAGCCACAGCCTGGCGTGTTTCCTTCTAAGTTCTGTTTTCCTTGGATTTATTGTTTCCTACTACAGACCACAAGGACATTATCCTGAAAGACAGCAGCAAAATTCTTTACAATTCAGTTTTTTAGTGGACTGAAGCAGGTTCTCTTGCAGTATTTCCCTGTATTTTGCTCCATCCATTCTTCCTTCAGTTTTAACAAGATGCCCAGTGCCTGCTGATGAGAAGCATCCTCACAGCATGATGCTGCCACCACCATACTTCACTGTAGGGATGGTGTGTCTTGAGGCATGGGCAGTGTTAGGTTTGCGCCACACATAGCGCTTTGAGTTTTGGCCAAAAAGCTCTATCTTGGTCTCATCTGACCACAAAACCTTTTCCCACATCACAGCTGGGTCACTCTCATGCTTTCTGGCAAACTCCTTTCTTGCCACCATCCCATACAGGCCAGTGTTATGCAGAGCTCTTGATTTGGTTGACTGGTGCACCATTACTCCACTCCCAGCCACTGAACTCTGTAGCTCCTTCAAAGTGATTGTTGGCCTCTCTGTGGCTTCTCTCACAAGTCTCCTTCTTGTTTATAAAATGATGTCTCAATCTTAAAACACTAGGTGATGCAAAGCGTTTGGCCATAGCTGTACATGCGCACATTATTATTTAAATAATAACCTCTATTTCAATAATAATGTAAGCTTTGTGAAATTCTTCTGGGCTTTACATATGGGTACAGTCCTGTAAAAGCTCATGCAGCTGTCTAGGAGACCTGACCCTGTTCTCTCAGGACAGCCTGACTGAGCCTCAGTAGCTCATGTTGTGTGGGGTCCTGTCTGATAGAATACATTTTGTTTGCTGTTTGAACCACAGCACAAGACAGTCAAATGACTTTCTAGAGGACCGTTGCAGTACCCACCAGAACAAACCAGCCAACCCTGCCGTGCCTTTCATATGCCTATCCCTGTGATAGGAGACCAGACAGTACCAGCCCCTCTGAATAAGCTCATGGTCATATCCCTTCTATCTGCAAAGGCAGGTATGCTTGTACATTTTGCAATGAGGTTTGTGAGTCAGTTAGTGAGTCTGTTGAACTGTCAGGAGTTTCTTCCTGAACACACACCCCTTGCTTCAGGAGTAATTGTGTATCACTGTGTTTCTTTGAATGCACTTGTATTTGCAGATTTACTGTAGCATTTCTTATGAGAAGTGTTTGAAATGAAAAAAAAAAGCGGCAGTATTCACAGTACTCTCTGTCTCCCTGTCCAGCTCTCTCTCTGACTCTGTCTCCCTGTCCAGCTCTTTCTCTCTGACTCTGTCTCCCTGTCCAGCTGTCTTTCTTTCCCTCTCCCTGTCCAGCTCATCTCGTCGAATCAGTACTGGGTCTAATTGCGACTTGACCTGGACCATTCAAAATAAATTCCCCCACTCTGTTTTGTAATGCACTCTGGGAGTTGCAGTTGTTTTGTAATGCACTCTGGGAGTTGCAGTTGTTTACAATGCATTAGTAAGACCTCACCTAGAATATTGTGTTCAGTGCTGGTCACCTCATTACAAAAAGGATATTGCTGCTCTAGAAAGAGTGCAAAGAAGAGCAACCAGAATTATCCTGGGTTTAAAAGGCATGTCGTATGCAGACAGGCTAAAAGAATTGAATCTATTCAGTCTTGAACAAAGAAGACTACGCGGCGATCTGATTCAAACATTCAAAATACTAAAAGGTATAGACAATGTCGACCCAGTGGACTTTTTTGACCTGAAAAAAGAAACAAGAACCAGGGGTCACAAATGGAGATGAGATAAAGGGACATTCAGAACAGAAAATAGGAGGCACTTTTTTACACAAAGAATTGTGAGGGTATGGAACCAACTCCCCAGTAATGTTGTTGAAGCTGACACCCTGGGATCCTTCAAGAAGCTGCTTGATGAGATTCTGGGATCAATAAGCTACTAACAACCAAACAAGCAAGATGGGCCAGATGGCCTCCTCCCGTTTGTAAACGTTCTTATGTTCTTATGTAATGCACTCTGGGAGTTGCAGTTGTTTTGTAATGCACTCTGGGAGTTGCAGTTGTTTTGTAATGCACTCTGGGAGTTGCAGTTGTTTTGTAATGCACTCTGGGAGTTGCAGTTGTTTTGTAATGCACTCTGGGAGTTGCAGTCTATGCTCTGCTGTGACGTAAACCTTGCAGGTGCTGCTGGGACAACAAAGTAACAACTAGAAAGTCACATAAATGCAGCTAACAATTTGGAAAAGAAAACGGGCAGGTAGTCAGTGATAAGCGCCACAGTGCTACTCAAATGTTTTAAATTGAGAAGTGGCGGGACTCAAATATTTGAAATTGAGAAGTGGCGGGACTCCGTACCGGTGAGTACCGCCCCATTTCAAGCACTGCTTATGAGGCTTATGAGCATTTCTGTTCTAGAGATGAGAGGACAGCCTCACTTCATTCCCTTAAGTAAATATTACAACGCTTAATAATGCTGTCACCTTACATCTGTATTATTATTATCAAGGCGTACAGTCTTAACAGATCATCAAACATTTCACTTGTCATTCTAAAATACCTAAAACATCTCTGTCACATACCCGCATCTCTGAATAATGTTTGAAACTCTCCCTTTCGGGTTCTCTGTTGGCTGAGAGGACGGATGTATTATGTTATTATATGTTTATTTAGCAGACGCCTTTATCCAAGGCGACTTACAGAGACTAGGGTGTGTGAACTATGCATGAGCTGCAGAGTCACTTACAATTACATCTCACCCGAAAGACGAAGCACAAGGAGGTTAAGTGACTTGCTCAGGCTCACACAATGAGTCAGTGGCTGAGGTGGGATTTGAACCGGGGACCTCCTGGTTACAAGCCCTTTTCTTTAACCACTGGACCACACAGCCTCCATGTACCAACGACGTCGCTTTTGATTTTTTTTTTTTTAATCGTCTTGTATAAGGGGTACTGTGGCGGGGTGCTCCACCCCCTTATGAATATGTATATAGAGACAGAGACAGAGCCAGAGACATGCTACCAGTTTTTACAAAGGTACTCGTTTGGTTAGAATTGTTGTATTTTGTTTTGTGAACCTTTTTGTTTTGGGCTGCGTGCCCTTTTGTTTTGTGTTTTCAAGAGTGTTTTGTTTGAAAAGTCTTTTGTTTTTATTTAAACAACATGCTGCTGCAGAGTTGTGTACTGCTTCCCGGTCTTGTCAGAAATCCTCTAAGCTGGTAAACTTCTGTTCTCTGATGCATTTGTTCTTTTTTTTTTCAAGTTTACCATTTTCTCTGTGACCTTTGTGACAAAATTGTAAAACTTATAATAGATACCAAGGGTTCTGGTAGGAATCTTTATATGCAATCCATTTAATCGGACCTGTCAGATCTGAGCTTGTAACAAGACATTTATTGATGATAGCAGACAAGGGGGTGGCTTATTTGTTTTGTTTGGTTAACACAAATGTGAAAGCCATGACAGGGACCTCTGCCTACAGTACCAGGCTCCTGAGCTCAACTCTGCCTCTGCCTGTGTGCCCACCCACCACCCAAGATGTGTTGTGCGCCCCTTCAGAGATGCCACCTACTGATGTGCACAGCGACAGAGACAAGCTGCTACCATCGCCACTGCCAGACCACATCCAAACAATAATGCAACAACCACCACCTTCAAATCATCCAATACATCTGTACAAACCATTCATTAAACACACCTAGGGTTGCCATCTGTCGGTCCGGGAATTGGCATCTGTGTCCTAAATAACAAGCCCAGACACCCTAATGTCCAGTTTTAAGTGAAACACATAAGAAACACCAACCTTCCTTTAATATTTTATTTGACATACCGTATAACGGGACATTTTGAAGTGGAATTTATTTTGGCTTTATTGGTGGTTTGGACTGGATCACCAATAATACTTCCACCAATTAGAGTGCAGCATACAGTGTGCGATCCCGCCCTCTGACAGACTGGTGGTATGCAGCACAGGTTAAAGAAGCATGCTGGACAAGGGAAAGAATGTGTCGGATGTCAAAGTGAATATGAGAATGGCAGTGAGTGATGAAGTCAATTTGCTTAAAAAAATTAAAAGCAGACCGGACATTTTCATCAATGGATTTAGGAAATCTGGAATTTATGATGCGATCAGACACTCGGAGGCAGTGTAAACTGTGCCTGCTACTGGGGTACCTGCAAGACTACTCTTCTTCAGGTTAAGCAGCTTTTTTTGTTTTTTTTTTAGAAGGGGGTAATTAAGTAAGAGCCAAACTTGTTTATGCCAGACTTGTTAGAACGTCTGTAACAATGGTGCAAATTTGCTTTGGATTGTTATTGTCGATTTGTGTAGATACTACCATTATAGTAGTATGGAGCAGTGTGGAGTAGTGGTTAGGGCTCTGGACTCTTGACTGGAGGGTTGTGGGTTCAATCCCAGGTGGGGGACACTGCTGCTGTACCCTTGAGCTAGGTACTTTACCTAGATTGCTCTAGTAAAAAAAAAAAAAAACTGTATAAATGGGTAATTATATGTAAAAATAATGTGATATCTTGTAACAATTGTAAGTTGCCCTGGATAAGGGCATCTGCTAAGAAATAAATAATAATAATTAAAACACCCACTTGCACCTTAGCAAATCCCTATCATTAAAGTGTACTGCAATTACTGACATCTTAAAATTGAAGGGCCATATAAGAATGATACATATTGTAACTCAGTTTTAGAAGGCCTTATTTGTTGTTCTCTAAGTTGCTGCAGTGATATTGTAGATGTTATAACGAGTTACTGTAAATGAGATGCTGTTTTCGCAGACACATTTCATTAAGTAAACATGTATTTGAATGTTTTTGAAATTAGAAGTAGACATACAAAACGGTGTGGCATTCTTCTTTGTGAAAGTGATAAATGCCAATTCAAAAACCGTCCAATTCTAACGTACCATGATATTGCTACTACTGTCACAAGTGACGGTTTTTAACTGCCTGTATTTTTGTTGTGTGTTCTATTAGTGAATCTGTTCTTTTTAAACTGCTGCTAATTCTCCTGTGCACTGTGACTGACGTTTGGGTTAAGCACTTTCCCCACAGTCGATAGGAAGTCCCGCCTTACCTGTCAGTCCAGCCAATGATAGTTATGGGCTGACTATAAAAAGGGAGGAACAGGGACCAGGAGTGGAGAGGAGTGTTTGGGGGAAGAGGCACACAGTGTGTCTGAAAGAATAGCGAGGAGACAGCAGCACGGAGAACACTCTTGGGAGCAGTCTAAGGTTGACTGCAGGAACAAAGGAACGGGTTTGGAGTTTTTGTTTTTTCTATTTGGGACTTTGTTGCAATGGGACTTGGATATTTTTGGATATTTTTGTTTCTTTGGACTTTGTGTTTTTTGGGGATTTTGTGTTTTTTATCACCTACCACTGTTGGACTGTGTTTGAGCTGCCTTTTTTTTGTAGTAACGGGTTGGTGTAGAGAATTATTGACACCTGAAGACATTTTTTGGTTTACAAACAAATAGATTTTTATTTTGTGTAACTGCCTTGCTGTATCTGGTTGGCACTACTTGGACAATCCATTCCCCAGTAGAGTCAAGGTCGTGGTCCTGGGAGATGGCCAAGGGTCTGAGGGCGTGAAGAGATAACATGATTTCATTTGCACTTCAATCATTTTCAGAACTGCTCTAATTTTTTAATATTTTTGTACTTTGTACTTACCTATGCTGAGCGATCTCTTTGTAGTCCTGCCAGGACACGCTCAAGGTCCGCCAGCATTCTACTTACCGTTCGAGGTCCAACATCCAGGTCCAGAGATACTTACCAGTCAGCACGGAGGGTCGAGGTCCAGCATCGGGTCCGGAGATACTTACCAGTCAGCGCGGAGGGTCGAGGTCCAGCATTGAGTCCGGAGATACTTACCAGTCAGTGCGGAGAGTCGAGGTCCAGCATTGGGTTCGGAGATACTTACCAGTCAGCGCGGAGGGTCGAGGTCCAGCATCGGGTCCGGAGATACTTACCAGTCAGCGCGGAGGGTCGAGGTCCAGCATCGGGTCCGGAGATACTTACCAGTCAGCGCGGAGGGTCGAGGTCCAGCATCGGGTCCGGAGATACTTACCAGTCAGCGCGGAGGGTCGAGGTCCAGCGCCGGTCTCCAGCGTGCCACGTCGGGGTTCCAGGAATGGCGGCGAGAGAGAAAGGAGACACACGGGGTTTAAAGACTATTTTCTTTGCTCTGCTCCTTTCCAGGTTCATTGAAGGTGTTGGCCGGTCAGCAGTTGGATGTCCGGGCGGCAACGTAGAAAAGCATGATTCCAAACCTTGCTGTGCCATGAACACTGGCTTCAGGGCTGTGTGCAATGTAGAAAAGCATTAATCCAAACCTTGCTGTGTCATGAACACTGGCGGTGGGTGTGGTGAGGTCTGTGGCGGGTTCGGGCTGCGACGGAAGCGGTTGTCGGGGAGAGGGGTATCTTGAGACTCCCCGGGGGTATCAGAGGCTGATTCCTACTTTTTGGCTTATCAGCCATTTTGGACAGTAACCTTTCCTTTTTTTAGAGAACTACCAAAAGGAGGGGACTGCCTGGTATGGCTTTTATTTTTTGTGGCTTTACCTATCTTTTGTTTTTTTTGTTGTTGTGTGGTTTTTAGTATTCTATTTTAACCCTGTTGAGAAACAATAAATTGTTTTTACCTATCCAAGCATCCAGTGTGTGCATATTGGAACCCGGGGATAAAAAGAACCTGCAAAGGGGAAATTACTATCTACTCGGTCATCAAGGTCCTTGTCCTTGCCAAACCCAGGTGGCGTAGTCGTAACAAATTCTAAAATCAGGTTTACTTCGGTTACCCCTGGTCACCCTACCTGTGACACTATTTTTCTGGCTTGCAATTTCGATTACTAGAAATAAAGCACAATACTGTGCACACTGTGTGATTATTGATTTGCACAGAGATCTGGTGGTACAGTATTGTGTTGCAATGAGTTACAGTATACTGCAGTTTTGATAGACCTAGGCTGATATGTCCAGGTTTGGTCTGTGGAAAAGGTGGCAACCCTAAATACACCCATTCTAAAAACAATACAGTATTTAAAATACATTCACCTGTACTAAATAAACACAACACATTACGTACAAGCAGGGCTTTGCCCTGCCCCCTAATTATGTGCATTGCTCTGTTCTACCCAGCACAGGCCCCTTTGGTAGCATAAGTGATGTTGGCTGAGGCTTTTTCAAATAATTCAATTTCATGCTGAGTGACCTCAGCCATAAGGACTCTCAGCTCCTCCTCAGAATACTTTTCTTTTGTTTTCTGTGCGCCAAGATGACTTCGCTGCCCTTACTGCTGACATTTTTTTATTTGGTTTGGTTTTCATGCTCCACAAATATCATCCAGCACTGACTGCTCTCTGTACTCCTAACTCACCTCACATCCGGGCTGTAAGTGCAGCTGCTAAATACCCCGATGCACAGGCGGCGCTCATTGCAACCCTCACTATCAAGATTGCGGCTCATTCATTATTTGTGCATGTTGTGCAGTGCTCTTAAGCTTACATAGGCTGCAGAACAGAATAATTGCCTGGCTGCTAGGCAATTTGGATCTTGCAGCCGCAATTGTTTGCACTGCGCCTATCCTTACAGCAGCTCCTTTGTACATTAAAGAATGTAAGTGTCAGCTAGAGGGACATTCAGGATCTGTGCTGTTATTAGCCTTCAGTCTTGTGACCAAATCATCTGGCTTCCAGCTGACAAGCTTTATTGTTGATAATCTCTTAAATAAAGAAAAAAGGGTGAAAGGTAAATCCTTCAGTAACAATATTGACAGAGAAGGTGTATTTGATTTGCACAAGCAGCACAATGAAATAATACTTAGAAGTTGTAACCATGATTCATTACACATTATAGTTTGCATATTTTTGTATTTAAGTGTTTTAATTATGTATAATTGGTGTTTACCTGTATAAGTGATCGTACTTATATATGCTACTTGAGCAAATAGGCCATGTACAGTTTGGCCACAACAGTTGGGATGGTGCAGGGGGGATGAGAGACTCATATTGTCTTTGTCTGTGTGTGACAGAAATACAATGACTTTTGGTTGTGATTTCCATTACATGAGAGTAGATGTTAAAACTTCATGCTGATTTGAACTTGGCTCTCGCCAAGATAAGCACCAACTAAGACGTAGCTTCACAGTAAACTAATGTGATCCATATGTGTCTCCATCCATTTGCGCTTCCTTCCATATGATGATGTAGATATCCTTCTGTCTGGTGTTGATGGCTGAAGTGTAATGCTGGCTCCAGGGATCAGCTTATTTTGCCTCCCTAGCGCATCAGCACACACAGCGGCTGCGATGCTGGCTCGGGGATCAACCATAGTGCGGTCTCCCAGCGCATCAGCATGACAACCGTCTGGATTGAGCTAAGTAGGGTACATCTCTGGGGTCTTCAAGTGGGCACCTTCCATCCTCGGTGTTTCGTCGACTAGCCCACGACACCTCAAGAGGGCTCGACGGTGATTCTGGCGTCCCAGCATCACCCCCCTCCGTCCCCCACTCAACTCAGCCCAGCTTACTTACCTGTACATCAGCCTTTCTTTCTTTCTATTGTGCTTGAGATCCCCAGCCAGAATCTTTCCGTCTCAACCACAGCCAGTTGCTGCTCCTGTCTGCTGCTTCAGATAAGTTCTTCACTGTGCGACTCAACTCTTGACCATTGAATCCGACATCTCTGAGAAACCGGGTTGTAGAGTGTGCCACAAATCCTCGACATCCCACTTCCACTGGGTAAACCCAGACTCTCCATCCTCACTGTTCCGCTTCAGTGGCTAGTTGAGCATACCGCAGTTTCTTCCTCTCATACGCCTCATCTACAGCATCCTCCCATGGCACTGTTAACTTCACCAGGTGAACAAGGCGTGCTGATCCAGACCACAAGACAATATCTGGTCGAAGGTTTGTGGTGGCAATCTCAGGTGGAAAAATAAGCCGTTGACCAACATCTGCCAGCATTTTCCAGTCTCTAGCAGCTTCCAGTTGTCCTGGGCGAGGATTGGTTTTAACACCTTTTCTTGGTGGTTGCTCTCCTGGGCGGAGGAATGTTGTCTTTTGTGTGTAATGTTTTGATGGAACAGGTGGCAACTTATTGGTCATGTTACACTTGTCTTCCAATGCTAAGGCCAAACATGCAGCACCTGGTCATGGCGCCAAGTAAACCGTCCTTGGCTAAGAGCCACCTTACATCCTGTCAAAATGTGCCTTAATGTTGCAGGTGATGAACACAAAGGACATGAGAATCCTCTCCTACCCAGAGGTTTAGGTTCTGTGGTGATGGGAGAACATCATATGTTGACCTTATAAGGAAACTGATCCTGCTCTGTTCCATTGACCATAGGTCTTGCCAGCCAATCTTGCGTTGTTCCACACTCTCCCATCTCATCCATTCTCCTGCTTGCCCTGGGAAATGGCCTTTATACACCTCATCCTCTCCTCCTGCTTTTGCACCTCGTTGACTACAAGCTTCCTCCGTTAGCTGGGGCTGCCTTGTGCCATGTAGGAGGAGCTGAACTGAGACCAAGACCCCCTCTTCCATGCTGAACTTGCCCCATGATATCACCAATTCGAAGGGCAGCCTTTGCATCCTCCACAGCTTTCTTTGCCACCCACTTTCTTCCAGTTTTCAACACAGGTGCTGCCTCCCTTACGCATTTGTCGCGTGACTCTACTAATGTCATTTCCAGTCGGACCTTGGCGCTTAAACTCCTCGGTTAGAGCGGAGACAGGTAGCTGCAGTATTCCTTTACCATAAAGTCCCACTCTGCTGAGGCAGCGTGGAACTCCCAACCATTTCCTGATATGTGAACTGATTAAAGCTTCCAGCTTCTCTTCTGTTGTCAAAGAAACCTCGTACACAGTCAGTGGCCACAGCAACCTTGGCAGTAGGCCAAACTGAAAGCACCAGAGTTTTAGTTTGCCTGGTAAAGCGCTGCTGTCTATGCTCTTCAACCCTTCCACAGCTTGTTGTCTAACTTCTCCCACATGAACTGTGTCCTTTAGATCCCGTCGTACCATCTCCCAAGGCTCTTCACTGGCTTCTCAGACACTGTTGGTATTGCCTCACCATTAATGAAGAACGTTTTATCTACTACTTTACCTTTAATTATAGAGATGCTCCTTGATTTAGTGGGCTTGAATTGCATTCGTGCCCGTTCAATGTTATTGGTTAATTTGCCCAATAACCGATTAGTGCAGGCTACTGTTGTAGTCATGGTTGTCATGTCATCCATGTATGCTCGAATTGGTGGTAGTCGTATTCAGAAGCCAAGCTCTCCTCCCACTACCCATTTTGATGCCCTAATGATTACTTCCATTGCCATGGTAAAAGCCATTGGAGAAATGGTGCATCCTGCCATTATTCCAACTTCTAGGCATTGCCATGTAGTGCTGAATTCTAAAGTTGAAAAACTAAATTGCAAATCTCCAAAGTAGGCTTTCACTAGATTTGTTATTGTCATTGGTACACTGAAAAAATCAAATGCTGCCCAAAGAAGTTCATGTGGCACTGAACCATATGCATTAGCCAAATCCAGGAATGTTACATGGAGCTCCTTCCTCTCCTTTTTAGCTGATTGAATTTGTTGCCAGATCACATTGATGTGTTCTAAGCATCCTGGGAAACCTGGAATGCCCGCTTTTTGAATTGAAGTGTCAATGAAGCAGTTCTTTAATAGGTAAGTTGACAATCTCTGAGCAATAATGCTGAAGAAAATCTTGCCTTCTACGTTTAATAGGAAATAGGGCGAAACTGACTGATGCTGCTAGAATCTTTTTCTTTAGGTATAAAGACTCCACCTGCTCGGCCATGCTCTTGGTACAACCTGTTTTTCCCATGCTACTTTCATCAGTTTCCACAGGATTAGTAGAACTCCTGAAGCACTCTTGTACACTCTGTGCGAAACTCCATTAGGCCCTGGAGATGATGAAGCCCTTGCTTTTTCACAGCTTGCTCTACTTCTTTCCACTTAGGTGCACAGTCCTCCATTTGGTATTCTGGTGAATTGATAGGTGGGATGTCTGAAGGAATTGACATAGGCTCCTGCCTTTTTGAATCTGTATCGTTTCCTCCAAATATCTCTCAACTCAAACTTAGATGCTTTTAGTGTGCCATTCTTCTCACTGGTGAATAACTTCTTTACAAATTTGAATGGGTCTTTATAAAAGTTAGTTCTCGCAGCTCCTTCTTTTTGTAGCGTTTCCGTGGCGCTCAGCTCTGCGCAATGTTGCAAGCTTATCTTTTATGACCCTTTGTAAAAGATTGAGTCCTTCCTTCTGACTTTCTTCTGCTCTTCTCCATTGCTTCCTCAGCTGTCTCCTTTCTCTAACTAAGCGTTCAATCTCCTGCTGCCGTCTAGACTTTCCAGGAATAGTTTGTACTTTTTCCTTCCTTTTCTCAACTCCAAACCTCTAGCTTCCATATCGTAGATGATGTCCCTAAATTTATCCAGTTTCTTTTCAACTGTTCCACTTAACCTTTCCAATGCAAAGCAGAGATCTGTGTTTACTGTGTCCCATGCAGTTTTCTCACAAGCTCTTGGCCATTTAACTCCAGGCTTGTGCCCGTTGAGGTTCTTTTCTCTCTTACGCTGGTTTGTCTGACCGGGTTCACAAGGATCATTGGTTCATCACTAACTGTGTCCATACAAGTCCTCCTCACATCTATGACAGGGTGCTGATATCCTGCGAACTGTGGTTTGCTTCCTGTCGCTGGATTTCATTCGACTGACTTGACTGACTTCGTAAGAAGTACTGATCAATCTGAGGCCCTTGTCCCTTCTCCCTCAAGCATTTCATTCTCCTTGATGAATCTTCAAACCCCTGACTGTTGTCGCCTTGCTCCAGCCGCAGACACAAACCTGGAGTTCCATGTCTTTGCTAACTGCAGATCCTGAACTAGTCTTTTGTGAAGTACTCTCCATACTCATATCCGTTTCCGTTCCTAAGTCCTTAACCGTGTTGTCCAATGTTGAGTCATCTTCCGTCCCGCTCTCAGAACTCTAGAGGTATTTTTCTGTTTAATTTCTTTGAAGCCTTGGGCGGGTGTCTCCAGCATCCTGTAAACACAGAGCTGGATACTGCCGACAAGGGTAGCTAACCCTTGCCAGCCCCAATGGGGTCTCTTTCCTCCAGTCAGCTGTCTCTCCAGGCTGTCACAAGGTCTTTCCCTTGTTGCCAGCTGCACTATTCACAGCAGTCACTGGACGTATCCAGATCTTCATGACTTCCATTACATGAGAGTAGATGTTAAAACTTCATGCTGATTTGAACTTGGCTCTCGCCAAGATAAGCACCAACTAAGACGTAGCTTCACAGTAAACTAATCTCCCTCCCAACCTGTGAGAGCGCTAAGCAGCGAAAGTAGAGTTCTTTGGACGTGTTGGCCTGACAGTTCTTTCCCCGGGCTGGGAAGTCGGTCAGTCTGGAAGAAGTCTGTCTTGCCAGGGATCATTGTTTTGGTCACCAGACCTGGATTATAAAAATAAAATACCCCTTTTCCATACCGGATTACAATCTCTGTCTGTGTTATTCCTGCACTGCATCACCTCTGCACCTGTTCACAATCAACCACTTTGCCACACTGTGTCAAACAGGAACTGACCAGGAGGTGCTGAAGACATGGTGAGGTCACACAGGAGGATATGGGATGTGATAGCTTGAATCCAAATCTTGCTGTGCCATGAACACTGGCTTCAGGGTTGTGTGCAATGTAGAAAAGCATGATTCCAAACCTTGCTGTGCCATGAACACTGGCTTCAGGGCTGTGTGCAATATAGAAAAGCATGAATCCAAACCTTGCTGTGCCATGAACACTGGCTTCAGGGCTGTGTGCAATGTAGAAAATAATGTTGAAAAGCTGCTGGCTTTGGGACTGTGTGCACTACAGAAACCAAATGAACAAGCTGCTTTTGTAGGTTGATATGTATGTGTGTGTGTGTTAGAATTAATAACAATAGCTTCAAATCTAATGCCTGGCCCTAGACTGCTGTGTCATGTTAATGAGCCATCTGGTACCCAAAGTGTATCTGGGTAATTTGTTTTGATGAGAAAATGAATTAGAGATGTCACTCATTTATATTACCTTTACATACCTTTATGCACATGTAAAGAATGTGTTTAGACTGAATTCTCGGCCCTTGTTGCTTACTCTGGTCACAACCATATTTTTTCTCTCAATCCAGTTCATTTAAGCTGTTAATCTTAGCGGTTGAACAAAGCTGCTACTGAGCCTGCGGTTGAACCCAAAGCTAAACTACACTTAACGGTGCAATAGAAAGGTGAATACTCTGTCCACACTGGGTTAGTTTAGGGGTGTTAGTTCCGGTTCATTTGAAGTTGAAATTTTTCAATTGTTTTTTTTTTTGTACACAGGAAATATGCAAAAAAATGTGTTAATATCAAAACGAGCTGCAAGATATAAATGACAAACCACATACATGCAGAGGGTCCTCATAGTCTTGCATTATGAGCCCCATTTATTGACAGGATCTGAATTATATTTCATTTTTTATTTTCAGTATTTACTTTGTGATTACAGACACATCAGGTCCATTTGCTTCTGCTATTTGCAATGGAACTTCATTTCTTGTCAATACAGTTGTCAGTGTGTAAGGCATCAAATAATTGGATTGGGTTAAAACAAAAAAAACATGTTCACATTAGCTAGTGAATCACAACTTTGGGAGTGAAGGAGCGTTGTGTGTGAAAATGCTGTAAGAAATCAAATGACAAGCATCACTGCGTAAAGCACTGCTTGCAGGTTACAGCAGCGCCCCTGCTGTGTAAAATTATGTACAGACAGTGACTGCACCCTGGCCTCCAGCTTCAAAGAGCAACATGATTAAAAGAGACGGCCCCAAGGTGGTGCTAGACTGGCTTTCCTGGTAAAGGCACGACTGCATGGTGTCCAGGAAAAGTCAGGGGAGCCACTGTCCACTGAGGATTCCACATGGAGTGTTGAATCTTCACTGAGGATTCCACATGGAGTGTTGAATCTTCACTGAGGATTCCACATGGAGTGTTGAATCTTCACTGAGGATTCCACATGGAGTGTTGAATCTTCACTGAGGATTCCACATGGAGTGTTGAATCTTCACTGGGGATCCCACATGGAGTGTTGAATCTTCACTAAGGATTTCACATGGAGTGTTGAATCTTCACTGGGGATTCAACATGGAGTGTTGAATCTTCACTGAGGATTCCACATGGAGTGTTGAATCTTCACTGAGGATTCCACATGGAGTGTTGAATCTTCACTGGGGATTCCACATGGAGTGTTGAATCTTCATTGAGGATTCCACATGGAGTGTTGAATCTTCATTGAGGATTCCACATGGAGTGTTGAATCTTCACTGGGGATTCCACATGGAGTGTTGAATCTTCACTGGGGATTCCACATGGAGTGTTGAAACTTCACTGGGGATTCCACATGGAGTGGTGCATCATCACTGAGGATTCCACATGACCATTGCATCGGGTGCTCCCCCAGTTTAGCCAGGTGCCCAGTAAGCATACAGATCACACCTGAAACCATTGGTTAGTTATTTAGTTGCTGGAGCAGAAAATAACAAGAGTCGTTGCATCAAATTGTGCAATTTAAACCAGGTGGGTTTTGTCAGATTGATCAATAAACTAACATATAAAAGGGTATTTATTTGTTTAGACAGTTTAATTCAGGGTGGTGTGGTTTAGTAGAACACTGGCTCAGTTGAGGAGTGTTATCTGTGCTGCCTCTGTGGAAGCAGCTGGATTCACTGGCTCAGTGACAATAAAATACAACACTTTGCAGTGCAGGCTTGTGGTCTGAGATATCTTAGCACTCAGTGTTTTGAATTGGGAATGGGTGAATAGAATCCAATTTCAAAGACAAAAAACAATGGAATAAGTTACTGTTAGTGTTTTATTGGTTAAATGTAGTAATTAGTGTTAATTGGTTGAAAAAAAGGCCTGGACTGAAAAGTCAAGTTTCTTCATCCTTGCTCTAAATATTTTTAAGAAATACTGTTGCTGTGATGATAAGTGTCTTTGCTACTTCCCATATTTCTATTTTGGCCACATCAGCTGATAGCCGTGTGCAACTACTGAAGCTGGGTTACTCCTTATTGTCCAGTGGAATTAGTACACATCTTCTTCCCTGTTTCACTTCTGAAATGAGAGTTGTACTTTGATTCAGAACCCACTTGTGGATTGGAAATCAGTTTTCTGTGTGAGGACAATTAACTTGGGTTACTTTAAATTCACAACAGAACCAGTTTCTGGTTCAGTTTTTATGCATCATAATAGCCCAGCTTGGGATTTTTTGATCTGTATTTTGATTTGTGTATTGTTTAACCCTTTTGTTTCATCTTTGCTTTGTTAATAGAATTGCACCTCTGCGCTTAAACGGCAGCTTTCCGGCTCAGCTTCCTGCCAGTAAGCAGCCTTGTTCACAACGCGACCCTTTCACAGCATCTTATACCCCGTTTCCACTAGCCACACTTGAGTGCACTTTGGCAAGTCTGTCTGAGTCCGAGGCGTGTCCACTCAGGCTCAGGTACACCTCTGCGTGGATCCAAACTGGTTTCAGGAGGTACAGTCTTGTATGTCGCACCCGCTGAGTCCCAAACCAGTTTGGGCGGAAGTACCCTTACGTTCCCTTACATACCTAGACACAACGTCACTGCATTTTGAAATTTTAACTACAACAATGTCGAACGCAATCGATGCGAGAGGTGATTTATTTATTTTACCATAAAAGAGCATGTGTGTGTTTACCTTGGGAAGACGATGACGTTAGAGCACTTATTAATGTATAGCTGGAAAGTGCCATACAGGAACAATTGCTTGGAGCAATAAGAAATTTACAAGAGTTTGAAAATCCTGCTGGAGAAAGGACTGCATCGGACTGCAATACAGTGCTGTGACAAAATAAAGAAACTAAAAACCCTGTCAGCTGCTTTCCGCTTCTTGGAATAGATTACAGGGTTAGAATTCTTGATGGCTGTGCATCACACAACCCTGCCCAGTACACATGTATCAAATATACATACAGCATATTAAAATACCCTCTATACAGTATATTTAACACTATGTACATGAAATTAATATCAAGTGATTACTGCAACACAAAGCGTACTGTGTTATTACAGCTAACATATCTAACACTACATGTTTAAATATAGTTCCTGTTGAGTGCTGTTGCTCTGGTAACCTTTTTCTGAACAAGCTAAACATGTGATGAAAAAAGGGCTGAATGTGGTGTTTTTTTTTTTTTTTTTGTTGGCCAGGGTGTGTATGTAGTTTATGTAGTGAAATGTTTTTATTTTTTTTGCCAAAGTGTGTGTGTAGCTTATATAGTTTATGAAATGTTGTTATGTTTTTATTTTTTTTGCCAAAGTGTGTGTGTAGTTTATGTAATGTAGCCCTAGCTAGACAGAGATACAGCATGGACAATCAAATTCGAATTTGATGTTATTTGATTTTTTTTGCATGTAGGGAGTAATGGTTTCTATTTGAAAGGACAGGATAGGGGGTGAGTGGTGACTGTGAGTCTGGGGTTTGTTTCAAAGGATCTGATACGGGAGAGTGGAGAAGCAGGTGCTTCGTGTGTCTGTTTGCCTGCTCAGAGCACAGCATTCACATGCCTGAGTTGCAATTCAGAGTAAGTGTGCCCCACTGAAAGAAAACGTGAACATTTTCAGACATGTGGTTGTTTGTATCTGTGTTTTAGAGTAATGCGTCTTCACATAGAGGCACGCATATTTACCATCTGTAATAAAACTATGTATTGTTATAGTTTTTGTTTGTAAACAGTAAGTGGGTGGCAACTACTGTACTGCACCATGTTTCTAAATAAATAGTAACTTACAAATATTTCTACTAGTTCAAAACTGTGTTTTAGTTGAAAACTGTGTTTAAGTATTTAAAAAATGCAAGAAAATAGTCATTGCATGTGGTGGCCTTCCATGTGAGCCATGCGGCTGAAGAAAGGTTAACCACAAATACAAGTTATTGATTGATATTGGTTTAGTGCAACTGTGGTAGACTGAGAGAGTTGCACTTTGCTTATGAAGTTGTGTACTTGCAAACGGTGTATGATAAATGAAATGTTACGTCTCCGATCTTTCCATTTCAGTCCTGTGCTTTTTAGAAGTATGTGCGGATTCAGTTTATACTGTAGGTTCTCTCTCTCCTCACCTCAGATTATGGAAATGTAATTAGTTTATACTGTAGGTTCTCAGCTCTCTCTCTCTCTCTCTCTCCTCACCTCAGATTGTGGAAATGTAATTAGCTTATACTGTAGGTTCCCATCCTCTCTGTAAGGCCGTTCCGCCAGGACGTTGTTGCTGTCGGAAACTGAAAAACGCAGCTAGTCTGCCTCTGTATGCGTGGGAGTTGTTGTTCACATTGTTCAACAGAAAACCAGATGGCACCTGAGTTTTGGAAAAGCTGAGAGACAGCAAGTTAGTCACTGGCAGTAAACCCTTCAGTAATAGATCTGGAACAAGTGCATCACTGGACACCGCCCCAGCCAATCAAGATGCAGCATCCGAGGTTAGTATCGGCCATTAAAGGCCTGCAAGTGGAAACAACAAGCCTCATCACCTGGATTGAATTCCAGTGCATTTGTCTGACACATCTGTCGCCTTCATGTTTTTTGAACGCAAAAGCAAAGCTTGCGAGTTGGATTATGAAGGGTCCTAAAACAGAAGAAAAATGTATTCAACAAAATAATGTCCTAGGTTATCTTTAGCAGCACTCTGTTTATTTCTATGAAACAAGGCTTCATGTTGTGTGATAGAAAGGACAGCAGTAGGTTTATGGTGCGAGACAGACAGACGCTACAGCAAGCGGACAGACGATTCCCTTCCCAGCAGATTAACACCGCCATCAGGGGACTGCTTTCATCCAGTACCAGTAGCAGTGTGAAAAAGCAAGCCAATGCTGAAAATCTGCCATGCACACTAACCACATGAATGACAAAGCTTCTGTGAGCCACATTCACATGTTACAGTTTAGGTAAGAAAACACTTTACAATATTATCAGAGGTTGCTCTGTTGCCTAATGTGCCTTTGTTCAAATACACACCCACCTCCCTCTAAACCTAGACTAATATTGATTTATACCTTGTAGTTCATTTTGTGGTTTGTACTACTCATTTTTATTAATAACATATGAATACAGAATGAACACATGTGTTAACATGTTATTAATCTAGTTGTTACAGTGATATTGAGATGTGAGTTCCAGTGGAAACATTTGCAACGGAAGTGTTTACTAATATGCCTATCTTTACCACCAAAAAGTCCCTTAAAATAAAGTGTGACCATCTACACCTGTATATATTCCTTATTGAACTCACACCTAGTCTGTGTCACAGAAACCTTTGTGGTGGAAAGTTTTATTTATAGTGCTGCTTTGGTTTCCTCTTCCTCTCAATGTACCTGTAGGAATACATTTATTTAGAAATAAGTAAATTGATTAGACTTTAGAAAGGTGTTATGATTTAGTATAGAATGAAGTCAGCATTTAGAATGTTTTTTGTTAATCGTGGGACAGACAGACAAATGGAGATCTGTGAGATCTACTTCCATGAGAACTCAACCAGTTGTATGACAATTGTCTCCTCTAAGAGGTGTACCAGAGAGGTGACACCTCTGACACAATAGGTGTCTCTCATGGAGGAAACTTCAAAGAACTCCAGGAAGCTATCTCTCTCTTTCCTCCCATCAAAGATTTAAGAAAATGAACAAAAGGGTATAGGCCTCAATTTAGGTAGAGAGAGACCAAATCTTTCTGTCCTGAATTCTGGTCAGAACCTGAAGAGCTGATTAAGATCTTTCAGTTGTTCCTGTTCTTACTCTAAACAAAAGGATGACCATAAGGTTGATCATGATGTCACTGAAAGACTGCATTTAAACTGAGAATACTGAAATGCTTTTTGTATTGCTCTGATCCGTGCTTGGAGAGAGTATACCTGCAAACTGTTGTCACCATGTAACCTTTAAGATGTCTGGTTATAACTTTGCAACTCAGAACTTTTATCTTCAATAAACTACACTTATCTGGACTTGAAAGCAAGAAGCCTGCAACTTCTATTTTGCTGCTTCTTTTATTGCTTATCACAACAGTACCCCTTTACCCAGTTTAACACATGCACCCAGTGAGCACCTGTGGCAAAGTGGATTGCAGTGCGCAGGTGTAAAGGTGATGCCATGCTCCAAACAACAACAAACAACACAGTTCTGATGAAGTGATGGGTTTTTAATTGTAATCCAAGGGTCGAAACTTACCAGCAGAAATTATAAATGAAATACAGGCAGTAAACTACAATGTGTACTGCTCTGTGTAATTAATGCACGGGGCAGTCCCAAATAAAGTACACGATAATCACAAAGACACACACACAATACACATACACGATCACCAGTCCTCAGTGAGTGCAGTAGTGCTCGTAGTGAATGTACAATTTATCATGCTCTGGTGCAGTGATGTTCCGGGTATGTGCCAGCCTCTGGCGACAGCTCCGGAACGTGTTAGCCATCTAACAAACATCAAGTAACAATTAGACAGACAAACAAACAAAACACTTGCGATACAATAATACGGGTCCTTCCAGGTTCAATGCCTTAACCAAAACGAAGGAACAGATTACATCGCTTCGTCCTCTATTTGTACCGTCACACCTGACCCCTTGGATTGCAGCCGCTTCTCCATTCCGCGGCTGCCACATAATTTCCCTTCCGGGTCGATGAGTTAGTGCACCGAAGGTCCGCCTTCTTTCTAGATGACGACTTCCTTTTAACTCTAGGAATGAAGTGTCAGGTCAATCAGGGTACAAGTCCAAGGTAGTCTGTTCCTATTACTTAGCGCCCTCACAGGTCAGGAGGG
Source organism: Acipenser oxyrinchus oxyrinchus (assembly GCA_030684275.1). NCBI lineage: Eukaryota > Metazoa > Chordata > Actinopteri > Acipenseriformes > Acipenseridae > Acipenser > Acipenser oxyrinchus. The sequence goes on along the minus strand of CM060271.1, from coordinate 10,775,596 downwards.
AGATTTACCACCAAGAATCATTGTCTTTCTGTCACAGCACCGCACCAAGCCAACCAAATCTTTACATTACTATCCTCTTCCTCTCACTGTACACCTTCACCCAGAGTAACATGTGCACAGCACCAAACCAACCCAATCTTTACATTACTGGACAAGAGGACACTCAATAAAGTACTGTCACTGGTATCTTTTAATGATCTGGTCTTGTTGTTGCCTTTCCGGTACCTTTGATCACAGGTACTTTTACTTTCCCCTTAAGTACCATATCATGAAGTCTCAACTTCAATATCTTGTTATAAATACAGTTTATAATAGTGTTTAACCCACAAAATCATTTGATCTTGTTGGGAAGTTGTACTATGTTGGATATATGGAGGGAATTTCTTCATACAGGCGTCAAAGGGAACTGCAATGACTCATCTGAGGATGATTTATTTTTTGTGGTATATTCCACAAATACTGATGAGATCATCTTTCTTACAATGTCATGTATTATATACTTATTTGTAAGTGATTGGGGTTTAGCATCACTGTTTCAGAAACTGAAAATACAACGCAGTCAAGCTGTTGCTGTTTTAGAAATGAATGGTTATCAGTCCTCCAGTTGGCTGCAGAGTTTTATACAATGCAATGATTCCACGTGTTTTAGATGTTATTGCCTCTGTTATTATTACCTGCTGGTGATGAAATTCCCTGTATAGTGAGATAGTGGACAAAGTTGTACTTCAGTACATATGTCTGTATGCATGTACTTGTGTCATGGTTCACATTTTTACATATACCTGAAGCTTGGTATTAACATTATTTAGCATACGTTTTTGAGAGCAGCAGATTGTGGGGATGTATGGAGGTGTCTGTGTGGACACGTCACACGTACATTGTTGCATGTAGCTGGAGAATCGCTTTTCAAACTGTCATGAAACAGTTCATTGCTGACTCTTATTTTATACTATGATGTACATACTGTTGCTAGATCTTTTTTGTTATAGCTCTCATTCTGAATTCACAGCCAGGCTGGGGCTGGATGTTGCTGACATGCTTGTATGATAAAAGCTGACTCTTAAGGAAGGGTTACGTCCGTATTTTCAAAGTGTTTCTTCCAGGTCAGTGATTTGCTCTTACATTTTGAAAGGAGAAAAAATCAATTTGAATACAAGCAAAATGAGAAAGAGCCCACTTGAGAGCATTTCAGTAAATGAAAGCTTTTTTCAGCCCACAGTCACAAGAGACCTGGACTCAGGTACCTGTCCTTGAAAACACTGGGATATCTTTGATTAGCGTTAAATTAGCTGCATTAAAAATACATGAACTATAAACCTTGAGATCTGTTATAATATTTAGTATTGGAAACTAAACTCTTGAATTCTTTTCATCCAGCACTGCAGTAGAAATGTAAAGGACTAAAGACAACAAAATATAAAAACTGGCACAATTGGCTGTTAAACAGATAAGTGGTTTGGAAAAACCCAGGATGCTTTATGTTCACTGTGCAGACTGATTTGAAACTTAAAGAGATTAATAGGAACGGTCAGCAGCACTAAAAGAGCTATTGTAAAATGAGTGTCGGGCGGTAAACCCCACAAGTACCAGTGAGCCTTGTGTGACTCTGATAAGGATAACCTCACAAGCACCAGTGAGCCTTGTGTGACTCTGATAAGGATGCTGGGCTAGTAGATAGCGCTGGAGCCCCATTTCCAAGTAAAATAAAGGGTTTAAAACAAACAGTTTCCAGAAATGTTAGCTGCACCCATCAGTAAATACCAGCCACAAGCTAAACCACGGTATTCATTTTGGCTGTTTCTATAATTATTGTATTTATCAAACCTCTAAAAACAATAAAGTGGCAGTACTTTTTCTTTAGTTATTGTAGCTATTGATTTTAACATACCTCAAGGTCATAAGCTGGGACTTTACCTGTAAATATAGATTAAAAACTTTTAACTTAAGGAAATAAATAAATAAATAAATACGAGAGAGAGAGAGAGAGAGAGAGAGAGAGAGAGAGAGAGAGAGAGAGAGAGAGAGAGAGAGAGAGAGAGGCTAACTTCACTACACTTAAACGGTATTGTGACAAGGTACTCGTATATATATATATATATATATATATATATATATATATATATGCATACAATACAGTATAGGGCTAGATTCTCAGGCCTTTACTTGGAGTCTGCATTAGCACAATCATTTCAGAAAGGAGAAACACACCCAATAAAGGTACCAAACCTGAAATAAATATCTCTGACATCTCGTTTAGGGCTTGGAAACAGTTTCAGACCGTTTCGAATTTGTTTTAGAATTGGTGATTTTTTCCTTTCTGAAAATAAATGGGGCTAAAGACGATTTGAAGTACATGGCACCAAAATTATTGAGACAGTTCCTTAGTTTTAGTATCCATAGTTTATATATATATATATATATATATATATATATATATATATATATATATATATATATATATATATATATATATTATTGTACAGTAACCCCCAATCTCAATATGAACCCTTTCCTTTGTAGTTAGTATCACTACCTCTTGCCTTATTGCTGTAATGCTGTAACTCCTTTTTGTTGGCTATTTCTAACCCTGACACACCTGAAACTTGCCTTATGGATGCACAAGTGACACGACTGGAATCGGTTTCACCACTATAGTGTCTGGCATTGTTTGTTAAAATCATTTTAGTTTTACGAAGTCTTGTACATTGTATTTATGAATGATGTATCTTACTATGGATATTGAAAGCTAGGGTAACTTTCAAATGTGTTTTATTGCCAGGGTGTAAAGATGGGTCAACTGTGGTATTGCCAATCCATTTTATCAAGGTGAAGGAAGTTGATACCTGGAAGCACCTGTTTCCATGGAGACACCCAGAGCTTGGTTTATTTGTAGTGGCAGGATCTGAAAAGACTATGGGCTCGATTCTCAAAGACATTTACTCCAAATCATCATTAGCACATTATTTCCTGAAAGAAAGTCCACCCAATAACTATACAAAGAAAACAGAAAAAAGCATTCCGTTTGGGGGCTTGTAAGAATCTTATAATTCACCCAATAAGGTTAGCAAACCAGAAATATACAAATCAGACATTACACCCGGCTCCTGTTAGTTTAATTGAAATAATTGTAGTTAACACATTAATTCCAAACATCTGTTACCAGAGGTGTGTTCAACTAGGTGCACTTTTTCAACAAACTGTGTTAGCTTTGAACAAAGCTAGTTGAACGGTTTACTGAACATTCCACGAACATTTGCAGCACATCCTAAAATCCGAAAGCAAAACGGCTGCATTAGCTAGTTTAAAACTGGAATTCATATTTCAGACCCTTATCATCATCATCATCATCATCATCATCATACATGCATCAATTTTATTGAAAAATTCCAATAATTTATAAATAAGTCACATTATAATCTTAAACATACCTGAAGTAACTCTTTCGGCTTCTTTGTTTGTCATATAAATTGACAAAACTTTTCCATCCCCCAGAGTCAAAGAAATGTTTTCCCAGCCTGTCGTCATTATTGTTTTATGCAAACAACCTCTTCAGAGTGTTCGCCTCAGTTAGCAAACATTTGAGGTGAACAGACCGCCAACAGAAAACAGTTTAAAACTGTTTGCAAGCATTCCCAACCGTTCTCTTAGTTGAACGCACCTCTGGACTGCACTTCCTTTAGCCACAGAGGTCTGAAATATGCAGCTTGATAGAAACTCGTGTTATAGCAAGCATGAATCTTCATTTTAAACAGACACCTGGTGCTACACTAGATTAAAGAACATTCCCAGTCTGCTGGACTTACCTTCCAGGAAGTCTGGTCCTGCTTCACTGTCTTGTTCATTTTCATCCCAACATGTTACTGACTGAAGCATGTCAGTTATTAGGGGCTGGTTATGGACAGGAAATAAGCCTGGGAAGGGGACGGGGCAATTTCACCATCCAGGTGAAGACCCAGGAATTGCAGGACAGTATAAAAGCATGGCTTGCAAACAGACATTTCTTTAATGAAGTGTTGTATCTAGTATCATGTTTTAAAATGATACTAAGGTTCATGGCAGAGACAAATGATGGAACTGTGGAACTATGTTTTAGCTGCTGTGCACATGTACAATTACTTTAAATGTTTTCTTAATTGTAATTGTTTATCCTTTCAGGGGAAAGAAAACTGCTAATGATGGTGTTGAGTAAATAAGTGCTGTATATTGCAACCCTGGGGGTTGATATGACTTTAGCATACCACTTTCAACCGCACTCGAAAATCCTTAACAGCCAAAAGATTTGCCAGTAAAATGTGTAAAACGTGTAAAACATGTAATACAATACAATTAAGAGCCTGTGTTTTAAACCAATGTAAATCTTTCCAAGGCCATCCAGTACTAGAAGGTGTAAAGACTGGGAAATGTTGTAGATGTTCTCCAACAGACAGCAGGCAGCTCTACAAGAACTAGAGTCCTTGAATTGAAGAATTTCATATTTAAATCTATTGAAGATACTGTATTAGAAAGACTTGTGTATATAGCTTTAAGCTCTCTTCTGCCAGTGTCCATCACCCTGCCTCTGCTTTTCAGGTTATGCCAACTAGTTGCAGTACTTGTATATACAATATAGCTTATTTTTTAATTCTGTTATCAACCTTCTTTATAGACCATACAAAAAAGAAATAGTCATATATTTCAATGAGTTCATGATAATTAGGAGACTATGGAATAACTGATCAGAAACAATGACAGAGATATGATTCTGTTGTATGTATATTAATATGCTGATGTTTAAATTATTCAATATGTATGGATTTTTTTTTTCACATGTGGATTTTTGTTTCAAATGAAGCTGGGATAGCTGGGAATTACAAATGCCTAATGAAAATAGGGAATTGGTGGCAGGGGGGTGCTCTATGACAAACATCTCCACAATGCAAAGCAACAGCCATGGGCAGGTTCGAGTGAAGCAAAGCTGGTGAAAACATGTTGGCGACTCAGTCAAGAGCCTTCCGTACTGGTGAGTCAGCACTGAGTTCCAATGCTGTGTTTAGGATTGTTTGGTTTGCGCAGTTAATCTCAAAGTCACACTGATCTCTAGGGTAGGGAGTCTCGGTATAGTCCTGTCGCAGTTTGAAGTTTCAATCGCAACAAATGAAATCTATTCAACGTCAGAATCACAGGATCCATTTGTCTTTCAATCAAAATTTGAAATGCTATTTCTCTGTTTTAGAAACTATTCAGTCAACTTTCAAGAATCGGAGGATATGGCCTAAACAACCCACTGCATTGGCAAATTCTCTGTCACTACAGTTCTGTAAGCCCTAACTGAAACTGTGAAACTGTCTTTATTGCCTTGTTTTTTGTTTATTTATTTATTTATTTATTTGGATAATTATTTATAAAATGTCTTTATTTATTTCTTATTATTCAGCTCTCACATGCAGTAAACAGTTTAGAAAGAAGCACAGATTATAGCAAACATGTATTTGAAAAAGAGCTCTGCTGTCATATTGCACTAAAGGAAGTTAACCGTTTGCATGCTTAATTTGCCTCAAACAACACAGTCATGAGTGGAAGCTGCTTGTTGCTTAATGACAGGAAACAAGGCGTTGAAAGCTTTGAGGGAATTTGGATTTTCACTTTGAATTAATTAATGACAGATAACCTATGTAGCAGACTACCTGAAAGTTTTATTATAAAAGCGTGACACAGCATCTCTGCACCCTTTGATTTAAAAGGAGGCGTGAACACAGGCAATAATTCTGAGGTGATGAAAAGCAGACCTAACCACCAAAGACATATGCTTCTCCAGTCTGAGTCCACTATCCAGGGTGACCCCCAAGCTCCTCACAGGAGACGAAGGTATTATCTTGCAGCCAGCTGAGTTAAGCACAAGTGTTCAAATTGGCTAGCAGATTTTTTGTGCCAAGCAGAAGTAGCTCTGTCTTGCTTGCATTGAGCTGAAGGAATTTGGAGGTCATGAATGTCATAAGACTGGCTGCTAAGGAGCCACCAGTAACACTATCCTCCCTGCCAACTGGGATATACTGGGATATACAGCTGAGTATCCTCAGCATAGGTGTGCTAGAACATCCCATGCAGACGTATCAGCAAACCAAGTGACAGCAATCAATGCTAAAGAGCAAGGGACCCAGAACAGAACCATGTGGAACTGTGTGAGGCACGGTCTACCTCAGGGTCCTGAGCTACAAAACTCACATCATGTGTTCTGTGTGAGACACGGTCTACCTCAAGGTCCTGCTCTACAAAACTCACATCATGTGTTCTGTGTGAGACATGGTCTACCTCAAGGTCCTGCTCTACAAAACTCACATCATGTGTTCTGTGTGAGACATGGTCTACCTCAAGGTCCTGATCTACAAAACTCCCATAATGTGTTCTGCCTGTCACACAGGATCTAATAAATTATTGGCCATTATGTGTTTTGGATGTAAACAACCACGTTCAAGTAACTTAGAGAAATGGTATATTAGAGATGAGGCAATAGTTTGATAAATCAGCCTTTTTCAACAGAGGTCTTAGCAGGGCCTGTTTTAATTCCACTGTTCTTAATGAAATATTTAAAATGTGAGTCAGGCAGTAATAACAAGCACAACACAGTTCACGGTGAAAAACAGATCTTTATTTGTGCTGGGTTGCTTGTTTGGCAACCTTAAATAATAATACCTGGCTCTACACAACAATGTGTATAGCGCAGGTAAGCCACGGGGTTCAGTCTCGAAATAATAATACTAATAATGACACACACTTTATACACACACACGATCACAGGTCCAATAGTGAGGCTCTGAGTGCAAGTGGTGATTTAACACAATAATCAGTGACAGCAGTAGTGCAGTGCAGTCCGTGTTTGACGCTGGTTTAGCGAGACAGCTCCCGGATATTTAACCATCTAGAATAGCAAATAACAACAGTTAAACAGTCAGATAAGACAACACTAAACACTTTTTCACTTGTATGTCCTTTAAAGGTCTTTCTGTAACCATAACAAAGGAACAGATTGCTTTGCCACATCCCCTGATATACCCTCAGTCACGTCCCCTTCGGTAGTGAGTGCAATCATGTATCCTCCAATCCATGACTGACACATCGCCTACCGCAGTAAGGTGATGACTTCTGGTATTGTGACTCCGCCCCCTTTCTGGATGGCCGATTTACGACAGTAGAACTAGTTCTGCTGTATGGGGACCTAGAGTAATAATGTTGATAAACTCGGCCGTATACCAGCTATACCGTTCTAAACCACTGGTAACTGGGGCAACTGCATCTGCAATTTTAGTTAAAGTGGTGTTATGAAAACTCACAGCTTCAGTTACATCCTTGGGAAACGTAGTCAGACTCACTGAGGTGGCGAGACACGGAGCAAGGACTGCTGGAGTAAGATTTTCCTTTGGGCGAAAAGAGATAAACTTGTCATGCACAAGGGGGGACAGTCTCGGGACCATAAGTTTAGCAGATACTAAATAATTATCAGAAAAGCTACTTCTGTTCTCAGTAAGCCCTCCAGAGTATGACCACGAGTTGAAATGAAATCAAGGGTGTATCTTCCAATATGGGTTGTAAAGCCCAGGCTATCAATCAATTATATAAAATCGGCAGTAGCTGGAGATTGAGGAAGATCTTCTATGTGAATATTAAAGTCTCCAATAATTAATATATTATCTGCTAAGAAACAAGGACCAGGGGTCACAAATGGAGATTAGATAAAGGGGCATTCAGATCAGAAAATAGGAGGCACTTTTTTACACAGAGAATTGTGAGGGTCTAGAACCAACTCCCCAATAATGTTGTTGAAGCTGACACCCTGGGATCCTTCAAGAAGCTGCTTGATGAGATTCTGGGATCAATAAGCTACTAACAACCAAACGAGCAAGATGGGCTGAATGGCCTCCTCTCATTTGTAAACTTTCTTATGTTCTTATGTTCTTATAAGTTGAGAAAGAAAGTTAAAGAAATGTGTAAGAAAGGAGGATATACAACCGGGTGGTGTGTAGATAACAGCAAGTAGCAGCCCCAACTCCTTTAGCATCGCTTGAGTCGTGAGGGACGCAGGTTCACACACCTCCCAGGGTGCTGCTTTCTGTACCACTGTGTAGGATGCACAATTAAAATACAGGATGGAAAATACAGGGGGGTGGGGGGACTGTCGAATGAACATAGTGAGTGCATTAATAAACAAAGGGCTTTTTTTATTCTGAATTACATTTGTCTCTCGGCATCAGATGCAGAAATAATTGGTCTAAGTTTGGCTATATTTTTCAAATTGTAAAAAGATACTTTAGTAACTTCCCTAATATGAGTCTCAAATGAGAGATCAGGATCAAAGATGACCCCCAAACTCTTAATTTCTAGTTTAAGTTTTGATGAGAGACTGCAAGGGTGAAGCTCATGTAATCCCACATTTCCTTTTAGTTGGTTCAGTGAGCCCACTAGCATAACCTCTGTTTTATCTGAATTCAACATTAGAAAGCTCTGTGATATTCAATGCTTGATGTCTGTAAGGCAAGTAGCTAATAACACCCAGGCAGAAGATATTCCTGGCTTCAGGGACAAATATAGCTGGTGTGACAAGGCAGGGAGGGGGTAAATATCCTCCCTGCCAGAAATGTATATTTGTTTAATTATTATTTATTGTTTAATTATCACCTGCACCTGGCTACCATTGTAAATTAGAGCCAGGTGCAGGGTATTTCTAGAGAGCAAGCAGTCTGTTCGAGGCTGCTGCTGTGTGAAGGAGCCCAATTGAAAGTGTGCTCAGTCGTAAGAGAAAAGAAGGTATTGTGTGAAGCCTTTGTCTTAATTGTTTAAAAACTGTGCGTTTCTGTTTTATTTTGTAGCCGGTAAACAACTTAGCTGTCCGGAGTATAGTGAGGGTGTTCCTGTGTGTAGTCAGCACTCCAGAAACTGAATTAGGTTTTGGTTTCGTTTTTGTTTATTCTGTTTATTAAAAATAGCATGTAAGCACCTAAAATCTTAAGTTCCTGTGTCTGGATCTCTCATTAAAGGGACAAACGAACCGCGGAAAGTGAGCCCGGTTTACACTGGGTATCATCAGCATAGTAACGGAAGTTCACTCCGTGTCTGCAGGTAATCCGATAATGCCGATTTTACCTCCCCAACAGAGTTGAACTGAAACCTATCAGAAAGATAAGATTTGAACCAGGATAGGACAAGGCCAGACAGTCCTACTGTGCTTTAAAGATGATTCAGTAGGATGGAATGGTCTACATTATCAAAGGCAGCACTTAGATCAAGAAGAATTAAAACTGATGGAAAGCCCGAGTCAGAGCTTATCAGCAGATCATTCACAACCGCCGTCTCGGTGCTATGTGCAGCACGAAAACCAGACTGAAGCTTCTCGAATATACCATTAAGAGTTAGAAATTTTTGTAATTTAATTGCAACAACTCTCTCTAGAACCTTATCTAAGAATGGTAGGTTAGCGATTGGCCTATAGTTATTGAGAACTTTAGGGTCCAAATTGTGTTTCTTAAGCATAGGCTTTACCGCAGCTACCTTAAATGCTCAGGGAACTATACCGGAGGAAAGTGAACCATTTATAATTTTTAGAATGTGGGTATTAATAACACCAAGAACATCTTTAAATAGTTTTGTAGCAATAGGACAGCTTGTAGTAGCTCTCATATGTTGAACTAGCTCTGCCAGTTCCTGTAAGGTAATCCAAGAAAAAGCCCCTATAGCAGCCTTAATAGGTGTAGTTGGTAAAATACTGCTGGAGTCCTCCTTAATAGAAGGTGTCTGTGGAATCTCATTTCTGATGTCCAGTATTTTATTTTTTTTAAAGAAATGTAAGAAGTCATTGCAGCTGTGAGAGGAGCCAATGCCAAGGGTAGGACTATTAGGGGAAGGATTCATTAATTTATATAGGTTAGTGAAAAGAAAGCTAGGATTATTTTGATTTGTTTCAATTAAATTAGAATAATATGATCTAGCCAACGCCAGAGCCTTCCTATATTTAACCAGGTGGCCCTTCCATGCAATGTAATGAACGTGCAGTTTAGATTCTTGCCATCTCCTTTCTAGTTTACGACCCTCATATTTCATTTTACGAGTTGTATCATTGAACCACGGTGAGCTTTTATTAAGACACTCTCCATGTTTTGATTGGCGCTACAGTATCTAAGATACCAGTCAAGGTGGTGTTGTAGGTATTAACCAGCTCATCTTCTGATAAGCACTCAGAGAGTGGTGATGAGATCAATACATCAGAAAGCTTAACAGCAGTTGAAGTAATTAAGAATTAATTACCTGGGATTTAAATGTACAGTCCAGAGTCTTTGTAGATACTGGCAGATTCACCTAAAAAAGAATGGCAAGATGATCAGAAATAGTAAGATCTAGGGTTATGATTTTCTTACAGCTAAACCACGAGAAATTACCAGATCTAAAGTATGGCAACAATTATGCGTAGAGCCTTTGACAAGCAGGATAAAATCTAAGGAATCCAGTAGCCTCAAAAATCCCAAGGAGTTAGAATCAGAATCAATGTCAACATGAAGGTTAAAATCACCCAATAAAAGAATTCTATCATATTTGACTGTCAATATAGATAGCAGATCCCCAAATTCATCTTGACTTAGATAGTTGATAAATAATTACAATATGAACAGGTAATGAACTGTTTAATGTCAAGGTTAAAACTTCAAAAGATGAATAACCTTGAAGACCCCAGAGAAGTACCCTAATCAGCTCAGTCCAGACGGCTGTCATGCTGATGCGCGAGGGAGGCCACACTGTGATTGATCCCTGGAGCCAGCATTGCAGCCGTTGTGTGTGCTGATGCGCCAGGGAGGCAAAATAGGCTGATCCCTGGAGCCAGCATTACACTTCAGCCATCAGCAACAGGCAGAAGGATATCTACATCATCAGATGGAAGGAAACGCAGATGGATCACATTAGTTTACAATAAAATAAATCTATGTCTTAGGTGGTGCTCATCTTGGCGAGAGCTGAGTCCAATATCAACATGATTCTAAATTCACTACGGAAAACAGTAGCAAGTTGGAAAAAAAAATAGTTAGGTGGAGAAGCCTCAATCAGGGAAACTATAATAAGATCTAATAATAATAAGATCTAAAATGGAAAATTACCTATATGGTAACAATATCCTGGGAGACAGTCAGCATGGTTTTAGGAAAGGGAGATCATGTCTAACTAACCTGCTTGACTTTTTTGAGGATGTAACATTGACAATGGATAATTACAAAGCATACGACATGGTTTATTTAGATTTCCAGAAAGCTTTTGACAAAGTCCCGCATGAAAGATTCCTGATGCTGACCTGTCAGATCTGAGCTTGTAACAAGACATTTATTGATGATAGCAGACGAGGGGGTGGCTTATTTGTTTTGTTTGGTTAACACAGATGTGAAAGCCATGACGGGGGCCTCTGTCTACAGTACCAGGCTCCTGAGCTCAACTCTGCCTCTGCCTGTGTGCCCACCCACCACCCAAGATGTGTTGTGCGCCCCTTCAGAGATGCCACCTACTGATGTGCACAGCGACAGAGACAAGCTGCTACCATCGCCACTGCCAGACCACATCCAAACAATAATACAACAAACCACCACCTTCAAATCACCCAATACATCTGTACAAACCATTCATTAAACACACCTAGGGTTGCCACCTTTCGGACCCGGACAGTCCGGGAATTGGTATCTGTGTCCTAAATAACAAGCCCAGACACCCTAATGTCCAGTTTTAAGTGAAACACATAAGAAACACCAACCTTCCTTTAATATTTTATTTGACATACCGTATAACGGGACATTTTGGAGTGGAATTTATTTTGGCTTTATTGGTGGTCTGGACTGGATCACCAATAATACTTCCACCAATTAGAGTGCAGCATACAGTGTGCGATCCCGCCCTCTGACAGACTGGTGGTATGCAGCACAGGTTAAAGAAGCATGCTGGACAAGGGAAAGAATGTGTCGGATGTCAAAGTGAATATGAGAATGGCAGTGAGTGATGAAGCCAATTTGCTTAAAAAAATTAAAAGCAGACCGGACATTTTCATCAATGGATTTAGGAAATCTGGAATTTATGATGCAATCAGACACTCGGAGGCAGTGTAAACTGTGCCTGCTACTGGGGTACCTGGAGGCCTGCTCTTCTTCAGGTTAAGCAGTTGTTTTTTTTTTAGAAGGGGTTAATTAAGTAAGAGCCAAACTTGTTTATGCCAGACTTGTTAGAACGTCTGTAACAATGGTGCAAATTTGCTTTGGATTGTTATTGTCGATTTGTGTAGATACTACCATTAAAGTAGTATGGAGCAGTGTGGAGTAGTGGTTAGGGCTCTGGACTCTTGACTGGAGGGTTGTGGGTTCAATCCCAGGTGGGGGACACTGCTGCTGTACCCTTGAGCTAGGTACTTTACCTAGATTGCACTAGTAAAAAAAAAAAAAACTGTATAAATGGGTAATTATATGTAAAAATAATGTGATATCTTGTAACAATTGTAAGTTGCCCTGGATAAGGGCGTCTGCTAAGAAATAAATAATAATAATTAAAACACCCACTTGCACCTTAGCAAATCCCTATCATTAAAGTGTACTGCAATTACTGATATCTTAAATTTGAAGGGCCATATAAGAATGATAGATATTGTAACTCAGTTTTAGAAGGCTTTATTTGTTGTTCTTTAAGTTGCTGCAGTGATATTGTAGATGTTATAACGAGTTACTGTAAATGAGATGCTGTTTTCGCAGACACATTTCATTAAGTAAACATGTATTTGAATGTTTTTGAAATTAGAAGTAGAAATACAAAACGGTGTGGAATTCTTCTTTGTGAAAGTGATAAATGCCAATTCAAAAACCGTCCAAATCTAACGTACCATGATATTGCTACTACTGTCACAAGTGACGGTTTTTAACTGCCTGTGTTTTTGTTGTGCGTTCTATTAGTGAATCTTTTATTTTTAAACTGCTGCTAATTCTCCTGTGCACTGTGACTGACGTTTGGGTTAAGCACTTTCCCCACAGTCGATAGGAAGTCCCGCCTTACCTGTCAGTCCAGCCAATGATAGTTATGTGCTGAAGCACACAGTGTGTCTGGAAGAATAGTGAGGAGACAGCAGCACGGAGAACACTCTTGGGAGCAGTTTAAGGTTGACTGCTGGAACAAAGGAACGGGTTTGGAGTTTTTGTTTTTTTGGGAATTTGTTGCAGCGGGACTTGGATTTTTTTGGATATTTTTGTATGGATTTTTGTTTCTTTGGACTTTGTGTTCTTTGGGGATTTTGTTTTTTTTATCACTTGCCACTGTTGGACTGTGTTTGAGCTGCCTTTTTTTTGTAGTAACGGGTTGGTGTAGAGAATTATTGACACCTGAAGACATTTTTTGGTTTACAAACAAATAGATTTTTATTTTGTGTAACTGCCTTGCTGTATCTGGTTGGCACTCCTTGGACAATCCATTCCCCAGTAGAGTCAAGGTCGTGGTCCTGGGAGACGGCCAAGGGTCTGAGGGCGTGAAGAGATAACATGATTTCATTTGCACTTCAATCATTTTCAGAACTGCTCTAATTTTTTAATATTTTTGTACTTTGTACTTACCTATGCTGAGCGATCTCTTTGTAGTCCTGCCAGGACACGCTCAAGGTCCACCAGCGTCCTACTTACCGTTCGAGGTCCAACATCCAGGTCCAGAGATACTTACCAGTCAGCACGGAGGGTCGAGGTCCAGCATTGGGTCCGGAGATACTTACCAGTCAGCGCGGAGGGTCAAGGTCCAGCATCGAGTCCGGAGATACTTACCAGTCAGCGCGGAGAGTCGAGGTCCAGCATCGGGTTCGGAGATACTTACCAGTCAGCGCGGAGGGTCGAGGTCCAGCATCGGGTCCGGAGATACTTACCAGTCAGCGCGGAGGGTCGAGGTCCAGCATCGAGTCCGGAGATACTTACCAGTCAGCGCGGAGGGTCGAGGTCCAGCATCGGGTCCGGAGATACTTACCAGTCAGCGCGGAGGGTCGAGGTCCAGCATCGGGTCCGGAGATACTTACCAGTCAGCGCGGAGGGTCGAGGTCCAGCGCCGGTCTCCAGCTTGCCACGTCGGGGTTCCAGGAATGGCGGCGAGAGAGAAAGGAGACACGCAGGGTTTAAATACCATTTTCTTTGCTCTGCTGCTTTCCAGGTTCATTGAAGGTGTTGGCCGGTCAGCAGTTGGAGGTCCGGGCGGCAACGTAGAAAAGCATGATTCCAAACCTTGCTGTGCCATGAACACTGGCTTCAGGGCTGTGTGCAATGTAGAAAAACATGATTCCAAACCTTGCTGTGCCATGAACACTGGCTTCAGGGCTATGTGCAATGTAGAAAAGCATTAATCCAAACCTTGCTGTGTCATGAACACTAGCGGTGGGTGTGGTGAGGTCTGTGGCGGGTTCGGGCTGCGACGGAAGCGGTTGTCGGGGAGAGGGGTATCTTGAGACTCCCCGGGGGTATCAGAGGCTGATTCCTACTTTTTGGCTTATCAGCCATTTTGGACAGTAACCTTTCCTTTTTTTAGAGAACTTACCAAAAGGAGGTGACTGCCTGGTATGGCTTTTATTTTTTGTGGCTTTACCTATCTTTTGTTTTTTTTGTTGCTGTGTGGTTTTTAGTATTCTATTTTAACCCTGTTGAGAAACAATACATTGTTTTTACCTATCCAAGCATCCAGTGTGTGCATATTGGAGGATAAAAAGAACCTGCAAAGGGGAAATTACTATCTACTTGGTCATCAAGGTCCTTGTCCTTGCCAAACCCAGGTGGCGTAGTCGTAACAAATTCTAAAATCAGGTTTACTTCGGTTACCCCTGGTCACCCTACCTGTGACACTATTTTTCTGGCTTGCAAGTTCGATTACTAGAAATAGAGCACAATACTGTGTATACTGTGTGATTATTGATTTGTACAGAGATCTGGTGGTACAGTATTGTGTTGCAATGAGTTACAGTATACTGCAGTTTTGATAGACCTAGGCTGATATGTCCAGGTTTGGTCTGTGGAAAAGGTGGCAACCCTAAATACACCCATTCTAAAAACAATACAGTATTTAAAATACATTCACCTGTACTAAATAAACACAACACATTACGTACAAGCAGGGCTTTGCCCTGCCCCCTAATTATGTGCATTGCTCTGTTCTACCCAGCCACAGGCCCCTTTGGTAGCATAAGTGATGTTGGCTGAGGCTTTTTCAAATAATTCAATTTCATGCTGAGTGACCTCAGCCATAAGGACTCTCAGCTCCTCCTCAGAATACTTTTCTTTTGTTTTCTGTGCGCCAAGATGACTTCGCTGCCCTTACTGCTGACATTTTTTTATTTGGTTTGGTTTTCATGCTCCACAAATCTCATCCAGCACTGACTGCTCTCTGTACTCCTAACTCACCTCACATCTGGGCTGTAAGTGCAGCTGCTAAATACCCCGATGCACAGGCGGCGCTCATTGCAACCCTCACTATCAAGATTGCGGCTCATTCATTATTTGTGCATGTTGTGCAGTGCTCTTAAGCTTACATAGGCTGCAGAGCAGAATAATTGCCTGGCTGCTAGGCAATTTGGATCTTGCAGCCGCAATTGTTTGCACTGCGCCTATCCTTACAGCAGCTCCTTTGTACATTAAAGAATGTAAGTGTCAGCTAGAGGGACATTCAGGATCTGTGCTGTTATTAGCCTTCAGTCTTGTGACCAAATCATCTGGCTTCCAGCTGACAAGCTTTATTGTTGATAATCTCTTAAATAAAGAAAAAAGGGTGAAAGGTAAATCCTTCAGTAACAATATTGACAGAGAAGGTGTATTTGATTTGCACAAGCAGCACAATGAAATAATACTTAGAAGTTGTAGTTTACATATTTTTGTATTTAAGTGTTTTAATTATGTATAATTGGTGTTTACCTGTATAAGTGATCATACTTATATGTGCTACTTGAGCAAATAGGCCATGTACAGTTTGGTCACAACAGTAGGGATGGTGCAGGGGGGATGAGAGACTCATATTGTCTTTGTCTGTGTGTGACAGAAATACAATGAGTTTTGGTTGTAAATCTCCCTCCCAACCTGTGAGGGCGCTAAGCAGCGAAAGTAGAGTTCTTTGGACGTGTTGGCCTGACAGTTCTTTCCCCGGGCCGGGAAGTCGGTCAGTCTGGAAGAAGTCTGTCTTGCCAGGTATTATTGTTTTGGTCACCAGACCTGGATTATAAAAGTAAAATACCCCTTTTCCATACCGGATTACAATCACTGTCTGGGTTATTCCTGCACTGCATCACCTCTGCAGCTGTTCACAATTAACCACTTTGCCACACTGTGTCAAACAGGAACTGACCAGGAGGTGCTGAAGACATGGTGAGGTCACACAGGAGGATATGGGATGTGATAGCTTGAATCCAAACCTTGCTGTGCCATGAACACTGGCTTCAGGGCTGTGTGCAATGTAGAAAAGCATGATTCCAAACCTTGCTGTGCCATGAACACTGGCTTCAGGGCTGTGTGCAATGTAGAAAATAATGTTGAAAAGCTGCTGGCTTTGGGACTGTGTGCACTACAGAAACCAAATGAACAAGCTGCTTTTGTAGGTTGATATGTATGTGTGTGTGTGTGTGTGTGTGTTGGAATTAATAACAATAGCTTCAAATCTAATGCCTGGCCCTAGACTGCTGTGTCATGTTAATGTGCCATCTGGTACCCAAAGTGTATCTGGGTAATTTGTTTTGATGAGAAAATGAATTAGAGATGTCACTCATTTATATTACCTTTACATACCTTTATGCACATGTAAAGAATGTGTTTAGACTGAATTCTCGGCCCTTGTTGCTTACTCTGGTCACAACCATATTTTTTCTCTCAATCCAGTTCATTTAAGCTGTTAATCTTAGCGGTTGAACAAAGCTGCTACGAGCGCCTCGCGGTTGAACCCAAAGCTAAACTACACTTAACGGTGCAATAGAAAGGTGAATACTCTGTCCACACTGGGTTAGTTTAGGGGTGTTAGTTCCGGTTCATTTGAAGTTGAAATTTTTTCAATTGTTTTTTTTTTTTCGGTACACAGGAAATATGCAAAAAAAATGTGTTAATATCAAAACGAGCTGCAAGATATAAATGACAAACCACATACATGCAGAGGGTCCTCATAGTCTTGCATTATGAGCCCCATTTATTGACAGGATCTGAATTATATTTCAATTTTTATTTTCAGTATTTACTTTGTGATTACAGACACATCAGGTCCATTTGCTTCTCTATTTGCAAATGGAACTTCATTTCTTGTCAATACAGTTGTCAGTGTGTAAGGCATCAAATAATTGGATTGGGTTAAAAAAAAAACATGTTCACATTAGCTAGTGAATCACAACTTTGGGAGTGAAGGAGCGTTGTGTGTGAAAATGCTATAAGAAATCAAATGACAAGCATCACTGCGTAAAGCACTGCTTGCAGGTTACAGCAGCGCCCCTGCTGTGTAAAATTATGTACAGACAGTGACTGCACCCTGGCCTCCAGCTTCAAAGAGCAACATGATTAAAATAGACGGCCCCAAGGGGGTGCTAGACTGGCTTTCCTGGTAAAGACACGACTGCATGGTGTCCAGGAAAAGTCAGGGGAGCCACTGTCCACTGAGGATTCCACATGGAGTGTTGAATCTTCACTGAGGATTCCACATGGAGTGTTGAATCTTCACTGAGGATTCCACATGGAGTGTTGAATCTTCACTGGGGATTCCACATGGAGTGTTGAATCTTCACTGAGGATTCCACATGGAGTGTTGAATCTTCACTGGGGATCCCACATGGAGTGTTGAATCTTCACTGAGGATTCCACATGGAGTGTTGAATCTTCACTGAGGATTCCACATGGAGTGTTGAATCTTCACTGAGGATTCCACATGGAGTGTTGAATCTTCACTGAGGATTCCACATGGAGTGTTGAATCTTCACTGGGGATTTCACATGGAGTGTTGAATCTTCACTGAGGATTCCACATGGAGTGTTGAATCTTCACTGAGGATTCCACATGGAGTGTTGAATCTTCACTGGGGATTCCACATGGAGTGTTGAATCTTCACTGAGGATTCCACATGGAGTGTTGAATCTTCACTGAGGATTCCACATGGAGTGTTGAATCTTCACTGGGGATTCCACATGGAGTGTTGAATCTTCACTGGGGATTCCACATGGAGTGTTGAATCTTCACTGAGGATTCCACATGGAGTGTTGAATCTTCACTGGGGATTCCACATGAAGTGGTGCATCATCACTGAGGACTCCACATGATCATTGCATCGGGTGCTCCCCCAGTTTAGCCAGGTGCCCAGTAAGCATACAGATCACACCTGAAACCATTGGTTAGTTATTTAGTTGCTGGAGCAGAAAATAACAAGAGTCGTTGCATCAAATTGTGCAATTTAAACCAGGTGGGTTTTGTCAGATTGATCAATAAACTAACATATAAGAGGGTATTTATTTGTTTAGACAGTTTAGTTCAGGGTGGTGTGGTTTAGTAGAACACTGGCTCAGTTGAGGAGTGTTATCTGTGCTGCCTCTGTGGAAGCAGCTGGATTCACTGGCTCAGTGACAATAAAATACAACACTTTGCAGTGCAGGCTTGTGGTCTGAGATATCTTAGCACTCAGTGTTTTGAATTGGGAATGGGTGAATAGAATCCAATTTCAAAGACAAAAAACAATGGAATAAGTTACTGTTAGTGTTTTATTGGTTAAATGTAGTAATTAGTGTTAATTGGTTGAAAAAAAGGCCTGGATTGAAAGGTCAAGTTTCTTCATCCTTGCTCTAAATATTTTAAGAAATACTGTTGCTGTGATGATAAGTGTCTTTGCTACTTCCCATATTTCTATTTTGGCCACATCAGCTGATAGCCGTGTACAACTACATGAAGCTGGGTTACTCCTTATTGTCCAGTGGAATTAGTACACATCTCCTTCCCTGTTTCACTTCTGCAATGAGAGTTGTACTTTGATTCAGAACCCACTTGTGGATTGGAAATCAGTTTTCTGTGTGAGGACAATTAACTTGGGTTACTTTAAATTCACAACAGAACCAGTTTCTGGTTCAGTTTTTATGCATCATAATAGCCCAGCTTGGGATTTTCTGATCTGTATTTTGATTTGTGTATTGTTTAACCCTTTTGTTTTATCTTTGCTTTGTTAATAGAATTGCACCTCTGCGCTTAAACGGCAGCTTTCCGGCTCAGCTTCCTGCCAGTAAGCAGCCTTGTTCACAACGCGACCCTTTCACAGCATCTTATACCACGTTTCCACTAGCCACACTTGAGTGCACTTTGGCAAGTCTGTCTGAGTCCGAGGCGTGTCCACTCAGGCTCAGGTACACCTCTGCGTGGATCCAAACTGGTTTCAGGAGGTACAGTCTTGTATGTCGCACCCGCTGAGTCCCAAACCAGTTTGGGCGGAAGTACCCTTACGTTCCCTTACGCACCCAGACACAACGTCACTGTATTTTGAAATTTTAACTACAACAATATCAGACGCAATCGATGCGAGAGGTGATACTTTATTTTACCATAAAAGAGCATGTGTGTGTTTACCTTGGGAAGACGATGACGTTAGAGCACTTATTAATGTATAGCTGGAAAGTGCCATACAGGAACAATTGCTTGGAGCAATAAGAAATTTACAAGAGTTTGAAAATCCTGCTGGAGAAAGGACTGCATCGGACTGCAATACAGTGCTGTGACAAAATAAAGAAACTAAAAACCCTGTCAGCTGCTTTCCACTTCTTGGAATAGATTACAGGGTTAGAATTCTTGATGGCTGTGCATCACACAACCCTGCCCAGTACACATGTATCAAATATACATACAGCATATTAAAATACCCTCTATACAGTATATTTAACACTATGTACATGAAATTAATATCAAGTGATTACTGCAACACAAAGCGTACTGTGTTATTACAGCTAACATATCTAACACTACATGTTTAAATATAGTTCCTGTTGAGTGCTGTTGCTCTGGTAACCTTTTTCTGAACAAGCTAAACATGTGATGAAAAAGGGCTGAATGTGGTGTTTTTGTTTTTTTGTTGGCCAGGGTGTGTATGTAGTTTATGTAGTGAAATGTTTTATTTTTTTGCCAAAGTGTGTGTGTAGCTTATATAGTTTATGAAATGTTGTTATGTTTTTATTTTTTTGCCAAAGTGTGTGTGTAGTTTATGTAATGTAGCCCTAGCTAGACAGAGATACAGCATGGACAATCAAATTCGAATTTGATGTTATTTGATTTTTTTGCATGTAGGGAGTAATGGTTTCTATTTGAAAGGACAGGATAGGGGGTGAGTGGTGACTGTGAGTCTGGGGTTTGTTTCAAAGGATCTGATACGGGAGAGTGGAGAAGCAGGTGCTTCGTGTGTCTGTTTGCCTGCTCAGAGCACAGCATTCACATGCCTGAGTTGCAATTCAGAGTAAGTGTGTCCCACTGAAAGAAAACGTGAACATTTTCAGACATGTGGTTGTTTGTATCTGTGTTTTAGAGTAATGCGTCTTCACATAGAGGCACGATATTTACCATCTGTAATAAAACTATGTATTGTTATAGTTTTTGTTTGTAAACAGTAAGTGGGTGGCAACTACTGTACTGCACCATGTTTCTAAATAAATAGTAACTTACAAATATTTCTACTAGTTCAAAACTGTGTTTTAGTTGAAAACTGTGTTTAAGTATTTAAAAAATGCAAGAAAATAGTCATTGCATGTGGTGGCCTTCCATGTGAGCCATGCGGCTGAAGAAAGGTTAACCACAAATACAAGTTATTGATTGATATTGGTTTAGTGCAACTGTGGTAGACTGAGAGAGTTGCACTTTGCTTATGAAGTTGTGTACTTGCAAACGGTGTATGATAAATGAAATGTTACGTCTCCGATCTTTCCATTTCAGTCCTGTGCTTTTTAGAAGTATGTGCGGATTCAGTTTATACTGTAGGTTCTCTCTCTCCTCACCTCAGATTATGGAAATGTAATTAGTTTATACTGTAGGTTCTCAGCCTCTCTCTCTCTCTCTCTCTCTTTCCTCACCTCAGATTGAGGAAATGTAATTAGCTTATATTGTAGGTTCCCAGCCTCTCTGTAAGGCCGTTCCGCCAGGACGTTGTTGCTGTCGGAAACTGAAAAACGCAGCTAGTCTGCCTCTGTAAGCGTGGGAGTTGTTGTTCACATTGTTCAACAGAAAACCAGATGGCACCTGAGTCTTGGAAAAGCTGAGAGACAGTAAGTTAGTCACTGGCAGTAAACCCTTCAGTAATAGATCTGGAACAAGTGCATCATTGGACACCGTCCCAGCCAATCAAGATGCAGCATCCGAGGTTAGTATCGGCCATTAAAGGCCTGCAAGTGGAAACAACAAGCCTCATCACCTGGATTGAATTCCAGTGCATTTGTCTGACACATCTGTCGCCTTCATGTTTTTGAACGAAAAGCAAAGCTTGCGAAGTTGGATTATGAAGGGTCCTAAAACAGAAGAAAAATGTATTCAACAAAATAATGTCCTAGGTTATCTTTAGCAGCACTCTGTTTATTTCTATGAAACAAGGCTTCATGTTGTGTGATAGAAAGGACAGCAGTAGGTTTATGGTGCGAGACAGACAGACGCTACAGCAAGCGGACAGACGATTCCCTTCCCAGCAGATTAACACCGCCATCAGGGGACTGCTTTCATCCAGTACCAGTAGCAGTGTGAAAAAGCAAGCCAATGCTTAAAATCTGCCATGCACACTAACCACATGAATGACAAAGCTTCTGTGAGCCACATTCACATGTTACAGTTTAGGTAAGAAAACACTTTACAATATTATCAGAGGTTGCTCTGTTGCCTAATGTGCCTTTGTTCAAATACACACCCACCTCCCTCTAAACCTAGACTAATATTGATTTATACCCTGTAGTTCATTTTGTAGTTTGTACTACTCATTTTTATTAATAACATATGAATACAGAATGAACACATGTGTTAACATGTTATTAATCTAGTTGTTACAGTGATATTGAGATGTGAGTTCCAGTGGAAACATTTGCAATGGAAGTGTTTACTAATATGCCTATCTTTACCACCAAAAAGTCCCTTAAAATAAAGTGTGACCATCTACACCTGTATATATTCCTTATTGAACTTTAATTTGTCATCCCACCCATACACAATGGAAATAGTTCAAGCCTCAGATGTCACATTCTGAAGCCCCCCACATCACACCTAGTCTGTGTCACAGAAACCTTTGTGGTGGAAAGTTTTATTTATAGAAGTGCTGCTTTGGTTTCCTCTTCCTCTCAATGTACCTGTAGGAATACATTTATTTAGAAATAAGTAAATTGATTAGACTTTAGAAAGATGTTACAATTTAGTATAGAATGCATTTAGAATGTTTTTTGTTAATCGTGGGACAGACAGACAAATGGAGATCTGTGAGATCTACTTCCATGAGAACTCAACCAGTTGTATGACTATTGTCTCCTCTAAGAGGTGTACCAGAGAGGTGACACCTCTGACACAATAGGTGTCTCTCATGGAGGAAACTTCAAAGAACTCCAGGAAGCTATCTCTCTCTTTCCTCCCATCAAAGATTTAAGAAAATGAACAAAAGGGTATAGGCCTCAATTTAGGTAGAGAGAGACCAAATCTTTCTGTCCTGAATTCTGGTCAGAACCTGAAGAGCTGATTAAGATCTTTCAGTTGTTCCTGTTCTTACTCTAAACAAAAGGATGACCATAAGGTCGATCATGATGTCACTGAAAGACTGCATTTAAACTGAGAATACTGAAATGCTTTTTGTATTGCTCTGATCCGTGCTTGGAGAGAGTATACCTGCAAACTGTTGTCACCATGTAACCTTTAAGATGTCTGGTTGTAACTTTGCAACTCAGAACTTTTATCTTCAATAAACTACACTTATCTGGACTTGAAAGCAAGAAGCCTGCAACTTCTATTTTGCTGCTTCTTTTATTGCTTATCACAACAGTACCCCTTTACCCAGAGTAACACATGCACCCAGTGAGCAAAGTGGATTGCAGTGCGCAGGTGTAAAGGTGATGCCGTGCTCCAAACAACAACAAACAACACAGTTCTGATGAAGCGATGGGTTTTTAATTGTAATCCAAGGGTCGAAACTGACCAGCAGAAATTATAAATGAAATACAGGCAGTAAACTACAATGTGTACTGCTCTGTGTAATTAATGCACGGGGCAGTCCCAAATAAAGTACACGATAATCACAAAGACACACACACAATACACATACACGATCACCAGTCCTCAGTGAGTGCAGTAGTGCTCGTAGTGAATGTACAATTTATCATGCTCTGGTGCAGTGATGTTCCGGGTACATGCCAGCCTCTGGCGACAGCTCGGGAACGTGTTAGCCATCTAACAAACATCAAGTAACAATTAGACAAACAAACAAAACACTTGCGATACAATAATACGGGTCCTTCCAGGTTCAATGCCTTAACCAAAATGAAGGAACAGATTACATCGCTTCGTCCTCTATTTGTACCGTCACACCTGACCCCTTGGATTGCAGCCACTCTCCAATCCTGGCTGCCACATAACTTCCCTTCCGGGTCGATGAGTTAGTGCACCGAAGGTCCGCCTTCTTTCTAGATGACGTCTTCCTTTTAACCCTAGGAATGAAGTGTCAGGTCAATCAGGGTACAAGTCCAAGGTACCCTGTTCCTGTTACTTAGCGCCCTCACAGGTCAGGAGGGAGATTTACCACCAAGAATCATTGTCTTTCTGTCACAGCACCGCACCAAGCCAACCAAATCTTTACATTACTGTCCTCTTCCTCTCACTGTACACCTTCACCCAGAGTAACATGTGCACCGCACCAAGCCAACCCAATCCTTACATTACTGGACAAGAGGACACTCAATAAAGTACTGTCACTGGTAGCTTTTAATGATCTGGTCTTGTTGTTGCCTTTCCGGTACCTTTGATCACAGGTACTTTTACTTTCCCCTTAAGTACCATATCATGAAGTCTCAACTTCAATATCTTGTTATAAATACAGTTTGTAATAGTGTTTAACCCACTAAAATCATTTGATCTTGTTGGGAAGTTGTACTATGTTGGATATATGGAGGGAATTTCTTCATACAGGCGTCAAAGGGAACTGCAATGGCTCATCTGAGGATGATTTATTTTTCTGTGGTCTATTCCACAAATACTGATGAGATCATCTTTCTTACAATGTCATGTATTATATACTTATTTGTAAGTGATTGGGGTTTAGCATCACTGTTTCAGAAACTGAAAATACAACGCAGTCAAGCTGTTGCTGTTTTAGAAATGAATGGTTATCAGTCCTCCAGTTGGCTGAAGAGTTTTATACAATGCAATGATTCCACATGTTTTAGATGTTATTGCCTCTGTTATTATTCCCTGCTGGTGATGAAATTCCCTGCATAGTGAGATAGTGGACACAGTTGTACTTCAGTACATACGTCTGTATGCATGTACTTGTGTCACGGTTCACATTTTTACATATACCTGAAGCTTGGTATTAACATTATTTAGCATACGTTTTTGAGAGCAGCAGATTGTGGGGATGTATGGAGGTGTCTGTGTGGACACGTCACACGTACATTGTTGCATGTAGCTGGAGAATCGCTTTTCAAACTGTCATGAAAAAGTTCATTGCTGACTCTTATTTTATACTATGATGTACATACTGTTGCTAGATCTTTTTTGTTATAGCTCTCATTCTGAATTCACAGCCAGGCTGGGGCTGGATGTTGCTGACATGCTTGTATGATAAAAGCTGACTCTTAAGGAAGGGTTATGTCCGCATTTTCAAAGTGTTTCTTCCAGGTCAGTGATTTGCTCTTACATTTTGAAAGGAGAAAAAATCAATTTGAATACAAGCAAAATGAGAAAGAGCCCACTTGAGAGCATTTCAGTAAATGAAAGCTTTTTTCAGCCCACAGTCACAAGAGACCTGGACTCAGGTACCTGTCCTTGAAAACACTGGGATATCTTTGATTAGCTGCTAAATTAGCTGCATTAAAAATACATGAACTATAAACCTTGAGATCTGTTATAATATTTAGTATTGGAAACTAAACTCTTGAATTCTTTTCATCCAGCACTGCAGTAGAAATGTAAAGGACTAAAGACAACAAAATATAAAAACTGGCACAATTGGCTGTTAAACAGATAAGTGGTTTGGAAAAACCCAGGATGCTTTATGTTCACTGTGCAGACTGATTTGAAACTTAAAGAGATTAATAGGAACGGTCAGCAGCACTAAAAGAGCTATTGTAAAATGAGTGTCGGGCGGTAAACCCCACAAGCACCAGTGAGCCTTGTGTGACTCTGATAAGGATAACCTCACAAGCACCAGTGAGCCTTGTGTGACTCTGATAAGGATGCTGGGCTAGTAGATAGCGCTGGAGCCCCATTTCCAAGTAAAATAAAGGGTTTAAAACACAGTTTCCAGAAATGTTAACTGCACCCATCAGTAAATACCAGCCACAAGCTAAACCACGGTATTCATTTTGGCTGTTTCTATAATTATTGGATTTATCAAACCTCTAAAAAAAATAAAGTGGCAGTACTTTTTCTTTAGTTATTGTAGCTATTGATTTTAACATACCTCAAGGTCATAAGCTGGGACTTTACCTGTAAATATGGATTAAAAACGTTTAACTTAAGGAAACAAATAAATAAATAAATAAATAAATAGAGAGAGAGAGAGAGAGAGAGAGAGAGAGAGAGAGAGAGAGAGAGACTTTGACTTTTGACTTTTAAAAGTCCTTTATTCTATGTAATAATCACAATAAAAAAACAAAAGTACAAATTTATAAATTTATAATTGTGCCGAGTGTGGGTTTGGTAAAAAAACAACTCAGCATCTAAAAAATAAATAAATAACATAAAAAACATAATACACTGTACTCTTGTTAAAACAGTTAAAAATTGTTTTACAGCAGCACAGTGAGCTCCCCTCCTCATCTACAGAGCACAGTATATCTCCCACACACCACCTCTTCTGAAAGCCCCAAAGATCATTAACCAGGCTAAAATAGGTGAAATCCACCTTTAATCTGCTGACCACCAGCACCCTGAACAGCCTGACTACATCAGCTATCCCTGTTCCAGACAGCCTACTTTTCCTACTTTTTAAAATGGCCAGTTTAGCTTGGCCTATAATAAAATTAATTAAAACACACTTAGCCTTTTCTTTAAAACTATAAGGAGGTCCAAAAATAAAAAACTGTTTACTAAAACGACTCCCAGCCCCTGCAGCAGCTCCGTGAGGAGTTGAAACAGCGGCCGCAGTCTCTCACACTCACTGTACGCGTGAACCACTGTCTCCTCCTGCCCACAGAAACTGCACACAGGGCTGACATTCGGGTCTACTCTGTGCAAGAACCTCCCCGTTGCTAAAATGCAGTGGAGAAGCCTCCACTGCAAGTCCCCAGTTCTCTTGTCAAGTGGCGGCTTGTACAGAACTCTCCACACCGGGGCTGTCTCCTCCTTCACAGAGAGACTGTCCCTCCACTTGGAGTCCACCATTCCTTTTAGTTCTTTATAAAAAATATTTTTAACACTAAAAAAATATAGCTCTTTGCTTTCTAGGCAGTGGAAGACTCTGTTAATAACTTTATCAATTTCTAACAGCTTGCCATACTCCTGCTGTTTCTCCTCTTCTTCCTCACCTACTTGGGGAGACACAAGCAGCACTGGGAAATCAGAGTCCTGATCCTCCTCTTGTCCTTTTGCCATCTCCTCCCCAGGACCTCCCTGAGCCCTGGAGAGAGACAGCCCCTGACACTATCTAATAACTTTTCAACCTGTCTCTCACTTCGCCAGCCCAGCCTGCCACCCAGTTCAGCAGCACTGAGCCAGCGAGAATTCCCAGGTAACATTAAATGGGCCAGTCTGGTCACCCCTGCCCTCACAAACCTGGCACACAATGCCTCTGACCTGAGACATGGTGCCGGGAACAGAGAGTTGAAGAAAAGAGGTTCCTGCATCAGTTTCTGCCCTGTCAAATCCTCCTCTTCTCTTTTCACTTTAAGAGTCTTCCACATTTTAAAAATATTAAGATAAAAAGCAGGCAGACCAGAACTGTTCAGGATGTCATGGTCAGTTAAAACAAATATTTTCCTAACCCCAGGCCCCCACTTTATTGATGAAAAAATGGCCACTTTCCTCCAGTGAGCCTCCTCCCGGCGCACAGGAGCCTCTGAACTGTCATCAGCCTGAAAGCCGCTACCCTGCTGGCAATGCTGACCAGCCCTTGCCCCCTTCCTCCCGAGGGAGATACAACACGGCTGGCTTCAGCCAGTGCCTCCCACCCCAGAAGAACTCTACAAATAACTTTTGAATTTCATTAATCAGCCCTTGAGGAGGGTCCAGGCACATCAGCCTATGCCAAAGCATAGAGGCAGCCAGGTTATTAATTACAAGAACCCTCCCCTGAAGGACAACCGAGAGAGCAGCCCCGCCAACACTGAAGCCGCCCTCTCACTTTGTCTACAAGACTTTCCCAGTTCATATCCATGTATGTTTTAGTTCCCAGAAAGACACCTAATATTTTTAGTCCTGTTCTCTCCCACCTCAATGTCTGTGGCAGAACAGGAGGGCCCCTCCTTCCAGCTACCTGACAAGAACGTGTCACATTTTGCCCAGTTTATTTTTGCTGATGACGCCCTTGAAATGTCTCTAGGCTCTGCTGTAATAGCTGGACATCTTGGTTGCTGCAAATAAACACATTAATGTCATCAGCATAAGCGGACACCTTTACTGCCACAGCAGGGGCAGAACAAGGCACCACCCATCCCGACAGCCTGCTCCTCAGCAGAACCAGCAGGGGCTCAATGGAGAGGGAGTACAGCATGCCAGACAGGGAGCAGCCCTGCCTGATGCCCCTGCACACCGGAAAGGCCGACTCAGACCCCCATTAATTTTTAAAATACTAAAAACATTACTGTACAAAATTTTAACATAGTTAATGAACTTGGGGCCAAACCCAAAGGCCTCCAGTGTTGTAAACAGGTAATGGTGGTCGACCCGATCGAAAGCTTTCTCCTGATCTAAGGAGACCAGTCCCACATTAAAATCACCCATCTGAGTACAAGTTAAAAAATCTCTAATTAAAAATATATTATCAAATATTGACCGTCCTGGCACACAGTAAGTCTGGTCCGGTGTATTATACTGTTCAATACTTCTCTCAGTCTTATCGCCAGACATTTTGAAAAAATTTTTAAATCGGCACATAAAATTGAAACTGGTCTCCAGTTTTTAGTTGGCACAGGTCTCCTTTCTTAGGCAGCATAGTCAGTACAGCTCTGCGGCAGCTAAGCGGCAGCTCTCCATCTCTCACACTCTCCTGCAGCACCAGCAGCAGATCTGGTCCCAGTTCCTTCCAAAAGTATTGGAAAAACTCTGCTTGTAGACCATCAATCCCTGGGGCCTTCCTGCTGGCCATCTGCTTAACTGCCGTGGTCAGTTCCTGGAGAGTGATATTGCCTTCCAGACTCCCCTTCTCCTCCTCGCTCAGGGTGGGCAAGCCCTGCAGCATTGAGTCCCTGTCATTCTGACTGCAAGGCTCACTGGAAAACAGTCCAGAATAAAACTGCACCGCCGCCTCTTTGATCTGCTCCTGCTCCAGCAGCTCTCTCCCACAGGGCAGCCGGACACAGTGCATCTGCTTACTGCTAGCTTTCTTCTTCTCCAGGCTGAAGAAGAAGCTGGTGGGGCATCCATGTCCCTTAGCTCGATAAATCTTGATCGCACCTGTGCCCCCGCACCTTCTCCTCCAACAGGCTGCCCAAGGCTTGTCTCTGCTCCCAAGGTCTCCTGTGCCACTGTGCTCTGTTCAGCCTGGCTTTCAATTTTAAGAATATCTCTTTCCAGCTCTCTCACAGCTGCGTTCAGTGACTTGGTTGCACCAGAGGTATACTTTTGACAAAAACTTTGATTTGTACCTTACCAATATCCCACCACTGCCTCAGATCTCTGTACTGATCTTTTGTGTTCTCCATATTTTCCAGAAATCTCTAAATTGTTGCACAAATTTGAAATCTTGTAATAGTTTAGTATTAAAATGCCAAAAGGTGTGGTATGTGTTTCCTTAGGTAGTGTAACAGTACTCTGGACACAGTGATGGTCTGACAGGCTGGTTGGTATTATACTGGCTTTTGTGAATATATTAAGTTGATGTTTAAATGTATAAATCCTGTCTAATCGTGCTCTAACTATGTACTGTGAAATGTGATGTGACCATGTGTACTGGCGAGTGGTGGGATGCAAACACCTCCAAATGTCAACCAAGCCACTGAACTTTAAAATTGCAGCTAATTCAGTCGCAGAAGGAGGATGCGGTTCTATACTGTTTCTGTCTATATTAAAATTCACTGTGCAATTAAAATCACCCCCACTAATAAAAAGTCTTCATCATTAACTGTTAAGATAGTCTGTTTTAAAATATTTAAAAACACCATCCTATCTCTCCCTATATTAGGGGCATAAACATTTATTAGGTTAAAAGTAGCCTCCCTCACCTTAGCTCTTACTATTAAAAGCCTTCCTTTAATAACCTCTCTTACTTCTAAAATATCTGCTCCTAACCCCGATCTAAAAAGCACAGCCACCCCAGCGCTGTTATTAGAGGCATGACTCATCACACACTGCCCTCCCCATTTCGCCTCCCATTCAGCAGCATTCCCTTCATCTGTGTGTGTTTCTTGTAAAAACGATCCCCGCCCTCTTCTGTTCTAAAACCAAAGACTTGCGCTCTTTTAAAATCCTGTCTGCAGCCGTTTACATTAAGAGAGATAAAATTGAACCCCTTCATAATAGTAAAATTATTTAAAACTATTACAAGAAAATCGACAACAAAAAGTATACAATTGCAATAAAACTGAGCCATTTTAAACCTCCTTAGTTGTTGTATTGATCATTTTCCTGACTACTTGTACATATTTTTTAAGTCTGTACCTCTTTGGCTGGTCGATTTTCTTAAAGTGGCTTTTCTAAAAGCCACAGTAGCAGAGTACAGAAACAGTTTAAGATTGGGAAAGAATTGCTTTATATCAACATTACGCTTCCCCTTGGTCGTGTTTAAAAGTTATTTATCTCTTCTACCGAATATAGTTTTTCCTTTGGGGTTTGACTGTCAGGGATCTCGAAAGCACCGAGGAGTCAGAGACATCACCTCCGCCTTCCTCATCCATCTCATTCTCCTCCTCGCTTTCACATTTACTTTGACGTTTTTAATTTTCTCTGCCGCTACACCCAGCTTCTCTGCAGCGTTTTCTTGCGAGTCTGGGGAGAGGGTATCGCAACAGCGTCGAAGCTGCGACTCGGCGCTGTGCTCCACCTCCTCCGAGAAGAGGGGACCGCCGCCCAGGCTGAGACCCAGAGCCGAGTCTCTCCCCGAGTCCGGTTGGGAGCTTCTGCAGCAGGGGACTTCTCCCCGCTGCACTACAGCCCCCACTCCCAGACCCCGGTTCTCCAGCAGTCTTAATCTCAGCACCGCCGCTCCTTCAGGGCGGGCGGGCAGAGAGAGCTCTGTGATCTGGAGAGACCGCCTCAGAGCTCCGCTCCAGCTCTATGTCTCTTTTTTCCCTCTTTGTTTTCATTTATTTTTTTCTTTTTCCCTTTTACCCAGTTTCATTTTTTTCACTGTCTTCCCCATTTACCGGCAGGCTCATTGTTCTCCCTTTCCTCTGCTCTTCCTCCTGTGCTCCCTGACCCCGTCAGCCTCACCCTGTTTCTCCTGCCCTGTCTCACCTTCTCTCATCGGGCAATTTTTCCTCTGATGCCCCTGGACTCCGCACTTGAAGCAGCGCATGGTGTCGGTACTTGCAAAACCACACAGCTGCTTCCTTCTACTGTGAAAGTCCAGGCAACATTTATTTCAAAACCGGGTTGTTTAATAAAATATACACTTGTCTCCTAAAAGACATAATATGGTGTAACTGTGGATTTTACAACCCAGGGGAATAGACTTTATTGGGGAGCAGATTTTCCCATACCTACTCAGCTCCCTTTCCAGCAATTCATTCTTTAAAAACGGGGGACATTTGATAAAATCACTTTTGCAAAGGGTGTTGCAAGGGGCGATACGTGCACTAAACTACCTTGCACTACAAAACCTTCCTGCACAAGTTTATCCACATCCTGCGTATCTTTAAAAAGATTACAAGCCCTTTATTCATCCGGGACGCAGAAACGATCCTGTCCCCTCAACTACCTTGCATATTGCAAGCAAGCAATCCTCCACCGACACCGCGCTGTCAGGAACACAGCGACAGCCATGCCGGCGGGTCAAATCTCTCATTCCCTGGGAATGAGAGCTCATCGCCGGGGCTCAGCTGACGAGCCGTCAGCACAAACCCCAGCACACACGCACTCACTCTCACACACTCACACACACGCACACACACACGTACGCTCACACACCAAACTAATTTAAACAAACAAACGTTAAAGTTAAACTAAAGTAAAACAAAAAGCAAAAACGCAAAACCAAACAACACTCCTACCCTACGCTTCCTCAAACTCCTCACAGGCTCCAGCGATCCCACAATCCTCCGAGAGAGAGAGAGAGAGAGAGAGAGAGAGAGAGAGAGAGAGAGAGAGAGAGAGAGAGAGAGAGAGAGAGAGAGAGAGAGAGAGAGAGAGAGAGAGAGAGAGAGAGAGAGAGAGAGAGAGAGAGAGAGAGAGAGAGAGAGAGAGAGAGAGAGAGAGAGAGAGAGAGAGAGAGGCTAACCACTACACTTAAACGTTATTGTGACAAGGTACTCATGTCACATGTGTGGGTAAGGTTCATTGCAAGACATAGAGACTTGGGAGTTGGAGTTGAAACGCGGGCACAGGCATGCAGGATTTATTAAACACAAAACAGAAAGTAAACAAACAGGTCATGTGACGCTACCAACGATGGTAACGCATCGAGGACACACACAGAAGACAGGCAGCAGCAAGTCTCAATCGAGCGCCCGTCTGTAAACAATCATTTGATCAAACATAACAACTCCAAAAAGCACACAATACAAATCCATTTCCACACATAAATTGCACCAACACTAATTTCCCCCCTGTGCAAGGCAATCACCCTGCTACAGGTATGTTAAAAAGAAAACAGTAAAGAAATGAAAAAGGAAAGAATGTACACTTACATGCTGAATACAGTAATTACATGTCCGTTCTCTTGAAAAAAATATCCAGCGTAGATTGCTCCTCACGCCCGTTGCCTGGTTGCAGTTTGTGTGAAGATGACGGACAGGCAACGATTGCGTTCGTCATGCATGATTCGTACTACAATAGGTCATCTTTGAATTAGCGTGATCTTTGAATTAGTTAACCATGGTCTTTGTTTTCACTGAGAGAATAACACACTTGACACTTGTACAATGGTACAGCTGTATTTGACTGTCCATACCTAAGGAGACAGCACAGGGGTCCTGTCATCTATAATGGCAGAGGCAGGTATATTAAAGAGAGAATAACACACTTGACACTGGAGTTCTAATAGGGCTAATTTGCATTGAAAAAATCGGTTCTTGCTGTTGGGATCGTTAAAAACGAGTGTTCGTTATAGTGAAGTTAGCATGTGTGTATATATATATATATATATATATATATATATATATATATATATATATATATATATATATATATATATATATATATACAGTACTGTGCAAAAAGTTTTAGGCAGGTGTGAAAAAATGCTGTAAAGTAAGAATGCTTTCAAAAATAGACATGTTAATAGATTATATTTATCAATTAACTAAATGCAAAGTGAGTGAACAGAAGAAAAATCTAAATCAAATCCATATTTGGTGTGACCACCCTTTGCCTTCAAAAACAGCATCAATTCTTCTAGGTACACTTGCACAAAGTCAGGGATTTTGTAGGCATATAGTCAGGTGTATGATTAAACAATTATACCAAACAGGTGCTAATGATCATCAATTCAATATGTAGGTTGAAACACAATCATTAACTGAAACAGAAACAGCTGTGTAGGAGGAATAAAACTGGGTGAGGAACAGCCAAACTCAGCTAACAAGGTGAGGTTGCTGAAGACAGTTTACTGTCAAAAGTCATACACCATGGCAAGACTGAGCACAGCAACAAGACACAAGGTAGTTATACTGCATCAGCAAGGTTTCTCCCAGGCAGAAATTTCAAGGCAGACAGGGGTTTCCAGATGTGCTGTCCAAGCTCTTTTGAAGAAGCACAAAGAAACGGGCAACGCTTGAGGACCGTGGACGAGTGGTCGGCCAATGAAACTTACTGCAGCAGATGAAAGACACATCATGCTTACTTCCCTTCGCAATCGGAAGATGTCCAGCAGTGCCATCAGCTCAGAACTGGCAGAAAACAGTGGGACCCTGGTACACCCATCTACTGTCCGAGAAGTCTGGTCAGAAGTGGCCTTCATGGAAGACTTGGCGGCCAAAAAGCCATACCTCCAACGTGGAAACAAGGCCAAGCGACTCAACTATGCACGACAACACAGGAACTGGGGTGCAGAAAAATGGCAACAGGTGCTCTGGACTGATGAGTCAAAATTTGAAATATTTGGCTGTAGCAGAAGGCAGTTTGTTCACCGAAGGGCTGGAGAGCGTACACGAATGAGTGTCTGCAGGCAACAGTGAAGCATGGTGGAGGTTCCTTACAAGTTTGGGGCTGCATTTCTGCAAATGGAGTTGGGGATTTGGTCAGAATTAATGGTCTCCTCAATGCTGAGAAGTACAGGCAGATACTTATCCATCATGCAATACCATCAGGGAGGCATCTGATTGGCCCCAAATTTATTCTGCAGCATGACAACGACCCCAAACATACAGCTTAAAGTCATTAAGAACTATCTTCAGCGTAAAGAAGAACAAGGAGTCCTGGAAGTGATGGTATGGCCCCACAGAGCCCTGATCTCAACATCATCGAAGTCTGTCTGGGATTACATGAAGAGAGAGAAGCAACTGAGGCTGCCTAAATCCACAGAAGAACTGTGGTTAGTTCTCCAAGATGTTTGGGCCAACCTACCTGCCGAAGTTCCTTCAAAAACTGTGTGCAATTGTACCTAGAAGAATTGATGCTTGATGCTGTTTTGAAGGCAAAGGGTGGTCACACCAAATATGGATTTGATTTAGATTTTTCTTCTGTTCACTCACTTTGCATTTAGTTAATTGATAAATATAATCTATTAACATGTCTATTTTGAAAGCATTCTTACTTTACAGCATTTTTTCACACCTGCCTAAAACTTTTGCACAGTACTATATATATATATATATATATATATATATATATATATATATATATATATATACAGTGCCTTATGAAGTATTCGCCCCTTGAACTTTTTGACCTTTTGCCACATTTCAGGCTTCAAACATAAAGATATGAAACTGTAATTTTTGTGAAGAATCAACAACAAGTGGGACACAATCATGAAGTGGAACGAAATTTATTGATATTTCAAACTTTTTAACAAATAAAAACTGAAAAATTGGCGTGCAAAATTATTCAGCCCCTTTACTTTCAGTGCAGCAAACTCTCTCCAGAAGTTCAGTGAGGATCTCTGAATGATCCAATGTTGACCTAAATGACTAATGATGATAAATAGAATCCACCTGTGTGTAATCAAGTCTCCAGATAAATGCACCTGCACTGTGATAGTCTCAGAGGTCCGTTTAAAGCAGAGAGCATCATGAAGAACAAGGAACACACCAGGCAGGTCCGAGATACTGTTGTGGAGAAGTTTAAAGCCGGATTTGGATACAAAAGTTTTCCCAAGCTTTAAACATCCCAAGGAGCACTGTGCAAGCGATAATATTGAAATGGAAGGAGTATCAGACCACTGCAAATCTACCAAGACCTGGCCGTCCCTCTAAACTTTCAGCTCATACAAGGAGAAGACTGATCAGAGATGCAGCCAAGAGGCCCATGATCACTCTGGATGAACTGCAGAGATCTACAGCTGAGGTGGGAGACTCTGTCCATAGGACAACAATCAGTCGTATACTGCACAAATCTGGCCTTTATGGAAGAGTGGCAAGAAGAAAGCCATTTCTTAAAGATATCCATAAAAGTGTCGTTTACAGTTTGCCACAAGCCACCTGGGAGACACACCAAACATGTGGAAGAAGGTGCTCTGGTCAGATGAAACCAAAATCGAACTTTTTGGCAACAATGCAAAACGCTATGTTTGGCGTAAAAGCAACACAGCTCATCACTCCTGAACACACCATCCCCACTGTCAAACATGGTGGTGGCAGCATCATGGTTTGGGCCTGCTTTTCTTCAGCAGGGACAGGGAAGATGGTTAAAATTGATGGGAAGATGGATGGAGCCAAATACAGGACCATTCTGGAAGAAAACCTGATGGAGTCTGCAAAAGACCTGAGACTGGGACGGAGATTTGTCTTCCAACAAGACAATGATCCAAAACATAAAGCAAAATCTACAATGGAATGGTTCACAAATAAACATATCCAGGTGTTAGAATGGCCAAGTCAAAGTCCAGACCTGAATCCAATGGAGAATCTGTGGAAAGAACTGAAAACTGCTGTTCACAAATGCTCTCCATCCAACCTCACTGAGCTCGAGCTGTTTTGCAAGGAGGAATGGGCAAAAATTTCAGTCTCTCGATGTGCAAAACTGATAGAGACATACCCCAAGCGACTTACAGCTGTAATCGCAGCAAAAGGTGGCGCTACAAAGTATTAACTTAAGGGGCTGAATAATTTTGCACGCCCAATTTTTCAGTTTTTATTTGTTAAAAAGTTTGAAATATCCAATAAATTTCGTTCCACTTCATGATTGTGTCCCACTTGTTGTTGATTCTTCACAAAAAATTACAGTTTCATATCTTTATGTTTGAAGCCTGAAATGTGGCAAAAGGTCACAAAGTTCAAGGGGCGAATATTTCATAAGGCACTGTATATATATATATATATATATATATATATATATATATATATATATATATATATATACAGTACTGTGCAAAAGTTTTAGGCAGGTGTGAAAAAATGCTGTAAAGTAAGAATGCTTTCAAAAATAGACATGTTAATAGATTATATTTATCAATTAACTAAATGCAAAGTGAGTGAACAGAAGAAAAATCTAAATCAAATCCATATTTGGTGTGACCACCCTTTGCCTTCAAAACAGCATCAAGATTCAATTCTTCTAGGTACACTTGCACACAGTTTTTGAAGGAACTCGGCAGGTAGGTTGGCCCAAACATCTTGGAGAACTAACCACAGTTCTTCTGTGGATTTAGGCAGCCTCAGTTGCTTCTCTCTCTTCATGTAATCCCAGACAGACTCGATGATGTTGAGATCAGGGCTCTGTGGGGGCCATACCATCACTTCCAGGACTCCTTGTTCTTCTTTACGCTGAAGATAGTTCTTAATGACTTTTGTTGTATGTTTGGGGTCGTTGTCATGCTGCAGAATAAATTTGGGGCCAATCAGATGCCTCCCTGATGGTATTGCATGATGGATAAGTATCTGCCTGTACTTCTCAGCATTGAGGAGACCATTTATTCTGACCAAATCCCCAACTCCATTTGCAGAAATGCAGCCCCAAACTTGCAAGGAACCTCCACCATGCTTCACTGTTGCCTGCAGACACTCATTCGGTATCGCTTCTCCAGCCCTTCGGCTAACAAACTGCCTTCTGCTACAGCCAAATATTTCAAATTTTGACTCATCAGTCCAGAGCACCTGCTGCCATTTTTCTGCACCCCAGTTCCTGTGTTTTCGTGCATAGTTGAGTCGCTGGCCTTGTTTCCACGCCGGAGGTATGGCTTTTGGCCGCAAGTCTTCCATGAAGGCCACTTCTGACCAGACTTCTCCGGACAGTAGATGGGTGTACCAGGGTCCCACTGTTTTCTGCCAGTTCTGAGCTGATGGCACTGCTGGACATCTTCCGATCATGGCGGGAAGTAAGCATGATGTGTCTTTCATCTGCTGCAGTAAGTTTCCTTGGCCGACCACTGCGCCTACGGTCCTCAACGTTGCCCGTTTCTTTGTGCTTCTTCAAAAGAGCTTGGACAGCACATCTGGAAACCCCTGTCTGCCTTGAAATGTCTGCCTGGGAGAGACCTTGCTGATGCAGTATAACTACCTTGTGTCTTGTTGTTGTGCTCAGTCTTGCCATGGTGTATGACTTTTGACAGTAAACTGTCTTCAGCAACCTCACCTTTGTTAGCTGAGTTTGGCTGTTCCTCACTCAGTTTTATTCCTCCTACACAGCTGTTTCTGTTTCAGTTAATGATTGTGTTTCAACCTACATATTGAATTGATGATCATTAGCACCTGTTTGGTATAATTGTTTAATCATACACCTGACTATATGCCTACAAAATCCCTGACTTTGTGCAAGTGTACCTAGAAGAATTGATGCTGTTTTGAAGGCAAAGGGTGGTCACACCAAATATGGATTTGATTTAGATTTTTCTTCTGTTCACTCACTTTGCATTTAGTTAATTGATAAATATAATCTATTAACATGTCTAGTTTTGAAAGCATTCTTACTTTACAGCATTTTTTCACACCTGCCTAAAACTTTTGCACAGTACTGTATATATATGTTTATTTAATTAATTTTGTTTAATGTATTTATTTATTCATTTTTCTATTTATTATTGTAACAGAGGATGTGTTATGTGTGTGGGTCGTCAGACACAGAGCATTGGTGTTGACACGCTGATTTATTTTTCAACACAGTGCTGACACTAGGGGCTGTGCTGGAGGCAGTCTCCTCCTCAATGGCGGTTGGGACAGTAGCTCCTCCTTTAGCCCTCCGGATGGCAGTTCCTCCTTTTTAGAACGGTATCTGCTCCTCTGTATGACATCAGCTCCTTGTTATGGACGGAACACCTCCATTGGCTCTCAGGACAGCAGCCACTCCTGTGTCCGTGGGCGGCAGCCCTTGTCTCTCCAAATGCCTCGCCCACGCCCCCAGTTGCTCCCTCAGCAGCGCCTTGGTGTCTGCTGATTGTCAGCTGGTTCTGCCTGTGCATCCTGGCAGCCAACTGCTCTGTGCCAATCCTGCCTTGACTCAGGACCAGAGATGCCCACCACTGCCACCTATGTAATCTGAAATGAACGTAGGAAATAGCATACCGACCTGGGTATTTATACCAAAGAAACCCCTCACCCCAAAATGACACAGTCCATACACGGTAACCGACAAGGTCAATGTGTATAAATAAAATGGTATCACATTTCACAAGTGAAAGTTATAAAAACTGCATAACAGTATATACTACACTCGATCATTCCCTCTCTCCACAGAATAACGGAAGCCAGATGGGACCCTCCTGTGACCCTGGTGAACAAGACACCTTGCATTAAACAAGGACAGTGTGTATGATTGCAGTTCAAACGTGCACTGAGACAACAGGCACGGCCAAAAGGCTTTGAACTTACGTCCTGCGGCTGGAGTCGTGGAGACCCATATGGAAACCTGAGCACCATCTTTCAATGAAGAAAAGGAGAACAATAGCATCTTATACTAAACGAATCAAGCATGAACTCTGATCACAGACTGTGTGCCAGTCACCAAAAGAATGGCTGGATAACACCTATTTCTTGATGAATAACTATAACATGAGCAGTCAAAATCGTATTTGGAAATCAATTTGAAATATAACACTGACATCTTGCAAAAATGACCAACCAAGGGAGTGCCCAACAAGAAAAGGCACCCCCCTAATGGAGGAAGACATCATTATTGGTCCAGAGTGTAAAAGTGTTTTGAATAATGTAAATATGGTATTGACACATGGTATGTTTAATCTCAGACAGTGGTTACAAAGAAAGGATAGTGATATGGTGCACAAAGCATGCTGTTATGAAACTAATACACATGTGGTATGGCAACGTCCTGCAGTCACCCCAATTAACACAAACATAACCACTCACCTAGTATGTGAAATGTTTGCAGTTAATTAATAACTGTCTATCATTTGATTGACTTAATCCAATGCCATAGTGATCAAACAGTGCTGTGGTCACGACATTAAAGAGCATCACTTAAGCTATGATTGGCAGACAAAATGGAAATATTGCACAGGATTTTGAAAATCTTGTTCCAACCGACTATAGGTAGAAAGCCATCACTACAACTGTGCTCACGGATCTCTCGCCCCGAAACCAAAGACCGGGGAGAGTCCGAGACCCGAGGATGCACCGATTCCAGGATAAAGAGCAAATTCTCCATCAGGCAAGAGGAAAGGGTCCCCTGATGTATCATGGAGTGGGTGTCAGCTATTAGTTAATTATATTCTTATTTTACGCTATTTCCTTCTTCCAAATAGAACTGTTTTTATTGTATTTCTAGAACGGATGAAACATGTAACTAAGGCTAACCTCCTGAGCTTGTCAGAGAACCTGGGAGTGTGCGGCGCCACTGCAGTTTATCGAACGCTGTTGATTTACTGACTGATTTCTATGTGCAGTAAGCGCTCCTGTGCACTATATACTGTGCGGCTCTGTGACAGGGAGCGTGAGGATCTGAGCTGCAAATCTCCCTCCTGACCCAAGAGGGCACTAAGCAGAGGTACTTGCACGCCTGTTCAGAGACAGGCCGGCTTGGAGAGAGGGGTGGAAAAGGAAGTCAGCCATCTTGGTGCAGGGCGGAATGACCATATTAGGGGACAAGATTACTGTGATCAGCTGTGCTGCATTAGACAACTGGCAGGTGTGCTGAGTCACGCTGATCATGGGGTGGAGTCTCCTAGTATATAAGGGCTGTCATTCTGTAAGTGCGAGGCCCTTTGAGGTAATACTAAACCTGGGTTGCTGTGCTGTGTGTTTGGTTTGTTGGTTTTGTTTGTTTGTGTTCTACGTGTTTTTGATTTGTTTATTGTCAGGATCGGGGTCAGAGTGATCCCTGATGACAAGGAGCTGCCGCACTACTGCCAACACTTTTCGCCTTGGACATCACACGCCCCGCACAACTGAACTGGACACTTCAGCACCTGAGCACCTGCAATTTCACCACCCCGAAAGTGCACCCAAAGAGCTGAGAGGGACTTGCTCTATTGGGACTTATGATTGGTATTTTTGTTGCTTTGGACTGTGCTTCCCTTTTAATAAAGTTCGCCCTCTACCATTGTGCTAGAGTATTTGCACCTCTATAAGTGACTCTGTGACGTCTGTTCCACATCCACACCCACTGCACCGTCACAGGCTCCTAATATGTATTTATGTTCATATGCTAGCTGTTTGTATGTGTGGAGGCATGCAAGTCAAGGTTTGGGCAGCTGCTGTATTTCTAATGTGTGTGCATAAATCTGTAATCCTGTGATTATCGCAGAATTGTCTTAGCTGGAATATAAAAGGTCTCAACCACCCTGTACAACGCAATAAGGTGCTATCCCACCTTCAACATCTTA
The DNA here is from genome assembly GCA_030684275.1 of Acipenser oxyrinchus oxyrinchus. Lineage (NCBI taxonomy): Eukaryota > Metazoa > Chordata > Actinopteri > Acipenseriformes > Acipenseridae > Acipenser > Acipenser oxyrinchus. The sequence continues at coordinate 10,735,189 of CM060271.1, read as the reverse complement.
AAGTGAATATTGCATTCTTGAGCAACAGAACAACAGATCATTTCCGATTACGCAAGGGATGGGTAGGGCAGATGTTCCATTCTGATACATAAAACAGTTCCTTTTGAGGCTTCTCACGTAACTTCAGACCCCAGTGGTCAATATATAATAGTTGTAGCAGACTTTATGAGACTCTGTTAATCTTGGATAATGTTTATACTTCAAATTGGGCCGACTTTGTGGTTAAACTTTTTTCCTCCCTACTAGATTTGAACACACATAAGTTGATACTAGCAGGTGATTTTAATTGTGCACTGAATCCCTCTTCTTCGGTGCCGGCTGCCCCCTAAATCAGCTTTAGTTATCCGTGATTTTCTACACACTCACAGGATCTCAGATCCTTGGAGGTTTTTTATTCCCCAATTCGAGACAGTATTCGTTTTTCTCCCCTGTCCACCACACTTACTCCCGGATTGATTACTTCTTTATTGATAATAAGTAACTCCCCTCTGTTCAATCTTGTAATTATCAAAGTATAGTTATCTCTGGCCATGCCCCACTTGTTATGGAACGTTAGTCTCAAATCAGGCTTTCCCTCGCTGCTCTTGCCGCTTTAATTCTCTTTTGCCCTCAGATCAAAGTTTCGTTCAATTTATTTCTTCCCAAATAACCCTCTTCCTGGAGATTAATAACACCCCACGGATCTCCTCTGCCACTTTATGGGAAACTCTGAAAGCTTTTTTAAGGGGGCAAATAATTTTGTACTCCAACAATCAAGTAAACATTACTTAAACAGATTGTCTGAATTTACAGATTTTATTTTGAAAATAGATGAGAAATACCTCTACAAAAAAAAGTTGGCCCTTCAAACAGAGTTTGATTTATTGTCTACAAAAAAACTGAGCAGCTATTACTTAAATCACGCTATACATTTTATCAACATGGAGACAAAGCCAGTAGGATTTTAGCACATCAACTCCATAAAGGGGAAGTGTCTAACCTTATTTTAAAATTAAGGTGAAATAAAGAGAGACAGACATACCATCAATTTCCAATTGTTCTGCTATTTCTTGACACATGCGTCCTTTTTATTGTCTTTATAACCACAGACACTGACATCATAAAGAACATTATATTTTACGACTTTAATAATTAAATTCTCATTTATGTAGATTTTTTTTTTATTTCTGTGGTAATCTCGGCGTGAGCGAGACACTGACAGTCTGACAGCCGCTACCTTTGACCTTATTTCTGATTGGTCCATTGCTTTGCGTAGTAAAATACAAATAAAACAAATGTATTTCTATATTTGCTCGCTTCATTCACGCCACTCGCATCGCTTGTGTTGTGCATTACTCCATTTAAATCAATTGTTTTAATTATTTTTGATTTGCAAGCTCGCGTCCGGTGTGCATAGCTCTTAACATGCAAGCCCAGGCCCATTGACGTGTTTGATTTGGCATTATATGTTACAGAGCTGCGCTTACACTCCGACTTTTAAGACTGTGTTTGTTAACATTTATGTATTTAGCTAAATCTGTTCTTTTTTTGTTTAATCTCGGGAAAAAATACTCGATTTACATTAATCCAGGAACATTTTCTTTACACTTATTGACACTGTTCACTGCAGTTTCACTGACACACTCGCCACTTCAAACATAATTTCTCCGGTTCTAGAGTAATCGTTAATGGCTCATTTGAAAGGTAAGAACTTGGCCTAATTAGCTGTCATTTATGTATTTATTTAAAATGTTCTATCTTTTTTTTTTTTTTTTAAACAGAACTGCCTCTTTAGTCAGTCGCGCCCCCCTTAGTGACACTCCACGACCCCAAATTTGTGCACCACTGGCCTAGAGAATGCTCTACCTTCTATTATTTCGTTGGATCAGACGGGGTTTGTTAGGGATAGGCAGTCTTTCTTTAACCTCCACAGTCTATTTAATGTGATATATACTCAATCCACTTCACAATCCCACAAGGTCCTTGTCTCTCTAGAGGCTGAAAAGCCATTCGATTGAGTTGAATGGGATTATTTATTTGCCACCCTATATAAATTAAATTTAATAATTAGTATCTTGGATTTATATGCAGATGACCTTTTACTATATATTTCTGACCCTGCTTCTTCTCTTCGACATGCCCTGCTTATTATGGACATCATCTGCAAAATCTCGGGGTATGAAAATTAATCTGAACAAAAGTATAATGTTTCCTATTACCTCAGATGCTCATCAGTGCTGTTTTGACAATTACCCCTTCACAATTTCACATACGTTCACATATCTAGGAATTATAATTACATGTTCCTTTCAGTGCATTCCCCTGTTCATAGTAAAATCCTTTTTTAACACTCTCGGTCTCATGATTTCCTCATTTACATGGAACAAGAAGCAACCTTGAATTGAAAAGGATCTAAATCATTGGGTGGACCTGCGCTGCCTAATTTCCAGTCGTACTATTGGGCGGTGAACATTCATGCTCTGACATTCTGGAGGCAGTCCCACACACACACAGCAGTCCACCCCCGCGTGGCTGGCAATTGAAGCAGATTCCTGCATTTTCTCTTCTCTTTTGTGTTCCCCCCTTCCTCTATCCTACTCTCGCCTCAGTGTCAATCCTGTTGTTCAGAACTCATAAACATATGGGCACAGTGCAGACGATACTTCGGCTCACGGTCTATACTTTTACTTGCACCATTGCATACAAATCACCTGTTCCCCCCTCATTGAAATATTCAGCCTTTGGTAGTTGGCATCGTTCTGGTATTGAAACCCTTAGAGATCTGTACATTGGTAACACCTTTGCCTCCTTTGATCAGCTGTCTAATAAATTTGACCTACCACTTATACATTTTTTTCATTATTTACAGGTTAGGGACTTTGTACGTAGTAGATTGGTTGACTTTCCATTATTACCTGAATCCCTACTACAGTATAATCCTACCAACAGAGGTGTAATTTCTAACAGATATAACAACCTGCTTGTGCAAAACAGCCCCTCTTTGGACCCTTTGAGACGTCGCTGGGAGCAGGATCTCTGTGTTTACTTCTTTGACGATAAGTGGGAGTCTATTCTTCGAAGGATGCACTCCTCCTCAGTCTGTGCCAGACACGGATTAATACAATTAATTAAAATAATACATTCTATACATCTTTCCAAACAAACTATCCAAAATATATCCGGAGGTGAACCCAACCTGTGACAGGTGCAAGCAGGCTCTAGCCTCTCTTATTCATCCCAACCTGTGACAAGTGCAAACAGGCTCCGGTCTCTCTTATTCATCTCAACCTGTGACAGGTGCAAGCAGGCTCCAGCCTCTCTTATCCATATGTACTGGGCCTGTCCTCAGCCTACTCCCTTCTGGACCTCTGTCTTCAATTCTTTGTCTCAAATATTACAGATCTCATTTGACCCTCACCCACTTACTGCTTTGTTTGGTGTTCCCAGTGATGTCTCGTTGCTCAGTCCTCAATCTAATGCTGTAGACTTTGTTACCTTATTGGCTCGGTGACTAATTCTGCTTAATTGGAAGCAACCTGCCCCACCCTCCCATCTCCACTGGTAGAGGGACCTAATGCATTATCTTCAATTAGAAAAAAATAAAATATACATTCCGTGGTTCTACAGAAACATTTTAAAATGTGGCAGCCTTTTCTAAATGCCATTGACCATCTTTAGCCATCATGGAACAAATAGCCTTTACCTGTGCAACTACAAAATATACAATTAGAACCAGCTGTGTCAATATGCTTATGACTTTCTCTTACCTCCTCTTTCTCTCTTTTCTAGCTCTTGTACTTTCCTCTTTTCACAATATTCTCTTTTTTATTATACTGAACCTATTTGTTTGAATATGTTACTTCTTTTTGTATGCAAGAAAATTTCAATAAAGAGAGTTATAAAAAAAGGAATCAAGAACTCCACAAGACCCTTATAGACAGTGCTCTGATCATCAGGAATAAATAACTCTACAAGACCCTTAGACAGTGCTCTGATCATCAGGAATCAAGAACACAAGACCCTTATAGACAGTGCTCTGATCATTAGGAATCATGAACACAAGACCCTTAGACAGTGCTCTGATCATCAGGAATCAAGAACACAAGGCGCTTATATCAAGAACTCCACAAGACCCTTATAGACAGTGCTCTGATCATCAGGAATCATGAACACAAGACCCTTATAGACATAAAGTTTTGGAATGGCCTAGTCAAAGTCCAGACCTAAACCCCACTGAGATGTTGTAGCAGGAGCAGTTCACCCCACAAATGTCACTGAGTTGAAGCAGAGTTCTGCATGGAGGAGTGGGCCAAAATTCCTCCACGGTGTTGTGAGAGACTAATCAATAATTACAGGAAGCGTTTGGTTGCAGTTACTGCTGCTAAAGGTTATTGAGTCTAAGGGGGAGATTACTTTTTCACACTGGGGCATTGGGGGTTGCATAACTTTCTTTAATAAATAAATGAAATATGTATCAAATGTTTGTGTTATTTATTCACTCAGGGTCCCTTTTATCTAATATTAGGTTTTGGTTGAAGATCTGATCAAATTCAGTGTCACAAATATGCAAAAATGCAGAAAATCAGACAGGGCATACTTTTTCACGGCACTGTATGTAATGTTATCTTGGTAATAAAGTGTAAGATCTGTGTAAGATCACCTTGTTTTTGTCTGTGCTCTGCACTACTGAGTCCCTTTTCTTTTCTGGGTCTGCTAAGTATCTCATCTTATATTGGAGCTGGTTGTTCTCTACTATGAAGTCTCTGTCTCTTTTTTGCATTTAGTCTCCAATCTAATTCTTATGTTGGGTTCTCTCAAGCCCCCATGAGCCCTGCAATTCATATATTTAAAAAAAAAAGATTTGTCAACATATTTATATTTTAAAGCATGCAATAAACTGCATGTTTTAAAATAATGTTGCATATATGTATTAGAAACCATGTTTTAAAATATATTGAATATTTCAATTTTTGAAGAGGGGACATCTATTCAGGGATAATTAGTAAGCACAGGGTTTGAGTGGGCTATGAGCAACACATACCCCCCAATAGTCATTTGAATCCCTAGAAAAGGGATAACATTTGGGACTGTACTTGTGAGAGGACTGTGACAGGGTGGTGCAAGGGATGAGGCCCAGAGACAGACTGCATTTCAAACAAAAGACTTATTAAATAAAAGACACAAAATAAACAGGCACAAGGGCCAAACAAAAGGTTTTTTAAAACACAAACAATAAACACAAAGTAAAACTTACAGAAAATAAATCTTCCAGGCTGAGCTTTGCCCAACCCCTATCCCTAACCTTAACTGTTATACATGTGATAACATCAGAACTTAGAGGAAGTGCATGACATATTCAGCTGGAAAAACCGCCCGTCTTCTGGTTTTGAAAACAACAGCATTAATTTTAATATCCACCCCCACCTCCAGTAGTGCACCCCCTTGCTGTGAACACTGCACCCACACACACAGCATACTTCTCATTTTGCAGAGTTTCACTTGCTGATTAGTGTTAGTAGGTTCAAAGTCATTTAATAAAACAAGAACAATATATATAAAAGATACTGTATGTATAGCCTTTAAAGATGGTTTCATTTTTTAATGTGACATGATAAAGTTTACTCAAATGGCTGAATGTGATCTTTGAAACTATGTGGAGTAAGCACGTTATTCCCAAGGAATGAGAACTAAAGTACATTTGAATATTGCAGCCTGGGATTCCAAAACATCCACAAATCATGTCATATCACAATTTAGGCCGGGCCTTACTGATAAGGAAATGGTAAGCATTGCTGTGTGTGACAAGTGCATTACACATGCAAAAGAACCAGTCTGGCTCATTGTATACATTGCTATTAAAGGAGTGCCAACCAGTGTTTTGAAATCTTTCTCCTTTACTTCATAGCACCAGCAGTATTATCAATAGACCCCCATTAATTCTGTTCTTTGCATTGCTTTGGAATTATCGGGTGTCTCATGCTTATAACCCTCGTCTCATCACATCTGGTTCCAATATTGAGGCTTCAGGGTGTAATGTGTTGACCCCGTGAATTTGACTCTCCTGTCAGCAAAGTTGCTTCAGTGTTGCATCAATGTTTCTTGTAAAATGTGATGCAAGTATTTCCGTGCAGCCTGTTGAAAGCAGACAGTTGCACTGCATTTGCAGATTGCGTGTGTTGCCTGTTTTTCTGCTTTTAAAATGGGCGTCTTGGTTCAGCTCTCAAAAACTTCTGTTCACGCAAACCCCTTTGAAAGCAGGCACTGTCTATTTAGAAGAACTTCGGAAATGCCACCCATCAATTGTGAAACTGACGCATAGGGGAGTAATATAGAATAAAAGGTCAGGTGGAAAGTCAAGTGTATGGCACAGGTAAACCAGATGAAGATCTCGAGTTGGACACACAATTGGAAACACTTTGGATATGTTCAAAAGCACAGTCCTGTGGAAATCGGCTGTCACTCACGGGGCAGACTATGACTGGTACAGTAGTATGTTACAGACAATGGGAGTCCTGATAAGATCACTCTATAGCTTGTCCAAGTGTTACAGAACATACTGCAGGGTATCTGTATTATAGCGGTATATTTTTTAACATATTGCCGACTCTTTTGAATTTTTAATCACAAACCATGGGTCGTAAATCAAATGGGCAACTATTTTATCAAAATTTACTTGGAAGCGTTCGCAAGGAGAATGAGAATTTCTCTTCTATAGATCACAGTGTATCCAGATTATCCTCCCTCCTGCAGCAAGGCTGGTTTTCTGTTCCCACAACACACCACTCACTTCAATCAGAGTGTCAGGATTGTTGCAGGAGGGAGCATGAACTGGAAACACTGTGATGTCTAAGAGAAAAATGATCTTTCTCCTAGAGAACTTTCACAAATGTTAACCTATAGGTGGGGTTCAGGGGGAGGAGCTAGGCACCAACAACCTATCATCTGCTGTCATCAATTAAATCTACCTTATTTAAACATTAGTCACCTCTACCTATCTGTCTTGTGTTTTTTCGTTTCCTCCTCCTCCCTCCTCCTCCTCTAGCATCTCAACCGCCTTTGCATCGGTCTCCTCTGGGGGGTTAGTGATTCCACTTTCTCCAACCCTTTGTTAAGCTCCGCTTCATTTACCTCATAGAGGAGGGTTCTCCATGAGTCAGAGGGACCCCGGCCAAACCCTTCCATCTGCATGTATGCTTCTTTTGGGATTCTTCTTTCAGGTCTGATGCCTCTATGCGAGGGTCCCCAAGCGGTGGCATCCCTCATGTTTGTCGGGTCTCCTCAAAGACGGTGGCCCCTCTCCTGTTTGTCGGGTCTCCTCAGCCACGGAACCCCCCTTCTATTATGTTGGGCTTTGAAGAGGCGGAACACCACGCATTACATGTTTTAACAGATACTAACTTTATGTTTTCTTTCCGGTTCGCGAGCCTCTTCGTATGTCGGGTAACCTCGGAGACGGTGCCCCTCTCGTATGTCGGGTCACCTCAAAGACGGTGGCCCCCCTCCTGTTTATCGTGTCTATCGATCAAGTAAATGTTGGGCCTTGAAGAGGCGGAGCCCCTCTCTCCTTGTGTATATGTTCACTAACTCTGTCAATAAACACTACCAGGTGGCATAGCTCCGCCCCGTGAAGCAAAAGTTGAAAAAAATGTATTCCCTAGTTGATTTACCTATGATGTGTGACAAAAAACAAAAATATCAAAACTATCGGGAATATGCTGAAGAGAATTGGACACTACGGGATACAGCAAAGGTAGATAATGTGTTTCAGTGAATCACTGCAGGGGTTCCGTAACCCTTTACATTTAGATACAGATCCAGACACCACATGCAGTCCTAAAGTTTACTTTGTCAGGAGTTTTAAAATCTCTCAGCCAGAGTAATTCATGTTTGACTTTTGATGATGGTTGCAAAGAATTAATGAAATAATAATAATACTTGCAGGTGTATTTAGAGTCCCCTGTCTTTAGCAGAGTTGTATAATATGCTAATAAATAAAAAGACACATTAATTGCTAGGGGATTATTTTGGATAATCTAAAGCAGCAATGGTTAAAAGAAATAAACAAGTGATATCTGACCAAAATGATTTTTATTAATGTTGGTAAACCCTCCCCGTGCACCACTCTGTAGTTTATTCCCAATATTCTGCTTAGCAGGAGTCTCAAAAGCAACGACCAGAAAACATAACCATTAACAACATAAAACAAAAGGACAGGGCACATTTTTTTTTACAGTAGATGTCACCGTGTCCTATAAAAAAACAAAAAAAAACATTCTGAATCATTAAAACAAATCCAAATTAAAACAAAAATGCTGTGCCAGATTCAGTAACATGTTTCTGTCAGTGAACATTTTCCCTGTAGAGAGGAGCACCCCCACAGTACTGAGAAAAAGACAAAAACAGACAAGCATTCCTCTGTTTAGCAGCAGTTGCAGTGAAGCTAGTTTCAAGATAATCCTAAATCTGACCTTTTAAACCAGTTAAATAGGTCTCTCTGCCCATGTCCCTCCTGTTGTTTCTTTGTCTGGTTTGCTTATCTGGCATTATGGATTAGACTCCTCGATCTGAAAGTCTGTCCAGTTCGACCTAGCCGCAAGAGAACGTCTCGGCTTCCTCTTCAACGTGCCTGCACCAATAAAAAAATACCAAATATTGGACAATTCCTCGGCTTCTTAATACTCTGTTCTCCAGGAAGATTTCATACAGCGCTGGTGCTTCCCGTGAGGATCTCCTTGCTAAACCAATCCGATGCATCAACCTCTATGTCTAAGGACCCATCTCCCGTTGGCGATGCCTCCGCAGTTCAAGCTCCTCCGTCCGGGTCGGGTTCTCCTGACATCATCATCAAGTCCCCCATTCATGCCAGCTCTGTTTCCAACGCGGACATCCTCCAAGCCCTGCAATTGGTTCAAGCATTGGCCTCCGGGCTGGACAAATGCCTCTCTTACCTGGAGTGCTGTCCCGTACCTCTCGGTCCATCGCGGACCACACTGCATCTGCGCAGAAATTACTAGGTCTCCTGTCTACCACAATCAATCCAGTAGCGCTGGCTGTTGCCTTTATCGACCACCCAGATAGAGCTTTCATAAGTTATATTATTACAGGACTCAGTGATGGCTTCCCCACTGGTATTTTAAATCCTCCCTCTGTTCCCCACATTTGCAGTAATCTAAGATCAGCTCTAAACCATCCCGATTATATTGGTCTTTTGCTCAAGAAAGAGGCTTCCAAAGGTTTCATGATGGGCCCATTTCCTGAACCCCCCTTCCCGCCATTCCACATTAGTCCACTAGGGGTCGCAATTCGCAAATATTCAGGCAAGAAAAGGCTCATTATTGATCTATCCTCACCTCATTCAGGTTCTATTTCCAGCATCACTGACCTATTCTCCCTATACTATACCAGAATCGATGATGCTATCCATTTCATTAAAACAGCAGGTCAGGTGTATGGCTCTCTAAGGCTGATATCACAGATGCATTCAAAGTCATGCTCATTCATCCTTCCCAGTGCCATCTCTTTGGAGTTCAATGGAAACAGCAATTTTATTTTTAAGTTCGCCTCCCTTTCAGTACTAGAAGCAGCCCTCACATTTTCAATTCCTTATGTGAAGCATTGTGTTGGATTCTCCTAAATAATTGTCTCCCCAAGACAAACTGCATCGAATTACAGATGTTTTAAATTCCTATCAGGACAGAAAATCTTGAACCAAACGCAAACTTCTCTCTCTACTGGGTCATCTTAATTTTGCTACAAGGATCATACAGCAAGGCCGATCATTCGTTTCTTATCTCTTGAAATTAGCATCTTCTGTATTTGAAATGCATCACCACATTAATATCAATGCTGGATGCCGGGATGATATCACCCTATGGTCTTGCCTCCTCTCCAAATGGAATGGCATTTCCTTATTCTACAATGACTCAATTATCTCTGTGGACTCTCTCGGTCTCTATACCACTGCTGTCCCTTCTTGGGGCTTCGGTGGTATCTCGTTCCAAGTGGTTCAAAAAACATAAATCGCTGACTCTCGTTTTAATTTTCAGAAATTTCATGCACTGTTTACAGGAGACCCCCTACCACATCCATGCCCAGGGTTCAAGGACCTCATCTGCTCCGTGGGATTCAATGGTCTGCTCCCAAACCTTCATTGAAAGAATGTCTCTAACTGATTACCAGTGCAAAAAACTCTAATTTTGAAGTATTGAAATGTAATTTTAGAACCTGGAGGAAGGGTAACCCTTGGTTTCCCCTAAGGTAACCCCTAAGGTTTCCCCATATCTCCTTGGTGAGTAGGGTTTTTTTCCTTACCTGAGCGCTGGGTGGTTTAGATTTGCAAGGTGGGGGAGGCTTAGATGTCCTCGTTCTTTTGGGGGAAGGTGTCCCGAGTGCCACTTGTTCTGCCCGCTGGCAGAGTCATTCTTAATCACTGTACTGCATTCATCATAGCTCAGCCAGCAAGATCTCAATCTCATCTTGCATTACTGTCGTGCTGGACGATTGGTCAAGTGCATAGTTCATTTACAACGTACTATTGATGGACTTTACCCACCGTGTCTCCCTAATCGCGGGCTGGGTGGTTAACCATGCAATCAAATGGTGGCAGCCTTATCTTTTGGGAGAAGGTTGCCCAAGAAGGTGGCCCAAGTGCCACTAGTCATTCTTAATCACTGTACTGCATTCATCATAGTTCGGCCAGCATATGGACGGCTATCGAGCCCCAGTGGATAAGGCAATGGGCCAAATTATAAATTGTATTACAGCCTTGGCAAATGTTAGCATTAGAACTGAAACTAAGCACATCAAATTCCATTCCTTTATTCCATGTCCAACCTTCGTGATTTCTACTCACTCGTGACCATTTGAGAATTTGGACCCTCAATTTGTCAGCATTACCTGCACAGAGAAGCAAGCTTTTCCACTATTCAAGATATACTTTTTTTGGTTTTATTTTTATTTGAGTTTGTAAATGTTCTGGTAGTTGCTCTAAAACCACAGAATATTTCTGGTGTTAAGGCTGCACTTTGCTACATCATGTTGTGTCACAGTACAGCCTACACTAAAAGACATTCTAAAACCACAGAATATTTCCGGTGTAAGGTTGCACATTTCTACATCATGTTGTGTCACAGTACATCCTACACTAAAAGACATTCTAAGGCTGCACAATACGATTAATCTGTTTACTGCAACACTGCTTCAATTAACTATGACAAAACAGATACTGCTTCTGCAGCGCTTATCAATTCAAACACAAGACTCTTTATGCAGGTAGCAGTTAATTCTCAGCTAAAATACCCCCAGTTCTTTACACAGCAATACGTATCAAGTTAGTGGAGACATTGGGATTAACTCTAGAGATGAACTGCAGCTGGCCTCTTACCAGGGTACCCAACTATACAGAACTAGAGCTCGCTCACTGCCACTGGCCTGCCATCTCTAACAGCAGCTTCCTTCAGATTAACTAGTTTAAAACATGCGTTGGAAAGGGTTCAACTTTCACTGCTTTCTTTCTATCAAAAACACTAACATACAGTATGAACACCCAGGAGCCCACAGTCACACACACCAAACTGTTACTGCTGCCTGATTCATCCTGGCTAGGGCAGTGCTGACACCTGCTGTATATTATTTGAGAGTCTTTACAGTAAAATGTTTTAACTCCTTGTTAAAGCTCACACCTCACACATACCGTTTTGTTTAATCATGCTGCTTCTGAAAAGTGCACACAGATTAATTAGTAGGACTTCAAAGATACTCCAAAAACCAGAGGAATTCCCTTTAACATGTTTTAAGTTGTTAGGTATTAAAAGTGTGTACTACACAGCACAAAACAAAGCTTTTCATTGGTTGCCCTTGTCTGCACAATTATTGAGTGCCAACTAATAACAATCTGACAGTGATGTCATATAGAAACTTACTAAATAAAACCACTCATTGATTATTTGTCTTGCCTTTCTTTTATCTGTTTAATTTCATTTCACTGATTTCGCTTGCTGTTCTTCTGTAGTTTGTTTAAGCAACAGCCTAATTCCTTTGGACTGTGCGTTACGGTAATGAAGGCTGGTTGCACCAACAGAATTAAAAGAAACACCATTTTATCTTACGGTCGGTGTGACTGTGAAATGGCTGTAGCCGTCTGGGGTTTGTGAACTAGAGACTCAGACGTGTTGGTTTTGTGCATTTAAGGAAACGTTTGTTTAAATGGACTGTGTGTGTTTGGAAAAAGCAAACCACATGGACTGTGAAAGTTTCGTTTCGGTATACTGTGAGCCCTGCTGGCTATTGTGTATAACGTGGCTCTGTTATTCACCTGAACTCGGTTCGGTATACTGTGAGCCCTGCTGGCTATTGTGTATAACATGGCTATGTTATTCACCTGAACTCGGTTCGGTATACTGTGAGCCCTGCTGGCTATTGTGTATAACATGGCTATGTTATTCACCTGAACTCGGTTCGGTATACTGTGAGCCCTGCTGGCTATTGTGTATAACATGGCTATGTTATTCACCTGAACTCTGTTCGGTATACTGTGAGCCCTGCTGGCTATTTGACAATAGCAAATTGCTGATACGCAATCATTGTAATGTCTCCGCTATCTACAGGGTATTTGTTTCCCCTACAAGCTTTTTTTTTTTTTTTTGGCAACCTAATCAGTAACAAGTCAGCTTTCATTCTGATGAGATTTCATTTTGGCATGTGTCACAAATCTCCACCCATTTAGCTTACTGCGATATGAAAACAGCGATGTGGAGTAATATTATTTTCTTTAGTGCAGAGAAATTATCTGAATATTCTTACAAACATTGCTGCACATTAATTTGAAGGCAAAGATCCACATCTGTGTCTAAAATGGCAAGTGATGTGTGGGATTAACACAACATCAACAAAGTGATGCTTCAGATTTGGCAAGTGAGTCAGAATTGGGGGATACAGATGCAGGTAATGCACATCACTCGAAAATGCTTCACACTTTCCAGACACGGGCCAAACTTGCAAGGGAAGGAAATGTTACGTAGAGAAGGAAATGTTACGTAGAGAAGGAAATGTTACGTAGAGAAGGAAATGTTACTCAGAGAAGGAAATGTTACGCAGAGAAGGAAATGTTACGCAGAGAAGGAAATGTTACTCAGAGAAGGAAATGTTACGCAGAGAAGGAAATGTTACGCAGAGAAGGAAATGTTACGCAGAGTGATCAACATTTTGTTGTGATCCTATTTTCTGTTATGAGGAAAGTAATAAAAGAAAAACTATTTTTTTTCTTTTTTCTTTTTTGTGCAACGCCCCCTTTTCCACATTTATTTCTTGAAGAGTTTATTTAAGTTACATATGACAGTTTTCACTTGTGTGCACAGCTTAAAAAAATAAAAAAACCTCTAACACTATTACTTTATGAAAATGTGTCATCTGCCACTTTGTTTATTGTGAAGAAACTGCAATGGCAGGGATAAAAAAAGAAAAAGACAGTCTACTTTTGTAATGTTTCTGCCTAAAATACACACATGAAAATTTGTAAACTTTCTTATGTTCTTGCACACCACTGTAAGTGTACGTACTAACTCAGTATTCTACAGTTACATCTCAGTAAAGAGCGGTAAACGGGGCTCAAATTGATTTTTTGCTGTGGGGCTCGTGACATGCTATGTACGCTACTGCAAATGAGAGTGTGTATGAAGAAAGGAGCACAAACCTTCATTTAATACATGTTTTGGATTTATAATTACAGTGCACTCCATTTATAAGAATCACATCCCTCTCATAAGCGGTCGATTCTTAAAAGCGGCCCGATATGATTACAATTAGCAAAAGCGTGCCTCCGCGCATCAGCAGTTTAAATACAGTATACAATTGTTAATGGTGCTCAATCACTGAGGTCAATACATCAAAACAAGTCCTCGTGGGCAAGCAGCTTGTTATATGATTACAATTATGTTTACTCAAGGCTGCAGAATCCTATTTTGATTTCCATTACATGAGAGTAGATGTCAAAACTTCATGCTGATTTGAACTTGGCTCTCGCCAAGATAAGCACCGACGTAGCTTTACAGTAAACTAATGTGATCCATCTGTGTCTCCATCCATTGGCATTTCCTTCCATCTGATGATGTAGATATCCTTCTGCCTGGTGTTAATGGCTGAAGTGTAATGCTGGCTCCAGGGATCAGCTTATTTAGCCTCCCCAGCACATCAGCACACACAATGGCTGCGATGCTGGCTCTGGGGATCAACCACAGTGCGGTCTCCCCAGCGCATCAGCATGACAACCATCTGGATTGAGCTAAGTAGGGTACATCTCTGGGGTCTTCAAGTGGGCACCTTCAATCCTCTGTGTTTCGTCGACTAGCCCACGACACCTCAAAAGGGCTTGACGGTGATTCTGGCGTCCCAGCATCACCCCCCTCAGTCCCCCACTCAACTCAGCCCAGCTTACTTACCCGTACATCAACGTTGCTTTCTTTCTATTGTGCTTGAGATCCCCAGCCAGAATCTTTCCGTCTCAACCACAGCCATTTGCTGCTCCTTTCTGCTGCTTCAGATAAGTTCTTCACTGTGCGATGTAATTCTTGACCACTGAATCCGATGTCTCTGAGAAACCGGGTTGTGGAGTGTGCCACAAATCCTCGACAACCCACCTCCACTGGGTAAACCCGGACTCTCCATCCTCGCTGTTCCACTTCCTAGTTGAGCATACCAAAGTTTCTTCCTCTCATATGCCTCATTCACAGGCACTGTTAACTCTACCAGATGACCAAGACGTGCTGATCCAGACCATAAGACAATGTCTGGTCGAAGGTTATTGGTGGCAATCTCAGGTGGAATAATAAGCCATTAACCAACATCTGCCAGCATTTTCCAGCTTCTAGCAGCTTCCAGTTGTCCTGGGCGAGGCTTGGTTTTTACACCTTTTCTTGGTGGTTGCTCTCCTGGACGGAGGAATATTGGCTTTTGTGTGTAATGCTTTGGTGGAACTGGTGGAAACTTATTGGTCATGTTACACTTGTCTTCCAATGCAAAGACCAAACATCGCAGCACCTGGTCATGGTGCCAAGTAAACCGTCCTTGGCTAAGACTCACCTTACATCCTGTCAAAATGTGCCTTAATGTTGCAGGTGATGAACACAAAGGACATGAGGGCTCCTCACCCACCCAGAGGTTTAGGTTCTGTAGTGATGGGAGAACATCATATGTTGATGAGGAAACTGATCGTGCTCTGTTCCATTGTCCATTGGTCTTGTCAGCCAATTTTGCGTTGTTCCACACTGTCTCATCTCATCCATTCTCCCTGCTTGGCCTGGGAAATGGCCTTTACGCACCTCATCCTCTCCTCCTGCTTTTGCACTTCGTTGACTACCAGCTTCCTGCGTTGAGCTGGGGCTGCCTTGTGCCATGTAGGAAGAGCTGAACTGAGACCAAGGCCTCCTCTTCCATGCTGAACTTGCCCCGTAATATCACCGATTCGAAGGGCAGCCTTTGCATCTTCCACGACTTTCTTTGCCACCCACTTTCTTCCAGTTTTCAACACAGGTGCTGCCTCCCTTATGCATTTGTCACTTGACTCTACTAATGTAATTTCCAGTCGGACCTTGGCACACTTAAACTCCTCGGTTAGAGCAGAGACTGGTAGCTGCAGTATTTCTTTACCATAAAGTCCCACTCTGCTGAGGCAGTGTGGAACTCCCAACCATTTCCTGACAGATGAACTGATTAAAGCTTCCAGCTTCTCTACTGTTGTCAAAGAAACCTTGTGCACAGTCAGTGGCCACAGCAGCCTTGGCAGTAGACCAAAATGAAAGCACCAGAGTTTTAGTTTGCCTGGTAAAGCGCTGCTGTCTATGCTCTTCAACCCTTCCACCACTTGTTGTCTAACTTCTGCCACACGAACTGTGTCCTTTAGATCCCCGTCGTACCATCTCTCAAGACTTTTCACTGGCTTCTCAGACACTGTTGGTATTGCCTCACAATTAATGTAGAACCTTTTATCTACTACTTTACCTTTAATTATAGAGATGCTCCTTGATTTAGTGGGCTTGAATTGCATTCATGCCCATTCAATGTTATTGGTTAATTTGCCCAATAACCGATTAGTGCAGGCTACTGTTGTAGTCTTGGTTGTCATGTCATCCATGTATGCTCGAATTGGTGGTATTCGCATTCCAGAAGCCAAGTGCTCTCCTCCCACTACCCATTTTGATGCCCTAATAATTACTTCCATTGCCATGGTAAAAGCCAATGGAGAAATGGTGCATCCTGCCATTATTCCAACTTCTAGGCATTGCCATGTAGTGCTGAATTGTGAAGTTGAAAAACTAATCTCCAAATCTCCAAAGTAGGCTTTCACTAAATTTGTTATTGTCATTGGTACACTGAAAAAATCAGATCACATTGATGTGTTCTAAGCATCCTGGGAAACCTGGAATGCCCGGTTTTTGTATTGAAGTGTCAATGAAGCAGTTCTTTAATAGGTAAGTTGACAATCTCTTAGCAATAATGCTTGCCTTCTACGTTTAATAGGGAAATAGGGCAAAACTGACTGATGCTTGTAGAATCTTTTCCTTTTGGTATAAAGACTCCACCTGCTCGACGCTGTGCGGTGTTACGTGTAATGGCTTTTGAATTAAAATGACATTGCAGTACAGTATTTTACTGTCTTATATCTGCATACCTGCCAACTTTTGAAAATACCAAATATCAAATATATATATATATACTTTTTTATTTTTTTGCGCAGCGGCAGGTGCAGAATTAAGATATATACAAACCCTTTTTTTAAAAAAACTTTACTGTTTCCCCTGTAAAGCAAGCGAGAGGCGGGAGAATCATGCCCTAAATCCGGGGAGGGTCTGCTTGGCAGGTATGTATCTGTTCTCAAAACACCCCATCCTAAGCACAAACACCGAAATAAATGCTGGAGAAAAAACAATTGTGCACCTTTGGAAATACATAACATCAAAAAATATGAATACCCACAAAAATATAGCTATTGGGACGAAGCAGGTCATTATTAGGCATCCCTATCTGTATGGTGTGTGGTTATTTTATTATTGAAACACTGCTAAAACATGAAGGTGTTTATTTTTCTGCGCATGCGCCAGAATACGCGACTGTGCTGAGGAAATACAATTTTTCATAATAATTACGTACTGTCATAATTTCCCAATGTTGCCGTTTTCTCCAAGAGGGCTTGGCAGAATTTAAATTTGAAAATCTGCCAAAATCAGCGAAATATGGCACAGCTCCATTGACTCTCAATAGAATTTTTTCTCCTGAGCTCATCTCTCTTGGCACGCAGTGTGATTGAAGTACACTAGTAGTACAGGCGGAGTTGAGTATCTTGTTACAACTTCCGTGTCTCAGCGGAGAACTACCCACACCCTAAGCAATGTTAACTTACACTTGCCTGTAAAAAGACAATTGTCTGACCAGCGTTATCATCGCCTCCTTCAGAAGTAACTGCACATTTGACAGGTAAGTACAACTACTATTTCTGTTTGAAAGTGCTTTCCCCATATGAAAACAATCAAGGTTTGAGCTACGGCACACATAATTACTCAGTTCAACTGCAAATACTGTATCTTAAAAAGCCAAGGGACCCGAAGCAAAAGCTATAATCCTAGATATAGGGATCAGTTCAATTCACGGAAATTTAAAAGGCTTTTAAAGTTGAAATGTTGACTTTACAAAAGTTGAATTGATTTTCGAGGTTAGGTATCTGCATTTTTCTTTAACTTTCTGATTTTTAAAAAGCAGTCGCATTTGTAGAAGAGGTGTTTTGGAACTATCAACACATTGTACAGCTTTCCTGCGTAAGTATGTAAGAAAATAATATTGTTGTCAAACTAATTTCAAAGATATTTAATATATGCACAGGTTAAGTCACCACAGTGAGATTTTTAAAACATAAAAAAATTTAAAAAGTATATATATATATATATATATATATATATATATATATATATATATATATATATATATATATATATATATATTATTATTATTATTGTTACTGTTTCCTGTTTTTCTATATTTCCATAAGACTAAAGACTGTCCAATAAGCTTGATTGCAACATTCAGTGAGAATATCTGATCTAGAACTAGAGGGAGTTTTGTGTGTTGTGTGTGTTGTGAAGCTACTCATCCATTGTCCAATACAAAGATAACTGTGTTCCAAAAATGTATCTCTAACTATTTTTCTTTAGGCGTAATTCCTGAAATGGCGTGATGACGATTACATCTATGGCCAAAAGTTTATGAGACATAAAAAAACAACAACTATATGAACATAATTTAGATATTTTATTTAACATCATGTAATCAATTAAACTACAAAATGATACTGCAAAAGTCTACCAGAAGCCATAATAGTAATCTGTACTTCATGTTCAAAAAACTAAAAAAAAATCAGTTTTTCGTTAAGTAAATGGAAAACTACAAAGCGGTATGTAATTCAATATGTTAACATAATATTATTCAGTAGGTTTCACATACATGTCAACCCCTAAGTGTTCTCTCCAAAAAAAAAAAAACCCTAAGTGTTCTTTTAAAAAAAAAAAAACTGTAGCTAGTCATGAAAAGAAAATACTGTCTGCTTTTGCTCCTTTTGTGGAGACGAAATTAAAAAAAGAAATAGTCTGGGTACACCACACACTAAAAAAATGACATTTAACAGTGAATGTGATCTGGTTTAACATGTAAATCATAAAAAAAGAATACATCTACACATATTTCTTTGTAAATACTGAGAATTTGTTTAATATACTTTTTTTTAAAATTGATTTTCAGTTTTAATAAAATCTTCAGTTAGTGTGAGAATGTTATTATTATTATTATTATTATTATTATTATTATTATTATTATTATTATTATTATTGGTCAACATTATTAAAACAAAGAAGCGTTATTTTACAGAGAAACGAAACCAATGTGTGGCGCTCCCCGTCACTTTGATCAAAATTTAGGTGAAATAAAGAGATAGTCATACCATCAATTTCCAGTTTTGAGACAACAAGGCAATTCTATCTTTGGAGTAAGGGGGGAGTTTGCGTAGCAGCTACAGGAATACAGAATGGTAATGTACATCTACCTCTTCATGGTGCACCCCAAAAATGAAATAATACGCTTGGACAGTTGTATTGGATTTACCGCTGTATCTTGTATAAAGGGGTTTTGCAGCCTCGCAAACAATAACAAACTTATGCACAAACATGAGAATCCATTGCACGGCCGTGAGACTCTGAAAATTGTGAAAAACCGTGAGTTTCACGGGTAAACCTTGAGACTTGTCATCCATGGTTTCATTAGACTTTATGAAGCAAAATGTGTTAATTCTATAGGGTGATGCAAAACTTTTGGCCAAAGCTGTGTGCTTAGAATCATATGATATAATTGGGATATGTGAAAAAAGGGTTACTTTGTAAATAGTTTCTGATTCACTTAAACTAGAAGCCATGAAAACACTCATCAGCTCTTCATTTAATATTTATGGTTTGTAAAAATGCTGACGCTATATGAGGTACCCTGGCGCTAGAATCTAACACCCCAGCACCAAATCTGCACCCCTGATTAAATCACAGCGCACACACTTCAGGGTTGTTCATTATAGCTGCTCTGGCAGTAATTGTACCTGAAGCTGCTCTGCGTGCACATGCTGACTCACGACACATCTAAAAGTATTAAGCATGGGGCCATGCCGGATTGTGCAAGATGGGCCGAACGGCCACCTCTCGTTTATAAACTTTCTTATGTTCTTATTTTGAGATGTGTTTTGACTAAAAATACATCTAAACACAATACTGAAAGTTCACGTCAATGAATAAATGAATAATAGTGTAAGTAAACACACAATGAATAATAGTGTAAGGAAACACACAATGAATAATAGTGTAAGAAAACACACAATGAATAATAGTGTAAGGAAACACACAATGAATAATAGTGTAAGGAAACACACAATGAATAATAGTGTAAGGAAACACACAATGAATAATAGTGTAAGGAAACACACAATGAATAATAGTGTAAGGAAACACACAGACAAAACTAAATGAAAATCTGACGCATGTGCAGATCTCAAAATAAGGCATGGTGCAAAATTCGGCACAACCCTGTCAACACTTTACAGACGGTCAATTGTGCCAAACTTAATGCAGCATGCAAATAGTGTTTGGCACCTAAACGCAAATCAATGGAATAAAATGATTAAATAATACTTTAGTGTGTGGTGTTTGCCTATGGCACTGACAATGCTTGGTATGTATGGAGTGTATTGTATCTTCATATAAAATAAACTGGGTTACACTGTGCTTTATTTTAGCAGTATTAGCAATAACAAGTATGTCTCTGCAAGCTTTCCATACGAGAATCTTCTTTTAAATTCCACAATATCACAGTATGGAAATTGTTATGAATATTGTTTGTATGATAATATTGATATTGGTGCCCATCACTAATAATAATAATAGCTCCTGAAAACTCAAAAGAATTCTGTCAATGATCTCCTGGTGTGTTAATGTTGAACACCTTGAGCACCTTGCTGTAAGACTGGTAATCATTTCAGAGGCGCCGCCAACTTGGGGGCCAATGGGGCGGACCCCTACTTTTACTCAGAAAAAATAAAGCTGCAACATTTTTTTTAAATGTCCTCTGTGTGGCGCTGTGTGTATTAACATGCTTTTTTTCATAAACTGGGATTCATTTAAATTGTCAAACATTTTCTACTGGTCATACTATTACACACCACACCTGGGACAAGTATATTTATATTTTAGATTGAATTTATAAATATCAAATATTTCAAGATTTTGTCCATACTTAAATATTTATTTGAAAATATTTTAATATAAAACTAAATAGATGTTCATATAAAACTTAATGTGTTATGTTCCACATCATTGTAACACATTTATAAATACATTTGAAACACAAATCGAAATAGTTGAATATTTATAAATATTCATAACATTATTTGAAATATTTAATTATTTATTTATTATTATTATTAGTTTATTTAGCAAACGCCTTTATCCAAGGCGACTTACAGAGACTAGGGTGTGTGAGCTATGCATCAGCTGTAGAGTCACTTACAATTACGTCTCACCCGAAAGACGGAGCACAAGGAGGTTAAGTGACTTGCTCAGGGTCACACAATGAGTCAGTAGCTGAGGTGGGATTTGAACCAGGGACCTCCTGGTTACAAGCCCTTTTCTTTAACCACTGGACCACACAGCATCCTATCAAATAAATTTGAAATATTTTAATAAAATCAATATTTATCCCAGGTCTGCTACCACACACCCTCCTCAAACTTTAACTTTTTGCCTGATTAGATGTGGCCAGTGAACACTTAAACATATTACAAGTCAAATTAGAAGCTTAGGCTGACATTCGGGGGAGGGATTATCGAATGATTGCTATCCCATTAGGATTGTCGAATGATTGCTCTCCCTTTAGGGTTATTGAATAATTCACTAGATCACGTCCTTGTATGCTATATACATCTCCGATAAACTTACCTTGGTCATTGCAATCCAGTTGTAATCCTACCCTCCACCTCCCCAGCTTCCACATTAATGCAGGCAGTCCCCTTGTCAGGGGGGAAGGGCGTGGCTTCATCATGGTCCACCCTGCTGACCTGGCATTGACAGATCAGTTCCTCTGTTCAGAGGGAGGTAGCTTCATTATGGTCCACCCTGCTGACCTGGCATTGACAGATCAGTTCCTCTCTTCAGAGGGAGGTGGCTTCATCACGGTCCACCCTGTTGAACTAGCATTGCCAGATCAGTTCCTCTGTTCAGAGGAAGGTAGCTTCATTATGGTCCACCCTGCTGGCCTGGCATTGACAGATCAGTTCCTCTCTTCAGAGGGAGGTGGCTTAATCATGGTACACCCTGCTGACACATGGCAGCACTATCACAGGTGCCGGCCCCCCCCTGACACATGGCAGCACTGTCACAGGTGTCGGCCCCCCCTGACACATGGCAGCACTGTCACAGGTGCAGGCCCCCCCTGACACATGGCAGCACTGTCACAGGTGGTGGCTGTACCCTGCTGGCCCCCGCCTGCACATGGCAGCACTGTCACAGGTGGTGGCTGTACCTTGCTGGCCCCCCCCTGACACATGGCAGCACTGTCACAGGTGACAGACCCCACCTGACACATGGCAGCACTGTCACAGGTGGTGGCTGTACCCTGCTGGCCCCCCCCTGCACATGGCAGCACTGTCACAGGTGGTGGCTGTACCTTGCTGGCCCCCCCCTGACACATGGCAGCACTGTCAGAGGTGCCGGCCCCCCCCTGACACATGGCAGCACTGTCACAGGAGGTGGCTGTACCCTGCTGGCTCCCACCTGACACATGGCAGCACTGTCATAGGTGGTGGCTGTACCCTGCTGCCCCCCCCCTGCACATGGCAGCACTGTCACAGGTGGTGGCTGTACCCTGCTGGCCTCCCCCTGCACATGGCAGCACTGTCACAGGTGGTGGCTGTACCCTGCTGGCCCCCCTCTGCACATGGCAGCACTGTCACAGGTGGTGGCTGTACCCTGCCCCCCCCTGCACACGGCAGCACTGTCAGAGGTGGTGGCTGTACCTTGCTGGCCCCCCCCTGACACATGGCAGCACTGTCACAGGTGGTGGCTGTACCCTGTTGCCCCCCCCCCTGCACATGGCAGCACTGTCACAGGTGGTGGCTGTACCCTGCCCCCCCCCCTGCACATGGCAGCACTGTCAGAGGTGGTGGCTGTACCTTGCTGGCCCCCCCCTGACACATGGCAGCACTGTCACATGTGGTGGCTGTACCCTGTAGCTCCCCCCTGCACATGGCAGCACTGTCACAGGTGGTGGCTGTACCCTGCCCCCCCCCCCCTTGCACATGGCAGCACTGTCACAGGTGGTGGCTGTACCCTGCTGGGTCCCACCTGACACATGGCAGCACTGTCAGAGGTGCCGGCCCCCACCTGACACATGGCAGCACTGTCACAGGTGGTGGCTGTACCCTGCCGCCCCCCCCCCCTGCACATGGCAGCACTGTCACAGGTGGTGGCTGTACCCTGCTGGCTCCCACCTCACACATGGCAGCACTGTCACAGGTGGTGGCTGTACCCTGCTGGCCCCCCCCTGCACATGGCAGCACTGTCACAGGTGGTGGCTGTACCCTGCTGGCCCCCCCCTGACACATGGCAGCACTGTCACAGGTGGTGGCTGTACCCTGCTGGCCCCCCCCTGACACATGGCAGCACTGTCACAGGTGGTGGCTGTACCCTGCTGGCCCCCCCCTGCACATGGCAGCACTGTCACAGGTGGTGGCTGTACCCTGCTGGCCCCCCCCTGCACATGGCAGCACTGTCACAGGTGGTGGCTGTACCCTGCTGCCCCCCCTGCACATGGCAGCACTGTCACAGGTGGTGGCTGTACCCTGCTGGCCCCACCCTGACACATGGCAGCACTGTCACAGGTGGTGGCTGTACCCTGCTGGCTCCCCCTGACACATGGCAGCACTGTCAGAGGTGCGCTGCTGCCCCCTGACACATGGCAGCACTGTCACAGGTGGTGGCTGTACCCTGCTGGCCCCCCCCTGACACATGGCAGCACTGTCACAGGTGGTGGCTGTACCCTGCTGGCCCCCCTGCACATGGCAGCACTGTCACAGGTGGTGGCTGTACCCTGCTGGCCCCCCTGCACATGGCAGCACTGTCACAGGTGGTGGCTGTACCCTGCTCCCCCCCTGACACATGGCAGCACTGTCACAGGTGGTGGCTGTACCCTGCTGGCCCCCTGACACATGGCAGCACTGTCACAGGTGGTGGCTGTACCCTGCTGGCTCCCCCTGACACATGGCAGCACTGTCACAGGTGGTGGCTGTACCCTGCTGCCCCCTGACACATGGCAGCACTGTCACAGGTGGTGGCTGTACCCTGCTGGCCCCCCTGCACATGGCAGCACTGTCACAGGTGGTGGCTGTACCCTGCTGGCCCCCCTGCACATGGCAGCACTGTCACAGGTGGTGGCTGTACCCTGCTGCCCCCTGCACATGGCAGCACTGTCACAGGTGGTGGCTGTACCCTGCTGGCCCCCTGACACATGGCAGCACTGTCACAGGTGGTGGCTGTACCCTGCTGGCCCCCCTGCACATGGCAGCACTATCACAGGTGGTGACTGTACCCTGCTGGCCCCCTGCACATGGTAGCACTGTCAGAGGTGGTGGCTGTACCTTGCTGGCCCCCCCCTGACACATGGCAGCACTGGCACAGGTGGTGGCTGTACCCTGCTGGCCTCCCCCTGCACTTGGCAGCACTGTCACAGGTGGTGGCTGTACCCTGCTGGACCCCCCCTGCACATGGCAGCACTGTCACAGGTGGTGGCTGTACCCTGCCCCCCCCACTGCACATGGCAGCACTGTCACAGGTGGTGGCTGTACCCTGCTGGTCCCCCCCTGCACATGGCAGCACTGTCACAGGTGGTGGCTGTACCCTGCTGGCCCCCCTGCACATGGCAGCACTGTCACAGGTGGTGGCTGTACCCTGCTGCCCCCTGCACATGGCAGCACTGTCACAGGTGGTGGCTGTACCCTGCTGGCCCCCTGCACATGGCAGCACTGTCACAGGTGGTGGCTGTACCCTGCTGCCCCCTGACACATGGCAGCACTGTCACAGGTGGTGGCTGTACCCTGCTGGCCCCCTGCACATGGCAGCACTGTCACAGGTGGTGGCTGTACCCTGCTGCCCCCTGCACATGGCAGCACTGTCACAGGTGGTGGCTGTACCCTGCTGGCCCCCCTGCACATGGCAGCACTGTCACAGGTGGTGGCTGTACCCTGCTGGCCCCCCTGCACATGGCAGCACTGTCACAGGTGGTGGCTGTACCCTGCTGGCCCCCTGCACATGGCAGCACTGTCACAGGTGGTGGCTGTACCCTGCTGGCCCCCTGCACATGGCAGCACTGTCACAGGTGGTGGCTGTACCCTGCTGGCCCCCTGCACATGGCAGCACTGTCACAGGTGGTGGCTGTACCCTGCTGGTCCCCCTGACACATGGCAGCACTGTCACAGGTGGTGGCTGTACCCTGCTGCCCCCTGACACTTGGCAGCACTGTCACAGGTGGTGGCTGTACGCTGCTGGCGCCCCCCTGCACATGGCAGCACTGTCACAGGTGGTGGCTGTACCCTGCTGGCCCCCCCCCTGACACATGGCAGCACTGTCACACATGGCAGCACTGTCATAGGTGGTGGCTGTACCCTGCTGCCCCCCCCCTTCACATGGCAGCACTGTCACAGGTGGTGGCTGTACCCTGCTGGCCCCCCCCTGCACATGGCAGCACTGTCACAGGTGGTGGCTGTACCCTGCTGGCCCCCCCCCTGCACATGGCAGCACTGTCACAGGTGGTGGCTGTACCCTGCTGGCCCCCCTGCACATGGCAGCACTGTCACAGGTGGTGGCTGTACCCTGCTGGCCCCCTGACACATGGCAGCACTGTCACAGGTGGTGGCTGTACCCTGCTGGCCCCCTGCACATGGCAGCACTGTCACAGGTGGTGGCTGTACCCTGCTGGCCCCCCTGCACATGGCAGCACTGTCACAGGTGGTGGCTGTACCCTGCTGGCCCCCTGCACATGGCAGCACTGTCACAGGTGGTGGCTGTACCCTGCTGGCCCCCCTGACACATGGCAGCACTGTCACAGGTGGTGGCTGTACCCTGCTGGCCCCCTGCACATGGCAGCACTGTCACAGGTGGTGGCTGTACCCTGCTGGCCCCCTGCACATGGCAGCACTGTCACAGGTGGTGGCTGTACCCTGCTGGCCCCCCTGCACATGGCAGCACTGTCACAGGTGGTGGCTGTACCCTGCTGGCCCCCCTGCACATGGCAGCACTGTCACAGGTGGTGGCTGTACCCTGCTGGCCCCCTGCACATGGCAGCACTGTCACAGGTGGTGGCTGTACCCTGCTGCCCCCCTGCACATGGCAGCACTGTCACAGGTGGTGGCTGTACCCTGCTGGCCCCCCTGCACATGGCAGCACTGTCACAGGTGGTGGCTGTACCCTGCTGGCCCCCCTGCACATGGCAGCACTGTCACAGGTGGTGGCTGTACCCTGCTGCCCCCTGACACATGGCAGCACTGTCACAGGTGGTGGCTGTACCCTGCTGGCCCCCTGCACATGGCAGCACTGTCACAGGTGGTGGCTGTACCCTGCTGGCCCCCTGCACATGGCAGCACTGTCACAGGTGGTGGCTGTACCCTGCTGGCCCCCTGCACATGGCAGCACTGTCACAGGTGGTGGCTGTACCCTGCTGGCCCCCTGCACATGGCAGCACTGTCACAGGTGGTGGCTGTACCCTGCTGGCCCCCTGCACATGGCAGCACTGTCACAGGTGGTGGCTGTACCCTGCTGGCCCCCCTGCACATGGCAGCACTGTCACAGGTGGTGGCTGTACCCTGCTGGCCCCCTGCACATGGCAGCACTGTCACAGGTGGTGGCTGTACCCTGCTGGCCCCCTGCACATGGCAGCACTGTCACAGGTGGTGGCTGTACCCTGCTGGCCCCCTGCACATGGCAGCACTGTCACAGGTGGTGGCTGTACCCTGCTGGCCCCCCTGACACATGGCAGCACTGTCACAGGTGGTGGCTGTACCCTGCTGGCCCCCTGCACATGGCAGCACTGTCACAGGTGGTGGCTGTACCCTGCTGGCCCCCTGCACATGGCAGCACTGTCACAGGTGGTGGCTGTACCCTGCTGGCCCCCCTGCACATGGCAGCACTGTCACAGGTGGTGGCTGTACCCTGCTGGCCCCCTGCACATGGCAGCACTGTCACAGGTGGTGGCTGTACCCTGCTGGCCCCCCTGCACATGGCAGCACTGTCACAGGTGGTGGCTGTACCCTGCTGGCCCCCTGCACATGGCAGCACTGTCACAGGTGGTGGCTGTACCCTGCTGGCCCCCCTGCACATGGCAGCACTGTCACAGGTGGTGGCTGTACCCTGCTGGCCCCCTGCACATGGCAGCACTGTCACAGGTGGTGGCTGTACCCTGCTGGCCCCCCTGCACATGGCAGCACTGTCACAGGTGGTGGCTGTACCCTGCTGGCCCCCCTGCACATGGCAGCACTGTCACAGGTGGTGGCTGTACCCTGCTGGCCCCCCTGCACATGGCAGCACTGTCACAGGTGGTGGCTGTACCCTGCTGGCCCCCCTGCACATGGCAGCACTGTCACAGGTGGTGGCTGTACCCTGCTGGCCCCCCTGCACATGGCAGCACTGTCACAGGTGGTGGCTGTACCCTGCTGGCCCCCCTGCACATGGCAGCACTGTCACAGGTGGTGGCTGTACCCTGCTGGCCCCCTGCACATGGCAGCACTGTCACAGGTGGTGGCTGTACCCTGCTGGCCCCCCTGCACATGGCAGCACTGTCACAGGTGGTGGCTGTACCCTGCTGGCCCCCTGCACATGGCAGCACTGTCACAGGTGGTGGCTGTACCCTGCTGGCCCCCCTGCACATGGCAGCACTGTCACAGGTGGTGGCTGTACCCTGCTGGCCCCCTGCACATGGCAGCACTGTCACAGGTGGTGGCTGTACCCTGCTGGCCCCCCTGCACATGGCAGCACTGTCACAGGTGGTGGCTGTACCCTGCTGGCCCCCCTGCACATGGCAGCACTGTCACAGGTGGTGGCTGTACCCTGCTGGCCCCCTGCACATGGCAGCACTGTCACAGGTGGTGGCTGTACCCTGCTGGCCCCCTGCACATGGCAGCACTGTCACAGGTGGTGGCTGTACCCTGCTGGCCCCCCTGCACATGGCAGCACTGTCACAGGTGGTGGCTGTACCCTGCTGGCCCCCCTGCACATGGCAGCACTGTCACAGGTGGTGGCTGTACCCTGCTGGCCCCCCTGCACATGGCAGCACTGTCACAGGTGGTGGCTGTACCCTGCTGGCCCCCCTGCACATGGCAGCACTGTCACAGGTGGTGGCTGTACCCTGCTGGCCCCCTGCACATGGCAGCACTGTCACAGGTGGTGGCTGTACCCTGCTGGCCCCCCTGCACATGGCAGCACTGTCACAGGTGGTGGCTGTACCCTGCTGGCCCCCTGCACATGGCAGCACTGTCACAGGTGGTGGCTGTACCCTGCTGGCCCCCCTGCACATGGCAGCACTGTCACAGGTGGTGGCTGTACCCTGCTGGCCCCCTGCACATGGCAGCACTGTCACAGGTGGTGGCTGTACCCTGCTGGCCCCCTGCACATGGCAGCACTGTCACAGGTGGTGGCTGTACCCTGCTGGCCCCCTGCACATGGCAGCACTGTCACAGGTGGTGGCTGTACCCTGCTGGCCCCCTGCACATGGCAGCACTGTCACAGGTGGTGGCTGTACCCTGCTGGCCCCCCTGCACATGGCAGCACTGTCACAGGTGGTGGCTGTACCCTGCTGGCCCCCTGCACATGGCAGCACTGTCACAGGTGGTGGCTGTACCCTGCTGGCCCCCCTGCACATGGCAGCACTGTCACAGGTGGTGGCTGTACCCTGCTGGCCCCCCTGCACATGGCAGCACTGTCACAGGTGGTGGCTGTACCCTGCTGGCCCCCCTGCACATGGCAGCACTGTCACAGGTGGTGGCTGTACCCTGCTGGCCCCCTGCACATGGCAGCACTGTCACAGGTGGTGGCTGTACCCTGCTGGCCCCCTGCACATGGCAGCACTGTCACAGGTGGTGGCTGTACCCTGCTGGCCCCCTGCACATGGCAGCACTGTCACAGGTGGTGGCTGTACCCTGCTGGCCCCCCTGCACATGGCAGCACTGTCACAGGTGGTGGCTGTACCCTGCTGGCCCCCCTGCACATGGCAGCACTGTCACAGGTGGTGGCTGTACCCTGCTGGCCCCCCTGCACATGGCAGCACTGTCACAGGTGGTGGCTGTACCCTGCTGGCCCCCCTGCACATGGCAGCACTGTCACAGGTGGTGGCTGTACCCTGCTGGCCCCCCTGCACATGGCAGCACTGTCACAGGTGGTGGCTGTACCCTGCTGGCCCCCTGCACATGGCAGCACTGTCACAGGTGGTGGCTGTACCCTGCTGGCCCCCTGCACATGGCAGCACTGTCACAGGTGGTGGCTGTACCCTGCTGGCCCCCCTGCACATGGCAGCACTGTCACAGGTGGTGGCTGTACCCTGCTGGCCCCCTGCACATGGCAGCACTGTCACAGGTGGTGGCTGTACCCTGCTGGCCCCCTGCACATGGCAGCACTGTCACAGGTGGTGGCTGTACCCTGCTGGCCCCCTGCACATGGCAGCACTGTCACAGGTGGTGGCTGTACCCTGCTGGCCCCCCTGCACATGGCAGCACTGTCACAGGTGGTGGCTGTACCCTGCTGGCCCCCTGCACATGGCAGCACTGTCACAGGTGGTGGCTGTACCCTGCTGGCCCCCCTGCACATGGCAGCACTGTCACAGGTGGTGGCTGTACCCTGCTGGCCCCCCTGCACATGGCAGCACTGTCACAGGTGGTGGCTGTACCCTGCTGGCCCCCCTGCACATGGCAGCACTGTCACAGGTGGTGGCTGTACCCTGCTGGCCCCCCTGACACATGGCAGCACTGTCACAGGTGGTGGCTGTACCCTGCTGGCCCCCCTGCACATGGCAGCACTGTCACAGGTGGTGGCTGTACCCTGCTGGCCCCCCTGCACATGGCAGCACTGTCACAGGTGGTGGCTGTACCCTGCTGGCCCCCCTGCACATGGCAGCACTGTCACAGGTGGTGGCTGTACCCTGCTGGCCCCCTGCACATGGCAGCACTGTCACAGGTGGTGGCTGTACCCTGCTGGCCCCCCTGCACATGGCAGCACTGTCACAGGTGGTGGCTGTACCCTGCTGGCCCCCCTGCACATGGCAGCACTGTCACAGGTGGTGGCTGTACCCTGCTGGCCCCCTGCACATGGCAGCACTGTCACAGGTGGTGGCTGTACCCTGCTGGCCCCCCTGCACATGGCAGCACTGTCACAGGTGGTGGCTGTACCCTGCTGGCCCCCTGCACATGGCAGCACTGTCACAGGTGGTGGCTGTACCCTGCTGGCCCCCCTGCACATGGCAGCACTGTCACAGGTGGTGGCTGTACCCTGCTGGCCCCCCTGCACATGGCAGCACTGTCACAGGTGGTGGCTGTACCCTGCTGGCCCCCCTGCACATGGCAGCACTGTCACAGGTGGTGGCTGTACCCTGCTGGCCCCCCTGACACATGGCAGCACTGTCACAGGTGGTGGCTGTACCCTGCTGGCCCCCCTGCACATGGCAGCACTGTCACAGGTGGTGGCTGTACCCTGCTGGCCCCCCTGCACATGGCAGCACTGTCACAGGTGGTGGCTGTACCCTGCTGGCCCCCCTGCACATGGCAGCACTGTCACAGGTGGTGGCTGTACCCTGCTGGCCCCCCTGCACATGGCAGCACTGTCACAGGTGGTGGCTGTACCCTGCTGGCCCCCTGCACATGGCAGCACTGTCACAGGTGGTGGCTGTACCCTGCTGGCCCCCCTGCACATGGCAGCACTGTCACAGGTGGTGGCTGTACCCTGCTGGCCCCCCTGCACATGGCAGCACTGTCACAGGTGGTGGCTGTACCCTGCTGGCCCCCCTGCACATGGCAGCACTGTCACAGGTGGTGGCTGTACCCTGCTGGCCCCCCTGCACATGGCAGCACTGTCACAGGTGGTGGCTGTACCCTGCTGGCCCCCCTGCACATGGCAGCACTGTCACAGGTGGTGGCTGTACCCTGCTGGCCCCCCTGCACATGGCAGCACTGTCACAGGTGGTGGCTGTACCCTGCTGGCCCCCCTGCACATGGCAGCACTGTCACAGGTGGTGGCTGTACCCTGCTGGCCCCCCTGCACATGGCAGCACTGTCACAGGTGGTGGCTGTACCCTGCTGGCCCCCCTGCACATGGCAGCACTGTCACAGGTGGTGGCTGTACCCTGCTGGCCCCCTGCACATGGCAGCACTGTCACAGGTGGTGGCTGTACCCTGCTGGCCCCCCTGCACATGGCAGCACTGTCACAGGTGGTGGCTGTACCCTGCTGGCCCCCCTGCACATGGCAGCACTGTCACAGGTGGTGGCTGTACCCTGCTGGCCCCCCTGCACATGGCAGCACTGTCACAGGTGGTGGCTGTACCCTGCTGGCCCCCTGCACATGGCAGCACTGTCACAGGTGGTGGCTGTACCCTGCTGGCCCCCCTGCACATGGCAGCACTGTCACAGGTGGTGGCTGTACCCTGCTGGCCCCCCTGCACATGGCAGCACTGTCACAGGTGGTGGCTGTACCCTGCTGGCCCCCTGCACATGGCAGCACTGTCACAGGTGGTGGCTGTACCCTGCTGGCCCCCTGCACATGGCAGCACTGTCACAGGTGGTGGCTGTACCCTGCTGGCCCCCTGCACATGGCAGCACTGTCACAGGTGGTGGCTGTACCCTGCTGGCCCCCCTGCACATGGCAGCACTGTCACAGGTGGTGGCTGTACCCTGCTGGCCCCCCTGCACATGGCAGCACTGTCACAGGTGGTGGCTGTACCCTGCTGGCCCCCCTGCACATGGCAGCACTGTCACAGGTGGTGGCTGTACCCTGCTGGCCCCCTGCACATGGCAGCACTGTCACAGGTGGTGGCTGTACCCTGCTGGCCCCCCTGCACATGGCAGCACTGTCACAGGTGGTGGCTGTACCCTGCTGGCCCCCCTGCACATGGCAGCACTGTCACAGGTGGTGGCTGTACCCTGCTGGCCCCCCTGCACATGGCAGCACTGTCACAGGTGGTGGCTGTACCCTGCTGCCCCCTGACACATGGCAGCACTGTCACAGGTGGTGGCTGTACCCTGCTGGCCCCCTGCACATGGCAGCACTGTCACAGGTGGTGGCTGTACCCTGCTGGCCCCCCTGCACATGGCAGCACTGTCACAGGTGGTGGCTGTACCCTGCTGGCCCCCTGCACATGGCAGCACTGTCACAGGTGGTGGCTGTACCCTGCTGGCCCCCTGCACATGGCAGCACTGTCACAGGTGGTGGCTGTACCCTGCTGGCCCCCTGCACATGGCAGCACTGTCACAGGTGGTGGCTGTACCCTGCTGGCCCCCTGCACATGGCAGCACTGTCACAGGTGGTGGCTGTACCCTGCTGGCCCCCCTGCACATGGCAGCACTGTCACAGGTGGTGGCTGTACCCTGCTGGCCCCCTGCACATGGCAGCACTGTCACAGGTGGTGGCTGTACCCTGCTGGCCCCCCTGCACATGGCAGCACTGTCACAGGTGGTGGCTGTACCCTGCTGGCCCCCTGCACATGGCAGCACTGTCACAGGTGGTGGCTGTACCCTGCTGGCCCCCTGCACATGGCAGCACTGTCACAGGTGGTGGCTGTACCCTGCTGGCCCCCTGCACATGGCAGCACTGTCACAGGTGGTGGCTGTACCCTGCTGGCCCCCCTGCACATGGCAGCACTGTCACAGGTGGTGGCTGTACCCTGCTGGCCCCCTGCACATGGCAGCACTGTCACAGGTGGTGGCTGTACCCTGCTGGCCCCCTGCACATGGCAGCACTGTCACAGGTGGTGGCTGTACCCTGCTGGCCCCCCTGCACATGGCAGCACTGTCACAGGTGGTGGCTGTACCCTGCTGCCCCCTGCACATGGCAGCACTGTCACAGGTGGTGGCTGTACCCTGCTGGCCCCCCTGCACATGGCAGCACTGTCACAGGTGGTGGCTGTACCCTGCTGGCCCCCCTGCACATGGCAGCACTGTCACAGGTGGTGGCTGTACCCTGCTGGCCCCCCTGCACATGGCAGCACTGTCACAGGTGGTGGCTGTACCCTGCCCCCCTGCACATGGCAGCACTGTCACAGGTGGTGGCTGTACCCTGCTGGCCCCCTGCACATGGCAGCACTGTCACAGGTGGTGGCTGTACCCTGCTGGCCCCCCTGCACATGGCAGCACTGTCACAGGTGGTGGCTGTACCCTGCTGGCCCCCTGCACATGGCAGCACTGTCACAGGTGGTGGCTGTACCCTGCTGGCCCCCTGCACATGGCAGCACTGTCACAGGTGGTGGCTGTACCCTGCTGGCCCCCCTGCACATGGCAGCACTGTCACAGGTGGTGGCTGTACCCTGCTGGCCCCCCTGCACATGGCAGCACTGTCACAGGTGGTGGCTGTACCCTGCCCCCCTGCACATGGCAGCACTGTCACAGGTGGTGGCTGTACCCTGCTGGCCCCCCTGCACATGGCAGCACTGTCACAGGTGGTGGCTGTACCCTGCTGGCCCCCTGCACATGGCAGCACTGTCACAGGTGGTGGCTGTACCCTGCTGCCCCCTGCACATGGCAGCACTGTCACAGGTGGTGGCTGTACCCTGCTGGCCCCCCTGCACATGGCAGCACTGTCACAGGTGGTGGCTGTACCCTGCTGGCCCCCTGCACATGGCAGCACTGTCACAGGTGGTGGCTGTACCCTGCTGGTCCCCCCCCTGCACATGGCAGCACTGTCAGAGGTGGTGGCTGTACCTGCTGCCCCCCTGACACATGGCAGCACTGTCACAGGTGGTGGCTGTACCCTGCTGGCCTCCCCCTGCACATGGCAGCACTGTCACAGGTGGTGGCTGTACCCTGCTGGCCCCCCCCTGCACATGGCAGCACTGTCACAGGTGGTGGCTGTACCCTGCCCCCCCCCTGCACATGGCAGCACTGTCAGAGGTGGTGGCTGTACTTTGCTGGCCCCCCCCTGACACATGGCAGCACTGTCACAGGTGGTGGCTGTACCCTGCTGGCCTCCCCTTGCACATGGCAGCACTGTCACAGGTGGTGGCTGTACCCTGCTGGCCCCCCCCTGCACATGGCAGCACTGTCACAGGTGGTGGCTGTACCTGCTGCCCCCTGCACATGGCAGCACTGTCACAGGTGGTGGCTGTACCCTGCCCCCCTGCACATGGCAGCACTGTCAGAGGTGGTGGCTGTACCTTGCTGGCCCCCCCCCTGACACATGGCAGCACTGTCACAGGTGGTGGCTGTACCCCTGCACCCCCCCCCCTGCACATGGTAGCACTGTCACAGGTGGTGGCTGTACCTTGCTGGCCCCCCCCTGACACATGGCAGCACTGTCACAGGTGGTGGCTGTACCCTGCTGGCCTCCCCCTGCACATGGCAGCACTGTCACAGGTGGTGGCTGTACCCTGCTGGACCCCCCCTGCACATGGCAGCACTGTCACAGGTGGTGGCTGTACCCTGCCCCCCTGCACATGGCAGCACTGTCAGAGGTGGTGGCTGTACTTTGCTGGCCCCCCCCTGACACATGGCAGCACTGTCACAGGTGGTGGCTGTACCCTGCTGGCTCCCACCTGACACATGGCAGCACTGTCAGATGTGCCGGCCCCCACCTGACACATGGCAGCACTGTCACAGGTGGTGGCTGTACCCTGCCCCCTGCACATGGTAGCACTGTCAGAGGTGGTGGCTGTACCCTGCTGGCCTCCCACTGCACATGGCAGCACTGTCACAGGTGGTGGCTATACCCTGCTGGCCCCCCCCTGCACATGGCAGCACTGTCACAGGTGGTGGCTGTACCCTGCCCCCACTGCACATGGCAGCACTGTCAGAGGTGGTGTCTGTACCTTGCTGGCCACCCCCTGACACATGGCAGCACTGTCACAGGTGGTGGCTGTACCCTGCTGGCTCCCACCTGACACATGGCAGCACTGTCAGAGGTGCCGGCCCCCACCTGACAAATGGCAGCACTGTCACAGGTGGTGGCTGTACCCTGCTGGCCCCCCCTGCACATGGCAGCACTGTCAGAGGTGCTGGCCCCCACCTGACACATGGCAGCACTGTCACAGGTGGTGGCTGTACCCTGCTGGACCCCCCCTGCACATGGCAGCACTGTTACAGGTGGTGGCTGTACCCTGCTGGACCCCCCCTGCACATGGCAGCACTGTTACAGGTGGTGGCTGTACCCTGCTGGCCCCCCCCTGCACATGGCAGCACTGTCACAGGTGGTGGCTGTACCCTGTTGGCCACCCCCTGCACATGGCAGCACTGTCACAGGTGGTGGCTGTACCCTGCTGCCCCCTTCACATGGCAGCACTGTCATAGGTGGTGGCTGTACCCTGCGGCCCCCTTGCACATGGCAGCACTGTCACAGGTGGTGGCTGTACCCTGCTGGCCCCCCCCTGACACATGGCAGCACTGTCACAGGTGGTGGCTGTACTCTGCTGGACCCCCCCTGGACATGGCAGCACTGTCACAGGTGGTGGCTGTACCCTGCTGGCCCCCTGCACATGGCAGCACTGTCACAGGTGGTGGCTGTACCCTGCTGGCCCCCTGCACATGGCAGCACTGTCAGAGGTGCCGCCCCCACCTGACAAATGGCAGCACTGTCACAGGTGGTGGCTGTACGCTGCTGGCCCCCCTGCACATCTCAGCACTGTCAGAGGTGGTGGCTGTACCCTGCCCCCCTGCACATGGCAGCACTGTCACAGGTGGTGGCTGTACCCTGCTGGCCTCCCCCTGAACATGGCAGCACTGTCACAGGTGGTGGCTGTACCCTGCTGGCCCCCCCCTGCACATGGCATTACTGTCACAGGAGGTGGCTGTACCCTGCTGGCCTCCCCCTGACACATGGCAGCACTGTCACAGGTGGTGGCTATACCCTGCTGCCCCCCCCCCCCTGCACATGGCAGCACTGTCACAGGTGGTGGCTGTACCCTGCCCCTCCCCTGCACATGGCAGCACTGTCAGAGGTGGTGGCTGTACCTTGCTGGCCCCCCTGACACATGGCAGCACTGTCACAGGTGGTGGCTGTACCCTGCTGGCTCCCACCTGACACATGGCAGCACTGTCAGAGGTGCCGGCCCCCACCTGACACATGGCAGCACTGTCACAGGTGGTGGCTGTACCCTGCCCCCCCCACTGCACATGGCAGCACTGTCAGAGGTGGTGGCTGTACCTTGCTGTCCACCCCCTGACACATGGCAGCACTGTCACAGGTGGTGGCTGTACCCTGCTTGCTCCCACCTGACACATGGCAGCATTGTCAGAGGTGCCGGCCCCCAACTGACAAATGGCAGCACTGTCACAGGTGGTGGCTGTACCCTGCCCCCCTCCCCCCCTGCACTTGGCCGCACTTCACAGGTGGTGGCTGTACCCTGCTGGCCCCCCCCCTGCACATGGCAGCACTGCCACAGGTGGTGGCTGTACCCTGCTGGCTCCCACCTGACACATGGCAGTACTGTCAGAGGTGCCGGCCCCCACCTGACACATGGCAGCACTGTCACAGGTGGTGGCTGTACCCTGCCCCCCCCACTGCACATGGCAGCACTGTCAGAGGTGGTGGCTGTACCTTGCTGTCCACCCCCTGACACATGGCAGCACTGTCACAGGTGGTGGCTGTACCCTGCTTGCTCCCACCTGACACATGGCAGCATTGTCAGAGGTGCCGGCCCCCACCTGACAAATGGCAGCACTGTCACAGGTGGTGGCTGTACCCTGCCCCCTCCCCCTGCACTTGGCCGCACTTCACAGGTGGTGGCTGTACCCTGCTGGCCCCCCCCTGCACATGGCAGCACTGCCACAGGTGGTGGCTGTACCCTGCTGCCCCCCCACACCCCCTGTACATGGCAGCACTGTCAGAGGTGGTGGGAGGTAGATGTGCAACAACACTTCACATCCACACACTGGCTCGGCACTTTTCGCATGATAAGACCAGTATTTGAGCGGCTGTGCCAATTGATTGGCCCCTGCATTGCTCCAAATCCAGGAAGCTGCCTTTGTGAGACTGTAGACACACAGAAAAAGCAGGCCTTTGCATTGTACAAGGTCACCAGCTGTTGTGAGTATAGTTATTGCTGCAAAATTTGGCGTAATCATTACAACTGTCCCCCCTTTCATCTACGTGTGGGACAACTTACATAAGCAGATGAGGCACAGCAGATAACCTACAGAAACTCAGGGATTAGACCGTGCTCATTAGACAGTTTGACATCACATGAATGACTAAGGATGGTTGCTAGGCATAGAAATACGCTCGCTACAGTCGTCCATGTGAATGTAGAATAAAATGTTGCTGCAAACAAAAAATAACCTGTCTTTGCTGAGCGAAGTAGTCATGTGAGTAACGAGTTGAATAAAATGGGTTTCCTTATCATTTTTTGGCCGATTTTGCTTTTGATCAAAGCTTGGATGGAAAAAAGGCTACAGATTGACTCAAGATGTTATCTCTTTCAGGCTAAACATTCAGTCATGAGATCCTGCTGTTTATTCCTGCTGCTTCTGTTGTGTGCAGCACCATTAGACGGCACTGAGTTAAACCTACATGTACTGGAAGAAATTGTGGGCACGTAAGTAAATACTTAGTAAGAAATAAAAGTCTATGGGCCTCATTTACTAAGCAGCAGTAATTTGGCCAGAATTGCTGGAGGAAAATTGAGATGACTGGGCATGGTATTTCCCAAAGTGTCCTGTCCTATTTACTAACTAATTAGAAGCAAAAATACCGGTCGGAAAAATTCTAATTGGCATACAGATTGTGGGTGGCAGCAGCTCTGAAGTTGCGCGCTGTATTTATTCCATTGACAGCAGCTGAAGGAGCTTACTTACTGCTGGAGGTAGAGATACAAATATGAGACAGAAAGAGAGAGTGGTGTAAGAACTGTATAAATAGGTACCAGAATTTGGACTCAATTCAGTTGTTTGACACAATGTTACAAGATTCATTGTTACAACGTCTGGGACGCTCTGTCTGGGACATACTCAGTTATTCAATCTAATTAACACAAGAGACTACAAAATAGAGGCATTTTACAAAAAAAAACAAGATATCATACAATGCGGTATTGTCGGTGGTCATGGTATAATTATTTATACTTAAACCACTGTGGTTAATATTAATAAGCAAATCGATACCAAACAGAACATGAGTGAAATTGCAGCCAATAAACTTTTGAAAGATTCCAAAAAGGTTTTCTGGGGGCATTTTACCAAAGTAGACACTAAAACAGTAAAATTCACACTTTACAATGAAAGACTGAGCTACATGAACATCATAGGGACAGTGTTAAACCACCTACGTCACAAGCATGTATCCACCTACCTGCAGAGAGAGGCCCAGCCACAAGCCTCAGGCTCTGTTGACTGCGAGACTGAAACAGACCTGCTAACCTCTACGCACTTTGCGTATCCGCTACGCATTTTGAGTTGGTAATACGCGGGTACGCTTTTATCAGAGGTGATACGCAATAATACGTCATCCATATTTCGATCATCGTCTTTGATGTTGCCTGTAGTTAGAGAAAGTGTTGCATCTAACGTCAGGGCCGGCCTTAGGGCAAGGCAAGCAATATAGATTAACCAATCAGGTTTTGAGTTTAGTTACGTGATAAAATAACCAATCAGCTTTTGAGTTTAGTTGACGATCCAACCTCCGTTTAAAAAAAAAAAAGTTATCGTGGTTTGACTGACAGAAATTCCTACCACCCAGTTTCTTTGTATAATCACTGCCATTCTACTGTAGCCTATCAGGCTTTGCTGAGCTGACTTGCTTGAGCTGACTTGCTTGTGTTTCAACTGCCAGTTTCGGACACACTGTAGGGAGTGTGAAGTACTGTGACTTGTGAGGAAATTATTTCAAACTTGCTACAGTACCTTTGTTTTTTAATTAATGCATTAGTTATGCATTCATTTTTGTCTGGGGGAAAAACCCACTTGCGTTTTAAAAAAAAAAAACATGCTGGGTTTAGATAACTGCATCGCATGAAAAGAAAATACAGCTGAATGAGGATTTTACAAGAATGTCGAGGGAGTAAGTACAAACATTTATTATAATAATATAGTACAATATTTAAGTTTAATATTCTGTATTTGGCTCGTTGTCCTGTTTTTCACGAACGCCTGTTACCATACAGGGATGTCAGTAAAATTCGATTTTATAAAAATGAGCACAGCATTAACATTGTTAATGTGGTTAAGGTACCTAAGGCTTCTGTTTACTTTGCAAGTAGCGTACAATTACATTGTAGATAAATGCTGTTTCATTGTGCTTTAAACAAGTCATAAACGGCTGGTTTGTGATTTTATATTGAAGTTCAGTAAGATCATTAATGTAGCATTATGGATTTTGTTAACGGTAAAATATTTTTTTATGTAAGGACTGGGAATCACCGACCTGCATAAGTGTAATCCTGTTTAAATGTATAGCTAAATATTTATGAAAAAAACGGCCATACAAGTAAGCATGTTAAAGTGGGACTTAATACTACTACTACTAATAATAATAACGTAATATCAGAACTACCAACATATGCTTACTGATATTAACTTTTTATGAAGCGCTCACTACAAACGAATGGGTCCAGTCTTTTTGGTTTTTTTAATTCTCTATTAATCGCTGAAATCCATTTTACCCTCCTGTCTGGATCAGCAGGAATCCTGTTGAAGGAAACTTTATATTTCTGTCCAGAACAAAAGAATCGGGCATTACTGTAATGTTACCGCGCTAGGCATTTTGGTCATCTTCCACAGCAATGCTGACTGTGAAAGAGTGTTCAGCTTGGTGACCAAAAACAAAACCCAACACAGAGCCAGCCTGAGCACAGACATGCTAAGATCACTGGTAACACCCAAAGTCATGATGTCAGCGAAGCAGCAAGTGTGTCACACACAAACCTTTAGTGACACCTTGCTCAGGAAAGCCAAGTCAGCCACCTATGAAGCTAAACATTCAAGATCTGAAAGTGCAGTTTGACCTGTTGGATTCCTTTCTGTTCCAAACAGCTCACTTTGTGGATAGCTATTACATTTGGTGCTGACTCAGTGACTATTTACAAGTTTTTTTTTTCCTTTTTTGAAAGTGTTTTGTTTCTCTGTTTTAGAAGCTTATACATTTCAATTTGTTATGTTTTGACAGTAAATAAAATACAAACGTGGCTATTTTCTGTACTTGAAATAATTTTAAGTTGGTATAAATTAAAAAGGTTTCATCTATACTAAGGTAAACACAATTAAATTTAAACTGAAACAATCATAGCTAA
This sequence comes from Acipenser oxyrinchus oxyrinchus, assembly GCA_030684275.1. NCBI lineage: Eukaryota > Metazoa > Chordata > Actinopteri > Acipenseriformes > Acipenseridae > Acipenser > Acipenser oxyrinchus. Next base: position 10,695,186 of record CM060271.1, on the reverse strand, counting down.
TCTCATTATTTTTTTACTGAAAAATTCATACTCAAAACTCACCAGAGTGTAGCATTTAGCTGTTTTATACCCTAAAACAATTCTGGGGAAGCCCCCGACCCCCGAGATGTCTACATCAAAGAGTGCTACTCAAAAAAAAATGTCAAGGTTGGCGGGTGTGCTGAGGGTATGCCTTGCACGAGCAGCAGAAGTCCCGGCATATCACAACGAACCAGTACAGCTTGCAATTTAAAAATAATTAAAAAAAAGTTTAACTTGAGTTTTAGTTAATGGCATTCAGTGATTTAACATCTACTCTGTACTACATTATTTATAAGACTTCATGTACCAAAGCATACACCAGGACCGGGAGGTATGTACACGATTTAATATGATAGGTTACTTCATATAAACATGTATTTAGATTTTATAGTTGTCCAATGACAATATCACATTCCATTTCATACTCCCTATTACAGCACCTATCACACTCCCTATTACACTCCCTGTCACACTCCCTATCACACTCCCTGTCAAACTCCCTATTACAGTACCTATCACACTCCCTATCATGCTCCCTATCACACTCTCTATTACACTCCCTGTCAAACTCCCTATTACAGTACCTATCTCACTCCCTATCACGCGCCCTATCACACTCCCTGTCAAACTCCCTATTACAGTACCTATCTCACTCCCTATCACGTGCCCTATCACACTCCCTGTCACACTCCCTATTACAGTACCTATCTCACTCCCTATCACGGTCCCTATCACACTCCCTGTCAAACTCCCTATTACAGTACCTATCTCACTCCCTATCACGCGCCCTATCACACTCCCTGTCAAACTCCCTATTACAGTACCTATCTCACTCCCTATCACGTGCCCTATCACACTCCCTGTCAAACTCCCTATTACAGTACCTATCTCACTCCCTATCACGCGCCCTAACACACTCCCTGTCACACTCCCTATTACATTCCCTATCACGCGCCCTATCACACTCCCTGTCAAACTCCCTATTACACTCCCTGTCACACTCCCTATCACGCGCCCTATCACACTCCCTGTCAAACTCCCTATTACACTCCCTGTCACACTCCCTATCACGCGCCCTATCACACTCCCTGTCAAACTCCCTATTACACTCCCTGTCACACTCCCTATCACGCGCCCTATCACACTCCCTGTCAAACTCCCTATTACAGTACCTATCTCACTCCCTATTACGCGCCCTATCACACTTCCTGTCACACTCCCTATTACAGTAGTTATCTCACTCCCTATTACATGCCCTATCACACTTCCTGTCACACTCCCTATTACAGTACCTATCTCACTCCCTATTACGCGCCTTATCACACTCCCTGTCACACTCCCTATTACAGTACCTATCTCACTCCCTATCACGCGCCCTATCACTCTTCCTGTCACACTCCCTATTACACTCCCTATCACGCGCCCTATCACACTTCCTGTCACACTCCCTATTACAGTACCTATCTCACTCCCTATCACACTCCCTGTCACACTCTCTGTCACATTCCCTATCACATTCCCTGTCATATGCCCTGTCACACTCTTTGTTACTTCCTGTCACACTCCCTATTACAGTACCTATCTCACTCCCTATCACACTCCATATTACACTCTCTGTCACATTCCCTATCACATTCCCTGTCACACTCCTTGTTACTTCCTGTCACACTCTATTTACCTATCTCACTCCCTATCACACTCTCTGTCACACTCTCTATTACTGTACCTATCACACTCCCTATCACGCGCCCTATCATACTCTATTACTGTACCTATCACAATCCCTATCATGCTCCCTATCACACTCTCTATTACTGTGCCTATCACACTCCCTATCACGCGCCCTATCACACTCTCTATTACTGTACCTATCACAATCCCTATCATGCTCCCTATCACACTCTCTATTACTGTACCTATCACAATCCCTATCATGCTCCCTATCACACTCTCTAATACTGTACCTATCACACTCCCTATCACGCGCCCTATCACACTCTCTATTACTGTACCTATCACACTCCCTATCATGCTCCCTATCACACTCTCTAATACAGTACCTTTTTACACCCCCACCCCCTCCTAGAAAACCCCAAAATATAAAATAGAAGAATGCCTTCTGGGGCTGTGTAACAGTAGGGCAGGCAGCGGTTATTGTAGGGTAAACAAAGCGGACCATAAACATAAGAACATGAGAAAGAACATAAGGAAGTTTATAAACGAGAGGAGGCCATTCGGCCCATCTTGCTCATTTGGCTGTTAATAGTTTATTGATCCCAGAATCTCATCAAGCAGCTTCTTGAAGGATCCCAGGGTGTCAGCTTCAACAACATTACTGGGGAGCTGGTTCCTGACTCCCACAATTCTCTGTGTAAAAAAGTGCCTCCTATTTTCTGTTCTGAATGCCCCCTTTATCTAATCTCCATTTGTGGTCGAAAAAGACCCTTGGGTCTGCATTGTCAATGCCTTTTAGAATTCTGAATGCTTGAATCAGATCGCTTCATAGTCTTCTTTGTTCAAGACTGAATTCAATTCTTTAAGCCTGTCTGCATATGACATGCCTTTTAAACCGAGAATAATTCTGGTCGCTCTTCTTTTCACTCTTTCTAGAGCAGCAATATCCTTTTTGTAGCGAGGTGACCAGATCTGAACACAATATTCTAGGTGAGGTCTTACTAATGCATTGCAAAGTTTTAACATTACTTCCCTTGATTTAAATTCAACACTTTTAACTATATATCTGAGCATCTTGTTGGCCTTTTTTATAGCTTCCCTACATTGTCTAGATGAAGACATTTCTGAGACAACATAGACTCCTAGATCTTTTTCATAGATTCTTTCTTCAATTTCAGTACCTCCCATATGGTATTTATAATGCACATTTTTATTGCTGGCGTGCAGTACCTTACTGATGCGCTAGGGAGGCAATAAGCTGATCCCTGGAGCCAGCATTACACTTCAGCCATCAACACCAGACAGAAGGATATCTACATCATCATATGGAAGGAAGCGCAAATGGATGGAGACACAGATGGATCACATTAGTTTACTGTAAAGCTGTGTCTTAGTTGGTGCTTATCTTGGCGAGAGCCAAGTTCAAATCAGCATGAAGTTTTAACATCTACTCTTGTGTAATGAAAATCACTTTTCTCTATTAAATGTCATTTGCCATGTATCTGCCCAATTCTGAATGCTGTCTAGATCGTATTGAATGACCTCTGCTGCTGCAACGGTGTTTGCCACTCCTCCTATTTTTGTGTCGTCTGCAAATTTAACAAGTTTGCTTACTATAGCAAGTCATTAATGTAGAATTAATGTAGATTAGGAAGAGCAGAGGACACTGATCCCTGTGTGACAGCACTTAACCACTTTGCCACACGTGGTGTCAGACACGGGACATGGATCGTCACGCATTGACGGAGCTGCTGTAGGCTCTGGACAGTAGACGGGTGATTCTCACGAAATTCTCATTTGAGAGTGATCTACTTTGAGTTTTTTTTTAAAGATATTGACCAACAAATTTTATTCGGAGTGTGCTTAGTAGGGTCTAAAGTCATTATACATGTTGATTTCAAAGAGACTATTTAATGATTATTATGCATTTTAATGTTTTTTTTGTACCAATTGAATGAAATTTCTCATTACTGCAATAACATTTCACAAGCACAAGAGTGGTAAATGTGATTTTTTTCACATGTTTTTTTAATTGCTATGATAATAAGTAGCTCTAAGCTAGCTATAGTAATGGACAAACATAATTCTTTACTTTATTAATATATTTTATTTTCAAGATTTTCTCATTACCGAAATATACCTCAAGAATGCGATCATAACATTTGGGATAATTCATGTTTAATTACTTATCTTACCACATTTTGTTGAGTTCCTACAACAGCTTAACTCATAGTGTTGGCCTATATTTTTGAAAGCTTAATTGAAGGTGCAATTAAGGTAATAATAATGAAATTATTTCATATTTTGGTAATGATAAGCAGGTTGCGGTAATGAGAGTGAATATTTCGGTAATGAGAATAACTGAGTAGACAATGTAAAGAGCAATAGTATTTGATTTCATATTTCATGTTAATCAAAAGGCAGTGTAAAATGTATAGATATGGTGCAGCATCAATAGCATAGCAATATCAAAGCATAAAGCACAGGAAATGTTTCTTGAATTCAAGTTAATCAGGGCTGGCTCCAGGCATAGGCTATACAGGCGGTCACCTAGGCCGACATCCATCCAGGGGGTTTGAGATTAAAAAAATATCACTTGACTTTATGTCTAATATTGCCTACTTTTGAATTCATTTAAATATGTATAATTACAGGATAATGGATGTAGAAGTTGAAGACCCCTAGACCCCCCTCAGTACCATTGACTCTCATAATAAATCTCATTCCACGCCTTTACTTAAAGTTGGTATTTGGGGTTGCCAATCCAAAATCTCGACTAGGGCACCATAAAAGTTAGAGCCGGACCTGACAGCTGGGTGATTTTCTCTTATATCTCATACCGGCTCGAGGTGCGCCCAAGTGGCAACGGCATCGTGCTGTAGGCTTGATGAGAGAAAGGCAAAGGATTCGACCCTCCCACCACTCAAATAGAGGACACCGGTGTGCAGGGTGACCTGCTGGTGTGACCCTCCAAACTGGATTTCTTTGACTTCCTTATAATACGTGCAGCTATAATTCTCACTGTAATCTATATGTATAAAAGCTTCTTCGTCTGCCAGGCTCTGTTTAAGTTTGTTCATTCTGTCATACTGATGACCAATGTTATAGATGTGGACACAGAAGTTGGGAAGACTGTCCCTGGTGAAGTCCAACAGCTTTTCAGCTGTTGCAAACTTTTTCTCCAGTGCTGTCACTTTCATGTCATACTCCTCTGTGCCATCCTTTGTCTTCCTGGTCATTGTTGTGCTTCGTGTGACCCATTCCTTCCAGCCTACTACATTGTTTTTGGTGCTTGGGTCCAAAGAGTACGGGAATGCTTTGCCTTTGCAGTGTGGGCATTGCCCATACATACAATCCATTTTCTTTTGGTCACACACAGCCATGGCAACCATGTCTGGCGCAGATGGTGTGGAGATGATGCCGACCTGGTGCAGTGTCTTGACCTTCGAGCCAAAGTTTTCATGTGTCCTACATAGGCAAGTTTCACGATCAGACACTTTTGGTCTGTCGATCCAAAATGGCCGCAGTTTGCAAAACTGGGCCCTAGAAATTTTGTGGCGGGGGTTTTCGCCAACAAATTTCATATGAAGGTGCTCCATTGTGTCTGTAAGGGAGCGTTTTCGGTAGATCTGACCATTTCTTCTGATCTCCCCAGCTTTCCCATTGATCACAGTGCTGACATCGTCTCTTTGCAGAAAGTGCCGTACCAAGCTTTCCATCAGTCTCCTCTTGCTGTTCATTGGCAGATTCCTCTTATGGTTCATTGGTCCTCTTCTCTGACGTTTTGGACGCGTTCCTGGCTCCGCCACACTTACCAGCTCTCTTCTGTTTTCTTTGCTCCAGTCTGTTCAGCTTTCTTCTCAAATTTTTCATTTCTGTGTTCTTTTTTTGAAGCTTCGCCTCTGCATCTCTCAGCTTTGTCCTCAGTCTTGAGATTATGCGCTTTCTTTTATTTTTCGACTTGGGTGTGGATGTGAGGTTTGGATTTGAGACATTTAGGCCTAGTGGTGCTAATGGCTGCCTGGGTCAATCAACTGCTGGATAATCTAGGGCTGGCTCTTCAAATGATGGAGGGGTTAAGTCCAGGACTGCGGCTTCAGATTTTCTCTTCTGGTAGTACCTGGCAGAGTTCTGTCTCCATTTCTGCTTTTTTCTTTCATGCTCCTTTTTCCCCATCTTGTCAGCCGTTTTAAGTTTCTCATTTAGCTTCCTTTTTTGGTACCTGACCAAGTGTGATGAGTGCAACAAAAAAGAGGTTAGAGGTAGGACAGTTATTGCAAACCAACACCTATCCACCTAAAATCTGTTACCAACCGTCTGCCTACCTGCCTACTCTTAATACTTTTTCTTTCCCTAGGCCTAGCCCCCTTAACACTCACTGACTCGTAACACGTCATGTCAGAATGAACTGTGCACAAATATGTTAATACCAGCTAAAATACTTGAAATTCCTCTCTCAAGCTACCTCTCTCTTTCCTTCCTTTTATATTCCTCCAACAGTTCTGGGTTGTTGTAGATCTTCTCCCTATGCTTTCCAAGCTAGCTTTTGCAGCAGCTCTCCTTTTCTCACTACCTGTCAACCTAGGCAACAACATAATACATTAATATTAATAATATTATACATTAATATTACAGATAAAAAGACAACTTAAAGTTAAAATACTGAGAAATATGCCTTTTATCATTACTGCAAACTGAGGTTCTCATTACCGAAATGGGTATCATAAAATAGCGGTAATGAGAAAGTACATTGCGGTGATGAGGAGGCCTAGTGAAAAATGCTAACAATAGGGGCAGCCATTATGACTCAGCAAAAAATATTACATCATCTTGTAGAGCAATTTAAAGACTGTCATATTGATCAAAAATTGATAATCAAAATCATTTTGATACCAATTTATCACCAATAGCTGTAATGAGAATCTATAGTGTTGGGAACAGGGGGTATAGATACAAGTACAATATTTTTAGTGAATAAAAGTGAGGAGACTAGCATACCTTGTGTCCATCTTTGAACTTCTCTTCTTGCTGATGCATCATGGGAGAATAAAACTTTATTGATAATATTGTTGTGATTTTGACAGGGCAGCGAACAAATATTGCGGTAATGAGAAATGGGTTGATGGACACCATGTTTTTTCATTATATTATCCATATGATGATGTCTAGATTTTTAAATTAATTATTTTTATAGACTATTGGACATTAGACACAACATACATTGATTGATTTTTTTTTTTTTTAAGAGTTTATTTTGCTTGTAATACATTAGATGATTAGATGACCATCATTTTGAATCGGGACACATTGCGGTAATGAGAAATTAACTGGAAAATGCATAAAAAATCTTAAATAACCCATTGAAATGTTTTAATATCTTTATGTGCAAGACAGAATACATGTATATCTATTGGATTAAGGTTTTACCATTTAGTTTCATAATGATTTTTATATTCAAATCATCGCCACCATGGTTCAAGGTTAGTTTCATGAGAATCACCCAGACGGGAGACAGAGGAGAGAAGGAGGGAGGAGCACTACACTGCGCTTATTGAACAGGTAGGGCTGACGTTTTCCATAGCACCAATCCCTACAGGAACACCAACGATGTCGGCACCGAAGGCTCGGTGATGAAGATGTCGGCGGAGGATGACCCAGAGGCGTACCTGGTCGCGTTTGAGCGGCTGGCCACCACCGCGTCATGGCCGCGGGAGTTCTGTGCCAGTCAGCTGGGACCCTGCCTGATTGGGGAGGTTCAGGCAGCCTACCAAGCTATGAGCAACCTCAACGACCTGGTCAAGCTGGCCATCCTCCGTCACCTCAACATTACGGCAGAGACTCACTGGGTACGGTTCAGGGAGTACCGAAGATCCCCAGAGACACGCCCCAGGGTGGTTGCGGAGTGGTTGTGTGACCACATGGTACACTGGCTGACCCCCAAGAAGAAAACCAACCTGCAAATGGGGGAAGCAGTGGTTGTGGAGCAATTCTGCCATGTGGTTGGCGCTGATACCCAAGCCTGGATACGACGCCACAACCCCCACACCCTGGAAGACGGCGTGAAACTGGCCGAGGATTATGAGGACTCCCTACGCCCGGACAGGGATACTGTCGGTTTCCGCCCCTTCGGAGCAGCCGAGCCCCTCCTCTCTGTCCTCCACCACCACCACCACCACCATCAGCCCCGGGACCCAGACCTCCGAGACCACCGACCCCAATGGGCCCCCTTGCTTCCCCTTCATAGAGACCAAGGTTGGCCCCCAGCTGGGGTAGAGGTGCTGCCCCTGCTCCTTTGCCATACCAGCAATGGGACAGATATCTAACCAATACCACCTCTGTCCCGCCAACTTGTTTTAAGTGCAACCAACAGGAACAACTGGCCAGGTCATACCCCACTGCCATGGAGTGTGACGTGGCCGCGTGTAATTGGGCACCTGAGATAGGTAAGCGCGGGGAAAACGGTCGGGAGGAGCCTTGTATGATTGATGTGGTTTTAGGAAATGTGAAAACCCATGCATTAGTGGACACAGGATGTGAGCAAACCTTGATTAGAACAGCTCTCTTGGGTGGTGTGTCGTGACGGCCACGAGGTCAGGTGGCCATCTCCTGTATCCATGGAGACACGGCGGCATACCCCACACTAAAAGTATACTTATCGGTAGGACCGATAAAACGTCACCTGGTAATAGGGGTGGCGGAAAGGATGCCACATCCAGTTATTCTGGGCCGGGACTGGCCAAAATTCAAAGAATTAATGCAAATAATGGCAGTCTCAGCCGCACACGTAAATGTGGCAGAAAAAAGAAAAAGGAATGAATTGGTGATGTGTTTCCTTTTCAAGCAGAAATGTTTTCTCCTATTTTCCGTCCTAGAAAAACAAATAAAGAGAGAAGGACCGCAAAATGGGAGGGAGCATCATTGAGACAAGGATGGGGTCTGGTGGGAGAGCGCTCGCATGGTAACAAACACCAGTTAAAGGGAGTTGGAATGCAGTGTGTCCGAGAGGGCGAGGTTACTGGGCCTACTCCAGCCCCTCTCAATATACCGGACATGTGGTACTCAAACGCGGACATAGTGTGGGGGCAGGTCCAGTCTATTGAAGGTAAGGTAGGATTTCCACACTTCAGTATCAAGGGGCAATTACTGTATAGAGTCAATCTAGCCGCGGGCACAGGACAGCCTGTAACACAGTTATTGGTTCCCCCGTCTGGTCGGACCGAGGTCATGAGGCTGGCGCATGATATCCCTTTTGCAGGGCACCTCGGAGCTGACAAGACAAGGGAACGGATATGGGCTTGATTCTATTGGGTAGGTCTTCATACTGATGTGTCAAAATATGTAGCCAGATGCTGAGGCATTTTGTAACACAGGAGCAAAAACATTGGGCATCGCTTCTTCCCTACCTCCTTTTTGCAGTGAGAGAGGTGCCTCATAGCCTCGCAGCATCCTCGATCTGTTGAGAGAGGGGTGGGAGGAGCACAAAGGCTTGTCCAAAAACATAGTGCAGCATGTGCTCCTACTAAGATATCGCCTGGATTTGGTCAGTCGTTTGGCCCACAACAACCTCAAATCGTCTCAGCACCGGCAACGGCAGCATTACAACAAAAATGTACTATTTCAAACCTTTCATTTTTCAAATATATTAAAGCCCTGGCAGGTAAGGGAGGTCTTATTTATAGGCCAGGCAATGTATTGGATGATTTAGGCCCCTGTCCAGAGACTCCTGGCACTAAAATTATTTTGATGGGGGAATAATTGGTTCCTGATCAGCAACGGGAACTGCGTAGGCTTATTGAGGAGTTCAGCGATTTTTAATTTTTTTCTTTATTTATTTCTTAGCAGACACCCTTATCCAGGGCAACTTACAATTGTTACAAGATATCACATTATTTTTACATACAATTACCCATTTATACAGTTGGGTTTTTACTGGAGCAATCTAGATAAAGTACCTTGCTCAAGGGTACAGCAGCAGTGTCCCCCACCTGGGATTGAACCCACAACCCTCCGGTCAAGAGTCCAGAGCCATAACCACTACTCCACACTGCTGCCTTTTTCTGACGTACCCGGCAGGACTAACTTGGTTGAATATGACATTATCTCTCCCTCAGATGTCACAGTACGAGACCTTACCAGACCCCAGAAAGTCAACAAGTGGCGTTCACAAAGAGGTATGGGACATGCTTGAACTTGGGATGATTGAGCCTTCCAGGAGCGAGTGGTGCAGTCCTATTGTCATAGTGGCCAAGAAAGATAGCACCTAACTTGAGAAAATGTGCGTTTGCCAAGACAGAAACTCAATATTTGGGATTTTTAATGGGAAATGGAAGGGTGAGGCCAGTGGTCACCAAAATCCAGGCTTTGGTCAACGTGGCAATCCCCAAAACCAAGACTCAGGTGAGGTCACTACTGGGATTAGCCGGTTATTACCGCCGCTTTATCCCTGAGTATGCCACAGTGGTTAACCCTTTAGTCGACTTCACCAAAAAGAGTGCTCGAAATTTAATTAAGTGGTCAGCTGAGTGTCGGGGGGCGTTTGATACTATTAAGAGTAAACTGTGCCAGGCCCCATCCCTTATTTCACCTGATTTCTCGAGATTCATCCTCCGCACAGATGAGTCGGACGTGGGTTTGAGTGCAGTCTTGTCCGAAAAGGTAGATGGCGTAGAACACTCGATACTGTATCTCAGTAAAAAGATGCTACCTCGGGAGCGCAACTACTCCGTAGTCGAAAAGGAGTGTTTGGCAATTAAATGGGCTACTCCTTACAATATTACCTGCTGGGACATTCATTTGATCTTGTCACTGACTGACTCAAGTGGTTAAGCACAATGAAGGATAGCAGCCCGGATAACTCGGAGGTATCTGGCATTGCAGCCCTTCATGTACCACATGGGAAAGAAAACCAAAATGCGGATTATTTTTACTGGGAGGGGGGAGTAATGGGAAAGATAGATTCAGCCGAGTGTTCCTCCCGACCTGTGAGGGCACTAAGCAGTGAGAACAGAGTTCTCTGGACGGGATGGTCTGACCGTTCTTTCCCAGGGTTCAAGGGAAGTCGGCCAGTCTGGAAGGGGGCGAGACTCTGTTGCAATAACGCATTGACCTGGAAGGGAAACGGCGTGGCAGCCGCAGATTGGAGAGGCGGTTGCACTTGTTTACCAAGGGGTCATGTGTGGCGGCATAAAAAGGGACAGAGAATTGCAATCTGTTCCTTCGCTTTGGTTTGTGTAAATAAACTAGGAAGGACTATGAGAGACCCCGTTGCACGTAAAAAGAACCGTGAGTGTTTTGTTTGTTTGTTTGTAATTGTCTTGTCTTGTCTTGTACATTACTAGACAGCTAATACAGTTCAAGAGCTGTCACCAAGGGCCAGCACAAAGCCTGACAGCACTGCACGATTGTCACTAATAAACTGTATCACCCACCACGAGCACTGCTGCACGCATCCAGGACTGGTGACCGTGTTAGTATTATTGTGGGGCAGATATATTTGAGTTTATTATTTGGGATTGCAACCCGTTGCTATTTACGCCGCACAGCACACATTGTTGTGTATTGCCGGGGTCTTATTATTTGGTTACCAGACCTGGATACAATAAAATCCCTTTCCAAGTGGATTATAACTCTCTTTGACTGTTTTATCACGCACTGCATCACTCCTGCATCTGTACCCACTTAACCACTTTGCCACACTCCTCTAATCAGTGTGGCAGCAGTGTGGAGTAGTGGTTAGGGCTCTGGACTCTTGACCGGAGGGGCGGGGGTTCAATCCCAGGTGGGAGACACTGCTGCTCTACACCTTGAGCAAGGTACTTTACCTAGATTGCTCCAGTAAAAACCCAATTGTATAAATGGGTAATTGTATATAAAAATAATGTGATATCTTGTAAGTCGCCCTGGATAAGGGGGTCTGCTAAGAAATAAATAATAATAATAATCAGTACTTTCTGTTTTCTACATGTTAACCACTCCTTAATCCATGTTCATGCATTTTCTTGAATCCCTACTGCGTTCAGTTTGAGAATGAATCTTTTATGCTGGACTTTGTCAAAAGCTTTCTGGAAATCTAAATAAACCATGTCTTATTGTGGCAATGTGGCCATGCCCTTGTGCATAGTTTATGTTTATATGTTACGTGTTGTGTGTAAATGTTGGTGTATAGGCATTGGTACACGGGATATAAACGGGTCTGTGTTTCACGTGTGATTTAAATTGTATATTTGTATTTAGGCACGAAGATGGCACATCACATCACGTGCATTTAAAGTATTAGTATGTGAACACGGGAAAGGGCACTTTAATTAATTCACGTGCAGTTGTACCGAGATTCCAATTGAATGATTGACTAGCAATCGAGTCTTGGTACAACTGCATAAAAGCAGCATGTTTTCACTCACTCGGGGTTGGGTGTTCGTGAGTGGAGAACGGGTGAGAGAGAGAGAGAGGAGAAAGAAAGAAAGAAAAAAAAAAGAAAGATCGTAAGGTTTGTTTTGCTTCACTCACCGTTTGTCTGTCTGTTTACTGTTTAGTCCGTTTTGTTTATATATTTATTTTTGGCGTAAGTGCTGTGTCCTGTGTGTTTTTTGTCTTACAACCTTTTTATTTTCTGTTCTGTTTATTCATTAAATGCTGAGCGAAAGCATTCGCTCAGCTCCACCAAACTCCACCTCTCGTTTTGTTTATTTATTTCCTGGCTCTTGTCTGACGTCACCCACTCTGGCCGTCTTTGTGACACGTGGTGTCATCGTGGGATTAACAGCGCCTCCAGACCTAGGCCAGAGAGAGTACTACAGGAATTTAAAAAAAAAAAAACCACCAACCAAAAAAAAAAAAAAAAAAAGTGGGGGGCAATGGCAGAGGACTACATCGGGATGTGGGACTGGGTCCTGGAAAATGCTGGGCTGGAGGCCCAGTCTATGCCCATAGCCATCCGGATCCTGTAGCTGATGGACAGGGAGAGATGGGAGGCCTATGAGAGGGAACACACCCCAAACACCTTGGAGGAAGGTGTGGAGTTGGTCCTCAGCTACCTGGAGGCAGCTATAAGTGGAACAGCAGCCCAGGTAGCAGGATCTCCAGCAGGAGGATTCATGGCCAGCTGCACCTTCCTAGAGATGGGGGAGGAGCCTGAGCGTCCACAGCCCAAGCGGGAGGAGCCAGAGCGTCCACAGCCCAAGCGGGAGGAGCCTGAGCATCCACAGCCCAAGCGGGAGGAGCCTGAGCGTCCACAGCCCAAGCGGGAGGAGCCTGAGTGTCCACAGCCCAAGCGGGAGGAGCCCGAACGTCCTACGCCTGAGTGGGAGGAGCCCGAACATCCTACGCCTGAGTGGGAGGAGCCCGAACGTCCTACGCCTGAGTGGGGGGAGCCCGAACGTCCACAGCCCAAGAGGGGGGAGTCGGTGCGTCCACAGCCCAAAAGGGAGGAGTCGGTGCGTCCACAGCCCAAAAGGGAGGAGTCGGTGCGTCCACAGCCCAAAGAGAGGGAAGTCGGGGCTTCCACAGCCCTAGGACCCAAGCTGCCAGCAGAGGGAGAATGCCTGCTGGTTCCACCTCCACCAGCAGAGGAAGAATGCCTGCTGTCCCCATGTCCACCAGCAGAGGGAGAATGCCTGCTGTCCCCATCTCCACCAGCAGAGGGAAAATGCCTGCTGTCCCCATCTCCACCAGCAGAGGAAGAATGCCTGCTGGTTTCCCCTTCAGAGGCAGAGCCGCACGAGTCCCCTGCAATAGGGGGAGAGCCGCACCAGTCCCCTGCAATAGGGGGAGAGCCGCACCAGTCCCCTGCAATAGGGGGAGACTACACGCCGCTCCCACCTCCGCCGCCAGGAGACTACACGCCGCTCCCACCTCCACTGGCAGGAGCAGAGCAGCAGGAGCTGCCTCTGCCTCCGCCACCTCCACTGGCAGGAGCAGAGCAGCAGGAGCTGCCTCTGCCTCCGCCACCTCCACTGGCAGGAGCAGAGCAGCAGGAGCTGCCTCTGCCTCCGCCACCTCCATCGGCAGGAGCAGAGCAGCAGGAGCTGCCTCTGCCTCCGCCACCTTCACCGGCAGGAGACTACACGCCTCCGCCACCTCCACCGGCAGGAGCAGAGCAGCAGGAGCTGCCTCTGCCTCCGCCACCTTCACTGGCAGGAGCAGAGCAGCAGGAGCTGCCTCTGCCTCTGCCACCTCCATCGGCAGGAGCAGAGCAGCAGGAGCTGCCTCTGCCTCCGCCACCCCCACCAGCAGAGGATGAATGCCTGCTGGTAACACTTCCCCCACCAGCAGAGGATGAATGCCTGCTGGTATCACTTCCCCCACCAGCAGAGGAGGAATGCCTGCTGGTATCACTTCCCCCACCAGCAGAGGATGAATGCCTGCTGGTATCACTTCCCCCACCAGCAGAGGAGGAATGCCTGCTGGTATCACTTCCCCCACCAGCAGTTGATGAATGCCTGCTGGTAACACTTCCCCCACCAGCAGAGGATGAATGCCTGCTGGTATCACTTCCTCCACCATCATGAGGAAAGGAGCAGGAGCTTTCTCTCCCTTCACCAGAAGAACCAGGACTAGATGCCGGAGGTCCTCCGCAGCCCTTGCATAGGCTGCTGAGGAAAGCATGGGGAAGAACCGCCTGGCCGCAGTGGCCTAGAAGAGGGCCAAAACCCGCACCCCAGCTTGTCCTGACTCCTGCCCGCCTGCCCAAGGATGCCTGCCTCGCCGCCCAAGGATGCCTGCCTCGCCGCCCAAGGATGCCTGCCTCGCCGCCCAAGGATGCCTGCCTCGCCGCCTGGGGTTGCCAGTTGCTCCGCGACGCCTGGGGTTGCCAGTTGCTCCGCATCGCCTGGGGTTGCCAATTGCTCCGCATCGTCTGGGGTTGCCAGCCGCTCCGCACGCCTGGGGTTGCCAGCCGCTCCGCATCGCCTGGGGTTGCCAGCCGCCCACATCACCTGGGGTTGCCAGCCGCTCCGCGATCGCCTGGGGTTGCCAGCCGCCCGCATCGCCTGGGGTTGCCAGCCGCCCGCATCGCTTGGGGTTGCCAGCCGCTCCGCATCGTCTGGGGTCGCTGGAACTGCTTCGCCTGGGGTTGCCAGCCGCTTCGCATCGCCTGGGGTCGCTGAGACTGTTTCGCCAGGGGTCGCAGTCGGCTCTGCTTGGCCGCAGGGGTCAGTGTGGCCGAAGCCCCACCAGAGGGAGCTGCCGGCTATGAAAAGGGGGAGAGGTCAGGAGACCCCCTTCCCCCGCAACAGTTTCGCTGCCGGAGATCTTGGGGGAGGTCTGTAGACCACCAACTCCAGCAGCTTTTCCGCTGCTGGACTTGCCCCGGCTGAAGGAGTCAGTCTGGGAGCTGTCAGCACGTCTGCTGACAGCCGCACCATTGGCAGCAATTCCGCTGCCAGTGGTACAGCGGGAGGAGAGATTCGCCCCACTGTCAGCACGTCTGCTGACAGCAGGGCCAGTAGCAGCCTGGCTACTGGCAACATTGCCGCCCATCAACCCCTTAAAGTCCCTGTTCTTGGCCCAGGACTTCAAGCGAGACTTGTGGGATTTTAAGGGGGGAGGCCCGCACCTCCACCACAGGGAGTACGGTGGCCGGAGCCCCAGAAAGGGGAGCTACCGGCTACAAAGACAGGGGGAGAGGTCAGGAGACCACTTTCCCCAGCAGCAGTTTCGCTGCAGGAGTGGACCAGCATGCTGTCAGCCGTGCCACTACCGGCAGGGATGCTGACAGCATTGCCAGCCATGGGCCCACTGAAGCCTCCCTTCCCAGCCCGAGACTTTGTCCTGGACTGCTGGGTTTTTAAGGGGGGAGGTGGCCGTTGAGGCCATGTGTGCTGCGCACAAGGGGGGGTATATGTGGCAATGTGGCCACGCCCTTGTGCGTAGTTTATGTTTATATGTTACGTGTTGTGTGTAAATGTTGGTGTATAGGCATTGGTACACGGGATATAAACGGGTCTGTGTTTCACGTGTGATTTAAATTGTATATTTGTATTTAGGCACGAGGATGGCACATCACATCACGTGCATTTAAAGTATTAGTATGTGAACACAGGAAAGGGCACTTTAATTAATTCACGTGCAGTTGTACCGAGATTCCAATTGAATGATTGACTAGCAATCGAGTCTCGGTACAACTGCATAAAAGCAGCATGTTTTCACTCACTCGGGGTTGTGTGTTCGGTGAGTGGAGAACGGGTGTGGAGACGGAGGTAATTGTGAATTGTAAGGAAAATAGAAGCTCACCATGTTTGTCTGTGTAGTCCGTTTTGTTTGTCTGTTTATTTTGGCTACCAGTGCCGTGCCCTGTGTTTTGTATTGTACAACCTTTTTATTTTTCTGTTCGGTTTATTTATTAAATGCTGAGCGAAACCATTCGCTTAGCTCCACCAAACTCCACCTCTCTGTTGTTTATTTCCTGGCTCTGGTCTGACGCCACCCACTCCGGCCGTCTTTGTGACGCTTATGCTTTGCAATTATACATTGTCGATGTTGCATCCTCAAAAAATCAAGCAGGTTAGTTAGACACAATCTCCCTTTCCTAAAACCATGCTGACTGTCTATCAGGATAATGTTACCATATAGATAATTTTCCATTTTTTATCTTATAGTTTCCATAAGTTCACGTATAATAGAAGTCAGGCTGATTGGTCTGTAGTTACCTGGTTCGGTTTTGTCTTCCTTTTTGTGGATCGGTATTACATTTGCAATTCTCCAGTCTGTTAGAACACCCCCTGTGTCAAGAGACTGTTGCATGATCTTGGTTAGCGGTTTGTAAATAACTTCTTTCATTTCTTTGAGTACTATTAGAAGGATCTCCTCCGGCCCAGGAGATTTGTTTATTTTAAGAGCTCCTAGTCCCTTTAACACGTCTGCCTCTGTTATGCTAAAGTTATTTAAAACTTAATAGGAACAGGTTGACATGTGGGGCATGTTGTTCGTATCTTCCTTTGTAAAAACTTGTGAAAAGTAATTCAGCAAGTCTCAGGTGCGTCAGGTCCAATTTATTTTCACACATGCAGTTTATTTTAGACGCGCTGTTTAACCCTTTGCGGTCCATTTATTAATTCTAAGGCCAGGCTCGCCAGGTCTAATTAATTTTTACACGCATTTAATTTTAGACGCTGTTTAAAAGTATTTTTTTCACAGTCAAACGGGTTTAAATGGCCCTGCAGATCAACAAAGCACTCACTAGGCATCCCCAGCCCCGTCCCACCCTTTCGTTTGCTATCGCTTTCACATATGCTACCAAATAAAAAATAATAATAATAATAGTCGTACATACCGATCAATCGTCTCCTGATGACTCGCTTTATCACCAAACTCCTCAATAATGCAATCCAAGTCATTATTTTATTGCTATAACATCTCAAAAAGCTCTGCAAATGTCCGTGTTAGTCTCTGTGCGCTGATACTGTACTCCCAGCTTGTTCCCATACGACCGCCCCATCTGAAGAAGGGGGCTACTATGACTATTCATGAGATACGCTTTTTTTTTTTATCGGCTTGTCTCGGCTCCTTTCGCTCCCACTCGGCCATTGAATGGTTTTCTCAGCTTTTTCCGTTGAAAAACCGACTTTTTGCGTTTTTGCGTTTTAAAATGATGTCGGACAGGGTCCGACAAAGGACCTGGTGGGAATAATTGCAATGTCGGACCCAGTCCGACAATGGACCGCAAAGGGTTAAAAGTATTTTTTTTTCACAGTAATACAGGTTTAAAAGGCACTGCATATCATCAGGACACTCAGTACTGCATCTCCAGCCCCGCCCCACCCCTTGTTCACTGTATTTTCCACATACCTCTTCATTGTCGTGCATACTGATAAATCATCTCCTGATCACTCGATTTATCACCAAACTCCTCAATAATGCGATCCAAGTCGTTATTTAATTTCTATAACATCTCAAAAAGCTCTGCAAATGTCTGTGATATTCTTTGAGCACTGAATGCAGAAGCAGCTATCTTGTTTGTTTATGGCCGTGTTATCTGTGTGGTGCCGGGGCTATCTGTATTGCTCAGATCCGCCCCTTTTTTTCCGGCTTCTCTCAGCTCCTATCATAAGAACATAAGAACATAAGACCATAAGAAAGTTTACAAACGAGAGGAGGCCATTCAGCCCATCTTGCTCGTTTGGTTGTTAGTAGCTTATTGATCCCAGAATCTCATCAAGCAGCTTCTTGAAGGATCCCAGGGTGTCAGCTTCAAGAACATTACTGGGGAATTGGTTCCAGACCCTCACAATTCTCAAAAAGTGCCTCCTGTTTTCTGTTCTGAATGCCCCTTTATCTAATGTCCATTTGTGACCCCTGGTCCTTGTTACTTTTTTCAGGTCAAAGAAGTCCCCTGGGTCGACATTGTCTATACCTTTTAGGATTTTGAATGTTTGAATCAGATCGCCGCGTAGTCTTCTTTGTTCAAGACTGAATAGATTCAATTCTTTTAGCCTGTCTGCATATGACATGCCTTTTAAACCCGGGATAATTCTGGTTGCTTTTCTTTGCACTCTTTCTAGAGCAGCAATATCCTTTTTGTAACGAGGTGACCAGAACTGAACACAATATTCTAGGTGAGGTCTTACTAATGCATTGTAAAGTTTAAACATTACTTCCCTTGATTTAAATTCAACACTTCTCACAATATATCCGAGCATCTTGTTGGCCTTTTTTATAGCTTCCCCACATTGTCTAGATGAAGACATTTCTGAGTCAACATAAACTCCTAGGTCTTTTTTCATAGTTCCCTTCTTCAATTTCAGTATCTCCCATATGATATTTATAATGCACATTTTTATTGCCTGCATGCAATACTATGGAAGGAAGCGCAAATGGATGGAGACACAGATGGATCACATTAGTTTACTGTAAAGCTGTGTCTTAGTTGGTGCTTATCTTGGCGAGAGCCAAGTTCAAATCAGCATGAAGTTTTAACATCTACTCTTGTGTAATGGAAATCACTTTTCTGTATTAAATTTCATTTGCCATGTGCCTGCCCAGTTCTGAATGCTGTCTAGGTCATTTTGAATGACCTTTGCTGCTGCAACAGTGTTTGTTACCATATAGGTAATTTTCCATTTTGTGTCTTAAGGTAATTTTCCATTTTGGATCGGTCTCACTCGGCCATTGAATGGTTTTCTCGGCTTTTTCCGGAGAAAAAACAATTAGAGACCTGTGTTTTATGTCTTTTTGATGATGTCGGACAGGGTCCGACATTGGACCGGAATGGGAAAATTGTAATGTCAGACCTGGTCCGACATAGAACCGCAAAGGATTAACCAAGTTTCTGTAACACCTAGTTACCTGTTAGTACAGTAGCTTCAAGTTCTAACATTTTGTTTTTGAGACTTCTAGCATTTAGATAAATACATTTATATCTTACCTGAGTCGTTGCCCTTGTTTTGATGTAGTCTCCGTTCTGTTTTTTTTGTTGATATCTACCCCCTTCCTTTCTATCTAGTTTAAATGCTTCTGAACCTCCTTGAGAATCCTTTCTCCGAGTAGATTTAAGATTTATTTAAGTGCAGTCCGTCCCACCTATATAGATAGTCCTTGTTGTAGAATGTGGTCCCAGTGTTCAAGGAAGGTGAAGCCTTCCTGTGTGCACCACGATTTCAGCCTTGCATTCAGATTATTTATTTCCAGCTGCCTGTATGGTCCTTTGGAAGGTGCTGGCAGTATCCCAGAAAATACCACAGTTTTGATCTTGTCTTTTAATGTCCATCCTAGCTCTCTGAATTTGTTTTGCAGGGATCTTGATCTGTCTCTTCCAATGTTGTTTGTACTGATGTGGACGACTACTGCCGGGTCGTCTCCTGTTCATTCTAGGAGCCTGTCCACGTTATCAGTGATGTGCTTGACAGAGGCTCCTGAAAGGCAGCACACTGTTGTAGTAAGGGGGTCCAGACTGCGAACTGAACTTGGTGTGTTTCTCAATATGGAGTCCCCAACAATTATGACCTCCCTTCTTTTTGCTGCTTGGCCAGCACTGTTTATAGGGTCCTGGATGTTGTTCCTTTCGTTCTCTTGATGCTGGTTTTGATCATCTAAATTTTGTGGCTCAAATTTGTTTGTTAATTTCTGGTGGTTGTGTTTGACGATGTTTCTTTTTTTTTCCTGTCTCTGCCTACCTGAATCCAGCTGTTTCGACCCTCTTCTATCTCCCTGGTGGCTTTCTGTCTGTTAGGGGTGTAAACTTCCAAAAATTGTGGGTGTGCCAGCTCCTCAAGCTCAAGGTTAAAAAGAAATGTGTTCAGGTTAATTGGTAATTGGTTAATTGGGTAACCTGGGTAATTGTAAATTCTGGAAAGACCATGCTTTCAGTAGGAAAGGTGGGGAATTCAATTAATTGATCATCAGGTTGGAGGATTGTGACAGAAATACAATGAGTTTTGGTTGGAAATCTCCCTCCCGACCTGTGAGGGCGCTAAGCAGCGAAAGGGCAAGGCTTTGGACAGGCTGGCCTGACAGTTCTTTTCCTGGGACGGGAAGTCGGTCAGTCTGGAAGAAGGCGAGACTCTGTTGCAGGAACGTATTGACCCGGAAGGTAAACGATGTAGCAGCTGCAGACAGTAGAGACAGCTGCAATAAACACCAAGGGGTCATGCGTAATGGCATAAAGGGGCTGTAGAATTGTAAATTTTTTCCTTCGCTTGGTTTCAGTGCGGATACGAAACTGGAAGGAAGGGGAGAGATCCCCTGTGAATTAATGGGAGCAGTATTCATGAGTTTTGTGTTTGTTTTTGTCGCTGTTAGTAATTGTCTTTTGTTTTGTAAAATCACTAGACAGCTAACACGTCTCCGGAGCTGTCGCCTTGGGCCAGCACTACCCGGAACAACACGGCACTACAGTCACTGTTTAAATTGTTATCACCCACCACCAACACTACTGCACGCACCCGGACTGGTGTATTGTATTGTATTGTGGGGCGGATAACGTGTACTGTTATTTGGTTTGCAAAACCAGTTATTATTGTTTCCTGCCGTGCTCTACACATTGGTGTGTATTGCCGGGAGGTTATTGTTTGGTCACCAGACCTGCATACAATTAAAAACTGTTCCAAACTGGATTATAACTCTCTGTGTGTTTCATTACTGCACTGCATTACCCCTGCACCTGCACGTACCACTTACCACTCTGCCACATGGATATAAAAATTCTGCTCAGACAGATCTGAGGGGCCATTACCAGTGACTCTGGTAATGGAGCATTAAAACTGAACAAATTGTGTTACTGTTGTAGTAAAATAATGCTGTGAAGGTACTTAGGGAAAGCCAAGTGAAGATAAAACAAGTATATTGAGGGAAATGGCTATAGTTAATGTGTGGGGCGGTTGCCATGTTTAAGCCAAGTCACATTCATCATAGTTTTATTATGTTTTTCACTGTTACTGTTTTCTGTTCTTTTCGTTTGTTAAAGAAAAAAATCATTCCTTTATTGTGAAACAAAAGCGGGGAAAAGAGAAAACAAAGAAAATAACCAATTTGAGATGGACGATTTCTAATCGTGTCCAGTCTGAAATCAATAGAACTGTGCCAAACCGACGTTTCAGCCCCAAACCTTTGGTATTCAGTGTCTTCATGCTCTCCAGCCCCTCTGCTCCTGTCACAAGCCAACATTCTGTTCTGTTAAGAAACTGTAGAGCCAGTGATCGCATTTATTATACTATCAAAATATTCAATAATGAAACATGATGAGCAGTACATAAGTATGCATTTTGGTGGTACTAGTATCTTGAAATCTTTGCACAACAGTGCAACAGCTTATGTACCATAGTTTTTAAATGTAGTCTCACTGGATTTTTTTTTTTTTTTACCAGGTTTGCCACTGCAGCAGGACTAAGACCTAGTGATCTTCAGTTGAAGCAGTTTGGATTCCTGATGGCTTTAACACCACAGCAGTGTACCGGTGACAGTAGGGTGTGGTACAGGCCTTTTAATCAGAACACTGGTGTTCGTGTAACAGGAAGCCCTAACTTTTTACAAATGTTCCAGATTTAACCTATATGGCTGTCTATCCTTACGTAGGAAACGTGTGCTCCGAGAAGAAGATTCTTTTCTCACGGGATCAAAACCAGCCTAGCCCTGCTCAAAATTTTGCAAATAACGCAGACAAAATCCTGAGGGCTGGTGGGTGCGTGTTGTTTTTCACCACAAACACCCCCTGCCTGGAGAAGTGTTTCAGTGGCAAGCAGGACTGTGACATTGTCAACCCATTACTCGCACAGCCATTCTCTAACTGGGGCAATTCCATTATCAATAGGCCCATTCACAAGTATTTCATTTACACCAAGGTGTTTGGAAGAGATAGTAGGAATCTTGTTAGTATTAAAGAGGGCTTCACAAGGCTTGATAACAGCAAACAATACTTGTTCCACAAATATTCTAAGGATGCTAATAGTGTAAATTGCATTCCTTGTGATGCAAATAATAATTAATGCTTGTACGTTTAAGACAATGCTTCAAATTGCAATTTAGCAAACAAGTAATAATGATTTCTTACATCATTACCAGTCTTTATTCTATAATAACACGCAATACCTTTCTAGAAAACGGCCCTGTTTGTAATAACTCAAGGGCCTCTAAGCTTCATGTTGTCATTTTCCGCTTGTACTTTCTTCACTGTAATTGTGATGCTTCACTACCCCAATCAGTAATAAAAAGTCTTTGATCGTAAAGTCCTTTGTTTTTTGTGTTTATTGAATATGACTTGCAGGGCTTGAAATGAACGTATCCATCCACTGGCCAAATCCAAATCTGCCCAGGACCTGAAATAGATATGGCCACAACGCCACACATTTGTCTTGTGGATGTTCTCAACGCACTGAAAGGTCGTTCGCTGACTGTATTTGTGGCAGGTATCGCAATTATCAACTTAATCCAAACCTTAACCTGCTCGCTGAACTCCCGTTCCTCCACAGGATCAATGCGTTGCAAATTTTAAGTGCAATAATTAACATGCAACTATTTTTAAAATGGACAAACAGTCGTACCAATTCCTACGGCCCTTGCAGACAAGTAATTACCTTGTTAGCGATAAGGTACTGCGCTTTCGATTGACAATTGTCCGGTTATCATGGCTTAATAAAATGATTGACGGATTAAAAGTGAGGTTTCACTGCTCTAGCCTTGACTGTTCTTATTTTGGGTCAGCCACAA
Organism: Acipenser oxyrinchus oxyrinchus; assembly: GCA_030684275.1. Taxonomy (NCBI): domain Eukaryota; kingdom Metazoa; phylum Chordata; class Actinopteri; order Acipenseriformes; family Acipenseridae; genus Acipenser; species Acipenser oxyrinchus. Next base: position 10,672,356 of record CM060271.1, on the reverse strand, counting down.
GGTGGCGCCACCTGGCTGTGTTGAGCACTTGAATCTTCACACTTGTGTTTGATTCATCGAAGTAGCAGGCAGGGGTCTAGTCCAGCTTACTGGTTAGATCAGTCAACACTGGCATGTTTCCTTGAGTTATGTTATATATATATATATATATATATAGCATTTATAGCGCTTTTTATTCAAAAGTATCGCAAAGCAGTGTACAGCACATAGCAGAAAAAAAGAATAAACCAAAATACATTTGTATAGCATGTCACACATACAACTGCCACAGTCAGACCATTTAAATAACGGTATACACATAATACAAAAGCAGCAATTTTAAAGTTACATTAAAACCCACTAAGATAACAAAGCCATGTTATAAAAGTGCGTTTTTAGTCTTGGCTTGAAAACTGTAACGGTCCCAGCTTCCCTGACAAACGAAGGCAGAGCATTCCATAATTTCGGAGCTCTACAAGAAAAAGCCCTACCTCCTCCCTTGTTGCTTTTGTTGACCCTAGGAATAACCTGTGATCTCAGTGTCAGAATTCTAGCAGCGGTATTCTGAACAAACTGCAAGCGGGATAACACACGTTTTGGACACCAGAAAAAAAAGTGCATTACAATAATCAATTCTAGATGAAACAAAGGCATGCGTTAGTCTCTCGGCATCAGATACAGAAATAACTGGTCTAAGTTTGGCTATATTTCTCAAATGGTAAAAAGATACTTTAGAAACTTCCCTATGAGTCTCAAATGAGAGATCAGGATCAAAGATGACCCCCAAACTCTTAATTTCTCGTTTAAGTTTCGATGACGCTGCAAGGGTTGAGCTCATGTAATCCCACATTTCCTTTTAGTTGGTTCTGTGATCCCACGAGCATAACCTCGATTTTATCTGAATTTAACATTAGAAAATTCTGTGACAATGCTTGATGTCTGTAAGGCAAGTAGCTAATAACACCCAGGCAGAAAAAATTCCTGTTTTTTTCCAGCTATTAAAAACTATTGATGATTTTAATAGTTAGAAAACATTGGTTAGTTGTTTGTAATTTTAGCTTTAAACATTAGTTTGTTTTTTTTTTAAATATGGTTAAGTCAGTCAGACTTCTTGATGTGAGTCACGTCTGATTTCACCACCTTTAAAACATTCGCAAGACATTGAAAATCCCAGACGAGACTCATTTAAACATGAATGTCTATCTACAGCCCCATGAGCAAAGTGGTCACCATACTAGTTTCTGAACTACACAATCATGTTATTATTCCACTGGCTTGATGTTTATATATTTTCTACCCAATGCTAGAAGCATGGTACCCAGCAGGTGGGATTCTGCAGTTCAAAAACAAATACTGTAGATGACTCTCAAATGACAAATATTATGGTCCTGGAAAACGCTTATCCCAATGTCAGGAAACTTGGCATTCGGATTGTTTAGCATCATTGATTGATACTTTCAGATTGTGGGGCTATAGGGAGATGTCTGTCTGTCTGTACATCCGTCCGTCCATGTGTATGTAAGACCTACATTGTTACATATATCTGGATAATCACGTATTATTATTACTTATTTCTTAGCAGACACCCTTACCCAGGGCGACTTACAATTGTTACAAGATATCACATTATTTTTACATGCAGTTACGCATTTATACAGTTGGGTTTTTACTGGAGCAATCTAGGTAAAGTACCTTGGTCAAGGGTACAGCAGCAGTGTCCCCCACCTGGGATTGAACCCACGACCCTCCAGTCAAGAGTCCAGAGCCCTAACCACTACTCCACACTGCTGCCCTTATCAAATGATTAAAAAACGTGATCATTCTATACTGTTCTGTACATACTGGCTGAGTATTAATGCTACTGGTATACTTGTTCGCTGTGTGTTCATTTAATAGCAAGCAGCCAAATCTAAAACGGTGTCTGTTAAGAGCTGTTAAATGACTTCTACTGAAATCATGTAATGTCACTGTGACAGGGTGACTGGGCGGTGACGTCAGGTCAGAAGCAGGAAGGAAAAAGTACTGACACCAGGGACTGCAGTTCAAAAGAAAGAATCGGCTGGCTGCCGTTTTATTTTAATACAAAAATAAATCAAATATTTTAACAAAAAGAAACTTGCTCACAGAGCGAAAATAAATATTCAAACAAAAACAAATCACAAACACAAAATATGCGCTCACAGGTCAGGCTGGGCAGATTGCCCTCACTGATCCTGTATCTTTTAACTAACTCTTTTAACTTGTTTTTTTTTCCCGCTCTCACTCCAAAACACTCCCACCACCCGAGCTGGAGAGCTGCAGTCTTTTTATATTCAGGTGACCCTCTCCCGATTAGCAACAAATTAAATCACCTAATTAATTTGGGAGATGGCCACCTTCTGCATGAGTTTTTAAATTATTCCTGGCAGAGGACGAGCACCAATCTCGCCTCTGCCAGAACACGTTTTTAAAAATAAACAAAACAATAACAAAACCTGCGGCGCTTCGCCGTCATATACATACATAAATAAAATCATAATACTAATAATAAAATACAAAATAACACGGGGGCGGAGGGGGAAAACCCTGTTCTAAAAATAAACAAAACAATGTACAGGGCACCTCGCCCTATTACAGTCACTTTGCAGGCATTGCTTACAGCAGCAGCAGCAGCAGCAGAGCATCCCGTTCAGCAGCACTGCTACTCAGGCCTCATTGTGGGATTAGGGGGTCAGGGGATTCTTTTGGCTGGGTTGTGAAAAGCATTGGCTGGACATGTTTGACGGATCAGGAACCTGCAATCAAAGTAACAGCTGCTCCAGTGAGAGGGAGGGCTGCAGGGAGAGAGGGGAATGCACTGCTGATCATAGATACAGACAGGACAGGCTGATGTGAATGCATCATTGCAACTGCAGGAAACTGCGAAACAAAGGGGGGAAACCCTGCAGAGCTTTCTGCCTCACCAGCACGCTCAGACTGCCAGGGAAGGAGGGGCTGTCCTGTCTCCAGAACCTAGCAGGAGCATCGATACTGGAAACTGAGGTTTTAGCATTATTTGTTTTTTGCTTGTAGACAGCCTATTAGAGTGCATTTCAGGACCAGGACTAAAATGAATTTCTGAATGCTGGACAAACCACCAGGTCGAGTCTAGCTTTTGTCCCTGGAACTTTAACTGGCTAATGATACTGGATCAAGTGGGCGTGAGACTGGGAGTGTAGGAGGAACAGAACCGCAGGGTTCAAGCTGAGCTCAACGTGTGCTGCCAGTAGCGGTCAACTTTAGTCACAGACAGGGAGCAAGACAACCGCTGCTTGTTGTGACTATAAGCTGTCGTCACATCTGGTTTAAAACAACAAACATGGCGGGATGAAGCTGAAGATGAAAGCTTCTTAAGGTGTCCCACTGAGGAAGGGAAATAAAGAAAGGGGGACACAGAAAAAGGAGGGAGGCTGGCAGATGAGGAGATTGAAAAAAAATAGGGAGGAGAGAACAACCAAATCACAGAGTGAGAGGAGTCAGACCCAGTGAGTTAGTGATAGAGGAGACAGCCAAAGAAAGGGGAGATGTGGTGAGATAGTAAAGAGCAGAAGGTAGGAGTGTGTCTTGTCTGCAGGGTGCCGTACTGGGACCCGGAGTACCCTGGGCAGAGCCTCTGCCAGTCTGTGTTTATCTTCTGCTGCAAGGGCATGATTGAGGGCATCATCGTGCTTCTCTTCATCTGGCTGCTGATTCTGGTGCTGCTCAACAAACACCTGGAAGGTAGGCAGGGAGAGCAGCTCCTCGCTTTCTGTACTCCTTTCTTTATACGAGTTTGGAGCATTTAGTTCCATTTCCTTCCTTGATAATCATTCATTTTGTTGGTGCTGGTTTTCTTTGTTTATGTTCAGGATGGATTCATGTTGGGTTCATCTAGCAGCTCATAGTCATACTCATAGTCTTTAATAAAGATTCAATGAATGGTCAAAACTTTTTTTTTTTTTTTTGGACAAATGTGGAACAAGAAATCGGCATTGACAGTCATGTCATTGAAAGTATTTAATTTAAGTATTGAATGAACTTATAGCCATACACTGACAGCTAAATCGTTAATTATCTGAAGCAACAGGCACCACTAAATCTACAGAGGCTTGTCATTAGGAGTCTTGTTACCCCCTCCAGAGGCTGTAGTGCAGAGGGATGTACACACGTATGTCACACTCTGAGGTTGTGCAGATATCAGAGAGCCACTCCTCCTGTTCTGAGGAAACATGCTCAGAACCTTCTGAAGCACAAGTCATGGGATGTCTGTCTGTCCTTCTGTCCTTCTGTAAGGCATTGGACAGGTTTGCATATATCTAATGAACTGCTTGTCCAATTGTGAGGAAACTTGCTAAAGACATTCTTTAGTACAAACTGTTGAGTGCATCTCAATCTCCTTTACAGTACATATGACCAAGTCTGAGGTGTAGACTTTAATGAGAAGAAACCATAGTTTTAACTCTTTCAGTATTAAGGACATTTACAGAAAGTCTACCCTAGGATTACTAATTAAATAGGTTTAGTGTCTTATACTGAAAGATAAATAGATGTACAACATATTACTATACTGGATTTGTTTATGTTTTGAGTGAATTTGTATACAGGTTTTTAGTGAGACAGCAGTGAAATTAACATTGCTAGCATGCTGCTCGTTACATAGGGCTTCCATTCTTTGCCTGTCACTTTAGTGTAATACTGTACATGGCTGACAGGTGCTTACACAGTGGGTGGACTAGCAGACAGATGAATAAACTATGACATATAACAACCACAGGTCTGTAAAATATATAGCATCAAATGAGCAATTTGCTGTACAGATTTAAGGTTAGTATCGGTATGTTTTCAAAGCAATATTTTATTACTAATCCATTGACTAATCCAGAATACATGGTTAAGACTTTAAATTAAATTAAATGAAAATCTGAACTGTTTTAACCCACAACATTTAACCAAAGATGTACCTTATTCACATTGAGTTTGACATTGTATTTGTTTTGTTTGTTTGTTTGTTTGTTTGTTTGACATTGATTATCCAGAGCATGTGAACAATTAGTAATGATTAGATATCGTAAAAGCCCCTTGATAGGAGATTGTATTAATCTACCCCAAGCATTCAGTACAGAATACCAGGACCCAGGTTCTCAGCAATCTGAACCTGTGTGAGGAGTACTCGCTGCTTTGTGTATTTAGGGATCTATATTTCATTGAGAAATTCAGCCAGATTTCATTAACAATTTTTAATCGATCAACACTAACATTTAATAGATTGTTTATCACCACATATAAACACAAATATAATATAAATAAATAATATTTTATAGAAATGAGGGAAGTGTTTACTACAAAGAATATTCGACATGTACAGTAACTTTAGCAAATAAATGAACTCAAGTGTAGTCCCAGCATGCTGTTAATTACAGTACAGCAATTGAACTCAAAGAAGAGTCCCAGCATGCTGTTAATTACAGTACAGCAATTGAACTCAAAGAAGAGTCCCAGCATGCTGTTAATTACAGTACAGCAATTGAACTCAAAGAAGAGTCCCAGCATGCTGTTAATTACAGTACAGCAATTGATCTCTAAGCACTTATTTAATAGAGCTGGGTGTCTAATTAAACTTTCTGTTAACATGGTCAGATTACATTTAATACACAATCAGCTATGCAAATGAATAGTTTCTGTTAGTATGAGAAGCGATTCTGTTTAAGCTCTCCCCTCCGGAATGTCCCTGCCTCTGCTGGTGAGCTGCTGACTAGCAAAGAACAAACAAATACCGACTCCCTACTAGAAACTGCAACACATTCATTTCAGAGTGGACAACAATGAACTGGCTTTATCATTTCACAGGACTTTAAATAGAGCCTGAGGTCTAGGAGCTGAAACACACTACTTGTTCTAAGCAGGACAGACCAGGCCGGTTGTTGAAACATGTTTGAAAAGATACCAGATGCTCTCATTCATTTTTGTTAAGAGTTTCACAGCTGCAGCAGGGTTTCTCAATGAAAGGCCAGTGCTATGGATACCAGTAGTTTTTTTTTTTTTCTCCTGTTTTTCTAATGACGCATTGATGTCAATGAATAGATTGCAGCAGCTTCTCCATTTACTGGATAGATGAGAGTCAGGAGTATCTCCATGCAACAGTGTGAGAGTCAGGAGTATCTCCATGCAACAGTGTGAGAGTCAGGAGTATCTCCATGCAACAGTGAAGCATCTGCTAATTGGGTCTATGACAGAGATCAAATGGTGCTTGGTGTTAGATCTCCCTCTCGACCCTTAACTAAATGGCACGACAATTTATTCCGTAGGGTAGGTGTAAGTTGGTCATTTAGGAAAGGGGCGCAGCTACGGTATCCAAACTCAATGACCCAGGCGGTAAACGGTGTGGCATCTGAGGATTGGAGGAGCGGATGTGCTCGTTAACCTAGGGGTCATGAGCGAGGATATAAATGGGGGACTTAGCATACGTGTTCTGTTCCTTGGTAAATGGTTAGAGTTAAAAACCTACAAGGAGTCTGTGCTGTTTCCTGAACCGTGAGTTTTGTTAACTGTCGTCTGTTTTTAATAGACTACCAGTTGCAATATCCGGAGCTGTAGCGAAAGCCAGCATAAACCCAGACATCACTTTCACCCCTGCATTTCACAGAGAACTGTATTACACCACTTGCACGTATTCACTATCACTAAGAACTGTGTTTGTGTTTTGTGTTTAGTGTTGGTGTGTAAAACTGGACTTTTGGTTACGGGTCAAACCCGGGGATTTACAAATACTGAGTGATACACGCCGCTGTATCACTCCATCATTATTATTTACAGGTGTTTGCCATAAGGCTCTGGACATTGTTAATTAAATCAATAAACATCCTTGCACCTGGAAATCATTGTCTGTCTGTTTTATATTCGCTCTGCACTGCACTCACCTGTATTCACTCACCACTTTGCCACAGGGACATACTTAGATTTTTAGTTAGAAGCTTTTTTTTATAAAAAAAATAAAAAATAAAAAAAACAGACACCAAGGAATTTAATTTAAAGGCAATGTCAAAAATTTTAAAAACATAAGCTTGTCAATTATACAGTAAAATCAGTACAGTGGACTCCCATGAAGTGTTTCTTATTCCAAGTTGTGGATCCCATCAGCTGAATGAATACAGAGCTCCACATTAACAGCCTTCTTCCACAACGTCTTTGATATCAAAACAAATGAACTAATTGTGTTTCTAGTTACCATACTTTCATGGTCAAATTGGTGCCCAGCATTATGCAATACAGTCATCCCCTTCAAAGGGACTGAGTAACACTGGTGGAAATAATAAGATCAGGACTCAACAATAACCTGGTAAAAGAAGCTTTAAAAACACAGATGGGTTGATACAAGAGTTGTGTTTTCTATTTGGAACTCAAAATAGACTAGGTATTGCATTGATTACAATACAGTGTTCTATAATTCAGTTTCTTTTCAGTGTAAAGTCTACTGTACTGTACACGTACAACCCATTAACAACACTGTCAAAAACAGAGCAAAGAAAACTGGAAGCATCCTGTCGCTATTCTTTAGGCTGTAATGTGCCAGCATACTTTTTCACAACATTGCAATACTGTACAGCAAATCACTTCCATGTAATCTTATTCTTATATCTCCGAAAATAAGATGAAGCGCTGTGGAGATCAGCAGCAGTATTGTTAAACATGAGGGCTATTAAGCAGTGTGATATTATCAGGAGCTTGTCTCATTGGCTCCCATTATATTGTGGGCGGGACATTTCAATGAGGTGATGGTGAGCACAGGGTGACGTAAAGAAGAGTGAGTGGAAGACTGTAAGGGGGAAACTTTGGGGAATGTTTTTGTTACATACAATGTCATTGAAGACAGCCAACAACAAACGAGGATAACTGAGGTGAAGGATTGACCAATCCAATCCAATCAAGATACTGTTTAATACGGGGTAGCCTTGGAAACCAAAGTATATAATTGGCTGGTGTGATGAGGTCCCCCCTCTGGTCACAAGGACTCTGGGGTTTAGTTCATTACTGTTATAATAAAGGCAAATATACTTTGAACTGCTGGCATTCTGAAAGTGTAACATGAGCCTTCTCTGCATGGAGCAGCGCGTCTGTGTGTGGGATGTTGCTGATAATAGGATCTGACAAGCACGTCATAATGGGTGTTGTGTGGGTGGAATGTGTGTGTCTTTCAATAAAGAATTAGGGAGTGAGGAAACCCAGGACTGCCAGCGTTCAGACTGGAGGCCACGGGGGTGAAGCTCTTGCTTAGCAAACCCAGGACTGCCAGCGTTCAGACTGGAGACCACGGGGGTGAAGCTCTTGCTTAACAAACCCAGGACTGCCAGCGTTCAGACTGGCAGCTACGGGGGTGAAGCTTAGCAAACCCAGGACTGCTAGCGTTCAAACTGGCAGCCACGGGGTGAAGCTTAGCAAACCCAGGACTGCCAGCGTTCAGACTGGCAGCCACGCGGGTGAAGCTCTTGCTTAGCAAACCCAGGACTGCCAGCATTCAGACTGGAGACCACGGGGGTGAAGCTCTTGCATAGCAAACCCAGGACTGCCAGCGTTCAGACTGGAGGCCACGCGGGTGAAGCTCTTGCTTAGCAAACCCAGGACTGCCAGCGTTCAGACTGGAGACCACGGGGGTGAAGCTCTTGCTTAACAAACCCAGGACTGCCAGCGTTCAGACTGGCAGCTACGGGGGTGAAGCTTAGCAAACCCAGGACTGCCAGCGTTCAGACTGGCAGCCACGGGGGTGAAGCTTAGCAAACCCAGGACTGCCAGCGTTCAGACTGGCAGCCACGGGGGTGAAGCTTAGCAAACCCAGGACTGCCAGCGTTCAGACTGGAGGCCACGGGAGTGAAACTTAGCAAACCCAGGACTGCCAGCGTTCAGACTGGCAGCCACGCGGGTGAAGCTCTTGCTTAACAAACCCAGGACTGCCAGCGTTCAGACTGGCAGCCACGGGGGTGAAGCTTAGCAAACCCAGGACTGCCAGCGTTCAGACTGGCAGCCACGGGGGTGAAGCTTAGCAAACCCAGGACTGCCAGCGTTCAGACTGGCAGCCACGCGGGTGAAGCTCTTGCTTAGCAAACACAGGACTGCTAGGTGACATGGTTTATTTAGATTTCCAGAAAGCTTTTGACAACGTCCCGCATAAAAGATTCATTCTCAAACTGAATGCAGTAGGGATTCAAGGAAATGCATGCACATGGATTAGGGAGTGGTTAACATGTAGAAAACAGAAAGTACTGATTAGAGGAGAAACCTCAAAATGGCGCGAGGTAACCAGTGGTGTACCACAGGGATCAGTATTAGGTCCTCTGCTATTCCTAATCTACATTAATGATTTAGATTCTGGTATAGTAAGCAAACTTGATAAATTGCAGATAACAAAAAAATAGGAGTAGTGGCAAACACCGTTGCAGCAGCAAAGGTAATTCAAAATGATCTAGACAGCATTCAGAACTGGGCAGACACATGGCAAATGACATTAAATAGAGAAAAGTGTAAAGCACGCAGGCAATAAAAATGTGCATTATAAATATCATATGGGAGATACTGAAATTGAAGAAGGAATCTATGAAAAAGACCTAGGAGTTTATGTTGTCTCAGAAATGTCTTCATCTAGACAATGTGGGGAAGCTATAAAAAAGCCCAACAAAATGCTCAGATACATAGTTAAAAGTGTTGACTTTAAATCAAGGGAAGTAATGTTAAAACTTTACAATGCATTAGTAAGACCTCATCTAGAATATTGTGTTCAGTTCTGGTCACCTTTCTACAAAAAGGATATTGCTGCTCTAGAAAGAGTGCAAAGAAGAGTGATCAGAATTGTTCCTGGTTTAAAAGGCATGTCATATGCAGACAAGCTAAAATAATTGAATCTATTCAAACTTGAGCAAAGAAGACTAAACCGTGATCTGATTCAAGCATTCAAAATTCTAAAAGGTATTGACAATGTTGACCCAGGGGACTTTTTTGACCTGAAAAAAGAAACAAGAACCATAGGTCACAAATGGAGATTAGATAAAGGGGCATTCAGAACAGAAAATAGGAGGTATTTTTTGACACAGAAATTGTGTCAAACCAACTCCCCAGTAATGTTGTTGAAGCTGACACCCTGAGATCCTTCAAGAAGCTGCTTGATGAGATTCTGGGATCAATAAGCTACTAACAACAAAACGAGCAAGATGGGCCGAATGGCCTCCTCTCATTTGTAAGCTTTCTGATGTTCTTATGTTCTTAGTAGTTTGAGGCAAACACATATTTTTGAGACCAAAAAGAAACATACTTTGTTCCAGTTCAGAACTATATTGATGAGTAGTTTCTTCTTGTTGTTTTTGCCATAAAAAGTAAAGGTGGTACTAGATACAGCGAGTGAATAATGTATTAATCTGAATTGTGTATGCTACAACGTTCTGTTTGTTTGAGGTTCTTCATTAGTATAGATCCAGTATACATATATACTTGAGCTGCAAATACCAAAACAGCACTCTGTACTACAGTGAAATAGCACTCTGTACTACAGTGAAATAGCACTCTGTACTGCAGGGAAATAGCACTCTGTACTACAGTGAAATAGCACTCTGTACTACAGTGAAATAGCACTCTGTACTACAGTGAAATAGCACTCTGTAGTGCAGGGAAATAGCACTCAGTACTGCAGGAAAATAGCATTCTGTACTGCAGGGAAACAGCAACCTGTACTGCAGGGAAATAGCCAAGGTAATAACCAGACACCACGTATCAATCAGAGCAGGTAACAGCTTATTCATCTCTGGGCACATGGATTCCTAGAACGTTACCTTTTTAATTCTGGAATTGACTCGGTACAACAGAAAACCCGAACTGGCCTTTTGTAAAATGTCTGTTTAAGTTATGATGGGCAAGACAGACCATCTAAATATTCCGATTGAGTGCTGCTCAGGTGATTGGTAGCTGCATTTGTAGATGAGACTTCAATGCAAGCAACCATGGCAGACTGTATGAGCCTTACAGCAAACTTTGACTGCAAGACTTTCTTTGTTTAAAACGGTTTTCTTAATCAGGGTGGCATAATAATGACCTGCTTCAGTTTTAGATAATTATAATAAAGCTGCAAAGAGATGAAACAGGGATGTGGTGTTGAGGAGCATGTCCTATTGATCGCCTGTTTGTTCTGTAGACATTATATACAGTACCCCAACGTAGAGTCCTGCACGGGTCCCATTTATACGACCCGTTTCCGACCCGGACCCACTACCTCGGGACCCAACCCGATCCCGCAGCCCGTTGCAACACCATCTTCTTACCTGCGACCCGACCCGACCCGCTTTAATAAGACCTGTGACCCAACCCAAACCCACAAGTGTTTGTCCTTTACCTACTGCCTGCGTCAACTGACTCTCACGCTCTCATATTCACACACAGATATCTCTACCATTCTCCACAGATTGAGTTTACACAATAGGCTATACAGCGTGGTAGCTTTCTCTAGTGGTCTGGATATATTTTAACATTGTAACATATTAACTACCTCTACTTACTTTACTATAAAATACCTGTCTATTCCTTTCGTGCCACCAGTTGAAAGGGAGCTACACCTGTGCTTTCGCAGAGATGATGTACCAGTTTTGTGCTTGTCGTTCACAAAAACATTGACAGGTTTTACAAGCAACGGATCCAGTCACCTGTTTATTATTTTCATTCGCTGTGATTCCAAAATAATTACACACTGATTTACCTCTCGAACTACATGATATAAACTCTCCGCTATCTTTTGTTTCACCTCGTTCACAAACATTTTTAATATCACCAAGCAGATGTGGATACTTGCCAACATTTGGAAACTGTTCAGCGGGACGCTAGTCCCCTGGGGGTGTTATACGCATCATACACATGGGAGGGGTCATGGGTCATACGCAAAAAACACTCTATCATATAATAATAGACGTATCCACTCAACTCAACACCACACGACCAGCATGACAGTAAACACAGACACAATGAAGCGTTCTTACCTTTGTATAAGTTAGTGATCAGCAAATGTGTCAGCCGCACGAAGAGCACAGCGTGTGGTTTTCACTAACTCTACTGTGCAGAATAAATGGATTTTTGTGTAAATATCGGGACTTTCTTCCTATGCATCGGGACGCAGGACATTTGCTAGGAAATCGGGGCTGTCCCGACCATATAGGAACTGTTGTCATGCATCAACAACAACATTTCATTTATATAGCGCCCTTCATAACAAGTATCCCAGGGCACTTCACAGAGGAAAAAAAAAGAGAGTTATACAAAAGCCAAATAAAATAAGTACTTCTTAAGACGAGTTTTAAAAATCACTAAAGTGTCCAAATTTCTTACAATATTTGGGAGGGAATTCCAAAGTTTGGAAGCATAGACAGTGAAAGCCCTATCCCCTTGAGAGCGCAGCCTAGATTTCAGAACAACCAACAAACCAGCCTCTGAAGAACGTAAATTTCGGGAGGGGGCGTAGGAGACAATCAAGTCAGCAGTGTATGCAGGTGTGTGGCAAAGTGCCCCCCGTGTATATTGTATGTTACGTGTTGTGTGTAAATGTTGGTGTATAGGCATTGGTACACGGGATATAAGCGGGTCTGTGTTTCACGTGTATTTAAAAATGTAGATTTGTATTTAGGCACGAGGAGGGCACAAATCACTTCGCGTGCTGGTTAAAATGTAATGTGGGTCACGGAGTGCACTTATTAATTCACGTGCAGTTGTACCGAGACTTCGATTGCTAGTCAATCATTCAATTGGAATCTCGGCACAACTGCACGTGAATTAATTAAGTGCACCCCGCGACCACACATTACATTTTAACCAGCACGCGAAGTGATTTGTGCCTCCTCGCCTAAATACAAATCTACATTTTAAATACACGCGAAACACAGACCCGCTTATATCCCGTGTACCAATGCCTATACACCAACATTTACACACAACACGTAACATACAATATACACGGGGGGCACTTTGCCACAAGGTGCCATGCCATGTTAGGCTTTATAAGTTAAAAGAGCAATTTTAAAATCTATTCTAAACTTTATAGGCAGCCAATGGAGTTTAGAGAGAACGGGTGTCATGTGGTCGTTTTAAAAGTCAAAATACAGTTGCTGCATACATATTTCGCCCTTTTTGGGGCTCATCAGTACAACGCAATATATATATATATATATATATATATATATATATATATATATATATATATATATATATATATATACAGTACTGTGCAAAAGTTTTAGGCAGGTGTGAAAAATGCTGTAAAGTAAGAATGCTTTCAAAAATAGACATGTTAATAGATTATATTTATCAATTAACTAAATGCAAAGTGAGTGAACAGAAGAAAAATCTAAATCAAATCCATATTTGATGTGACCACCCTTTGCCTTCAAAACAGCATCAAGCATCAATTCTTCTAGGTACACTTGCACACAGTTTTTGAAGGAACTCAGCAGGTAGGTTGGCCCAAACATCTTGGAGAACTAACCACAGTTCTTCTGTGGATTTAGGCAGCTTCAGTTGCTTCTCTCTCTTCATGTAATCCCAGACAGACTCAATGATGTTGAGATCAGGGCTCTGTGGGGGCCATACCATCACTTCCAGGACTCCTTGTTCTTCTTTACGCTGAAGATAGTTCTTAATGACTTTCGCTGTATGTTTGGGGTCGTTGTCATGCTGCAGAATAAATTTGGGGCCAATCAGATGCCTCCCTGATGGTATTGCATGATGGATAAGTATCTGCCTGTACTTCTCAGCATTGAGGAGACCATTAATTCTGACCAAATCTCCAACTCCATTTGCAGAAATGCAGCCCCAAACTTGCAAGGAACCTCCACCATGCTTCACTGTTGCCTGCAGACACTCATTCGTGTCGCTCTCCAGCCCTTCGCTTAACAAACTGCCTTCTGCTACAGCCAAATATTTCACATTTTGACTCATCAGTCCAGAGCACCTGCTGCCATTTTTCTGCACCCCAGTTTCTGTGTTTTCGTGCATAGTTGAGTCGCTTGGCCTTGTTTCCACGTCGGAGGTATGGCTTTCTGGCCGCAAGTCTTCCATGAAGGCCACTTCTGACCAGACTTCTCCGGACAGTAGATGGGTGTACCAGGGTCCCACTGTTTTCTGCCAGTTCTGAGCTGATGGCACTGCTGGACATCTTCCGATTGCGAAGGGAAGTAAGCATGATGTGTCTTTCATCTGCTGCAGTAAGTTTCCTTGGCCGACCACTGCATCTACGGTCCTCAGCGTTGCCCGTTTCTTTGTGCTTCTTCAAAAGAGCTTGGACAGCACATCTGGAAACCCCTGTCTGCCTTGAAATTTCTGCCTGGGAGAGACCTTGCTGATGCAGTATAACTACCTTGTGTCCTGTTGCTGTGCTCAGTCTTGCCATGGTATATGACTTTTGACAGTAAACTGTCTTCAGCAACCTCACCTTGTTAGCTGAGTTTGGCTGTTCCTCACCCAGTTTTATTCCTCCTATACAGCTGTTTCTGTTTCAGTTAATGATTGTGTTTCAACCTACATATTGAATTGATGATCATTAGCACCTGTTTGGTATAATTGTTTAATCATACACCTGACTATATGCCTACAAAATCCCTGACTTTGTGCAAGTGTACCTAGAAGAATTGATGCTGTTTTGAAGGCAAAGGGTTGTCACACCAAATATGGATTTGATTTAGATTTTTCTTCTGTTCACTCACTTTGCATTTAGTTAATTGATAAATATAATCTACTAACATGTCTATTTTTGAAAGCATTCTTACTTTACAGCATTTTTTCACACCTGCCTAAAACTTTTGCACAGTACTGTATATATATATATATATATATATATATATATATATATATATATATATATATATATATTGTAAGACAGCAGGGAGGGGGTTAAATCCTCCCTTCAGAAAAACATGTGGGTAGGCACATTTTTGGTTAGTTTTGTTAATTGTTTAATTGTTTTTGTTAATTATTTGATTGTTAATTATCCCCTGCACCTGGTGGTAATTGAAAATTAGAACCAGGTGCAGGGTATTTAAGAGAGGCAGTCAGTTTGCTCAGGGCTGCTGAAGAGTGTAGAAGCCTGACTGTGCTGGTGTGTGAGTACAGCTGTAATAAAAAAGGAAAAGGTTGTGTTGTCTTGTGCAACAGGTAAACAGCTTAGCTGTCCTGTCTTTAGTTTAGGTTCCTGATTTGTGTTTTAGTTATTGCTCAAAGAGAGCTAGCTGTTTGTTCTGTGTATTTTTGTTTTTTTGTATTGTTTATTAAAACTAGCGCAACCGCGCTTTAAAAATCAATTTCTGTGCCTGGCTCAGTGTTTTTAAAGGGGCAACGAACCGAGTGAGTGGTGCAATCTTGTGACTATATATATATATATATATATATATATATATATATATATATATATATATATATATATATGCAGCTACTGTATTTTGACTTTTAAAACGCTGTGAATGTAGAAGCCGTTGGGCAACTTTCATGTGATTTGAATGGCTGTTGTAATGCTTTATTTGCGTATCTCCCTACAACCCATTTGTTTTTTAATTTATTGCTTTCACTCACCTTAACTCGAAAGCTACTTGTTTATATATATATCCACACAGGGTGGAGCACCCTCCCACAATGTCATATGAGTTTTAAAACCTTAGTTTATACCCAATACAATATTTGAATGCATCTTGTCATGTAAATGTGCTGTTTCAAAAGAAACATGAAATCACAAATGGAAATGTCACTCTCCAGGTGAAATGACCATGGAAGTGCAAGACTGTATGAAAGCATGGCCTGCAAACCAGTGGTGGAGTGGTAAATAAAACAGAGTGCTTGGAGTCTTTAATTGTCATAACTACTCTTCATATGCAGACTGCCAGGCTAAGAGAGGCTGAAGTCTGCTTTCTGCTCGCTTGTCACTGGTTTCAGTAACTACAATACAGCACTGTCAGTTGGCTTGCACTGATTGTACTCAGTTTAATTGAATTAAATTAAATGACCGTCCGCTTTCGTACAGATACGCTGATTTCCACAATACCTGTTTCTGCATAGATAATTTCTGCACGGACACATTTTGATAATGTACTGTATTAAACCGCATGGATTATCGAAACACAAATTATTGAAACACGGATTAACAGGAGTTTACTGTACATTGTTATTGGCTGTCAGCCAGCCAGAGCCCCCCATACAGTGATTTCCCATCTCAGGTGTTCATGTGTGAACAGTGAACGTGAACAGTTCTGTGAGCGTCCTTTCATGGGTGAGGATGAAGACTACTAGCACCGCCCTGCAGGTCCAGTGTGCCTAAGAACATTAACAGAACATAAACAACCAATCACAGAACACACACACACACACAAACAGAACACACAGTCCAGTGGCCACACCCCCCTGCTCGCATCACAGTTCTGACTGGTGCTCTCAGCTGTCAGTCTCGCACGCGGCAACACAACACAGACGTGCACTGTTAAAATATCTTGTCTTTGACCCCGGATTTGCATATTACAGCAGAGTAGGAGTTAACTCTGTATCCCTTATATGAGAAGTGGGTAAACGCTGTTTACCTGCATACAGTGCCTTGCATAAGTATTCACCCCCCCTTGGACTTTTCCATATTTTGTAGTGTTACAAACTGAAATTAAAATGAATTTGATTGGGATTTTTACCATTTGATTTACACAACATACTTAACACTTTGAAGGTGCAAAATATTTTTTATTGTGACACAAAAGTTACTTAAACAAAAAAAAAGACATTTGTTGGTGGCATAAGTATTCACCCCCCTGAGTCAATACTTGATAGAAGCACCTTTGGTAGCAATTACAGCTGTGAGTCTTTTTGGGTAAGTCTCTACCAACTTTACACTTTCCATTTTTTAATAATGGATTTAACGGTGCTCTGGAGGATGTTCAAAGTTTGGGATATTTTTTTATAACCCAACCCTGATTGGTGCTTCTCCAGAACTTTATCCCAGACTTGTTTTGATAGCTCCTTGGTCTTCATGATGCTGTTTGCTTAGATATGCTCTCTAACAAACTCTGGGGCCTTCCAGAAACAGGTGTATTTAATCTTAGATCATGTGACACTTTAATTGCACACAGGTGGACTCCATTCAACTAATTATGTGACTTCTGAAGGCAATTGGTTGCACCAGAGCTTATTTAGGGGTGTCACAGCAAAGGGGGTGAATACTTATGCAATCAAGACTTTTCAGTGTTTTATTTGTAAATAATTTTGAAAACTATGTAGATTTTTTTCCCCACTTCGACATTATGGACTATTTTGTGTAGATCAGTGACAAAAAATCCCAATTAAATCCATTTTAATTCCAGGTTGTAACACTACAAAATGTGGAAAAGTCCAAGGGGGGTGAATACTTATGCAAGGCACAAGTACAGCACTGCTGCAAACAGATTTATGTAGCCTAGCGTAGTACCTGATTCTTTAAAATGAAAAGATGTGTTGCTAAATGATATGAGATCTATTTGTAAATGGGTGTCCATGGTGTGGGAAATGTGTGCAATTATTTTTTTCAGCTACAATCACATTTTTTTATGTTTATTCATTTTTATGCTAGTGGTTCATGTGAAATTTCCCCAGCTGTGAAAAGTCAATGGAAATGATCATTTAGGATTTGGCTGCTCTTACTTGCACATTAGCCTCTCTGCATTATTGCAACTTCAGCTGAACTTCAAGTCTGCCGTCAGCTGCTTTCTCACTCCTCAATGCTCCAACAAGCTGGATAACCCTCACCTCTTAACTGAAGGGTACTGCAATGCATCAGGGACTTGCATCAGGTACTTGTCTGCAATAACAGTGTAAGTTACAAGAACTGCCATGTGCACAGTGCAGATTGAACAGGTAAGAATCCACAATAGAAAATGCAATCTCCTTGGGTACATACCAGCCTGAAATACCATAACAATCAGGCACGGTTCCATACAGATTGCACACAGGATTGTAGCTTTGAAACACTTTCACAATTTTAAGAAATATCAAAGTGCTGGAATTTGTTTTCATCCTGAGTAAAGGTTTTCAACAAGCACGTTTAAAGCACAGCTTTCAAGACAGCATGGCTCTTTTCATTTGGACCAACATAACTTCAAAACAACTTTTTTTAAATTGACATTTATTTGATTTTTTATTTCAAGCTTTTCAAATGGTAATGAATAACATGTTTAGTCTGCTAGATTGTAAGCTGTTGCAGTCTCATGAAAAGTGTCCAATAGTAAATGTGCTGTGAATTTTGCAGTTTTCCCATGCTTCTACCAGCCCTACCATACTGTATATAATGTACCTTTTGTACTTTAACATGCTTACCTCTGCTTTCACTCTGCTGTCCTCCTCTCTGCTGGTCACATGGTTTTAAAGGATAATATGATTACGTAATTCTACAGATGGATTTTGACTTGCTCATTTACCAGCAGCCAAGCTTGGTATAGTGCTTTGTTGCGCCATTTAGTAGCCTGGACAGGATCCATCAACCAACAAGTAGGGTGGGGGTGCACAGGAAATACATTGACTTCATTTGGGGGGCATATCTGAGCTCATCTTAATGCCTTTAGCACCATGTTTTAATTGATCATTATGGGGGTGGGTGATTGTATTTACATGTTGCAGTACAGTATTGCAATGCTCTGATTCAAATGTATGGTAGCACAGTATAGCACACAGAACACTGTGATGCACATGTTTAAAGCTTTCTTTTGTTTTTAATTAGTAGAATGTGCTGCACCTGTACTGTTTAACAGACTAGGGGTTGAGAAGACACTTTAATAATGAACATTATTGTATAGTAATATATTTCAGTTACACAGCATAATTGCAATATTGGTTATTGGTGAAGTGAAGTCAACAGCACTTATTGTTCCCATTTACTCTCAGTCCTTTGAAGTGATAGGGTTTGACTATATTGAAATTTGCTGTAGGTGTTTATTCCTTTAGTTTTGTTGTTATTGGATTTTCAGTTCAAACACTGGCTTCTGAAACGGGCTGATACTGTTTTGTGTCAAGCGATTGTAAACAAAAATACTTGGGCAGTGTTCTGATTGGCTAACAAACTTAGATATATGGCCAGAAAACCCCCAGAAAGGAACAACAAAATACATAAATAGAAAGGGTAACACTTTAGGGTTAGGGTTATATCGTGCAAAAAGATGTACACATTAAGTACATTGTAACTATTGTGGCAGAGTAGGGGCAGGAAAGATGTAGTCCTTGAGGTTCAGGACTACATCCCCCAGAATGCCACTGGAGTGAGCCAGGATGAATGACACCTGGATCTAATAACTTTTAAAACTATCAATGAGGGGACACTGTGTGGCTCACCTGGTAAAAGCACAGCCGCATGGTGTGCATGGTGAATCATAAATTACGCTAGCAGGGGTTTGCTAAGTCACTTGTCTTTGTTGGGGATTCCAGAGGCAGATTTAAAATAATCATTGTGCTGTAACGGACCCTACTGGCCAGGCACCTAGTGAGCTCAATCACACACCTGCAGGGCTGTCCTGTTCACCAGAGGCCAGTAGCTCACTGACATCGCTCTCGAACTCCTGGGTGTAAAGGGGAATTGGCTTGGAATTGGCTTCGGTTCTCCTGAGCTGTGTTGGAGAATTGCTGTGGTGAGGGAGCATAATTGGACATCTTAAATTGAAGTGAAAATCATGGATAAACGAATTGAACACTGTAACAGGGACACCATGCTATCCTTAGCTTCTGTCTGCAGGAGGAAGCCAGACGCTCTGACTGAGATGTGCTGCTGGCTGTGTGAGTTTACAGGGAATAGCAGTCAGAGACTGGCTGGCTGCAGATCCCTGACCGGACAGTGTCGTGTCTCAGCAGAGTGTCCGCTATTGGAATAGCAGTCAGAGACTGACCGGCTGCAGATCCCTGACCGGACAGTGTCGTGTCTCAGCAGAGTGTCTCATTATAAAAGGAAGCTGCTGGCATACCCTAGGGGCTGATGAGCCCAGAAGTCTCTGCACGGAGTCTGCACGGCCGCCTGCACTGGCCAAAGTTTGTTTTATTACCTGTGTTTTTTCCCTATGTTTTGATTTTTTTGTGTTCATTTTCGCACGCTGTGTTTGTGTATCCACTCCATGTGTGCATTGACATTGGCTAGGGCTCCATTGCTGGCCTTTACCTGTAATTTAATTAAATGGTGAATCACTGTAAATAAATCCTGGGCACCTGTGCAGCGTTGCAACTCCTGTCTCTCTCACGTCTCACAGGCAATCTACATTTATAAAAAAAACTAAAAAAGACAAAACTAACAGAAACTCAAGTCAAGTAGACCAATGGTTCAGCTACTGCCTTCATCACTGTAACGAGACATAGGGGTCATTTTGATTAACCTGTACCCTGATAAACTACGGTTGGATTTTAAAGGAGGATTTCACAGCCCTGGGGAATCCCCCAGGATTGCATCAATTACCTATCCGTGCTTATCCCAGGATTATCCCTAAAAATCAATGATGCAATCCAGGGGGATCCCCAGTGCTGTATCGTGCTGTAATAAAATTATTATTATTATTATTATTATTTATTTCTTAGCAGACGCCCTTATCCAGGGCGACTTACAATCAATGATGCAGTCCAGGGGGATCTCCAGTGATGTACCATGCTCTAATAAAATCAATGATGCAATGCAGGGGGATCCCCAGTGCTGTACCATGCTCTAATAAAATCAATGATGCAATCCAGAGGGATCCCCAGTGATGTACCATGCTCTAATAAAATCAATGATGCAATGCAGGGGGATCCCCAGTGCTGTACCATGCTCTAATAAAATCAATGATGCAATCCAGGGGGATCCCCAGTGCTGTACAGTGCTTTAATAAAATCCAGGGTGGCTTATCACTGTAGGTATCAGTGGATCAGAGTTTTATAATTCAATATCACAGTTTACGATTGAGGGTCCAGTTTTGAGAAAACCCGTTATAAGGCAAACATAAGGGCAAAGTGCTTTACATTTGCCCTGGATTGCGCATCCCCTTCATGCTGTGATTTTGAATGGCGTTTGAGCTGGGCTGGCGCTGGAGGAATTCTGTTAGCGCTGACCAATGAAGAAAGACTGGGAGTCAGAAGCACTTAAACAGAAAGGGAACCAATCTACTCGGAGAAAGGATGCTGTGATTTTGAATGGAGTTTGAGCTGGGCTGGCGCTGGAGGAATTCTGTTAGCGCTGACCAATGAAGATAGAGTGGGAGTCAGAAGCTGCCAGCAGATCAGGAGGGTCGACAGTGCCTGTGTTTCAAATAAACCTCCCCTCACCTTGTTAGATTGAAACTCAGTCACCCCGATCTGCACCGTCATCAAAATCACTTAAAGTTAACATGCAAATGAGGCCCCCCCCCCGAAAGTTATATCGACCACTGGCACTAATGCAGACGGTAAAGAACGGGGCGAAACATGTCACCAAAATCGCATTGCAGGGCAAAGGCATTTTGCTCCTGTTTGTGTTTTTTCAGCAAAATCAGTGCCCATCGCGTCTTGCCCTAACGCTAGAGGTCTGTCCCGTCATCAAAACTGGACCCTGGGTGTTTGTGCATGGGAATATATACTGAATCGATAGCCAGCAGCTTTCACAAGAATCCCAGTTAATAAACCTCCTCCGCATGCATTTTATTCATTACATTACAAGGTAGCTATGTGAAATGATTACACTTTTTTGTTCAAATTAAAGTTCTTTGTTTTACTGGTAGCATGCAGTAACACTAATGTCCATCTGGCAATGGGATACGCTTATTTACAGTTCAAAAAGAAATGCAGTAAAAGGTTTTAAGATATCCCTCCCCCTCCAGTGGAGAATGCAGCAAGACAGATTTCATTGGCTGGCCAGCTTGGTTTTTCTGTTAGTATTGGTTGCTTGCTGTTGTCTGTTGCGGAACACCAAATAACCCAGAAGTATGGAATATTTGAAAAAAACTTCATGTCCAAGGGACAGAATGCTAGAAAATCTACTTGTCTTTCTTAAAAATCTACTTGCACTCACCCTGTTGCCGAAAACACACAAAAAGGTAGAATATAACTTGTAGGATTTTGGTTTTATCCAACAGTGAACCCAATCAATTGATTAGTGACGAGTAGCCATTTTTGCTTCATTACATTTAAGATACAAAGTGGCAGTGTCAGCATGATCACTGGCACTGGGGTTACATGGCTCTTTCACTGTTCTTTTCCTTATCCTGGCTTCTTTTCCTGAACCCAAAGTTCAAACGACGCTGAGACATGGTTCAAACTATTTCCTAATGATTGATTTAAACGGCATCTGTTGTTTTACAGCACACTTTTACTTAGCGCAGATGCCTTAGTTTCAGGAACAACGGCAAGTTATGATGACGTACTGTATTACTTAAATAATTCATCACGCAGCCTTAGACACATGAGAATAGGAACCATTTCGCATTACTGGCAGTCTGCAGTTTTTATAGGACATGGTATACAATGCATTGCTGGATTGAAGGACACATCCTGTGTGAATTGGAGTTATATTTCTATATCTATGGGAGCACCAGTTTGAAATAGAAATATATTGTCAGATAAAAGACCAGAATACTGTGCCCTGTAAAATGGAATGCAACACAATTTTCTTAACTAGGCTTCTGAATGATAGAGCGATTCAATTAAAACTACACACGTATTTCTGCCTAAAAATAAGAGAAAGAGAGATAAAATGCACTGACGACTCAATTGTTTGCATAATCTCAATGCATTTAAATCTATAATGTTTATCATAATATTTACAGTAAATGTATTACTTTGCAGACACGACACAAATGTACTTTATATATATAAAAAAGTGCCAGTGAGAGCTAGGTTTGCATCCTCAGCACATGATTATACACATTAAAGGGTAAATGGAGACAGTATTGTGCTCTGCTACAGTAGAAAATGTACTAATTATCAGTACAATGTTCTCTGATCTTCAAAAACAAAGAATGTAAAACAATTATCAAATCAATACAGTTATAAAATATATTGCACATTTTTACAGTACTTTATTATTCCAATTGTGCAACACTATTTGGCACAACAAGGGGCTTCGATACGAATTCCACACCGCTGTAACCACAGGCTTCTGATATTTACATGTTGTATAATACAGAACTTCACAATTACCATTTGCTTTTTGTTATAATGAATAAACTGCTTGACAGGACTTAAATCTTAAATCTAGAGCAGTGTACAATATAATTCTGTATGACATGCACTCCCATTCCTCTCGCCAGTGGTGAATACAAACACTTGAGTTCAGAATGGTTTGCATGAGGAATGTGTCTTATCAAGGGGTTTCAGAGGTCTGCCCCCTGTGTCTCCCAGGCTCCGGTCTGCTTGCCTGCCTCCTCCTCCTCCTCCTCCTCCTCCTCCTCCCCACCCTGCCGTCACTCACTGGCTGGGCTGCTATAAGAGGCAGTGGGCTGGAGAGCAGCTGTTCAGTTCTCAAGCAGATCCCTGGACGCAGAGCTGGGGAGTGACTGGGATCTCTGGTGGAATATCCTGGAGTGGGAGGAATCCTTTGGAAAGCTGTGCTCGAGGCTTTAATGAATCATGGCTGAGTCGGGGTTGGAAGGTAGGCGGGGTGCACATGTATTGTCTTTGTTTAATTTGGTAGAGTGGTTATAGACTATAAAAAATAATGTAAAAAGCACTTGTGTAATGGAATTGTGCCTGAATTCTGCGTTTTCTGTTTACAAGGTTCACACATACAGCCATGGTGTTTAACTGCTGATACCCATGTAAATGTTTACCATGGTAAGTTTGCAGTGGAATTTTGCAGTATTCTCTATGCATTAACTCTAGTTTAACATGATTTGGCATATTTGCAAATCATGCTTACTTATTCTTTACCATGCTTTCACTATGCTTTATTATACTTTGCTATGCTTTTTTATGGTACTTTAAGCAATGCAATGCATTAGAATTCATTGGACTCTCCTGACTTTTAGTTGTAATTATTGAAGCCCCATAGCACAAAAATATGCACCCCCCCAGCCTTTTGTTGTTGTTTTTTTCCTAGTCAAACCCAAAGGGTCTTTCCCTGAAAGTCTGAAAGTATCCATTAGAAGTAGAACACAGCGATTGCTTTTAGTTGGGGGGATGCTCTGATCTGCCCCTCTGTGTTTCAGAGGAAGGGAAAACTTGCTGCGCATGCTGCACAAAGCAACAAGACAGTGTACTGACAGCCAGCCAGCGAGTGCTGGTGCAACTGACACACACACAGCAGTGGAATTACCATGTGCAAGCTGATTGATTGTTCAACTGTTTTTAAGATTCCATTTCTAACTGGACTGTGATACAAACACAGTTTGGGATTTCATTTATGCATAACTATTAAAACTCAATAGTGTTACATTTAGAAATTCTTAAAGAAACATTCACTGGACATGATCGGGGGCTGTGTAGAGGAAGAGACCTCAGGAATTGATAATAGAAGAAATGTGTTTTATAACTTTGAGAAGAGTAAGGAGATTCCCCTTGACTCGCGGAGAACCTTCCTCGCAGAGGACAAATCCAGCGGCGGCTGGGCTTCTAAGGTTGGGAAGTGAGCTTCACTTACCCACAAGAGGGAGACTGCTGCAGAGGGTGCAGTTGCACAGGAGGGCGCAGTTGCACAGGAGGGTACAGTTGCAGAGGATGGTGCAGTTGCAGAGGAGGGTGCAGTTGCAGAGGAGGGTTCTGTTGCAGAGGAGGGCGCAGTTGCAGAGGAGGGTTCTGTTGCAGAGGAGGGTGCAGTTGCAGAGGAGGGTTCTGTTGCAGAGGAGGGTGCAGTTGCAGAGGTGGAGAGCTGAATAGAAGAGGAAAGCATAGTGGGGGAGGAGGGGAGGATGGTGCAAAACAAAGAAACACAAGACACAGCAAACTCAAGGCTTGGGGTTTTAAGTAGGGGATTAGCAGATGTTATTGGTAGAAAGGAAGTAGTGGGAGGAGCCCTCGTTCATGCCTCCAGAATAACACAAGTTTACAATAATAAATTCAATGACAAATGTTTCGACTTCTTTCTACTAATTTATCCATAACTATTAAAAACTCAATAATGCAACACTTTGAAATACTGAAAGAAACATAATAAATTCAATGACCAATGTTTCATAGTCAAAACTATTGTGACCTGTGATCCTCTATAATGAAGCATTCTTACGTGAATTCATTTACGAGGAAGCAGTTCAGTGTGATTAAAGGTAAGTGAAGGTACAAACACACTGTACTGATGGGATCAGGATTTACAAACACGCAATACTAAAGGGATCAGGATTCACAAACACGCTGTATTAAAGGGATCAGGATTCACAAACACGCTGTATTAAAGGGATCAGGATTTACAAACACGCTGTACTGAAGGGATCAGGATTTACAAACACACTGTACTAAAGGGATCAGGATTTACAAACACGCTGTACTAAAGGGATCAGGATTTACAAACACGCTGAACTGAAGGGATCAGGATTTACAAACACGCTATACTAAAGGGATCAGGATTTAGTGCATGCTTTTTTATTACAATGGCAGAAAATGCTAGTCATCTGCAGTCAAACAATGACGAGGATCACAGGAAAAATTCAGCCTCTGTGTGTGGGAAAAAAACGAATTGCTAAAATGAATTGCTAAAAATGAAAGACTGCATATTTTTTCAACACACACGCACACACACATACCATACAATTTGCAACACAAAGACCTTTTATATTCCTGTGCAGGTGTTCAACAGTTGACGCAGCTCATAATGACATTTTAGTTCCATTTAAGTATAGTCTCCATTACAGGGATTTCTGTACAGCAATGCATGTGACTAAACCCCCCTGTCTGTGTCTTATCAGTGCTGCTTTCATCATGAGCTCCATAACACATCAAAATATTATTAACAATAAAGCAAGTTTGCCTTGCACAGTAACACACAGTACATTAGAAATGCTGTGCGTTTTAAATGCATCTCTGACGTCTGACGTCACCATCCAACCCCAGCCAATAGAACCATGTCACAAGCCTCGCTTTGGTTTTGTCCCTTCCTAAATGACCAGACAGGGGAATAGCGTGAGCAAGCTGCAGCAAATCCTCCTTAAAGGGCTGAGGAATGAGCAACTGATGACGCACCTCCCCCGTCTGGGGTAGTTTATCAACACGGTACAGAAGGTCTCGATTAATTTCAATGTGAGGGTACGTGGCGGCGCGTCTGGGCTCGACCACACGACCATTAACCACCGCTGCTTGGTCAAAGAGCCTGCCCAGCACGTCGTCACGCCCTTGCTTGAGTCGGAAGTCACGGAACGAGCTAAAAATCAGCTCCCATGGCTTCCAGCTCGGGTCGGTCGGTCCGAGCGGAGGCAGCCGAGCCAGACCCCTGTGCTGGCTCCAGCGGCCTCCCCGACTCTTCACCAACCGCCCACCTGAAACCTCTCGGACTCCTTCCATTGCCAACCCTCATTCTTAGTGGCCCGACGTTCCCGTTTAGTTTTTCGGGGTCTAAATCTATGGCAATACCAACTCGGGTCACAGAAGGGGAAGATTTCTCCAATTACTTCCTCCTTCTTAGCCAATAGGGAAGACGGGGCTGTCAGAGCAGCTAACCAATCCTTAAACTGCCCACAGTTCCGACCCAGAACTACTGGTACTGGCAATCAAGGACACAATCCTACATGCACCTGCGTCACCTGCTGGCCAATAGTTAGATTCACACTGATCTTGGGATAGGAGCGTACATCCCCATGAATACATTTAATATGCACCTGTCCCAATAACTGTTTATGCCCTGGTGAGATTAGGCTATCCTGTATTAGGGACTGAATCCACACCCTGAATCCAGGAGCGCCTGGGTTTTTGTACCATCCACTGTCACAGGAATAACAAAACCCGTCTGCTAAAGTGACTGAGGTAATTGAACAGGCTTACCTGGTCGGCTGAGGTCACACACCATCACGGGGCAATCCCGCGCGAGGTGGCCCACCTCCCGGCACGTCCAACACCGCAGTGGGCTAGTTTCGCCCGGAGCCTCGGCAAGAGGTGGAAACACCAGAGCCATCAAAGGGGCTCGACGGTGAGGAAGCTGTGCGAGACCCGGTCCGACACCGCAGCAGCCCGTGGGGGACCCCACGCTGCCCGGTTCCCGGGCGGGAGCTCTCACCGCCGCCCCGTCAAAACCTTGTACACCCCTTCCCCAGTCCCTTCGCCCTATCCGGGGCGGTGGTGCGGATGATCCCACCGTGCTTAGCCCAGGCAGCCTGGCTGGCGTCGGTTCGCTGCCTGGTACTGCTCTGCCAATGCGACCGCCCGATCCAGGGTGGCGGGTGCCTGCCGCTGTACCCACAGCCGTGGTTCCGAGCTAAACACTCCAGAAACCGCTCCACAACAATCATTTCCACCAGCCTGGCTTTCGTGGTCGCATCCGGGTTTAACCACCCCATGGCGTACTCGTTCAGGCGATGGGCAATGGTACTGGGGTGCTCCTCGGCGAAGCACGCCTCGAAACTTCCTCCGATATCCCTCGGTGTGGCCCCACGCGATTCAGGATGGTGGCTTTTAGCGTGGGGTAGTCCATCATTCGGTCGGGAGACAGCGTCCTCGCCGCTGCTTGCACCTCCCTGTTAACTGGGGCAAGAGGTAACTGGCCCATTGGGCCTGATCCCACCCGGCAGAGGTCGCCAGGGCCTCGAACACCTCAAGGTAGGCTTCGGTCGATCCTCTGCCGTCATTTTGGTGGGTCTCATCAACCGGGGTCAGGTCCTGCCGGGTCTAGCAGCCCCTTGCACGGCAGCAGTCAGGGTCTGGCGCAGGAGATCCAGCATCTCCCGAACTGGGTGGCATCCATTTTGTGTGCACTGCTTAAAGGGGCAGTGCCAGTGAATCCCACTCTAACACCACGTGTGGAAGGGTAGTGGGTAGTTCACTGACACACAGGAGACACAAAGGTGATTTGGGAACACCGCACAGGTGCCCAGTTTTATTATGGGAGCGTAATTTCTTTTCAGCCTGCAGAGGGCGCTGTTGTCTGTGGTCTGCCTTACCAGCGATGGTACAGACAGAGCCACAACTATACCGGGAGCGGTACAGAGTACAGGTGCTCAAACACAGGAATAATCAAAAGGCGAAAGGAACAGGGAAAATAAAGCGCAATAAACAAAACTACAAAATAAAAGGTGCTGCGCTCGCAGCTTTCCCCAACTGTCGCTACCCGACGCGGCCGGGTCTCCGTCCTATACTTACGGCTCCCTCAGCCTGCTATACATATGTTTATCGGGCTGCCAAAGGTTTTCCCGCTACCGCTAATTCTTTTTCTTTTGGGTTGGGATTTCTGTCCCCGCAGTTCTTGCTCCAGCGCTTCGTGCGCCTAGTACGCCTCAGAGGGCAGACCTGAGGGAACAGCAGAATGTTAACTTATAGGGCCAGCAATTCCCCCAAGACCCGCCTTTCAGCCATTCAGAGAGAAGGAAAGCCCGCACACCCACTCTCCCACCTCTCCGTGTCACTGCCATGATTGACAGGCGAATATTGACGGGCTGCTGCCCTCTTCCTGCAGCACTTCGAACACATCAGAAGAGTCAGTACAGGTCTCCCCCTGTTACAGTTACTTATTGGAAATCGCTATCTCCACATATCATGTGTTATTATTTTTAATAACTAGTGAGTAGAAGCTGCATCTAATAGCACCCAGTACTGGCTTACAATTGTTTTAAGTTCCCAGTGTTTCACGGATGATTGTGTTTCACAGATGATTATGTTTCACGGATCTGTTGGAAGTACCCAGTGTTTCACGGATGATTGTGTTTCAAGCTTGATTGTTGGAAGTTCCCAGTGTTTCACGGATGATTGTGCTTCACGGATCTGTTGGAAGTTCCCAGTGTTTCACGGATGATTATGTTTCACGGATCTGTTGGAAGTACCCAGTGTTTCATGGATGATTGTGTTTCACAGATGATTGTTGGAAGTACCCAGTGTTATCAGTGCATAGTGCAATACTAATAGGCTTCCCCACCTCACTTCATCACAATTTAGCAAAAATAGTTACTAAGCAAATAACAAATCTAAGCAAAACTATGGAGAATGAAATATGAAATATTTGGAAAATGGAGACAAATTAAGATATATGAATCCTGGTGAACTTCACATTAAATAAATGCAAACTGTCAAAATGCATCTTAAAGAGCGACTTGTCATATGGAACAGAATATCAGAATTATCTTAACTAATATATTGTTCTTTTTGTTTAGAATCACTTTGCACGTCATTTTCTGTTTCTGTCTTCAGACCTTGGGGATGTTTTAAGCACCCATTTGCTTTCTCACATAGAACAAACATCAAATGGGGGCAGAGCGTTGCAGTGGGACAAGTTAATGGTTACACTCTGCGTACCAGCTGAACTTAGAAAGAAGGCATGATTCTGAGAAGGCATGATTCTGAGAAGGCATGATTCTGAGAAGGCATGATTCTGAGGTCACACAGGGACTTCTCACTTCTGTGTTTTAAAAAGTCACCAAGACTTGACTGAAACAGAAAATCGCATACATTCATTAAAGTAACAGTATATTTCATATCCATTCAAATGTATCTTTAAAGCTAGAAACTATAAAAACTATAAAAACAACAAGTCTTTTGAGTTCTCAGTTTGAAGTCACTCAGTTTGTAAATACCAGCACATGGAAAGTTTGACTGTTACTGGAGCACTTAATAATCTCACATGATGCCTGATATAAAGCAAGCTATTTTGGCTTGAGCACAATTTAATTGTTGCTTATCTGGCTGTTATCAGCTAATTGCTGCTTGGTTTGCATTATGAATCCTACCCAATGTAATCATGTCCTCTATTATAGTAACTGCAGAGCTTAGATTCAGTGAGACAAAACAAAGTGACTCAGACTGTGCTCCCTACAGGACAGGCTTCAGTGACTCAGACTGTGCTCCCTACAGGACAGGCTTCAGTGACTCAGACTGTGCTCCCTACAGGATAGACTTCAGTGACAGACTGTGCTCCCTACATGACAGGCTTCAGTGACTCAGACTGTGCTCCCTACAGGACAGGCTTCAGTGACTCAGACTGTGCTCCCTACAGGATAGACTTCAGTGACAGACTGTGCTCCTTACAGGACAGGCTTCAGTGACTCAGACTGTGCTCCCTACAGGACAGGCTTCAGTGACTCAGACTGAGCTCCCTACAGGTCAGTGTCAATTATGAATGGCTATTGAAGGGAAATGACCATCTTCAGCATTTTATTATTATTATTATTATTTGTTTATTTAGCAGACGCCTTTATCCAAGGCGACTTACAGAGACTAGGGTGTGTGAACTATGCATCAGCTGCAGAGTCACTTACAATTACGTCTCACCCAAAAGACGGAGCACAAGGAGGTTAAGTGACTTGCTCAGGGACACACAATGAGTCAGTGGAGGAGGTGGGATTTGAACCGGGGACCTCCTGGTTACAAGCCCTTTTCTTTAACCACTGGACCACACAGCCTCCTTTTAAAATTAGAATATCCCTTATAAAAGTTCACCACGGTAAATGTGCACAGAAATTTTGTAGTTTCCACCATGCTTTTACCATGGTTATACTATGCATTTTCCATAGTTTACCATTGTTTGCCATGTTTTAATATGCTTTACGATGCTTCTCTGGGCTTTGCAATGCATACCTATGATTTTTTTCATATTGCTGTGCTTTACTATGGGAAATTTTTAGTTGGGATATTTCAGGACATACACACAGAGCAGGGAAAAGCAGGTGAAATCATGTTGTATGTTATGACACTTTTAAATAAAACCTCAGAACATTTACATGAATATGAATAATTGAATACACTTATTAAAAAGGGTTGGGTTTATTGGTTTAATCCTCAAATCAGAAACCCAGTTTAAGTAAGTAAACATACGTCACATTGTTGTGATAAGCAGTAAAAGAAGAAGCGAAAAGAGAAGTTGCGGGCTTCTTGCTCTCGAGTCCAGATAAGTGTAGTTTATTGAAGATAAAAATTCTGAGTTGCAAAGTTACAACCAGACATCTTAAAGGTTACATGGTGACAACAGTTTGCAGGTATCCTCTCTCCAAGCACGGATCAGAGCAATACAAAGCACATTTCAGTATTCTCAGTTTAAAGTCTTTCAGTGACATCATGATTTTTCTTTAAACCAATCACAAGAAGACAAGTTTCTTTTGGTTACAGTTATACAATCTCTTAATCAGTCCAAGTATCTAACACTGTCCAGATCTCCCTGAAGGGGCTAGCTTTTGCGACACCATCATAAACCAAACTTGTTCCTAAGCCTGAAGGTAATTTAACCTTTTAGTCAAAGCAAGGACAGGAGATAACCTGTCCTGGAACAACCTTATGGTCATCCTTTTGTTTAGAGTAAGAACAGGAACAACTGAAAGATCTTAATCAGCTCTTCAGGTTCTGACCAGAATTCAAGACAGAAAGATGTTGTCTCTCTCTACCTAAATTTAACCAAAATTTACCTTCATAGTAAATGCAATCTATGAGTTGTATTATAAGATCTAATAATGAATTTATCTCTATTTAAATGTGCCAACACAAGTTACCTTCAATAAATCCTGTATAACAGACTGTGATTCAAAGTATGCTGATCCTGTTCTAGAAGAACAGAGCCCCATTTCAAAGTATATACTGATCCTATTCTAGAAGCACCGAACCCTGTTTCAAAGTATATATTGATCCTGTTCTAGAAGCACAGAGCTCCATTCCAACAGCTAACTGAGGAAAACTCTGAGGATAAAAAATTTCTGAAAAAAACAATTGTGCATATTTAAGTAAACATCATATATTCATCATAATAAAACAAAACATTACATTTAAGTTGGAATAGAAAAGCAAAGCATATTTACTCTCTCTCTCTCTCTCTCTCTCTCTCTCTCTCTCTCTCTCTCTCTCTCTCTCTCTCTCTCTCTCTATATATATATATATGCAGTCACCTCCAAAATTATTGGCACCCTTGATAAAGATGAGCAAAAAAGACTGTATAAAATAAACAACATAGGTAATGAGCTATATTTTATGCTCAAATATATGTGAAAACCATATTCTTTTATTCTAATACAATTGCTCTGAGAAAAAGTTTTTTTTATTAACAAGTAATAAAAAAAATTCTCAAAAAGATAGGTGTCAGAATTATTGGCACCCCTAAAGATTCCTATAAATAAAATCAAACAAAATTAAATCTGCATTAACATTCTACTTCTTTAAGTTCATCTCAGTCTTAAGGAACTGTATTGTGGCCTTCCATGGCTTCCTGTTTCACTGGGGTATAAAAATGAGGTAACACGCATATGAAATCCATTTCATGGGGAAAGGCAAAGAACACATAAATGAAAAGAGATAAATGGTTGTTGACCTTCAAAATCAGGCAATGGGTACAAAACAATAGCTAAAAACTAAATATACCACTTACCACGATTAGGGCAATAATTAAGAAGTTCAAAACCACTGGAACAGTGGTAAACTTGCCTGGTAGAGGACGCAAGTGTATCTTGCCCCCACGCTCAGTGAGGCAGATGGTTCGGGAGGCTAAGGGAAATCCAAGCGCCACAGTTGGAGAATTACAGAACTTGGTTGCATCTGGGAGTCTCCAAATCTACAATTAGACGCCACCTCCATGCCAATAGGCTATTTGGAAGGGTTGCCAGAAAAAAACCTTTATTGAGAGCAACCAACAAACGTAAGCGCCTGGAGTTTTCTAAACGGCATTGGCACTTCGATTGGAACCGGGTGCTATGGTCAGATGAGACGAAAATAGAGCTCTTTGGCCACGCACACCAGTGGTGGGTTTGGCGTCGAAAGATGGATGCGTGTGCGAAAAGAACCTCATGCCTACTGTAAAATATGGTGGTGGATCTTTGATGTTATGGAGCTGTTTTGCTTCCACTGGTCCTGGGGCCCTTGTTAAGGTCAACGGCATCATGAACTCTACCCAGTACCAGGACATTTTAGCCAAAAAGCTGGTTGCCTCTGCCAGGAGGCTGAAACTTGGCCGCAAGCGGATCTTCCAGCAAGACAATGACCCCAAGCACACATCAAAATCCACAAAGAAATGGTTAATTGACCACAAAATCAACATTTTGCAATGACCATTTCAGTCTCCGGACTTGAACCCCATTGAAAACCTGTGGTTTCAATTGAAGAGGGCAGTCCATAAGCGCAGACTGAAGGATATCAAGGATCTGGAAAGATTCTGCATGGAGGAATGGTCTAAGATCCCTCCCAATGTGTTCTCCAATCTCATTAAACATTATAGAAAAAGACTCAGTGCTGTTATCCTTGCAAGGGGAGGGTGCACAAAGTACTGAAAACAAGGGTGCCAATAATTGTGACACTTGATTTTTTTTGGAAATAAATTTATAATTTGAGAAATGTGTAATTTTGGTTGATTCCATTGAATCATTAATAAAGTCAAATATATTCCACATGTTGGAAAATTACAATATAGCTCAGGACTGGTATTATTTATTTTATACAGTCTTTTTTGCTCATCTTTATCAAGGGTGACAATAATTTTGGAGGTGACAATATATTATATTGTATATATTACACACAAGTGGTGAGGAGGAAAATGGACTTCCTACCTTCACAGACTCACACTTTGCTCTTGTGGTTTATCAGGTCTCTAGAAACTCTCACTTGAATTGTAGCCTCTTAGGTACAGTTGGGTGTACATTTATTCCTATAATATTACATCCTAGGCAAACAGCAGTGCACAATTTAATATGAACTATATACTGTATCTGAAAATGGCGATGACTCATTTTTGTAATGAATTCCGATATGAAGCACCGCGGCTGCCCATTCCTTTGTGTTTTTGTGTCGATACAGAATTGTGCATGGGTACGCTCTGAACATGCAGACACCCAAGTCCAATTAGCATTCTGTGAGATAACACAGTTTAACAATGACAGCATTGCCTTAACAATCCACGTGAGTGCACAGGAGCTGCACTAATGGATTAGAGATGACTGCTCTCTAGGACTAACCCTATGCTGGCCCTCATTATCATGTCCCCCCACAGTGTTCTGTTTTTGTCTTGTAGCATTTCATTAGTATTCTTTACATATTTGTTTTAATAATGCCTTGGATCATAGATATTAAAGCTATGCATCACTCCACAAGTAACTCTACTCTCACACTGCACTGTAAACGGTTTCAAATGTCCGCTCAGCCAGTGAGAGAGTCTTAAGGAGGAGACCAGTCAGAATACATATTAGTGCTCTCAACATTAACATAAGAACATAAGAACATAAGAAAGTTTACAAACGAGAGGACATTCAGCCCATCTTGCTCGTTGGGTTGTTAGTAGCCTATTTATCCCAGAATCTCATCAAGCAGCTTCTTGAAGGATCCCAGGATGTCAGCTTCAACAACATTACTGGGGAGTTGGTTCCAGACCCTCACAATTCTCTGTGTAAAAAAGTGCCTCCTAATTTCTGTTCTGAATGCCCCTTCATCTAATCTCCATTTGTGACCCCTGGTCCTTATTTATTTTTTCAGGTAAAAAGAAGTCCCCTGGGTCGACATTGTCTATACCTTTTAGGATTTTGAATGCTTGAATCAGATCACCGCGTACCTTCTTTGTTCAAGACTGAATAGATTCAATTCTTTTAGCCTGTCTGCATACGACATGCCTTTTAAACCCGGGATAATTCTGGTTGCTCTTCTTTGCACTTTTTCTAGTTTCTCTCAATTAAAAGGTACAATTTATGGAACTTAAGAATACACAAAGTTCAGCTTGTTCTGTTAGTGCTAGCACATCACAAAGGGCCTTATTTTCAAAGCAGTTACACCAGTCTTTAACTCAGATTTTTTAAAGAGGTTAAAGGCCTGTTCATTTATACAAACCAGAACCAAGTAATACAATCAAAGTTCTCTTCATCTCTCTGAAGTAATACAATCAAAGTTCTCTTCATCTCTCTGAAGTAATACAATCAAAGTTCTCTTCATCTCTCTGAAGTAGTAGAATCAAAGTTCTCTTCACCTCTCTCAAGTAATACAGTCAAAGTTCTCTTCATTATTATTATTATTATTATTATTATTATTTATTTCTTAGCAGACGCCCTTATCCAGGGCGACTTACAATTGTAAGCAAATACATTTCAAGTGTTACAGTACAGGTAATACAATAAGAGCAAGATAAATACAATGACAAGTTCAAGCAAGTACAAGTGTGACAAAATACAATTCAATACAGCAGATAAGTGACAGTTACATCAAGATATGATTAAATACCAAATACTACAGTTTAAACATATGGCAGATTACAGTACTCTGAAGTACAGGATTAAATGCAGTAAAATAGGGGCAGGTAAGAGTAAGTAAAGCAAATTTAAGGAAGGGTGAAAGTGTCCCAGGGGGAAACAGAGGAGTTCTACAGGTGCTGTCTGAAGAGGTGAGTCTTAAGGAGGCGCGGAATGTGGTCAGGGACTGGGCGGTCCTGACATCTGTAGGTAGGTCATTCCACCACTGCGGAGCGAGGGTGGAGAAGGAGCTGGCTCTGGAGGCAGGGGAGCGAGAGGAGGTAGAGCCAGTCTTCTAGTGCAGGCGGAGCGGAGAGGTCGAGTAGGGGTGTAGGGAGAGATGAGGGTCTGGAGGTAGCTGGGTGCAGTCTGGTCAAGGCATCTGTAGGCTAGTACAAGAGTCTTGAACTGGATGCGGCGTGATCGGTAGCCAGTGGAGTGAGCGGAGTAGTGGAGTTGCGTGGGAGAAGCGAGGCAGAGAGAACACCAGGCGGGCAGCAGAGTTCTGGATGAGCTGGAGCGGACGGGTGGCGGCCGCAGGGAGGCCAGCCAGGAGGGAGTTGCAGTAGTCTAGGCGGGAGAGTACCAAGGCCTGGACCAGGAGCTGGGTGGCGTAGTTGGTGAGGAAGGGTCGGATTCTTCGGATGTTGCTCAGGAAGAATCGGCAAGTGCGTGCCAGAGTGGAGATGTGCTGGGAATAAGAGAGGCAGGGGTCCAGGGTGACTCCGAGGTTCTTAGCGGAGGAAGAGGGAGAGAGTGTGGTAGATTCCAGAGGAACAGAGATAGAGAGATCAGAGGAGGGGGAGGAGGAGGGAAAGAAAAGGAGGTCAGATTTAGAGAGGTTAAGTTTGAGGTGATGCGAGTGCATCCAGGAGGAAATAGCAGAGAGACAGGTAGAGATACGGGAGGAGATGGTGGAGTCAAAGGAGGGGAAGGAGAGGAAAATCTGAGCATCATCAGCATAGAAATGGTATGAGAAACCATAGGATGCGATGAGGGGGCCCAGGGAGCGGGTGTAGAGAGAGAACAGGAGAGGACCCAAGACTGACCCTTGGGGGACTCCTGTTAAGAGAGGGTGAGGTGTGGAGGTTGCTCCACGCCAGGTTACCTGGTAAGTGCGGTTGGAGAGGTAGGAGGAGAACCAGGCCAGAGCAGTGCCAGAGACTCCCAGGTCAGCGAGAGAGGACAGTAGAATAGAGTGATCAACAGTGTCAAAGGCAGCAGAGAGGTCGAGGAGAATTAGGACAGAGGAGAGAGAGGCAGCTCGGGCAGACTTAAGTGAGTTGGTGACAGACAGGAGGGCGGTTTCAGTGGAGTGAGCAGAGCGGAAGCCAGATTGGAGAGGGTCGAGCAGAGAGTGGTTGGACAGGAAAGCAGAGAGCTGGCGGTGTACAGTCCGCTCAAGGGTTTTGGAGAGGAAGGGTAGGAGGGAGACAGGACGGTAGCTCTGGAGGGAGGTGGGGTCGAGGGTAGGTTTTTGAGGATGGGAGTGATAGAGGCTTTTTGAAGGCAGAGGGAAAGAGACCAGAAAGTAGAGAGGTGTTGAGAAGGGAGGAGATGAAGGGAAGTAGAGCAGGAGCAGCAGCTTGAAAGAGGTGAGTGGGGAGGGGGTCCAGGGCACACGTGGTGGGTTTGTGACCCTGGAGCAGGGAGGAGAGGTCAGAGTCTGAGAGGGGCGAGAAGGTGGAGAAGGAGGGTGAGTTAGTAGGGGATGCAGTGGGTGTAGGGGTTGGAGCAGGAGGAGGTGCGGGGAGGGAGAGGTGTTAAAGAGTTTATGGATATCTGAGATTTTAGAAGAGAAGAAGGAGGCAAAGTCATCAGGGGAGATAGAGGAGGGAGGAGGAGGGGAGGAGGGTTTAGGAGGGAGGAGAAGGTAGAGAATAGTTTACGTGGGTTGTTAGTGGAGGCTTGGATTACAGATTGGAAATAAGTACATTTAGCAGAGGAGAGAGTAGAGGAGAAGGAGGAGAGGAGAGTGCGGTAAAGGTCTAGGGCAGCAGGGAGTTTGGTTCTCTTCCATTTCTTTTCAGCAGATCGCAGTGTGATTCTTGCCGAGCGGAGTGCAGAAGAGAGCCAGGGATGGGGAGGGAGGGGCGAGCAGGTCGGGAGGTGAGGGGACAGAGGGAGTCGAGAGAGGAGGTGAGGGAGGAGAAGAGGGTGGAGGTAGCAGAGTCTCACGGAGAGTTGTGAAAAGGAGTCGATAGGAGGGAGGTGAGAGAGAGCAGTGGAGGCAAGGACAGAGGGGAGAGAGAGCGGAGGTTACGGCAGAGGTGACAGTGGGAGTAGGAGGAGCAGGGAGAGGGGAGAGACAGAGAAAAAGAGATGAAATAGTGATCGGAGAGGTCCAGGGGGGTGACAGAGAGGGTGGAGGGGCAGCAGGCCCTGGAGAAGATGAGGTCCAGTTGACGGCCAGCTTTGTGGGTAGGAGGGGATGGAGAGAGACAGAAGTCAAAGGAGTGAAGGAGAGTGAAGGAGAGGGAGGAATCCAGCAGAGTGGCTCTTCATCTCTCTCAAGTAACACAATCAAAGTTCTCTTCATCCCTCTCAAGTAATACAATCAAAGTTCTCTTCATCAAAGTTCTCTTCATCTCTCTCAAGTAATACAGTCAAAGTTCTCTTAATCTCTCAAGTAATACAATCAAAGTTCTCTTCATCTCTCTGAAGTAATACAATCAAAGTTCTCTTCACCTCTCTCAAGTAATACAGTCAAAGTTCTCTTCATCTCTCTCAAGTAACACAATCAAAGTTCTCTTCATCCCTCTCAAGTAATACAGTCAAAGTTCTCTTCATCTCTCTCAAGTAACACAATCAAAGTTCTCTTCATCCCTCTCAAGTAATACAATCAAAGTTCTCTTCATCTCTCTCAAGTAATACAGTCAAAGTTCTCTTAATCTCTCAAGTAATACAATCAAAGTTCTCTTAATCTCTCTCAAGTAACACAATCAAAGTTCTCTTCATCTCTCATGGTGTTTGTTTCTCATTTTATAATTAAAAATGAATGTGAATATTACTCCTTTAAAACAAAACGAGTGAATTAACAACAGAACCACCGTGGTTATACACAGCCAAAACTGAGGGTTTAAAAATGAGGGTTTATTTTCTAACTTACCACATATAAAGTACTACGTATAAAAATGAAAGACTATAATAAAATAAACATTTCAAAAGAAACTACTGTGCAAACAGGTGTAAACAGGTATATGTACATACAAAACGATAAAAACAAATTATGTTTTAATTTAAAACGAAAGTCACATTTTTTTGTCTTGCGTGTGTCACTCTGTGCAGCACTGAATCTAGATTGAGCTGCTGTAGCCTGCTGCTTAGCATTTTTCTGATCGAAATGTTTCTGCCAAAGCCCCATGGCTAGCTTTAAGATGAAATCTTTCCTACTGGTGTTTCCCCCGGTGCATTCTTTGTACAAAATGAAAGAATTTATAGCTGCCAGCTCCAGTAGAGATAACAACAGGCTTTTGTATATACAGTATATATATATATATATATATATATATATATATATATATATATATATATATATATATATATATATATATATACACTACCAGTCAAAAGTTTTAGAACACCTCCATTTTTCCAGTTTTTATTGAAATTTACGCAGTTTAATGTCTCAATGTACTTTGAAATTAAAGCATAGAACAAATAAACAATTGGAGATAAAAAGAAATCATGGAATCGTTTTGTTTAACAAAATTTAATCTAAATTTTGACTCATCAAAGTAGCCACCTTTTGCAGATATAACAGCCGAACACACTCGTGGCATTCTTTCTACAATGGAAATCAAATATTGTTCGGAAAGTTCTTCCCAATACTGTTGCAGAAGTTCCCACAAATGGGTTGCACTTGTAGGTTGCTTTGCTTTCACCCTTCTGTCCAGTTCATCCCAAACCAGCTCGATGGGGTTTAAGTCTGGAGACTGTG
This sequence comes from Acipenser oxyrinchus oxyrinchus, assembly GCA_030684275.1. NCBI lineage: Eukaryota > Metazoa > Chordata > Actinopteri > Acipenseriformes > Acipenseridae > Acipenser > Acipenser oxyrinchus. Next base: position 10,633,206 of record CM060271.1, on the reverse strand, counting down.
CTGGCCATTCCATGATTTGAAGCCTACCGTTTAGTTCTTTTCTTCTAAGGTAGTTCTGACATAGCCTGGAGGTATGTTTTGGGTCATTATCTTGCTGTAGGATGAACCCCTGACCAACTAGTCGTATACCAGAGGGTATTGCATGGCGCTGCAAAATGCTGTGGTAGCCGTTTTGGTTCAGGGTGCCACTCACTCTGTGCAAGTCGCCGACTCTGGATCCAGCAAAAGAGCCCCAGACCATCACGCTTCCTCCTCCATGTTTGACAGTTGGTGTCACACACCGAGGAACCATCCTTTCGCCTACTCGACGGCGCATAAAACCCTGCGTGATGAACCGAAGATTTCAAATTTTGATTCATCGGTCCATAAGACCTTCTTCCAGTCTTCAGTAGTCCACTGGCGGTGCTTCATGGCCCAGGCAAGCCTCTTTTCTTATTTTGCCATCTTAGCAATGGCTTTCTTACTGCCACTCGACCTGTCAAACCTGCAGCTCGAAGTCTTCTTCACAGTTGAAACTGAGACTTGCTTACTTCGACCAGTGTTAAGCTGTGCTTGAAGCTGTTGTCCTGTGAGCCGCCTATCACGCAAGCTGTTAACTCTCAGAAACTTGTCTTCTGATTCTGTTGTGGCTTTGGGTCTGCCAGACCTCTTCCTGTCAGAGTTTCCTCCAGTTTCCAAGTGCCTTTTGATGGTGTAGGAAACTGTACTCACTGACACCTTGGCTTTCTTTGCAATTTCTCTAAAGGAAAGACCTACACTTTTAAGGGTTATAATGGTCTCTGTCTGTCTTCCTTTGTTAATTCCTTTTTCTCGCCATTATGATAGCAATATACTACTTCCTGCAGTACAATACTGTCCAAATAATGCTTAAGAGGGTGTAGTAACACAGTCTGTTCCAACACTGCTTTTATACAGACAGAGGGTTTGTAAGTAATCAACAAAAGTTGGGACACCTGTAGGAATTGTTAGCATCAACTTTCAAGGCTTAATTTACTTCCATTGCTGCAGAACAGCTGTAAGTTGTTAACCCATTACTTGTTCCCTGAAAAGGCCTTTTGTATAACTCTGAAATGTACATTATTTTTCAGTTTTTGGTAACCTAAACTTTTTTTTAACCTCTGGCAGTTTACAGCTTACCTTTGTACCATTTCAGGTTATTCACTGGACTTGAACTGCTTAAATTTCAATAAAAACTGGAAAAATAGGGGTGTTCTAAAACTTTTGACCGGTAGTGTATATATATATATATATATATATATACAGTGCCTTGCAAAAGTATTCAGACAACTGACCAATTCTCTCATATTACTGAATTACAAATGGTACATTGAAATTTCGTTCTGTTTGATATTTTATTTTAAAACACTGAAACTCAAAATCAATTATTGTAAGGTGACATTGGTTTTATGCTGGGAAATATTTTTCAGAAAAATAAAAAACTGAAATATCTTGCTTGCATAAGTATTCAACCCCCACACATTAATATTTGGTAGAGCCACCTTTCGCTGCAATAACAGCTTTAAGTCTTTTGGGGTAAGTATGTACCAGATTTGCTCCAGGTTGTTCAGGTTGGTTGGACGACGCTTGTGGACCGCAATTTTCAAATAGTGCAACAGATTCTCAATGGGATTGAGATCAGGATTTTGACTGGGCCACTGTAGGACATTCACCTTTTTGTTCTTGAGCCACTCCAATGTTGCTTTGGCCTTGTGCTTAGGATCATTGTCCTGCTGAAAGGTGAATTTCCTCCGAAGCTTCAGTTTTTTAGTGGACTGAAGCAGGTTCTCTTGCAGTATTTCCCTGTATTTTGTTCCATCCATTCTTCCTTCAATTTTAACAAGATGCTCAGTTCCTGACCACAAAACCTTTTCCCACATCATAGCTGGGTCACTCTCATGCTTTCTGGCAAACTCCAGACGTGCTTTCAGATGGTACTTTTTGAGTAACGGCTTCTTTCTTGCCACCCTCCCATACAGGCCAGTGTTATGCAGAGCTCTTGATATGGTTGACTGGTGCACCATTACTCCACTCCCAGCCACTGAACTCTGTAGCTCCTTCAAAGTGATTGTTGGCCTCTCTGTGGCTTCTCTCACAAGTCTCCTTCTTGTTTGAGCGCTGAGTTTTGAGGGACGGCCTTTTCTCGGCAGTGCCTGGGTTGTGTGATGCAGCTTCCACTTCCTGATTATTGATCCAACTGTGCTCACTGGGATATCCAAACACTTGGATATTATTTTGTACCCTTTCCCTAATAAATGCATTTGTATTACTTTATCTCTAACTTCTGTAGAATGCTCTTTGGTCTTCATTTTCCTTCATATTCACAGCCTGACCAATGCTCCTTCAACAGTGGGGTTTTTATCCAGAAAATGTGACAGCAACTTTAATGGTTCACAGGTGGAGGCCAATGGTAAGGTAATTGCGTCCTTGTTAGGGCAATTTCTTTCATCGGTGTAAACTGGGAGCTTCCACAGCACAGGGGTTGAATACTTATTCAAGCAAGATATTTCAGTTTTTTATTTTTCTTAAAAATATTTCCCAACATAAAACCGATGTCACCTTATAATAATTGATTTTGAGTGTCAGTGTTTTAAAATAAAATATCAAACAGAACGAAATTTCAATGTACCATTTGTAATTCAGTAACATGAGAGAATTGGTCAGGGGTCTGAATACTTTTGCAAGGCACTGTATATATATATATATATACAAAAGTTGTGTGTATATATATATATACACACAACTTTCAGACACGTAGAGTAATTTAAATTTGAAAAGCTCAAGCTGTCAAAATGACGTGGCGGTTCTAGTGTTAATTAATAATGGAAAATATTTGAAAGTATGGACCAAAATATACTCAAGGGCTGCATTGCCAGTATTTAAAACTAATAACCTTGATATAGTTTAAATCAAATTTGTCATAGACAATCAGAGAACGGTCAGCCAATATAAACAACAAAGACCATTCCCAGAGAGCTGTGCCTCGGTCAGTGAATCTATTGAACAGATAAACAATGTGCTACCTAACACTAGGTGCTTCATGTTATCAACAGGTAGGGATTAACTGAGATGTGCCACCCCTTTTATAAACATGGATAATAATGCAGGTTCCTAAGCAACTTCAAAGTGGCAAAACAAATCTAAATTAGATGTAATAACAGCATTTTTATTGAAATAAGGAAACGTTGATGAAAAGAGTACTGTTAAATGACTATTGTGATGTCACTGTTTTTGAATGGACTGCAGTTGAAGGAATTCCCAGAGATGCCCCTGGTATGACTTTGTAAAGCAGGTGATGTCAACCAGTGACACTGTCAGGGGGCAAAGGCTCAGGACTTAAAAAAAAGCAAATAATGTAATATTGTCAAAACACTTGTTCTTTAAAATTCTGACATATTTGTGAACTATTTTATGATTTTGTCTGCAATAAAATCTTACCCTAAGCTTCATTTTTCTTTTTTTTCATTTTGGCTGAACGGTGATAATAATAGTTTGAGATAACAGGTTGCTGCAGTGTGCGCGTGACAGACTTCGCATACGGGTCACAACGTACGCAGGGCACAAGATGTCAGGTATTATTGGAGGTTAGCGGCTTTTCAAAAATATATCGCCAGAAATCTAGCTCTCAAAATCAGAAAGAGAAAAAAAAAGAATCAGAACTGACAAACGAGCTGTAAATCAAGCCAAAAATAATGTCCTTTTACAAGGAGAATGTAACAGCAAAAGAAGATACATTGGCGACAGTCCATTTCCAAAATGTTACGAGTGACTTGTGTTACTCAAATTACCCAGGTATGTGGCCAGTGGAAAAAACTGATTTTGAGAGGCAAAATATCATCAAATGAGGTCTGACAAGCGTAGTCCTTTAGCGCCATGCCATCTATTAGAAGTGTGACATTTGTCTGTCACCATCACCTAGTAGACCGTTTTCAAAAATAATCTTTAACCCAACTAACAGTATAATTAGTGTTCCGCAGTATATCAATACCTACGGTATATCACGATGCCAAAATCATACCATACTAATATCGGGGTATAAAAATATCCAAGTATCGCTATTTTTCAATACCGTGTTTTTTTTGTTGTTTTTTTTTACCTTTTAAAACAAAACTATTTGTTTACATTAAAAACAATATGAACTAAGCTTACTCATTTACACTTAACGGAATGGCCAATTACCATGTGCGTTCTGGGAAAATGAAAAGGCTGCAGCTGTAATGGCGAATGCCGCTTGGTGTGGAACTATGACAACGACAACCTGGTTGAAGGCAGACAGCCAAAATGTCGAAACTGTTTTAAGGAAGTGAAAAACAAGGGAGGAAACACCACCAGTTTATTGAAACATCTTTCAGATCGCCACCCCAATCTCTTTGCAGTTTCTTCAACTCTTTTAGTTTAAGTACAGTGGCTCTCAAAAGTATTCACCCCCCTTGGACTTTTCCACATTTTATTGTGTTACAACATGGAATCAAAATGGATTTAATTAGGAGTTTTTGCCACTGATCAACACAAAAAAGTCCAAAATGTCAAAGTGAAAAATAAAATCTACAAATTGTTCTAAATTAATTACAAATACAAAACAGAAAATAATTGATTGCATAAGTATTCACCCCCTTTAGTCAATATTTGGTAGAGGCACCTTTGGCATCAATTACAGCCATGACTCTATTTGGATAAGTCTCTACCAGCTTTGCACATCTGGACACTGCAATTTTTGCCCATTCTTCTTTGCAAAATTGTTCAAGCTCTGTCAAGTTGGATGGAGACCTTTGGTGAACAGCAATTTTCAACTCCTTCTACATATTCTCAATTGGATTGAGGTCCGGGCTTTGACTGGGCTACTCCAGGACATTGACCTTTGGCTGTATGTTTGGGGTCATTGTCCTGCTGGAAGATAAATCTTCTCCCAAGTCCCAGGTCTCTTGCAGACTTCAGCAGGTTTTCCTCCAGGATTTCTCTGTACTTTGCTGCTTCCATTTTGCCCTCTATCTTCACGAGCTTTCCAGGCCCTGATGCATAGAAGCATCCCCATAGCATGATGCTGCCACCACCATGCTTCACAGTAGGGATGGTGTTCTCAGGATGATGTGCGGTGTTAGACTTGCGCCAAACATAACGCTTAGCGTTGAGGCCAAAAAGCTCTATTTTGGTCTCATCAGACCACAGAATCGTCTTCCACTTTGTCTCAGAGTATCCCACATGTCTTCTGGCAAACTCTAACCGAGATTTGATGTGAGTTTTTTTTCAACAATGGCTTTCTTTTTGCCACTCTCCCATAAAGGCCAGTTTTGTGAAGCACCCGGGCTATTGTTGCCGTATGCACAGTGTCTCCCAGCTCAGCCGTGGAAGACTGTAACTCCTAATTGGTGCTTTTGAAGAACCTTTTTCCGGATTTGCTTTGAATGTTCCTTCGTCTTCATGATGTATTTTTTGTTAGGAAATGTACTAACCAACTGTGGGACCTCCCAGAGACAGGTGTATTTAACCTGAAATCATGTGAAATACCTTAATTGCACACTCAACTAATTATGTAACTTCTAAAGAACTTATTTAGCACATATTTATTTAAGTTTTATATCCATGCTGGCAAATTAGCAACGTGTGTCTGATTTAAGGAAAAAAAAGCATTTAGTGGTTGCGACAGGATGACATCACAGCCCAGGCTGTTGAATATCAGGAAGAGACTCGGAGGCAGAGAAGGCAAGTTTAAATGTGCTTTTTAATCAAACCAATTTGACAAAACAAAACGGTACAAACACTAACACACTGGTCAAAATAAAAGATACAAGGGCCAAAACAAAAGGACTATACAAAACACTCATGGACGTAAAGAACACGGGATGAATGCACACGAAAAACACTTCACCACATACCTCTAACACATTAACCACGCTAAAACCTGGGAGCACCTTATTTATACACCTGTGGCTGGAGCCTTAATTAATTATTTAACCCATATTAACACAAATTAATTTTTCATCAAAATGTCTTTATTTTTTTGTTTCAAATGGTCATATACCTGTAACACAAATTTGGCAAAAAAGAAATTGTAGAATTCTTAAATCAGTGTGTGACCATACGGTCACACTAGGCTATCTTGTTAGCAATTTGTAATTTCACCACAGTGGACTACTGGGTGTGGAAAGTCCCAAAGCACTTTATGCACAGTCCAATTCCGCACTTTTGGCACTCTGTACTCCCCACAGCTTTGTAGCTTTCTCCAGCACAGCGCCTTCTCTTCTTGCTTTCAGTAGCGACGACAAAGTGGTCCATCCTGTCAAATTGAATCGCGTCGGACACCCGACTGTTTGTAGTACTTGCATGCACCATCAATGGTCTCCTAGCTCCTTGGGGCGGTGCCTTGTACCTCGTAAGGTAGGTTTTGGTGATATCCCTCCTGAAGTGAAGCTGTGGTATGTTCAATCCTGTAGTCCGGGCCAAGATCCAAGCATTATGCACAGCAACGTCAATGAGCCAAGTAAAGAGGGGCACCACCACTTCTTGCCTCTGATTCCAATCCTGTACTTCACAACGTTCTCATCCATTCTGTCAGTTCCTCCCATATACATGTTGTATTGTCCGAAGAGTAGGGGACGTTGCATTGGATCTTCTTCTTTGCTGACTCAGAATATCGCAGCACAGTTGAGACAGGAGACACAGCATTTCCCATTGAGGCAATGGTAACAAGGGCATTGTCAACCCAGCTTGCTGTGGTGATGCCTTCCTCTTTACTCTGCACTCTTTTGAATGTTCCTTGTGCTGCTTTCTTCATCTCCTTGCTGGAGGTGAGGGGACATCCTTTCGGGATAGATTTTCATGAATTGTTCCTGTTCCAATACTATTTAAAATAAATTGGCTATAAACTATTAAGAACTACTTCAAAAACTGGATTTTGTAATCGTGATTATTTGTAATCTGCATACATGTAATCCAGCAGTGACATTTTCAGAAAAAAACTGATCAAAACGATCCAGATAAAAGTAATCTCAATCACAAAATATAGAATTACAAAATCCAGATCATTTTTATCCAGATTACAAGTTTTGAAAAACCTGCCCCAGGAGATTGAATGCCGCTTCTGACAAGAATTGACCAAATACACTGCAAAACTTGCAATGCAAAATATTCACACTAACAACACAAAGAGTAGTCCTGTCTGACCAAAGCACTGTAGAACTGGTATTTACAAAGAGTAGTCCTGTCTGACCAAAGCACTGTGTCACTCGTATTACAAAGAGTAGTCCTGTCTGACCAAAGCACTGTAGAACTGGTATTTACAAAGAGTAGTCCTGTCTGACCAGAGCACTGTAGAGCTGTTATTTACAAAGAGTAGTCCTGTCTGACCAAAGCACTGTGTCACTCGTATTACAAAGAGTAGTCCTGTCTGACCAAAGCACTGTGTCACTCGTATTACAAAGAGTAGTCCTGTCTGACCAAAGCACTGTAGAACTGGTATTTACAAAGAGTAGTCCTGTCTGACCAGAGCACTGTAGAGCTGTTATTTACAAAGAGTAGTCCTGTCTGACCAAAGCACTGTGTCACTCGTATTACAAAGAGTAGTCCTGTCTGACCAAAGCACTGTGTCACTCGTATTACAAAGAGTAGTCCTGTCTGACCAAAGCACTGTGTCACTCGTATTACAAAGAGTAGTCCTGTCTGACCAAAGCACTGTGTCACTCGTATTACAAAGAGTAGTCCTGTCTGACCAAAGCACTGTATCACTCGTATTACTTTGTTCTTACTTGGCTGTTTTTGTCCATGTGAAATGCTCTGGTCAGATACAGCTGTGTGAGGGAGGGGGGTTGAAGCAGAGAGCTGTGGTTGCATGGAGGTATGGCTGAGATGCCTGTGTTTTCTTGCAGTGCACTTGCAGACCCTGCTGGGGGTGGGCCTAGCTGTGCTGTGCTTCTGTCTGATACTCGGTTGCATCCTGTGCTGGCGTCGAGGGAGGTCCCGGCCCTGCCAAGACAAAGCCTCGTCCTCGGATCACGTGTCGCTCGACCTGGGCCCCGCCTTCTCCCGTAAGATCAGCCCAACAAGCCCAATACCCATCAAACAGCAGTACCAGGAGCTGGAGGGGGACGTACTAGAATACCCAGCCCAGCCCCCATGCAGCTGCTCCTACCCGTCTCCAGAACACAAATTCAGACCGAGGAGCTCTTCCGAACTTGACGCCAACTACAAAACCAGTTATCAGCAGGAGAGACAGAACAACCTGTCATCTTATGAGAAAAGCCCTCCTTTCAAACCAGACTGCCACGGCAGGGCATCCCTACCCACAATCCCCAAATTCAAGCTGGTCTCCAAAACCAAGCGAGCCTTAGAGAGGCGCTGCACCGTAACGGGAGCCGCCTTTATCTACAACGAGCACAGCAAACTGAACAGCCCGGGAGCCAGCGAGCACAGCAAACTGAACAGCCCAGGAGCCAGCGAGCACAGCAAACTGAACAGCCTGGGAGTCAACGAGTACAGCAAACTGAACAGCCCGGGAGCCAGCGAGCACAGCAAACTGAACAGCCTGGGAGTCAACGAGTACAGCAAACTGAACAGCCCGGGAGCCAGGCTGCTGACCTCAAGAGTGAGGCAATCCCACACTCTCCCGGGAGAGATCTCAGAAATCAGTGGCAAAGTTCCCCCAAGAATCCAGTTCAGCCTCTTCTTCTCCCCCAATGATGGGTCCCTGACAGTGTCTGTGCTCAGCCTGGCCAATGTGCCTCGGAAGATCGGGGTGAACGGGGGCTGCTATGTGCGGCTGAGTCTGCTGCCCTGCTGTCTGGAGCCCCTGCAGACGTCTGTGCGGCGCAGGAGTCTGAGCCCCGAGTTCAGAGAAGATTTCCGTTTCGAGGTGGGGGCTGTGGAGGAGCTGCGAGGCTGCACATTGCACATGGCCGTCTTCTCCAAGGACTTCCCCAGCCTGAGAGCCTCCTGCCTGGGGGTGATGCTGTTCCCTTGTGGGCAGGTGGAGTGGGGGACCGACCAACCTACCAGCTACAGTCAGGAGCTGAGCTCCACCAAGACCAAACTCAAAAAGGTACATACACCCCATCCCAATACACACACCCCATCCCAGTACACACATACCTCCCAGTACACACACCCCATCCCAGTACACACACCCCATCCCAGTACACACATCCCGTCACTCCCCATCACAGTACACACACCCCATCCCGGTACACATCCCATCACACCCCATATCTATACACACACCCCATCATACCCCATCCCAGTACACACACTCCACCCAGAACACACCCTATCCCAGTATACACTGCCCATCCCAGTACACACACCCCATCACACCCCACCCCAGTACACACACCCCATCACACCCCATCCCAGTACACATACCCCATCACACCCCATCCCAGTACACACACCCTGTTACACCCCATCAGAGTACACACACCCCGTCACACCCCATCCCAGTACACACACCCCACCCCATCCCAGTGTACACACCCCATCCCAGTACACACACCCCACTCCATCCCAGTGCACACACTCCATCCCATCCCAGTGCACACACTCCATCCCAGTACACACACCCCACTCCATCCCAGTGCACACACCCCATCCCATCCCAGGGCACACACTCCATCCCAGTACACACACCCCACTCCATCCCAGTGCACACACCCCATCCCATCCCAGGGCACACACTCCATCCCAGTACACACACCCCACTCCATCCCAGTGCACACACCCCATCGCATCCCAGGGCACACACCCCATCCCAGTACACACACCCCACTCCATCCCATTCCAGTGCACACACCCCATCCCATCCCAGTGCACACACTCCATCCCAGTACACACATCCCACTCCATCCCAGTGCACACACTCCATCCCAGTACACACACCCCACTCCATCCCAGTGCACACACCCCATCCCATCCCAGTACACACACCCCATCCCTGTGCACACTCTGTTACCAATTTATTAGTGGAAAATTCAACAGTAGGAGATACATTGACACTACAAAGTAAAGTAAGACTTAGTAAATATATTTAGTAAATTGTGCTTTGAAATGCTGTGCAATCCTCATCAGATACTTGTTCAAGAAAGACATGTGGGTAAGCAGTATTTGTTTTGTTTTTTTAAATAATGAGGATCAGAAAATCAGAGGCATAGGAGACACAGTGATTGGAGGTTTCTGGGAGGTGATTTATCACACATGTATATGTGCATTGTGGTTATAGTGGCAGTTGGCCAGTTTGCTGTTTGTTGTCAAATCTGGGCCAAACAAGGGTCTTATAAAGACAACTCGAAAATGTAAAAAAAAAACTAATAGAAAATGAACAAATAAAAATGGGAATGTCAATATTTGCTCCACTATATATTTGTGCAACATAATACACATTACATGATTTGATTATTGATTAGTTCTTTGTAAGTTCTTTAGTGTTGCTGCTATGGTTAGATTCGTTCTTGACTCCTCTTTTGTCTTTGGCAGCATGATATAATATTGCTATTGGGCTAATAACCACTTGTTACCAGACGTTGAGAAGGAGAAATGCTTTAAAGTGCTGTTTGTGATGGGTCAGGCTCACCTTCCCCCCATTGTAGTCTCCTGACGACCCCCTGCTCCTATTTAGAGTCAAAGCACCCAGGATGTGGAGAGCCGCAGCAGCTCCATCTCAATCCCCAAGGCCCTGGGCCAGCTCTTCATCCTCCTGCAGTACCAGACACTGGCCCACAGGATCAAGGTGATGGTCCGCAAAGCAGAAAACCTGGGAAAGTTGAACCGCATGCCAGGGACACCAGGTACTGCTCCCTCCCTCCTCCCTCCTCTCTCATCTCTCTCCTCTCCCTGCTCTCCTCTCCTCTCCTCTCCCTGCTCTCTCTCTCTCCTCTCCCTGCTCTCTGCTTTCCCTCTCTCTCTCTCTCTCTCACCTCTCCCTGCTCTCTCCTCTCCTGCTCTCTCCTCTCTCTCCTCTCTCTCCATTCCCTGCTCTCCTCTCTATCCTCTCCCTGCTCTCTGCTTTCCCCTCTCCTCTCCCTGCTCTCTCCTCTCTCTCCCTTCCCTGCTCATGCCTCTCTCTCCTCTCCCTGCTCTCCGCTTTCTCCTCTCCTCTCTCTCCTCTCCCTGCTCTCCCTGCTCTCCCTCCTTTCACTGTACAGGACTTTGAAACACACTTGTAATTGAGCAGTTGATTAGCCTAGGACTTACTTGACTGGGTTTAAATGTGGAACATTGCTATGCAGTGTATATGCTGTGAATCCTGGGCTGCAGTGTGGAAGGGATTGGGTTTTAAGGTAAAACTATTAAGAAAGTAGACAAATGTTTTGTGTCTTCATCAGTATCTTACCTGAGGGTTAGGGTTAGATATTGATACACTAGCCAAATTGTTTCTTTATTTCACCTTGTTTGAATGATGGAATGTTTTTCAAATTATAATAAAAAAACTATAATAAAACAAATGAAAACTTTCTGTAAAAGCAAAGAAACTTGGAGTAAAAAGAGTAAATCTCAAGTGGTCTCATTCAAGCATTTCCAAACCTTTCATCGGCTGAACTGCACTGAAGTACAGATTCAACTGAGACTGCACATTCACCCCTATATACTGAAAATACTCAAATACATTTCATTCTAAAATAAAACCGCATGCTGCAATCAGTGGTGTAGTCGAGGGTATACGCAGGTAAACAGCGTTTACACACTTCTCATATAAGGGATACAGTGTGATTGGAGTTTGAAGGCACTTTGTCATTGTGATACACTGTCTGTGTTTCAGATCACTATGTGGTGATTACACTGCAGCAGGGGGCAGTATGATTGGGGTTTGAAGGCACTTTGTCATTGTGATACTCTGTCTGTGTTTCAGATCACTATGTGGTGATTACCCTGCAGCAGGGGCAGTGTGATTGGAGTTTGAAGGCACTTTGTCATTGTGATACTCTGTCTGTGTTTCAGATCACTATGTGGTGATTACCCTGCGGCAGGGGGGTAGTGTGATTGGAAGCAAGGAGACGAAGGCGGTCAGCGGCTACAACGCAGTGTGGAACTCCCCGTTCCTCTTCGACATGCCCCCCGGGGAGATCCACAAGCTGCCCCTTTCCCTGGAGTTCATCATCATGCAGGTAGGAGAGGGCAAACTGCAGGGGGCTTTAGTGGCAATACAAATACTGTGAAATAAGGTTTGCGGAAGATAAGGTTTCTAAATTTAAGGGCGATTTTAAGTCACGTCCCGTTGGAAGCTAGCAGCCACTACACTTTGCATCTTGCACATAGAATGGCAATGGCTGAGAATTCTGAACATGTAACCACAACAGAATCTACATAAACAGATTCAATGCGTTATTAGATTTTTGTATTTTTTTGGTTTAGATTTAATGGCATAATATGAAAAATATATTTAATAACCTGAAATTTCACAAAACAAATTAAAAAGTAGAAGCTATAGTGTAAATGAAATTAAGAATAGTCGATGTCTTCTTTTTTATACAGGATTTTATAGAGCAGATCCAACATATAAGTGTAGCAATAATATGTTTTATTTATTCTGCCAGTTCATGTGTCTGTCGCGGAGCTAGCGAGACCTCCGGGGTTTCGATACATATGTAACTACCTTTTATTAATACCTTCTACGTGTGTTTGCATACTAACTTGTGGAGATTATGCAACTGACATCATTGTGGCTCCAGCATAGAGTCTGCAACATGTGCTAAACTATAGAGCATGTGGAACCAACATGGCAGATTCAGGATTACGTTTCATAACTTTCTCAACAATATGATCTAACCCACCTGGCGGCCCGGTTATGAATCAGAGACAAGAACAGTAAAAGGCAAGGCAACCCAGCACTCAGCACACACCACGCACACGTCAAAATAATACAACCTGACAAACAGTAAACATGTACATTGAAATAAATACAGCTTGGGGTTTTCACTTAGCTAGATGACACGTATGAATTAATGCAGCTCATGTCCCCAGCTGCTATAATGCTAAGAAATACATAATAACACGAAGGACAATATTACACATTTGGGTTAAATCTGGGAAGACCACAACATTTATCTGGTGATAAGAGGTTAGTATATTGGTACTCATGTGTATAATAATTATAATGAAAGTGTTTTTTATTTATGTGGGCTCTGTGTAGACTTTGGTTGGAAATTTCCGAGTGATCGATAGATTCGAGAGTAATTTCTGAATCATTTCATGACTTGTTGGGCTGGTAACTCGACTCATGTCACGTGGTGTGTTTCATACGATGAATCAAATGAATCAAACAGAGTTCTGAACCGATTCCTATGAGTCGTTCAAAAAGAACAAATCGTTCGCAAACTGCACATCACTATCTCTAAACATACATTAAAATAGACCTGTGGGTTTGTTTACAGAGATTAACACTGTGGGGAACGTCACTGGATTTACTGGCAACACAATGCCCCTTACATGACAAACATGTGTAGGGGTAGATATGGTTATAGACAGGGTTTCAAATGAATAATCATGCAAGCTATCAAACTGAGGTCAAATACATTTCATTTATTAACCACACACCAAATTAAGAAAATGTCAGTTCTTTTAAACTAAATCAGTTTATTTATTGAAACATCTTTCTTTGTCCTTGATTTTTTTTATTTGCATTTCACTTAATGTATCTGCATTATTACATGTTTATCAATCATTCACATGATTATTGTGTCAAAAGATTGCCACAGTTAACTCTGTATTGCTGCATGTTGCTTCCAACTGTGCTTGTCAGCATAGCCTTGTTTAAATACCATGAACAATGAAACAAAATGTACCAAACTTGAAATCCATTCTTTAAGGAACAGCTATTGAGATTAGATTACAGTGGAAGTCCACAAGCAAACCTGTCTTCATTTAGAAAGCGCTAATCTGAATCCTTTCTGTGAACCAGCCTGGAAACATGGAGATTAAAAACTCTTTCCCCAGGTTCCATAGAGCTAAACAAATACAAATGTTCCTCTTTACTTTACAAGGACAAAACAAGATCAAACAAGTGAAAACGAGAGCTTGAACACAGGAAAGCCAAGACTACAAAGAAAAGGAAGCGAGAAGATGAATTGTCAAAAACACAACCCCACACACAGAAATGTATCCTACTGCATTGTCTACCTTGTCTTATTTCAAAGTACATATCTTATTTCAATATAACAAGAACTCTGACACTGTAGTTACCTTAAAACGTCTGTAGACTGGGATTGCTTCATTTTAACGTATGTTGTGGTGATGTCATCATCACATATCAAACAAGTAATTGGCTTAAAACCACAGAGCCACCCCCTAAATGTATTTCATTTGGAATGAGTTTTACAAAATGATGGGATATGTTTATGCTACCTTAGTTAACCCTTCGTCAGTGGCAAAGGGTGCAAATGCACCCCAGTGTGTTTGAAATGAACATATCTCTTCACTCTTTGAGGACCCCAGTGTGTTTGAAATGAACATATCTCATAGTCTTTGAGGACCCCAGTGTGTTTGAAATGAACATATCTCTTTACACTTGAGGACCCCAGTGTGTTTGAAATGAACATATCTCATAGTCTTTGAGGACCCCAGTGTGTTTGAAATGAACATATCTCATAGTCTTTGAGGACCCCAGTGTGTTTGAAATGAACATATCTCTTTACACTTGAGGACCCCAGTGTGTTTGAAATGGACATATCTCTTTACACTTGAGGACCCCAGTGTGTTTGAAATGAACATATCTCATAGTCTTTGAGGACCCCAGTGTGTTTGAAATGAACATATCTCTTTACACTTGAGAACCCCAGTGTGTTTGAAATGAACATATCTCATAGTCTTTGCAGACCCCAGTGTGTTTGAAATGGACATATCTCATAGTCTTTGCAGACCCCAGTGTGTTTGAAATGGACATATCTCTTTATTCTTTGAGGATCCCAGTGTGTTTAAAATGAACATATCTCTTCGCTCTTTGAGGAACCAATGTGTTTGAAATGAACATATCGCATAGTCTTTGAGGATTGTGGGGTATCCATACAAGTGATTAAACTTCAATCGCTTACCTTTATTTTGATACCAAGAACATCCTTGTCTGACTGGGGACACGTGAGTAATCCTTATTCAAAGTGCACAGAATAGATTGCTGAGATTTGCGGGAGAGCTGGGGAGATGAAAACGGTGCATTGCTTCTACAGCTATTGATTTATCCCTAAATATGTCAATGTTTAATCAATATTCATTTTCATCAAACGTCATCGTCTATATGTGTATAATATATGAGTTCCCACCACTGTATTTGATATGGTTTTTTTTTACAGTATCCTGTTTATTACCTGATGTACCACATGCACCTGTGAGTTGCAGGGGAGCTGGATATTGAAAAGATGTACTGCTTCTAAAATGATTGATTAGCCCTACACATTCATTTTTAGCCCTACATGTATGTAGTCAATTTCCTATCTTAGAATGAGCATTTGAGTGTGAATAATACATACGTTTCCAGCACCGTGTCTGATCACTAAATTCTTTATTGCCGCTGACAATGGGTTAGAGCAATCCAAGGTTAATTCTATTCCAACTAGTCGTCAGTTTTTTAAAAACAAAGTTTTAAAAAACACCTGCATTTCTTTTGATGATGATATCCAATAAAACAACTCACTAGTGCTAGGAAGATATATTTGATCAGTGACAAATGCTAAGAAGAAACATTTAAAATCTGTTTATCAAGTACTGTTGTCCTAGAAGCGTGTGAGCTTTCAGCTAACAAAATAATTCCATTCATCTTACCTATTGGTCTTACCCTTATATGTTTACATCGGTCTCAAATGTCCAGTTTTAAGAGGATCACGTGCTATAGGATACATGTATTTCTATTTGAAACATGATATCTGGTACTAGACTTGCAAGCCATTCTTTAAATTAATGCAGCAGCGTAAACGTGGTCATGCACACTCATAACGTGCAGCAGTGTAAACGTGGTCATGCACACTCATAACGTGCAGCAGTGTAAACGTGGTTATGCACACTCATAACGTGCAGCAGTGTAAACGTGGTCATGCACACTCATAACGTGCAGCAGTGTAAACGTGGTCATGCACATGAACCCAAGATTTTTGGTAAAACTCATAAAGCCTTTCATAACACATTACACATATGACGTGTTGTTTATCAAACACCCTGGCAAAACCGAAATAATGATCAAATTAAAATTGCAACAAGAGATTTAAAAGGATACCAATCTTAAGCAGCACTGTTGCCAATGTTGTCATTCTCCATCACCAAAGCAAAACATTTAAGAAAAAAAACCCAGAGAAAAGATAAAGCTATTTGGAAAAAAACATAGAGAAAAGATAAAGCTATATAGTTATGTGTGTTGACATCTCTGTATTATTGGGTTTACTAAAGATTCCTTCTTGCTGGTTACTGCTTCAAATTATTATTTTTTTAATCCTGTGTGTTTGATTGGCAGGGGCGCATCTACACGAGGAGCAGGGTCCTGGGCCGCGTGCTGATTGGCTGTGATGCTCTGGAGGAGGGGCAAGTGCACTGGAAGGACATGTGCAGCCGGGGGCAGGTTGAGACAGCCAGGTGGCACACCATCCAACCGGATTCACTGTAGAGTCCGGGCCAGAGGGGCAAGGAACTATCAGGGAGTCCCGAGAATCTCAAACTGTAAACCTCGTCCAAAATCCCATTGCAACTCTCCACTGGCTGTGGATATCTTCTGAAGAGCAGCAGACAGGTGGACAGGCCATAGGAATGACATAAGAAGTGCTATGAAATGACCTTGTTGTACAGCATGTGATGTGAGGAGGTACTGTAAGACGGAATTTGTAATAAGCTAAATATGAATTGATTTAGTTATTTTATTTATGTATTTGTTTTTAAAGGAAAACATTACGTAGCTTAATTTTAAGGTGTATGCACAGCTTGTTTGCCACCAGTTTTCAAACATGGACGGTTTTATTGTCCTTTAATAAAAACTGCAGGGTGGAGATCTGGAGTTTAAAAAGCAATTGCAATCTCATCCCGTTACAGCTGTATTGAACTTGACAAGCTAAATAGAGTCCACCTGCTTTATGATGCCATATGCATGTCTAAATAGGTTGACCTGTTACTGGACATGTTTGCACACATTACACCTGCATATTGAAACATGCAATGACTGTGCATTGCTGTGAATAGCACACACTGTGAAGTCATGTACTGAAGGTGCCCTTTGTGAATCAGACAGTACTGTATGTGGCAGCTCACTGTGGGAGGAATGAAAATGTGCCCGGCTGGTTGTGTCTGTGTCTTAGCATTTTATGATGTAAGGAAGAGTGGTTCTTATTATAATACCGTTCTTCCATATATCTAGTACAGGTAACACAGGCTAGATCAGCACCATCTAGTGATACAGCAGCTGGGGCAATGGCAGACAACTAGAACTGAAGAGCTGAGCTCATAGTCATAGTCAAAGCACCGTAAACACAGTCTGCTATCAAAACAAGAATAATCCAATAAAGCATGACAATGAGAACCATTCAGAACGACTGTGAACAACACAAGAGTATCAGTCAACGTTGACCAGGCTGGCTATAGTAGACTTTGCACTGCAGTATCAATGCTGACCAGGCTGGCTATAGTAGACTTTGCACTGCAGTATCAATGCTGACCAGGCTGGCTATAGTAGACTTTGCACTGCAGCTAATTGGTGGTCAATAGGTATGCTTACAATTTGACAAATCCAATTTCAGCAAGATGAACTGTAGAATTAAAATATCAAAGAATTACATCCTAAATTAACTTGAATTGATGTTGAACTTCTGTCCTAAAAAAAGTGTCAATTTAAACTCAACCATCTATATACTTATTTTTTAACAATTCAAGACAGAAGTGTATCATTTTGAGGCACCTTTTTAGCTATTCAGCCCTTCGTTACTGAATGATCATTATGAAACGCATCTGTGCTGTGCTCCGTACTTCCTGTAGGGTACTGTGTGGTGTACATTAAAACACCTTGAAATATTACGCAAAGACCTGTAGTTGCAGCAGATGAATGTCAGGTCCCTCACTGTTATTATTACTGCTTCTCTCTGCACACACGTGCACAGCTTGTTGTGTGTGTGCATATCGTATTGCTGTACGAGTGGATGTTTGTTTAATGCATCACCCGTTAATAAAGATCAGTGCTGCGTTGTTACAAAGGTCACAGTGTTTGATTTGGGAGCCGGCTACCTGCAGCTCGTCAGGAATCCGGCTCTCCAGAGAAAAAGCTCTGGGACAAAGCTTTTCACATTCGAAGATTCTTTCAAAATTAAAAAAAACATTCTTTGAATTAGCTGGAAAAATAGTATACTTCATATAATATTACAGTAATAAAAACTCTCCAGAGTAAAATAAACCTGGTATCAAATGACCTATTAAAGAAAGGACAGCAACTTTATTAATACAGTTATTAATGACATGAATGGATAGGAACATGGTCATTTTTGTCCAAGCACTAGATGAAAATGACTATATGGGGGGCAAAGAATCCGTGGGGGGCTCTTGACATGGAATAGAGTGAGACCAGTGCTGTCTTTTCTGAGCCTTTTTAATGAAGAATATGTATTTGAAATTAACTATTTAATTGCTCAATGATAACGGGAGCAGGGTCCCACAGACACAGGTGCTTTCTGATTCCAGTCCCATTAGCACAGAGTTGCCTATCTTGGTTGGGTGGTCTCAGGGATGGTTGGATTGTCTTTGCACTCTCTCAGGTGAGGGAGGAAACCTGAGCCCTCTGCTGGCCAGGGGGCTGAAGAGCTCAAGTTGAGATCGCCCAGGGTGGGACTTGAACTCTTTGTATGACAGACACGACTCGCTTTGGTTGCAGGCTGAACAGAGTTCTTGAGAAGACACTCTTATAAGAACTGGCCACAGAACAAGACTGTCACACAAAGTCAGGGATGTGAAGAAGGCTCCCATTCCATAGCAGTTAGACCCATTCCTGGTTTTACTATGAGTTTAATAAGATACAGCTGAGCTTGTTACCTATCGGTACACTGTGGCTAATCAAGCTTGTATTAAAACCTGGACTGGGTGAAGCTGCTTATTCTGCTTATTCTTATTTCCGTCGCTGAAATTAGATTAACATTTAGGCGAGCAGACTCTAGCTTGTCAAAACGTTTGTCTAAATTACACAGACACAGGTTTAGCAATCAGATTGATCATAATAACACTTTTATTTAAAATAGTATATTATTATTATTCAAATTAGGTATACAATAGAAAATACAGTGATTGTACAGCAATACTGTCACATTAACTTACACATACAGGATTACATCACTCCAACCCAAACACTTTGATATTTTGTTTCCACACACACACAATACATTACAGACAAGGGCATTTCACCCAAACCATTCTCCAGAACAAATATTCACACAAATCTCTTAAAGCTAAATCAAGCAGAACTAGCTTTTCCAGCTAGGTACTTTAATGTACAGTTTATTACCCTGTTAGGTGTTGGAGTGGTGTTATAGGAATATAAAACTGCAGTGACTGGTTTCATTTCTCATATAATGATGTTGACTGCAGTTTCCCTAGTTCAACCCCTTCATATGCTTTTACCATGTCAACTTTTTATTAGGATCATTGCTATTGAAAAAAGGCACTACATATTTTCCAAATGGTAGTGTTGGGATAAAGAAACATTTTGTTGTTCTCAATATCCTGCACAGCACTGTGTCTTGTTGTAGTGAAACACACAAACACGATATTAAAGTCTGTCTATCTTAGTATGAGCAGACCCTGGAGTGTGCTGCAGTGCTTATAAAAAGTGGCTTTATGTCAATACATTGCAGTGATCAAGCTTCTGTAAATGCGTACTGGAACGCTGCTGGATTTGGAGTTGTTTATAAAGGCTTGTAAGGATACAATACTGGTACTGAGCCAGTAAGGATTCTGACCCCCGCTGGTGAAAGGACATTCTTTAACCACTCAGGCAGACCAGCCTGGCTCTTCTGCACAGTGGTTAGACCAGCCTGGCTCTTCTGCACAGTGGTTAGACCAGCCTGGCTCTTCTGCACAGTGGTTAGACCAGCCTGGCTCTTCTGCACAGTGGTTAAGACACTTTCTGCCCTCTGGATGGTGTGAAGATGCTCTTGTCTCATAACACTTCAAGTCAAACAGCAAAGGAAACACTACACCCTAAAATAGTACTCTTCTGAGGCACTCCTAACCCAGTTCAGTGTTCACTGCATTAACACCAACGAGCACAAAGCTGCAGAATTTGGCCATCAGTACACCAATACACCAAGTTTTGAAATACTGAATGATACATCTTTTTTTTAAATGCAAATCAGTAAAACCTATAGGACATTTGATTAGCTCTGATTTAGGTACTGTATAGTCAGTGTGTTTCAGTACACTTCAAACGGGGGTACAGACTGAGGGAGAGTTCGGGGCTCTAATTCGTCCGTTATTAAACAGGAAATGGGATGTCAGTCCACAGACAGGCTGGGAAGTTACACATATGAGTCTTGTTTCCAGTAGACAGTGCTGATGCAGTTGAATGACCCCAGGAAGCACAAACAGTATGGAGAATCCCAGTACAGGAAGTAACCAAATGGTCTGAAACACAATAGTTGTTCTTGAAGCCCACACCTCACTATCTCTCCCCAAACTTGAAAGTGTTTGCTGCTGCCTGGGACCTGTAGGGACGGGGCGAGAGAAGCTGCTGGTGCTTTTCAGGGAGGGACTCCTGGGACCCTGCAGAGCTCAGAGGGTACAAGGGTGAGAGCTCAGGGGTCTTCTTGCTAAGGAACATCCTGGCAGCAGGGCTGGGGAGGCTGTGGGTGCTGTTGGACTGGGGAGGGGTCTCCAGATAGAGGGGGGTTGGGGAACGGGAGCTGACTGGGGTACTCCAGGAGTCTGGAGAAGCATCAAGCTTGTCTCCGTCCAGGATGTCCACCTGTCGAGCCAGGAAGGTCCCATCCTGGCTGAAGGGGGATGGATCACGGCTCCTGTCCTGGCTGCCCTGGGATCCAGGAGAGAGGCGGGGAACCCCTGGAGCGACACCACCTTCTCCGACTGATCGGATACCCTGAATCTGCTGCTGAAACCTCAGCTTTGCTGTTAAGAAGAAAAAAAAATACACAGTAATCAATAATCTTGTCTTTGAAAATAATAACACATTCACATGGGTGAAAGTGGCCAATGATCATTTTGACTGAAACTCCTGGGGCAAAACCAATCTTTTGACCGGGACCTGTGGGCTGCCTAGGCCCCCAGAAGCTCTGGGGCTGTACATGCTCAGAGATGCATTCTGAGCCACTTTGGACCACTTTCAGAAGCACATTTTTAGAAAAAGAAATGACTTCACTTACAACTTGTCACTTTACCAGATGGACCAACCTGATAAAATCACACATGAGGCTAGTTAACAAACACAGTTTTTCGGAGGACATTTTCTTTAGTGAGAAGGTCAGTATGTTTTATGATTTAGAATTCAACACAACCACAGTATTTGTATACATGCCAGCAGAATGTACCGACCTTGTGCTTCTGAAGAACAACATAGTGAGAACTGTCTCAGTTCTCACTATGGGTGCTACCTCCCTCACACACTCATCACACGACTCCATCAGTGTCATTTCCAGACAAACCTCAGTGCACTTGAATTCCTCAGAGATGAGACTGGCAGCTGCAGTTACCCTTTACTGCAGAGTGCTACCCTGCTAAGGCATCGTGAAACTCCCAGCCTTTCCCTAATGTATGAACTAGTCAAGCCTTCGAGCCTCCCTACTGCTGACAGGGAAACCTGATACAGAGTCAGCGGCTGCAGCTACCTGGAAGAAAACCAAACTGAAAGCACCAGACCAAGCTTGCCTGGTACGTTACTACTGTCGATATAATAATAAGAAGAATCTTACCCTTCATGAGATTTTCATTCTTCTCTTTCAGATTCTCCATTTCATTGTTCATGGAAGACATCTAGAATAGAAAAAAGTTCCACACTCTTAAGATTGCTGCTCATTGTATAAACAATACCAGATGAACTGCAATGGATTTCTTTAGAGAAATGTATTGGACTGACAACCCTGGAGACTGAAAAGCTTGAAAGGCCCATTAAATGCCAGTTTATTCTGGTAATAGGCCTGTCCTGTGCTGGATCACACTTGCATATACAATTATTACACTTTGCTGTTCTTATCCCATGTGACATCACAGTAAACTTTAATGTTCGTCCTTTCTCAATATGTGTCAATCTCTGGACTGATGAACCAATGCAGAATGTCAAAGGCATATCTTATGCTGTGAGGTGCTTTTCCTGCTTAATAAAACAAAGTGTGCCTGGCTAATATTAATCAATCAATGTAAAATAAAAGCACACATCTTATTAATGTTATAAAGAAAACAATCAAATGAACGTGTCAGCAGGTGTTTCAGACCCCTTACTAGTGCCCAACACTTCGCTGGCAGCGTCAAACCAACCACATTTAGACCTACTTTGTACCGAATAAAACAATTAAACAGATAACATTTATATATATATATATTTATATATATATATATATATATATATATATATATATATATATATATATATATAGTGAAAGATCGGTAGTGTGGTGTTGCTGGGCACCGGTGTCTTCCTGCACAAACTTGGAGTGAACACGTCACTGATTCAGGTGAATACTTTTATTTACAATATTTACAATAAACCATATATTCTCTTGCGTTCATTTGCCCTGTACGGGCCACTAACTATCTCACTTCTTCCTCCCTCTCTGTGCTACGGCGAGTGCAAGTTGGACACCCTCTGGTGGAGTGAGCCAGGACCACAGGTAAGTATAGGTGGGCTCCCTCTGGTGGAGCAAGCCTGGAACACAGGTGAGTACAGGTGGGGCTCCCTCTGGTGGAGCAAGCCCTGAACACAGGTGAGTACAAGTGGGGCTCCCTCTGGTGGATCCAGCCTGGAATAGTACGTCCTCTCTCCAAGGCTGCCTGGAAGACAGCACAGGCAAGCCAGAAGGAACCAGCAATAATAAAGTTTGTTCTCACAACCTGATTCTGTGCTCTTTGGTTTTCTTCCCAGTGTACCTTACCATCTTAGACTGGTACCGTTACTCCAGCCACCTGTATCCACACTGTATGAACCAAACCTCGTTCTGTGGCTCGTTTCCTGGTGCCCAGTCGCTGCTCCAGCATCTGTAATCGTGCAGTGTTTTTAATAAGTCCCGCACCACACTCAAACAAAAGATTGTTGCTCCTGCAACTACAGAACGCGTAATATTTGTAGCGAGTCCCACACACATAAACAATGCACTCGGTCAAAGTGTCGCTGCTCCTGCAGCTGAAGAACGCGTAATATTTTGTAGCGAGTCCCGCACATAAACAATGCCCTCGGTCAAAGTGTCGCTGCTCCTGCAGCTGAAGAACACGTAATATTTTGTAGCAGTCCCGCACACATAAACAATGCCCTCGGTCAAAGTGTCGCTGCTCCTGCAGCTGAAGAACACGTAATATTTTGTAGCAAGTCCGCACACATAAACAATGCCCTCGGTCAAAGTGTCGCTGCTCCTGCAGCTGAAGAACACGTAATATTTTGTAGCAAGTCCCGCACACATAAACAATGCACTTGGTCAAAGTGTTGCTGCTCCTGCAGCTGAACACCAAACAGTGTAAACACCGTGACACATTTTTTTAATCAAAACTATCAAACAAAATCAAAACAAAAGTCTGCCTCACCAAGAGGTAAAAACGTTATATGCTAGACTTTTCCACAATTGCTATAATTCAGAAATGACGCACTTACTAAATCCTCTCCCTCACTGGAATCTTCGTTGGCAGCTTGAGCAGGCAGAACAACCAAACACCGTCCCCACAATCGACCCCCCTTCTTCTGCCCCGCTTCCTTTTATATACTCTAACCACACCTCTTAATTACCACTGGGGACTATGGGTTGTGTAGTTTCTTCCCCAGTGACGCCATTTCTTAAAGGTGCCACTGCTCCTTCCTCACATATCCCTCCCCTCAGCTCTAACCTATCGGTTCGAGCGGCCCACTTAACCCCATGCACTCTTGACAGCCTATCCGCATTTGCATTTTTGGATCCGCTTCTATGCTCTATCTTGAATTTGTATGGTTGTAGCGCTAGAAACCACCGGGTTACCCGAGCATTTTTTCCTTTGTTCTCCTTCATAAATTTAAGCGGTGAATGGTCCGTCACCAAGGTAAACTCCCTCCCTAACAAATAATATTTTAAAGATTCAATCGCCCATTTTACAGCCAAACATTCTTTTTCCACAACTGCGTATTTTTTTTCTCGGGGTAACAGTTTTCTACTCAAATATCCTATTGGGTGTTCCTCACCCTCAGTAATTTGGGAGAGAACCGCCCCCAAACCTACCTCCGAGGCATCGGTCTGTACAATGAATGGCTGTGAAAAATCAGGGACTTCTAGAACGGGGCTGTTACATAGGACCTGTTTAATAGTTTGAAATGCTTTCTCGGTTTCTGAGGACCACTTCACCCGGACTGGAGCAGATTTCTTTATTAAATCAGTTAGGGGTGCGGCAATAGAGGAGAACTCAGGTACGAACCTCCGGTAGTAACCTGCTAAACCTAAAAAGGCTCTCACCTGCTTCTTATCCTTTGGGATGGGCCATTTTGTGATCGCCTCTATCTTACTGGTTTGAGGTTTTACTCTACCGCCCCCTACAACAAACCCTAGGTATTGGGCCTCTTGTAAGCCCACAAAACACTTCTCTGGGTTTGCTGTCAGCGATGCCTCTCTTAATGATTGAAGGACTGCATTTACCTTACTCAAATGATCTTCCCATGAGTTGGTAAATATTACAATGTCATCAATGTAGGCTGACGCATATTGGGCATGAGGTCTTAAGACTTTGTCCATTAGCCGTTGGAAAGTGGCGGGGGCGCCATGTAGACCAAACGGCATCACCTTGTACTGGAACAATCCTATGGGTGTGGCAAAGGCCGTCTTTTCCCGTGACTCCTGGCTAAGCTTTCGTGAGGTCGAGGGTTGTTAAATATTTCGCTGACCCTAGTCTTTCTATTAACTCATCTACCCGTGGCATTGGATAGGAGTCAAACTTAGAGACTTGGTTCAATTGACGAAAATCATTACAAAACCGCCACGTACCATTGGGTTTGGCTACCATCACGATTGGACTGTTCCACGGACTCGAGGACGCCTCGATGATGTCCAGTCTTTTCATGGCTTCAACCTCGTGAACGACTTCGTCCCGTTGGGCCTCCGGGATCCTGTAGGACCTAACCCGGACACACACCCCTGGGGGTGTGTGGACCTCATGTTCTAAAACCGCAGTCCTTCCTGGTACTGGAGAGAACACATCGTGATTATCCAGCACCAGCTGATGTACTTGTTGTGTTTGTGGTGGTGTGAGTGTGGGACTGATATTCACGACCCGTGTGGCTGGAAGATGGCCCCCTTTTTCTCTTAGTGCCTTTATGGCTACTAGGGCCTCTCGCTCTACCCACGGCTTGAGGAGGTTAATGTGGTACACTTGCTCCTTCTTCCGTTTATCTGGCTGTCGTACCTTATAATTTACGTTCCCTACTGATTCCATTATCTCGTAGGGACCCTGCCACTTTGTAAATAATTTACTCTCTGGGGTTGGCACTAATACCATCACCCTATCCCCAGGGTTGAACTGTTGTCGGGTCGCCGACTTATTATAATACCTGGCTTGGCGTGTTTGAGCATCTATCAGGTGGGCCTTCACGATGGGGGTTACCTTCTCTATTCGGTCTTGTATCCGTAAAATATACTCTACAAGGTTTCGGCCTGAGGATTTTTGAGCCTCCCAAGTCTCTTTTGCTATATCTAGAATTCCCCGCGGTTGTCTCCCATACAATAGCTCGAACGGGGAGAAACCCGTCGAAGACTGGGGCACCTCACGGATAGCGAACATCAAGTAAGGTATTAGGAGATTCCAGTCCTTCCCATCCTTACTAGCTACTTCCTTAACATCGACTTAAGGGTTTTATTGAATCTCTCTACGAGCCCATCGGTCTGAGGATGGTAGATCGATGTTCTGATAGGCGTAATTTTAAGAGCCGAACAAAAATCTTTCATTATGTGGCTCACAAAAGGTGTACCTTGGTCCGTTAAGACCTCTTTAGGAATTCCTACTCGGGAGAACACATGAATTAACTCTTTAGTTATAGTTCGGGAAGTCGTGTTACGCAAAGGAATCGCTTCAGGGTATCGGGTGGCATAATCAAGAATCACCAAGATATACTCATGACCTCTAGCGGACTTATTTATCGGTCCCACAAGGTCCATAGCAATTCTCTCGAACGGAACCTCGATAATGGGAAGTGGTTGAAGAGGAGCTCGTAGCGCCGGTTTGGGACTGGACAATTGACATTCGGGACACGACCTACAATACCGATCTACCGCTTTCCTGATTCCTAACCAATAAAACCTTTTTAATATCCTTTGTAAAGTCTTTTCTGACCCCAAATGACCCCCAAACAAATGTGTATGTGCTAAGTACAAGACTTGGTTTTGATAGGCCCGGGGAACCAATAGCTGCTCCACCGACTCTCCATTAATCTGAGTACAACGATACAGTAAGTCATTCTTTATTACAAAATACTCCAAGGGATTTAAGACCATATTCTCCACTTGTGTACCATTCACAACAACCACCTTTCCACGTATATTGACTAAAGTGGGATCCTGTTCTTGTTCTCTGGCAAAACCTTCACTTGGGAGCTGGAGGCTATCTCCCCATGCCCCATCTCCAAATGATTCCCCGGTCTCTATTTGAACCTCCCCCGTATCATCAATAATCTCCTGCTCACGACACTGTGTAGCTACACCCTTGCTGCTTCGCTTTTGCCTAGCCCCAAGCAAACTCAATCCCCCCATATCTCGTTCCTGACGCCTCTGTCGGCGCGTTTTCCGAACTTTCACACATTGACTCTCTACATATAAGTCAGGATCGGTAAACGGGAAAATGCTCAGAGGACTCTCTTGAGGTACTTCTTCTACCTCCGATTTTATTTCAGGCTTTACCAATGACCTGTTAAATTGTACCAGGGACTTGAATCCCGGTATGTCTCTACCGAGAATCACTTGGTGGGGAAGTCGGGGTACTATTCCGACTCGCAGTTCCATCACTTGGGCCCCAAGCTCAATGCTCACCACTGCTGTCGGATAATGCTTCGTATCCCCATGTATACAAGTGATTCCCGTCTCGAGACCATAATCTAATGGGCGATCTGCCAACAACCTTGGCATGACCAATGTAAGTGCACTTCCTGAATCGGCGAGAGCTTCCACATCTTTCCCATTTACCTTTACCTTTATAACATATGGATAAGTCCCCTCGGGTTGTCGAGACACAATAATATGGCCACAAAAATGATCACCGACATTACATTCCATACTCTCATTATTTTTACAAACTTTCGCTATATGCCCCAGCTCATTGCATCGAAAGCACCTAAAATTCCTATAATATGAGTCCTCATTTCAGTCCCCAGTCCCTTCACAGCCCTAGGCTGCTCTTCACCCCCCCCCCCGGCATCGCCGGTTGCTTACCCGACCTCGGGCTGAATCGCATTCTCCAAGATTGTTGACCTGGGTTCCCGGGAGTCGGGGTCCGGGGCTGTTGTGAGAGCTCTTCTGCAGCTAACTGCCACTCCACAAGATCCACGAATTCATTGACGGTACCTGGATTCCCTTGTCCGACCCACTTCCTTAGGGTGGGCGGTAGGGACCTTAGGTACCGATCCATAACGAGGATCTCCACTATTTTTTCTGCGCTATTCTCTGCGGGGTTGAGCCATCGGGTAGCCAAATGAATCAAATCGAACATTTGTGACCTGGGTGGTACTCCTGGAATGTACCCCCAGGCATGATATTTCTGCGCCCGGACGGCTGGGGTCACTCCAGCACGGACAAGGATCTCGGCCTTGAGGTGGGTGTAGTCTTCCGCTACACTTGGAGCGAGGTCATGGTAAGCCTTCTGAGCCTCTCCTGAAAGGAAGGGTGCAATAATTCCGGCCCACCTCTCTGTTGGCCAACCCTCCCGGGTAGCTGTGCGCTCAAACGCGAGAAGAAATGCTTCCACATCGTCTTCCCTTGTCATCTTCTGCAACACATGAGCGGGCCGTATCAAACTCATGATAGGTTGCTGGAGCTGAGGTTTGTCCAAGCGTACTTTTAAGACTGCCACCTCCTGCCGGGTCACCTCAAGTTGCTGCGCTTGGACCCGGTTAGTCTCATGTTGGACCCTTGCCATTTCTTGCTGGACCGCCGTAGCCGCCACAATTGCGTTAACCAGTGCATGTACGTCCGCCATCTTGTTGTGTTAGTGTGGGTCCGACTGAAGTGTATTTTCGGTCGGAAACATCCCACCGCTGCCACCAAATGTGAAAGATCGGTAGTGTGGTGTTGCTGGGCACCGGTGTCTTCCTGCACAAACTTGGAGTGAACACGTCACTGATTCTGGTGAATACTTTTATTTACAATATTTACAATAAACCATAAATTCTCTTGCGTTCATTTGCCCTGTACGGGCCACTAACTATATCACTTCTTCCTCCCTCTCTGTGCTACGGCGAGTGCAAGTTGGACTCACTCTGGTGGAGTGAGCCAGGACCACAGGTAAGTATAGGTGGGCTCCCTCTGGTGGAGCAAGCCTGGAACACAGGTGAGTACAGGTGGGGCTCCCTCTGGTGGAGCAAGCCCTGAACACAGGTGAGTACAGGTGGGGCTCCCTCTGGTGGTTCCAGCCTGGAATAGTACGTCCTCTCTCCAAGGCTGCCTGGAAGACAGCACAGGCAAGCCAGAAGGAACCAGCAATAATAAAGTTTGTTCTCACAACCTGATTCTGTGCTCTTTGGTTTTCTTCCCAGTGTACCTTACCATCTTAGACTGGTACCGTTACTCCAGCCACCTGTATCCACACTGTATGAACCAAACCTCGTTCTGTGGCTCGTTTCCTGGTGCCCAGTCGCTGCTCCAGCATCTGTAATCGTGCAGTGTTTTTAATAAGTCCCGCACCACACTCAAACAAAAGATTGTTGCTCCTGCAACTACAGAACGCGTAATATTTGTAGCGAGTCCCGCACACATAAACAATGCACTCGGTCAAAGTGTCGCTGCTCCTGCAGCTGAAGAACGCGTAATATTTTGTAGCGAGTCCCGCACACATAAACAATGCCCTCAGTCAAAGTGTCGCTGCTCCTGCAGCTGAAGAACACGTAATATTTTGTAGCGAGTCCCGCACACATAAACAATGCCCTCGGTCAAAGTGTCGCTGCTCCTGCAGCTGAAGAACACGTAATATTTTGTAGCAAGTCCCGCACACATAAACAATGCCCTCGGTCAAAGTGTCGCTGCTCCTGCAGCTGAAGAACACGTAATATTTTGTAGCAAGTCCCGCACACATAAACAATGCACTTGGTCAAAGTGTCGCTGCTCCTGCAGCTGAACACCAAACAGTGTAAACACCGTGACACATTTTTTTTTAATCAAAACTATCAAACAAAATCAAAACAAAAGTCTGCCTCACCAAGAGGTAAAAACGTTATATGCTAGACTTTTCCACAATCGCTATAATTCAGAACTGACGCACTTACTAAATCCTCTCCCTCACTGGAATCGTTGTTGGCAGCTTGAGCAGGCAGAACAACCAAACACCGTCCCCACAATCGACCCCCTTCTTCTGCCCGCTTCCTTTTATATACTCTAACCCCACCTCTTAATTACCACTGGGGACTATGGGTTGTGTAGTTTCTTCCCCAGTGGCGCCATTTCTTAAAGGCGCCACTGCTCCTTCCTCACAATATATATATATATATATATATATATATATATATATATATATATATATATATATATATATATATAGATATATAGATATATCTATATATATATATATATATATATATATATATATATATATATATATATATATATATATATATATATATATATATATATATATATATATATATATATATATATATATATATACACACACAGTGCCTTGCAAAAGTATTCAGACCCCTGACCAATTCTCTCATATTACTGAATTACAAATGGTACATTGAAATTTCGTTCTTTTTGATATTTTATTTTAAAACACTGAAACTCAAAATCAATTATTGTAAGGTGACATTGGTTTTATGTTGGGAAATATTTTTAAGAAAAATAAAAAACTGAAAATCAAAGTGGCAGGAGGGTGACAAAGGGTTCTCAAGACAAAGTACAGCAGGGTCTCATGCTGTGAAAGCCTGAGTAACATACTCGGCCAAAGTGGAAGGGGCACTCACCAACCCTCCTGGCCAGCATGGTGAGTTAAGGCAACCTCCCCATGATGAAAGCACAGAGAAAAACATGGCCCTCATTCCCCAGAGGCTGGATTGCTGCCGACCAAGGCAGAGGGTGCTAAGAATCACCGGCTTATGATTTTAGGCTGCCACAGAACACTGACCCTGGCCACGTACAACTGCAGATCTCTTTCAGGAGAAGCAAGACTTCAAGAGTTAGAAGAACTTGGAAGAATCAAGTGGGACATCGTACGACTAAGTGAAGTAAGGCAGAAAGACGAAGGATTACTAGAACTCAAGAGTGGACATCTTTTCTTCTACAGAGGCAGTACAGATGGACGAACAAGAGGCATTGGATTCATTGTCCACAAGAGAATCAAGAATAATGTAGTAGAGATTGACAGCACATCAGAGAGGTCTGCAAGACTGACAGGGAAAGTTTCAAGGAAGTATGAACTTCAGGTCATCCAAGTAAATGCATCAACAACAAGCTATTCAGATGAAGAAGTCAAAGATTTTTATGAAGAAGTACAAGAACTACACGAAAATGGGAAGAGCCACTATAAGTTCATCATCGGTGACTTCAACGCCAAATTAGGAGCCCAGCAAGAAGACGAGAATTCGGTCGGCAAATTTGGACGACGACAGGAATGAGAGGGACGACAGATTAGTCAAATTTGCAGAGAACAAGAACTTATTCATCATGAACACCTTCCAGAAGAAACCCATCAGGAAATGGACATGGAGAGGACCCAACGGAGTGAAGAATTAAATTAACTACACACTCACCAACAAGAAGCACACCGTACAAGACGTCTTAGTACTAAACAACTTTAACACAGGAAGTGACCACAGACTTGTAAGATGCAAAATACACCTAAACACAGCACTGGAGAGAGCGAAACTCGTGATGACCAAATCCAACACAGTCAATGTAGAAGCGCTGAGGATATATGGTCATTCAACTGTAGGTTGGTAAAGAAAACTATTGAAAACAACCGAAGCATGAAGCAAAACAAAGACTAATCATCAGGAAAAAAAAGATTTTAGCACAAACAAGAGGACGGGACTGTCGTCAAGAACTGCGAATTGATTTTGAAGAGAGTCGAAGACTTTTTCAGAAAATTATATCAAGATGAAAAGAGCAACGTAGCAGATGACGAAGACGAGACGGAAAAAATGTAACCCAAGGAAGAAGTTCCAGACATTCTACTGGAATAAGTGAAACATGCTATCAAACATATGAAGACAGGAAAGGCACCCGAAGAAGACGGCTTAACGATTGACATTGTGAAAGAAGGAGGTGAAGAACTGACAAAAATACTGTCGCATATTTTTACAGATTGTATTAAGCAAAAGAAAGTGCCAAACAACTGGAACAACACATAGGTGATACTTTTACATAAGAAAGGAGATGACTATGGACAGTTAGTTTCGGCAACGGAGAACCAAATGCGCGAAATCAACAGAAGAGCAAAAATGGGCTGGAGTGCCTTTGGAAGATTAAGCATGGTTCTGAAAGGGAAACTAACCTTATGCCTCAAGAGGAAAGTCTTCGATCAATGCGTGCTGCCAGTGCTAACTTACGGATGCGAAACCTGGACCCTCAATGCAAAAATGATTCAAAAATTACAAACGCCTCAAAGGAGTATGGAAAGATGCATGCTGGGAAGAACAAGAAGAGACAGGAAAAGAAAGGAATGGATAAGAGCACAGACAAAAGTATGCAATGTTATTATAAGAGCGAATAAAATGGAAATGGCAGTGGGGTGGACATGTAGCAAAAAGAACAGACAATCGCTGGACCAAGGACATACTAGACTGGATCCCAAGAGATATAAAGCGACCAAGAAGACGATCTCCAGGAAGATGGCAAGCTGAAATTATTATTATTATTTATTATTATTTATTTCTTAGCAGACGCCCTTATCCAGGGCGACTTACAATCGTAAGCAAATACATTTCAAATGTTACAGTACAAGTAATAATACAATAAGAGCAAGATAAATACAATGACTAGTTCAAGCAAGTACAAGTGTGACAAAATACAATTCAATAATACAGCAGATAAAAGTGACCCTGATAGTTACATCAAGATATGATTAAATACAAATACTACAGATTAAACACTTGGCAGATTACAGTACTCTGAAGTACAGGATTAAATGCAGTAAAATAGGGGGCAGATAAGAGTAAGTAAAGCACATTTAAGGAAGGGTGAAAGTGTCCCAGGGGAGAAAAAGAGGAGTTCTACAGGTGCTGTCTGAAGAGGTGAGTCTTAAGGAGGCGCCAGAGTGTGGTCAGGGACTGGGTGGTCCTGACATCTGTAGGTAGGTCATTCCACAACTGCGGAGTGAGGGTGGAGAAGGAGCGGGCTCTGGAGGCAGGGGAGCGTAGAGGAGGTAGAGCCAAATTAGGAAACATGCCAGAGCAACGTGGATGAGGGATGCAGCAGACAGGAATTTGTGGAAGAATCTTGGGGAGACCTTCATCCAGCAGTGGATTGAAAAAGGCTGAAGATGATGATGATGATGATATTTGTGCACTCCAATGTTCTGTCGTCAATGAGGTGCTGGCCAAAGCATGGCAATAATATTATGTGAAAAATGTACTATCGGCCGTACTCTCATCGTATCATTTAAAAGATGGACATGATCACTGTTATTTACAAAATTCATTTTATTAGTATCAAACAAACAAAACAACGTGTTTCAGCACGTCCGTGCCTTCATCAGGAAACCTTTTGTTTTTGTTTTTGTTTATTAAAAACAGTGCGTAAGCACTTTAACACTTCAAACCTGTGTGTCTGGGTCTGGGCAAACGAACAATGGAGAGGAAGCTCCGGTTACATATGGTGGCAGCGAGTGTGGGCACCCCTACGACCCAGAAAGAAATAAAAGAAATGGAAGACTTAAAAGAGCTGATCAAGCAGATCAACAGAAACACAGCTGCTCAGGTGGAGCAGATTAAGAAGTGGAAAAAGGAATGAGTGCTGCCGGAGCAGGAGCCGACCGAAAAGTGGGAGCAGGCGACAGAAGCCTTGCTGTCTCCAGCCCCAGAGAAGGTGGAGCCATTGCCTGCAGGATGGGCAACCTGTGGAGCGAGAGGGGCAGCCGACGGAACGAGAGGTACCACTGGCGGCTATAGAGAAGGGGGAGGAGGTGAGGAGCCCAAATCCACCACAGCCCCGACCACCACCCTGCGAGACATTCCGGTGCTGCTGCTTGTGGACCCTTGCCCCTTGCTCCTGGACACCCTGCCGGTCTGCTTGGACCTCCCTGCGCTAGATCTGGAGCCCAGGAGTCTGCACCATCGGCCACAGCTCTGCCCCTGGTTCCCGACTCCACTCTCCCTGAGCACCCAGACGTTGCTGGGCTGCTGCCCCACGCCGGTTTTGCTCCCCCTGTTCGCTGCTTCGCTCCCCCCGGGTGATCGGGCATCAGTGTGCCGATCCCCAGTTGCAGACCTCTGCGCGCTGCTGCATCCTCCTGTTCCCCGGCCGTCACTCCAGTCACCCAGTCACTTGATGAGGAGTTTGTATAACACAGCAGGGAGGGGGTTAATATCCTCCCTGCCAAAAAGTGTATTTGTTTAATTGTTTAATTATTATTTAGAGTTTAATTATCACCTGCACCTGGCTACCATTGTAAATTAGAGCCAGGTGCAGGGTGTTTAAAGAAAGCAGCCAGTCTGCTCAGGGCTGCTGTGTGAAGAAGCCCGCTTGATTGTGTGCTCAAGCATAACAAAAGAAAGGTAACTGTGTGTCCCTTTTTGTTTTCATTGTACTGTGTGTGCAAACGTTTAGTCATGGCTGGTAAACCCAGGACTGGAAGACCCAAAAAGCTGTCTAACAAGGATGAGCAGTACTTGAAAATAATATCCTTAAGGAGCCACTGACTCATTGTATGACCCTGAGCAAGTCACTTAACCTCCTTGAGCTCCGTCTGTCGGGTGAGACGTTGTTGTAAGTGACTCTGCAGCTGATGCATAGTTCACACACCCTATTCTCTGTAAGTCGCCTTAGATAAAGGTGTCTGCTAAATAAACAAATAATAATAAGACAAGTGTTGAATTGACAACAGAACTGGCAGAAGGCACAAGTGTTGTTGTCCATCCATCAAGAGTCCAAAGCACCTTTGACCATTGTTTCATAGTCCAATTTCTGTGTTCTTGTGCATATTTTAGCCTTTTAGTCTTTTAGTCTTGTTCCCCTTTCTTACCAGAGGTATTCTTAACACATTCTTTAAGTCCTGATTTCAAGAGTGACCTTCGTACTGTTGATTTGATGGACAACGACCTTGCCTTATGCCAGTTCTGTTGTCAATTCAGCGCTTAGCTGTCCATTTTATAGTTTAGCGACTGAAAAGAAAAGTTTAGTTTTGTAGGAGCTAGGTTTTTTGGTTGTTTATTTTTATTTCTGTAAATAATAAAAGTGCGTAAGAGTGTTTTAAATCTGAAGTTCTTGTGTCTGGGTCTGTATTTTAAAGGGGCAAACAAGCCTTAGCTGAAGACCTGTGTTACTATATATATATATATATATATATATATATATATATATATATATATATATATATATATATATATATACAGTATATATATATATATACACACACAGTTGTAGTCATAACTTTACATACCCCAATGGAAATTTATAATTTCTAGAAATTTCTCAAACAAAGAATTTCAGGAAAAATCTTTTGTAGCAAAAGTTTTGCTTTTGTGGATGAGGAAAAAAGTTACAAGAAATAGATGTCTAAAATTTCAGCAATTTATTTCAGCAATTTTAATTAAAAAGTATTCATACCCTTTGATGCTATGATTGTATTGTCTACAAGGTGCTAGAAATTTCAATATGATGATGCAGAACCTAATTCTAGAAGTCTAGAAAACACTAGATTGTAGGTGAACATTCTTAGAGAGTATAAAAGGGTTAGGCATAGGATGATTGCTGTCATTACCAATAAGTCAATATGGGAAAAAGTAAAGAGATATCTGCAGACCTTAGGCAGAAAACGATTTATTGTCATAAAGCTGGAGAAGGATACAATATTTCCAATTTCCAGGATACAAGATTTCCAAGCATTTGAGTATCCCAATGTCAGCTATTGTTTCTATTATCAAGAAGTACAAGACTCATGGTACTGTCACAATGCTCCCTCGGTCTGGAAGAAAGAAGGTTCTTTCACCAAGAACAAGTAGAAGAATTGTGAGGAAGGTTAATAACAATCCGAGATTGACTGCCAAAGATATTCAAAGTGAATTGGCTGCAAGTGGGACTGGGGTTTCCATTTCAACCATAGGTCAAGTACTGCATGGTGAAGGTCTCAATGGTCGCAAGCCAAGGAAAAAGCCACTCAGGAAAACGTCACAAGGACAATCGCTTAAAGTTCGCAAAACATCATCTGAATGCTGGATATGAGTTCTGGTCAAAGGTTTTATGGAGTGATGAGACAAAAATTGAGCCATTTGGTCACGCTGATAGTCGTTACGTTTGGAGAAAGTCTGGTGAGGCATATAAAGAAAAGAACACCATACCTACTGTAAAGCATGGAGGTGGTAATATCCTTCTATGGGGCTGTTTTCCTCTAATGGCACAGGAAATTTAATTCCAATACATGGTAACATGTATTCCTTAGCATACCAAAAGATATTGGCCAATCATCTGAAACCCTCCACTACAAAACTTGGTTTAAAGCGCAACTGGACGTTCCAACACAACAACGATCCAAAGCACACATCAAAATCTACTTCAGAATGGTAAAGAAGAATAAAATCAAGGTTCTGGAATGGCCTTGTCAAAGTTCCAAACTAAATCCGATCGAGAATCTTTGTTATGAGTTTAAAAAGGCTATGCACAAGATAAGTCCTTGGAATTTGAATGAACTGGAACAATTTTGCGCTGAAGAATGGTCAAAAATCACTAAAGAATCATGCCAAAAGCTCATTGACAAATATCCTAATCATTTAAAAGAGGTTAATATTGCTAAAGGTACCTCAACTAGCTGTTAATTTCATTTTCCTTGTCAGGGCATGAATACTTTTGAATCAGCATTTTTGGAGTTTTGCAAAACAATTGCTGAAATTAATAATTGTAGACATCTACTTTTTATTCCCTCATCCACAAAAGCAAAACTTTTACTACAAAGGATTTTTCTTATAATTAGTTTTGATAAATTTCTAGAAATTATAAATTTCCATTGGGGTATATAAACATTTGACTACAACTGTATAATTCGGTCATTCGACAATAAAAATAACCGTTTTGCAATTTGAGCATTTACAAATGATAATTTCCAAAATGGAAAATACCAAACAAGCAAAGAACGAAACAGAAAAGAAGAGACGGCTTATTCGGTCTTCGAGTAAAGCAATAAAATCAAATTGTGAAATGTGCTTTGAGCAAATGCACAGTTCCTGAACAGATTTTGAATATGCAAGGT
The DNA here is from genome assembly GCA_030684275.1 of Acipenser oxyrinchus oxyrinchus. Taxonomy (NCBI): domain Eukaryota; kingdom Metazoa; phylum Chordata; class Actinopteri; order Acipenseriformes; family Acipenseridae; genus Acipenser; species Acipenser oxyrinchus. Next base: position 10,596,513 of record CM060271.1, on the reverse strand, counting down.
TTAATGTCTTGCAAGTGCAACAGTTTTGTCAAGCAAAGAAGTGCTTCTGTGTGCGTAAGGGCATTCAGTGCAATTCTAAACGACACAGCAGCAAGCCCTGCAAAAACAAATTGCGTGTGTGTGTTGTTTTTTTTTTTTTAAGCAGTCTCTTTTCTTTATTTCACAGGCGTCTGTCTGGTGGTGATCTGGTCTGCAAAACCTGTTTTCCAAATAATGGTAGTTCACCCCATCATATGATTTATGAGAATATTGAACATTTATAAGCATATTGACATTTGATTTTGATGCATATTGACATTTGATTTTGATGGATTGACATTTGATTTTGCAGTTTAAATACAGTAGTCTTATAATATGAATAAAACAATCCATTTTAATTGTGTTAGTTATTTACTCTAAAATTGTATTTGTTAAATAACAAGGCGAGAACATTAGGAACGTTATTTCAAACTGTTTAATGTTTGAGGTCGCTATCCTCCTAAATTGCTTACCACGACCCCCTTGAAAATGAGGCCACGGTCTCAATAGGTTAACTTCCTGCATAAATAATAAATACATAAATAATGAATCAATGACGTGTATCTTATAAATATAATTTACTGATTTCATGTTCATTCAATAATCTGTTTGGGAACTGTGCATTTGCTCAAATTTGATTATATTGCTTTATTCAAAGACCGTAGAAGCTGTCTGTTCTTTTCTATTTCGTTCTTTGCTTATTTGGTATTTTTCCATTTCACAATTTGAGCAAAATAATTTGCTCAAAGACCAAAATAATTTAATTTCTTTCTTTCTCTTTCTTTTAATAATGTGTAAATGCTCAAATCGTGAAATGGTTAACATATTTCAAACATAATTCAATCTATCTGAGCAGTTTAAAAGGTAGAATAAACAGATGTTGAAGTGGAACTAACTATAGGCTGTAAAGAGAATAATGCTCTGAAGCTTGCTGAGCTCAAACTCACTTTGTTGTCCTTGGCCTGCAGTTGCTCTTGCAGCCTCTCCACCTCTTTCTGCATCCCCAGGTACTCCCGATAACCCGGCTTCCCCCTCAGCCTCTCGTTCTCCCCCTGCAGCTCTTGCTGCCTCCTCTCCTGGCTCTCGATAGTGTCCGCTGCGTTCTGGAGGAGGGAGGGAGGCAGGCAGTCAGCCCCCATCCAAACACCTCCCTGCCCCTCAAACACTCCACCCTGCCCCTCAGGGACCATTTTTGGCCCTTGCACAAATTGAACTACAATTCAGACAAGTAATGTGTGTTACCTCACAATGGGACTATAGGAACATAGGCAACACGTGGGCCCCTTGGTAAATGGGACGGGCAGAACCATCCTTGAGACGATCCTACCAGTCACTAGGCTGACGTGCTCGTCAGATGAGGACAGTCCTGGACGCAGCATACCTGACACCTTTCTTGTCTTTGTTGTATGCAATGCCATTATTTCATCAGCATTGTAATGTAAGCCTTTGAATACTGGAACTAATAATGGCACTGTGGTAACAGGAGGGTCATTATTTGCTGTTTGAAATGGGACTCTAGTGTCTCACATGAACAGGGTTAAGGTCAAACTCACAGAAACTATGTTTGAAAAATAAACTATGTGAAAAATAATCTGTGCTAACAATAACGTGTGTGTTGAGTTTGAGTTGATACTGAATGAGTTCCCCTGGACTTAATGTCTGTGGTGTGAGTTTTTGGAGTTGATTCAGAATGTATTCCTCTGGATTTAGTGTCTGTGCTGTGAGTTTTTGGAGTTGATTCAGAATGTATTCCTCTGGGTTTAGTGTCTGTGGTGTGAGTTTTTGGAGTTGATTCTGAATGTACTCCCCTGGATTTAGTGTCTGTGTTGAGTTTTTGGAGTTGATTCTGAATGTATTCCTCTGGGTTTAGTGTCTGTGTTGTGAGTTTTTGGAGTTGACTCTGAATGTATTCCTCTGGATTTAGTGTCTGTGTTGAGTTTTTTGAGTTGATTCTGAATGTATTCCTCTGGATTTAGTGTCTGTTGTGGGTTTTTGGAGTAGATTCTGAATGTATTCCTCTGGATTTAGTGTCTGTGTTGTGGGTTTTTGGAGTAGATTCTGAATGTATTCCTCTGGATTTAGTGTCTGTGTTGTGAGTTTTGGAGTTGATTCTGAATGTATTCCTCTGGGTTTAGTGTCTGTGTTGTGAGTTTTTGGAGTTGATTCTGAATGTATTCCCCTGGATTTAGTGCCTGTGTTGTGAGTTTTTGGAGCTGATTCTGCATGTATTCCTCTGGATTTAGTGTATGTGTTGTGAGTTTTTGGAGTTGATTCTGAATGTACTGCCCTGGATTTAGTGTCTGTGTTGTGAGTTTTGGAGTTGATTCTGAATGTACTCCCCTGGATTTAGTGTCTGTGTTGTGAGTTTTGGAGTTGATTCTGAATGTATTCCTCTGGTTTTCATGTCTGAAGGCTACACACCTGGATGACTCGTGACCTGGGAATCCAGTCCTCCAGGGAGCGCTCCCCTTTCTTGGCGTCGGGCAGCTTGCTATACGCCTTATTCAGCTGCTGCTTCTCTTTGAAAAGACTCTTTAACTGTATAAAACAAGAACAAATAAATCAGTTCCCCCACTCCATGTGTGTTTCAGAGTCAGTTATTTAGCTTCGTATTCTTGTTGCTGAAGTCAAGGGAAGACTAACTATTAGAATCTGGATTTCAGGGGATTCCGAGCGTGTGCCTCAGTTTGGATACCACTGTGTGTGCAGGCCAGCATTTCCATATGTTAGTGAGCTAGAATTCAATGGGATTTCAATGCACGTATCTCGCTGTGCAGGCTGGCTCTGAGTGGGAGGAATGCAGTGCTACAGCAGCTGCTTGGCCAGGGTGGCCTCCTCTACCCCTCACCCACAAACACAACACTGAAACCCTGATCCTTACAGTCCAATTACTCTGAATCCAACTTCAATTCCAGTCCTATTACACAGAAACACCTCTTTTAAACTAGTGACTTTGCACTGAAACCAGATTCATACCCAGTTCATTTACATTAAAACCAGTGTCAAACCCAGTCCATTCACACTTAAACCAGATATAAACCCAGTTCATCCACACATAAATCCGATTTCAACCAGGTTCACACTAAAAGAAGATTCAAACCGTTTCTTCACACTGAAACCACATTCAAACCATTTCTTCACACTGAAACCAGACTCAAATCCCTGTACCTGCTCAGTGACGAGCTGCCGCTGCCTCTCGTGGTTGCTGTTATCTGGTTGAATGTCCTTTCTTACTGCTGGAGCCCCCTTCTCCTTTATTGAGCCCTGAAATGAACAGGACACAGTGAGGAACAGTCTAAACCGGGATGACACTAGAGAATCAGCAATCACTGTGTCCAAGAGATTGTGAGGTTAGCTCCTGTCACAAAGACGGCCAGAGTGGGTGACGTCAGACCAGAGCCAGGAAATCAATAAACAAAGACTTGGGGTTTTGATTAATAATTTAACAGAACAGAAAATAAAAAGGTTGTACAAACAAACACAGGACACGGCACTTGCGCCAAAATAAATAGGTACACAAAAACGGACAGACAAACAAACACGGTGAGTGAAATAGTTATTATTATTCTTTTTACTATATTTTAGTTTCCTTTTCTCTTCTCCACACCCGTTCTCCACTCACCGAACACCCAACCCCGAGTGAGTGAAAACATGCAGCTTTTATGCAGTTGTACCAAGACTCGATTGCTAATCAATCATTCAATTGGAGTCTCGGTACAACTGCACGTGAATTAATAAAGTGTACTCCCGTGACCACACATTACATTTTAACCAGCACGTGAAGTGATTTGTGCCCTCCTCGTGCCTAAATACAAATCTACATTTTTAAATCACACGTGAAACACAGACCCGTTTATATCCCGTGTACCGATGACTATACACCAACATTAACACACGCAACATACAACATATAACACACACATGCACACAGGGGCGGGGCACATTGCCACATATACCCCCCCTTGTGCGCAGCACACATGGCCTCAACGCCACCTCCCCTTAAAACCCAGCAGTCCAGGACAAAGTCTCGGGCTGGGAAGGGAGGCTTCAGTGGGCCCATGGCTGGCAATGTTGCCAGTAGCCAGGCTGCTACTGGCCATGCTGTCAGCAGACGTGCGGACAGCTCCCAGACTGACTCCTTCAGCCGAGGCAGTCCTGGCAGCGGAAAGGCTGCTTGGGTGGTCTCCTGACCTCCCCCCTTCTCCGGCAGCGAAACTGCTGCTGGGGTTGGTGGTCTCCGGACCTCCTCCCCCTTCTTCAAAGCTGGCAGCTCCCCTTACAGGGGCTCCGGCCACAGTACTTCCGGCAGCGAAAGTGCTGCAGTGGGAGCAGGTCTCCTGACCTCCCCCACGATCTCCGGCAGCGAAACTGCTGCAGTGGGAGCAGGTCTCCTGACCTCCCCCACGATCTCCGGCAGTGAAACTGCTGCAGTGGGAGCAGGTCTCCTGACCTCCCCACGATCTCCGGCAGCGAAACTGCTGCAGTGGGAGCAGGTCTCCTGACCTCCCCACCTTCTTCGTGGCCGGCAGCTCCCTTGGTGGGGTTCCGCCACAGTACTTCCTGCTGCGATGCGGAGCAACAGGCAGCCCCAGGCGATGCGGAGCGGCTGGCAACCCCAGGCGATGCGGAGCGGCTGGCAACCCCAGGCGATGCGGAGCGGCTGGCAACCCCAGGCGATGCGGAGCGGCTGGCAACCCCAGGCGATGCGGAGCGGCTGGCAACCCCAGGCGATGCGGAGTGACAGGCAACCCCAGGCGATGCGGAGCGACAGGCAACCCCAGGCGATGCCAGACAGGTGTCCTTGGGCGAAGCATGGCAAGCATCCTTGGGCGAAGCGAGGCAGGCATCCTTGGGCGAAGCGAGGCAGGCATCCTTGGGCGAAGCGAGGCAGGGAGTCAGGACAAGCTGGGGTGCGGGTGTTGGCCCTCTTCTCGGCCTCTGCGGCCGGGCTGTTCTTCCCCGTGCTTCCCTCAGCAGCCTATGCAAGGGCTGCTGAGGACCGCCAGCATCTAGTCCTGGTCCTTCTGGTGAAGGGAGAGGCAGCTCCTGCTCTCTCCCCTGATGGTGATGGAGACAGAGACAGCTCCTGCTGCTCTGCTCCTGGCGGTGGAGGTGGGAGCAGCGAGTAGTCTCCTGGCGGCGAAGGTGGGAGCAGCGTGTAGTCTCCTGGCGATGGAGGTGGGAGCAGCGTGTAGTCTCCTGGCGGCGGAGGTGGGAGCAGCGTGTAGTCTCCCCCTTTTGCAGGGGACTGGTGCTGCTCTGCCTCTCTTGCAGGGGACTGGTGCAGCTCTGCCTCTCTTGCAGGGGACTGGTGCAGCTCTGTCTTTCTTGCAGGGAACTGGTGTGGCTCTGCCTCTGAAGGGGAAACCAGCAGGCATTCTTCCTCTGCTGGTGGAGATGGGGACAGCAGGCATTTTCCCTCTGCTGGTGGACATGGGGACAGCAGGCATTCTTCCTCTGCTGGTGGAGGTGGAACCAGCAGGCATTCTCCCTCTGCTGGCAGCTTGGGTCCTAGGGCTGTGGAAGCCCCGACTTCCCTCTCTTTGGGCTGTGGATGCACCGACTCCTCCCTTTTGGGCCGTGGACACACCGACTCCTCCCTTTTGGGCTGTGGACACACCGACTCCCCCCTCTTGGGCTGTGGACGTTCGGGCTCCTCCCACTCAGGCGTAGGACGTTCGGGCTCCTCCCACAGGCGTAGGACGTTCGAGCTCCTCCCACTCAGGCTGTGGACGCTCGGGCTCCTCCCACTCAGGCTGTGGACGCTCGGGCTCCTCCCGCTTGGGCTGTGGACGCTCGGGCTCCTCCCGCTTGGGCTGTGGACGCTCAGGCTCCTCCCGCTTGGGCTGTGGACGCTCAGGCTCCTCCCGCTTGGGCTGTGGACGCTCAGGCTCCTCCCGCTTGGGCTGTGGACGCTCAGGCTCCTCCCGCTTGGGCTGTGGACGCTCAGGCTCCTCCCGCTTGGGCTGTGGACGCTCAGGCTCCTCTCCCTCTGGCTCCGGAGGCGAAACCAGCAAACCTTCTTCCTCTGCAGGTGGAGATGGGAGCTGCATGTCGTCTCCCTTCAGCCCATTGAGGAGGCAGGTAGGTGTGGCTCCTCCCACTTGGAATGCAACCTGCTGGGGCAGTCCCATATCGGCAGCCAAGTAGTTAATCACCACGGCTGCCGGGTTCACTGAGGGCACTGGGTAGAAATGTTGTTCCCAGCGCTCCCAACGTTCCCCATCTCTGGCCCACAGCAGGTCAACAACCAGTGGGAGGTCCTCCCCGCTCCACTCCGGTCCGACACCCAGTCTAACATCTCCTCAGAGGACGGGAAAGGCTCAGTTTCCTCCCTCCTGGGCTCTGGAGACAAAACCAGCAGGCATTCTTCCTCTGCTGGCGGAGACTTGGGCGGTGGAGGCTCTGCCTTCCTCTTCCCCTTTCCCTTCTCTGCCTCCTCCTCACCTTCCTCTCCTGGGCCTGTTCCTCCTCTCCCTCTTGGTAGGGGCAGCGCACCACCGGTGCCGAACTCCCCACAGGCAAGGCACCAGCCTTGGTCCTCCTAGACCACCGAGGAGGACCTCCAGATCCTGGCAGCCATCTCTCCAGTTGCAGCCTTCCATTTTTTATTTTTTATTTTTATTTTTTGTTGTTGTTGTTGTTGTTTTGTTGGGTTTTTTTTTTTTTAAACAACAAATTGCGGTTCCTGCTCTGGTCTGCGTCTAGGAGGCGCTGGTAATCCCACGATGACACCACGTGTCACAAAGACGGCCAGAGTGGGTGACGTCAGACCAGAGCCAGGAAATCAATAAACAAAGACTTGGGGTTTTGATTAATAATTTAACAGAACAGAAAATAAAAAGGTTGTACAAACAAACACAGGACACGGCACTTGCGCCAAAATAAATAGGTACACAAAAACGGACAGACAAACAAACACGGTGAGTGAAATAGTTATTATTATTCTTTTTACTATATTTTAGTTTCCTTTTCTCTTCTCCACACCCGTTCTCCACTCACCGAACACCCAACCCCGAGTGAGTGAAAACATGCAGCTTTTATGCAGTTGTACCAAGACTTCGATTGCTAATCAATCATTCAATTGGAGTCTCGGTACAACTGCACGTGAATTAATAAAGTGTACTCCCGTGACCACACATTACATTTTAACCAGCACGTGAAGTGATTTGTGCCCTCCTCGTGCCTAAATACAAATCTACATTTTTAAATCACACGTGAAACACAGACCCGTTTATATCCCGTGTACCGATGACTATACACCAACATTAACACACGCAACATACAACATATAACACACACATGCACACAGGGGCGGGGCACATTGCCACAGCTCCTTATAAGCTGAAGATTTGTAATCAAATATTGTTATGTGTATCTATAGCAGTACTGCTGAGAATGTATAATAATGTATAAAATAAAACCCAGGAGAAGAACACATCACAAACAATAGCCAGTCGGGCAGTGTACCTCTGTATATTAATTCTCTGCTTACCTGACGGAGCGCTCGCAGTGACTCCACCCCCTCGCCTCTCCTCCCAGTCAGCAGTGCGTTTCTCTGCTTCCCTGCAGGTGCACTCGCAGTGACTCCACCCCCTCGCCTCTCCTCCCAGTCAGCAGTGCGTTTCTCTGCTTACCTGACAGAGCGCTCACAGTGACTCCACCCCTCGCCTCTCCTCCCAGTCAGCAGTGCATTTCTCTGCTTCCCTGCGGGAGCGCTCGCAGTGACTCCACCCCCTCGTCTCTCCTCCCAGTCAGCAGTGCGTTTCTCTGCTTACCTGACAGAGCGCTCACAGTGACTCCACCCCCTCGCCTCTCCTCCCAGTCAGCAGTGCATTTCTCTGCTTCCCTGCGGGAGTGCTCGCAGTGACTCCACCCCCTCGTCTCTCCTCCCAGTCAGCAGTGCGTTTCTCTGCTTCCCTGCGGGGCTTCAGTGATTCCACCCCTCGCCTCTCCTCCCAGTCAGCAGTGCGTTTCTCTGCTTCCCTGCAGGGCTTCGCAGTGACTCTACCCCTCGTCTCTGCTCCCAGTCAGCATTGCGTTTCTCTGCTTCCCTGCGGGAGCGCTAGCAGTGACTCCACCCCCTCGCCTCTCCTCCCAGTCAGCACTGCATTTCTCTCCTTCCCTGCAGGAGCGCTCGCAGTGACTCCACCCCCTCGCCTCTCCTCCCAGTCAGCAGTGCGTTTCTCTGTTTCCCTGCAGGAGCGCTCGCAGTGACTCCACCCCCTCGCCTCTCCTCCCAGTCAGCAGTGCGTTTCTCTGTTTCCCTGCAGGAGCGCTCGCAGTGACTCCACCCCCTCGCCTCTCCTCCCAGTCAGCAGTGCGTTTCTCTGCTTCCCTGCAGGGCTTCGCAGTGACTCCACCCCTCGCCTCTCCTCCCAGTCAGCAGCGTTTCTCTGCTTACCTGGCCGGGCTCGCAGTGACTCCACCCCCTCGCCTTTCTCCTGCTGCAGCTGGCTGTATCGTCTCCTGTAATCTGAAAGGTAGTTCCGAGAGAACAACCTGTTAAAAGTTGGATACACTTTGAATAAAGTCCTGTAAATTCTATTCATTAGCTGCTGAAACCATCTACTAGAAGAATCATTACAAAATAACAACAACACTTTTTTTATTCAGATATTACTCCTACGCAATCTCACGAATCTCATATGATTTTTTTTTTTTTTAAATTTGTGGCTGTTATTTTAAAGTGTTACCAAACTTTCACAGTACATCTACACTGTAATTGTACAGTTTTCCCATATGTTTCACATGGTTATCTAATGCATTTGCCATGGTTTTTATTATGCGTTACCACACCTCACTGTGCTTTCACTATGCTTTACTTCACTTTGCTATGCTTTCACTATGGGAAACTAAACACATGTATATTTAGCTGACCACTTTATTAGAAGCCTGTGACAGAAGGACAATGATTCTTGGTGGTAAATCTCCCTCCTGATCTGTGAGGGCGCTAAGTAACATGAACAGAGTACCCTGGACTGCTTGGCCTGACACTTCGTTCCTAGGGTTAAAAGGAAGTTGGTCATTTAGAAAAGGGGCGGAGCTTCGGTACACTAACTCATTGACCCGGAAGGGAAATGATGTGGCAGCGCGGATTGGAGGAGCGGCTGCAATCATTTACCAAGGGGTATAAGTAGGGGTCGAAGCGATGTAATCTGTACCTTCGTTTTGGTTGATGGAAAATAACCCGGAAGGACCTGTGTTTTGTGTATCCGTATCGTGAGTGTGTGTTTGTTTTGTCTAATTGTTTCTTGTTATCATTAGACAGCTAATACGTTCCGGAGCTGTCACCAGAGGCCAGCACCAACCCGGAACAGCACTGCACTTGATCACAAATAACTGTATTTTGACCACAAGCACTAATTCACGCACGAACAGACTTGTGTATGTGTTTTGTGTTCTGTGTGGGTGTATAATAAAAACGGGACTATTATTTTGGGACAAACCCGGGGATTACAAATTAAGTAATACATGCTGCTGTATTACTTAACATCATTTATTGTTTACTGTTTGTTTTGCCGTCAGGCACTGGACATAAAAATATAATTAAACAAACTTTGCACCTGGATTATAATTGTCTGTCTGTTCATTGATCACCTGCACCTGCACTCTATTAACCACTTTGCCACAAAGCCTCATCCACATCTGCACTGGACCCTCCATCCATGTGTACACTCTGCCTAAATTACAGATTCATCAAGCTGTTCAAACAATGAGATAATCTGAGCATTCATGCTTCTACATACTAGCAGCATTTTAGACAACCACAGAAGCGTTTCTTTCTTAGTGCACTGAGTGGATCTCCCCTGACAGCTGCATGATGGATACCGAAGAATACTACACTATATTTCTTGTCAGATCAAACAGCCATCTGGCTTGGACCGGAAGAGTGTAATCCAATTAGAATTGAGCTGCTCTGTCTGGAAATCATGCACAGTATAATTGCGGATGTGTAATCCCATTTGAAAGTGTCACTGGTATCCTCTATGACGTCTCAGAAACACACCAGATAGTGGCACTGGATCAAGTGTGTTACTAATAAGGTTTTATTCTGTAAACATTTGTAAAACTCTACAGTGTGACATACGTATGTATGTGCAGATACCTCCATTGTATCATTCCCAGAGGGGGACAAAAACCTCAAGCCATGACGTGCTGGAAATGCCATGCTGCCAACAGTGCTTAACCTCATTTACAAGATTTGAGATGAGACTCCGTCACAAATATACATAAGATCTTCACCTCCTACTATCAACGCACTGTATCTTTGAAACCGCGTCAACAGTACTAGCATTCCTATGCTTAGCCACTCCACTGTGTGTGCCCCTATTGAGCTGCATCACAATTACAGTGTGACAGTACGAGCAGGAATGTGGTAGATTATGGTAGATGCATGAGGACCTGCTCTGTAATGTACATTTAAGACAATAACAGAAACCTGTTAGGACCCATTGTCTATGGTATGTCAGTCATATGCACTGCATGCAGTATGTTTACGCAATACATTATAGACTCAAACATGTAGGATTCCTGCCTTGGAACCGGGGAGTTTGTCCTTTTATTTATCCAACTCAACAACAGCAGCCCTTAAACCAAAGAGGAAAATCCAAGTCAAACAAAGGAAGTTGTGTAGGAGATCATTACCCTCCAACTGCTCTTCCAAAGACTCATGAGCTGGGAACACTTCGTCACCACAGATCCCTCACTTCTGTAGGTCTGTCCATCTCCCTGCAGTGCCATCTCCGCAAGCTGAAATCAATTCAAACAAACCCAAAACATGAGCAACACTATTCACAGATCCCTCGCTTCTGTAGGTCTTTCCATCTCCCTGCAGTGCCATCTCCGCAAGCAGGAATCCACTGAAATAAACCTTATTAATTTACTCATAAAACACATTAACACTATTCAAAGTAACAGTTAAAAACAAAGAAAAACTTAGATATGCCTGTTTCCTGAATGACTCCTGAGAAATATCTCAGATTAAGGTCAGAGTGTATTTAAAAAAAAAAAAATACAAATACAATGAACATGTCTAATTTCCTGATGATTAAAAAATGTACATTTATGTTATCTTAAGTGATGCTGTTTAAAGAAATAAAATTGGACTAACTTTAATAACCACTGACATATTTTTTGCCCATGAAGAGTATACTTGAACAAATACTCGTATACCTTAAGAGAGAGGGTCAGTGAGACAAAGGACCTGTTGAAAGGACAGCAGCAGCAGCACCTTTCCACTAGGGGAGCTCTGGAGCAGAGCCTGGAACAGACAGACAAAGTACCTGCAGATATGCAGCTGAGCATCCATGAGAAGGCATTACCTTCAGCTCCAGGGAGGAGACTTTAATCTCCATCTCAGTCTTTTCAGTCTCTCTCAGTCTCTCTAGGTGCCTCAGTGCTTGCTCCCTGTAAAACACCACCAGTTAATCTTCCATTCAAGCTATTCATTTGACTTCCCAAGCCCAGGGCTGTGCAGCAGGTTTAAATCAACCAAAGGGTCCGTGAGGGGCCACAGACAGCATGAACAACGGGAACAGAGTACCCCGAACTGTTTGGCCTGACACTTCATTCCCAGGGTTAAAAGGAAGTCATCATCTAGAAAGGGGCGGAGCTTCGGTGCACTAACTCATCGACTCGGAAGGGAAATGATGTGGCAGCCGTAGATTGGAGGAGCAGCTGCAATCGTTTACCAAGGGGTCATGTGTGATACAAATGTGTGGTACAAATAGGGGACAAAGCGACGTAATCTGCTCCTTCGTTGATGGTTAAGAAAGACCCGGAAGAACCCGTAATGCAATGCTCCCTATCAGAGCTAATGCAATGCTCCCTATCATAGCCAATGCAATGCTCCCTATCATAGCCAATGCAATGCTCCCTATCATAGCCAATGCAATGCTCCCTATCAGAGCTAATGCAATGCTCCCTATCAGAGCCAATGCAATGCTCCCTATCAGAGCCAATGCAATGCTCCCTATCATAGCTAATGCAATGCTCCCTATCATAGCTAATGCAATGCTCCCTATCATAGCTAATGCAATGCTCCCTATCATAGCCAATGCAATGCTCCCTATCATAGCCAATGCAATGCTCCCTATCATAGCTAATGCAATGCTCCCTATCAGAGCTAATGCAATGCTCCCTATGGAATTCCCAGTGAAGACTGGCAGCTTGGCACGGCCAGGATGCAAACCTGCACTCTCTTGACTGTATGACTCACGCAGCCAGTCCTTTACCAGATGAGCCCCTCTGGGACCACAATTTCATGGACTGCTATTGAAATATTGAATAGTCATGGTTGCAGGGGACTTTCACACAGTAAATTGACTCCTTGGCCTCTTGTCATTGTATCTGAGCAACACTGACTCAGTGACAGCCATGCGCTGTACCTAGAGTGGGCATCACAATGAGGAGGAGCATTACAGAGAGCCTCACTCGCTCCCCAGAGAGCTCGCTTTAAAAGAAACCATTAGTGTTAATCTTTGCCTGATTGGATTGGAGGGGACTAATTCAAATGAGAATGGACTGTGGATGTAGTGTGTAATCCAGCTCAGACTTCCATTACATAATAAAAAATTCAGACCCTTTTTTTCTTAATGAATGGTGGCCTCACTGCAACTTTATCCTCATGCATACAATATTACATCACAGATATGAATTGCAAATAACATTATATTCATTTAACAGACCCAGACCCCTGCACACCAGCATCCTGTAGAATTGTGCAGGGTTTTTTGGTCTTGACTGAATCCCTATTAAAATGAATGGGTCCACAGTGTCGGAACACAATGACTAAAAGCTCTGGCAACCCTGATCTGAGCTGAACAGGAAAGTCAGCAAGCCGGCATTAAACACAAAGCATGGCGCCTTCAGCAGTGCAGAGAGTGGACATGAACTTCAGTTTAAATCAGTGCAGTGAATCACAGTGGACATGTTTGTACTATTTTGGTGCTTCGAGTTATTATGTTGTCACTGCCCGCCTACATCCGATAGGGATTGTAAACCTTTCTGCATTAGTTGACTCATGCACTTTATCCACACAGCGACTGCACAGACTAATAAACCCTTAAATAGAACTGTACACTATTATGGCTTTTGGTAGATATCGTCCTGTAGAGAGGAATCACATGACCTTAACACTGACCTATTGCCAGAGCGCTCGCTCTGTGTCCCGCCTCCAGATAGACAATCTGTCAGCTGTGATTTGACAGTCCGCCAGTACTACCTTTCTACATTTTTTTTTCTAATCCCAGTGGAGTAGACGGAACCTATATATTTTTCATGTCTAGTCATTAAAATGGGCTCAGAAAAAAAAAAAAGGGCTCGGGGCTGGGATAGTAATGCAGATAGTAATAAAACCAAATACAAATGATCTCTCTCGCCAAAAAAATAAATACAAAAAAATAAAATTAAAAATGTAAAACATAATACTTTTCAAGCGAGGACGTTTATTTTACTATAACCAGTAATATTTAAATTATAATATATAATACACTGTTAGCAATTTGGATGTTCACACTCATGAACAAAAAACGAATAAATTACATTTGTATAAAAGTATAATTAATATAAAAAAAAAAAAAAGTTTTCACCAGTTTTCAAACCAGTGATCTTTGGCGTGCTAGGCAAACACGATAGCCTGGTGCTTCATTCATGCCCCTCCCCAAAAGTGACATCATCACCTCACACACAGAACTGACAGGCAGGCAATGGAGCCGGTGTAGCGAGATTTCTTTTTTTCAAGAGAACGAAAGAACCTCGCGAAAAAAGTATTGAAAAAAAAAGTCCCAAATCCTTTTTCGTCAGGTCCAATTCTTCTTTCACACTCGCGAATTTAAAATCTATATTTCTTAACATTTTATAATATATTATTATATTATGGCAGACACATGGCAGACCATCGGGTGTCCAAACGAGTGCAACCGACCCACTGTTGTGTCTGTCTGCAGTCCAGCTGCTGACTTATAAACATTTGAAAGAAAAAAAAAACAACAAGATGGCGGCCTCGCGAAAAATAATTTTTCTCTGGACGACAAAAGCATAGTGATGGCCACATTCTTTTTCCATATCAGACATCTATTCTAAAAAGTGGAAATCTCATTGAAAACAATGGGGGAAGAAAATGTGAATAACTTTTGAACGGATTCATATTTTTACAAGAAACAAATACAGGTATACTCAGTCACCCTAGCGTGTTAAACATTCCACATGAACATTCTGTTTAAAATTCCAAACCATCATGGTGCAGGGGGGGGGAATTTTAAGAAAAATCTTTTGTAGCAAAAGTTTTGCTTTTGTGGAGTAGGAAAGAAAGTTACATGAAATAGTGAGCGGGCAACCCCCAGGCATTGCAGGCTCGGCAGCCCTACGTAGTGGAGGGGCTTCTCCCTCTCGCGCTGGAGACAGTGGTACCTGGGCTGCTGTTCTCTCCATATCTGCCTCTACGTAGCAGAGGACCATCTCCACAACCTCCTTCAGCGTGCTTGGGCTGTCCTCACCGCCAGGCCCCCATCTGTCCCCATCCCTCTGCCACAGGGCATACATTGCCATCGGCATGGACGGGTCTCCATAATCCGGTCCCACAATCAGCTCCATATAAGCATCCCTCTCCATTACTCAAAAATCCAAAAAACACTCTTCTTGAAAAAAAAAAGAAAGAAAAATAAACTGCGCCCGCAGTATCCGTGGCCTGGCTCGTGGAGGCGCTGTTATCCCACGCAGGACACTGTATGTGAAAAGGATGGCTTTGGTGGTGACATCAGGCCAGGAAATGAATGCACAACACACAGGCAATTGCGGGGCAAAAATGAGACGCAATGGTGCTCAGCTTTTATCAAATCAAATAGAAGGTTTACACAAAACAAAACACTACCAAACAAAACGGCACGAGAGCCAAAACAAACAAACAAACAAACAAACAGACAGAACAAAACAAGTATTGTGCTGGTGTAGACCCAGCACGCGTAGTAACTGTTTAACCTTTTTAGTTTTACTTTCTTTACCTCCCGACTCGTTCCGCCTCTTGAACACAACAACCCCGTGCAGCCAAAGCTGCAGGTCTTTTATAGTGGTGACCGAGGGATTAATTAGCTATCAATTATCCTGTTAACCCCTTGGTCATGTTCTGCACGGGTTTAGTAAAGATGCATGACTGTCAGCCAATTCAATAATTACTAGCCGACAGTCACACATTTTTGTGTATTTTAAAATACACAAAACAATAACAAATAATGGCAGACGGCACCTCGCTCGTCCTGCCAAAAAACAAATCAAAACTATGGCATATAAAATACATAATAAATTATACAAATACAAAATAATAATAAATATGCACAGGGGCGGGGAGTACCCCGTCACAGATGTCTATAATTATTTATTTCAACAATTTTTTTGCAAAACTCCAAAAATGCTAATTCAAAAGTATCCATACCCTCTGATGCTATGACAGTATTGTCTACAAGGTGCTAGAAATTTCAATATGATAATGCAGAACCTAATTCTAGGAAAGTCTAGAAAATGCTGGATTGTAGGTGAACATTCTAAGAGAGTATAAAAGGGTTAGACATGTGATGATTTATGTCATTACCAATAAAGTCAATATGGCAAAAAGTAAAGAGCTATCTGCTACTGTCACAACGCTCCCTCGGTCTGGAAGAAAGAAGGTTCTTTCACCAAGAACAAGTAGAAGAATTGTGACGAAGGTTAATAACAATCCAAGATTGACTGCCAAAGATATTCAAAGTGAATTGGCTGCAAGTGGGACTGGGGTTTCCATTTCAACCACAGGTCGAGTATTGAATGGTGACGGTCTCAATGGTCTCTGGCCAAGGAAAAAGCCACTCTTAGGAAAACGTCACAAGGACAATCGCTTAAAGTTTGCAAAACGGTATTTGAATGATGGATATGTGTTCTGGTCTATGGTTTTGTGGAGTGATGAAATAGAAATCAAGCTATTTGGTCACGCTGATAGTCGTTACATTTGGAGAAAGTCTGGTGAGGTGTACAAAGAAAAGAACACCAAACCTACTGTCAAACATGGGGGTGGTAATATCCTTCTATGGGGCTGTTTTCCCTCTAATATCACAAGACATTTAGTTCCAATACATGGTAAAATGGATTCCATAGCATACCGAAAGATATTGGCCAATCATCTGAAACCCTCCGCTACAAAACTTTTAAAGTGCAACTGGACGTTCCAACACAACAACGGTCCAAAACACACATCAAAATCTACTTCAGAATGGTTAAAGAAGAATAAAATGAAGGTTCTGCAATGGCCTAGTCAAAGTCCCGATCTAAATATGATTGAGAATCTTTGGTATGAGTTGAAGAAGGCTGTGCACAAGAAAAAGCCTCGGAATTTGAATGAACTGGAACACTTTTGAATGGTCAAAAATCAATAAAGAATCATGCCAAAAGCTCATTGACAAATATCCTAATCGTTTAAAAGAGGTTATTATTGCTAAAGGTGCCTCAACTAGCTATTAATGTCATTTTCCTTGTCAGGGTATGAATACTTTTGAATTAGCATGTTTGGAGTTTTGCAAACAAAAATGCTGAAATAAATAATTTAGACATCTATTTATTGTAACCTTTTTTCCTCATCCACAAAAGCAAAACTTTTGCTACAAATTTTCTAGAAATTTCTAGAATTAATAAAAATCCAGTGGGGTATGTAAACCTTTGACTACAATTGTATATATGTGTGTGTATATATATATACATCGATAAAGATAAACTGGCCACTGAATTGAAGGAGTGGGAGAGACGCATGAGATTAGCAGAATATTTTTTCAATGAAAATATCTCAGATTCAGAGGGTAATTATGAGCATGGGATTAAAGTTAATAGTACAAGCACATGGACTCCTCCGGATGGAAGAGACAAATGGTTAGATATGTATATTGAAGTAGTTAAACAAGAAATAATAGTAGGACTAAAGAAAAGATGTAAACTTAATCTAACCAATATTGAAGAACAAGCTATGACTGAGTTGTTAAATGATGATGATATAATGATAAGACCAGCAGATAAAGGCTCAGGAATAGTGATAATGAACACAGATGACTATATGAAATCTGTAGAATGTGAATTAAATAATACAGATACATATGAAGAAGTTAAAAGCAATAAGATCAATAAATCGGCAAAAGAGGTTAAGGAAATTATGGAGAGACTATACAATAAAGGAATTATATCAAAAGAATTAAAAAATACATGCAGCCACATAATGCAAGAACAGGCCTAGCAAGAGGAAATCCTAAAATGCACAAAGAAAATCACCCGATGCGAATGATAGTCAGTACAATTGATAATCCAACACACATAATAGCTGAAATAGCAGAAAAACAACTTAGGTCGACGTTGAGAAATTACCAAGTTATGTTAAGGATACAACACAATTTTTAAAAGACTTGAATCAATAAAACACAACCTTCCAGAGAATACAATTTTATTTTGCATGGATGTAAAATCCTTGTACCCAAGTGTCCCTCAGTAAAGAAACTTTAGAAGCTTGTCAAAAAGCACTAGATAATAGACTAGATAAATCAATACCAACAGCAGAAGTACTGAACATGATCAACGTAGTTTTAGAAAACAGTTATTTTACATTTGTTGATAAGAATTACAAACAAAACGATGGCACAGCAATAGGATCTAAATTAGGAATGCATTTTGCCAGTACATACATGGGAAAATGGGAAGAACAATTACTTAGAAAATCGGAAAGAGAACCTTTAGAATACATTCGGTTTGTAGATGATATTTTTGGGGTTTGGACACATGGAGAAGAGTCTCTCTCCAGTTTCATAAAATAGCAAATGAAATACACAGTAATATTAAGGTGGACCTTCAATGGACAAGGAAAGAAATAGAATTTTTAGATACCATAGTAAAACTTGAAGAAGGTTCAATTGAGACTGACCTCTTCTGTAAACCTACTGACATGCACCAGTATTTACACATGTCCTCTGCACATCCGATACACACTAAAAGGGCAATCCCAAAGGGTCTAGGAATAAGAATACTGAAGAATATGCTCAAAAGAAAGTGACTATGTAAAACAAAGAAATGTATTAAAACAAATCTTAAAAAAGAGGATACAAAGAAAGAATTATAGAGACGGAGTTAAGAAAAGTGGATAAACTAAAAAGAGATGATCTACTAGATTATAAAACTAGAGATAAAAAGGTCAAAAGAGTCCCATTAATAATGACTTACTCTAAACTTTTGCCCAATATTTCTAAGATAGTTTGGAAACACTTGCATGGATTCTACATAATTCAGAAAAATTAAAAAAGTATTTCTTAAGGCCTCAGTTGTAGCATTCAAAAGGGAAGCTAATTTAGGTGATATTTTAGTTCACAGTAAACATAAAAGAATAATTGACAAAATAGGTTCTACTGAACATGTGCACCAGTAGATGTAAAGTGTGTAAATACATAGATAAAAGTAAAAATATAATTAAACATAAGAACACCACATATCCACTAAAAACTAATACCTACTGTAAAAATAGCAATGTTGTTTATGGAATAGCCTGTGAAAAATGTGATGAAATCAAATATGTTGGAGAGACTGGAACTACTTTATATAAACGAATTCAGAACCACCTTTCATTAATTAGAAATAAAAAATGAATGAACCAATAGTACAGCACTTCACCAGTCAAGGACATGACATAAATGATGTAAAGTTTGTAGTATTAGAACAGCTAAAATTAGACAATGCGACATATAGAAGAATAAAAGAAAGTAAATGGATAAATAGACTGAATACGATTATGCCATGGGACTCAACAGAAAAGAATGAACTAATTAACTTCAATAGATATATAACATTTACATAAATAAACAAAGTTTGTTCAAATGTTGTGCATGCTGATACGCTGGGGAGGCCAAATCTAGACTGATCCTCAGAGCCAGCATTGCATGATATAATAAAAATATAAATTTATATAAAGTAATGTTAATTAGAATTAATACAGATTCAAAGATAGAAGTAAAAATGATGTCACAATATATAGAACAGCATTACATCATGTAAGAATAAATCATAGATTTGAATGTAAACAATAACAAGTAGTTGTCATGCCGTCAAAAACCTATAAATACCTCCAATGTTTTGATTCAAACACAGGCTCCCTTGAGAAAGATATGTGCAACATATCGAAACGTTGGGCAGCTGGCTCTTTGAGCTAAATGTATATATATATATATATATATATATATATACAGTACTGTGCAAAAGTTTTAGGCAGGTGTGAAAAAATGCTGTAAAGTAAGAATGCTTTCAAAAATAGACATGTTAATAGATTATATTTATCAATTAACTAAATGCAAAGTGAGTGAACAGAAGAAAAATCTAAATCAAATCCATATTTGGTGTGACAACCCTTTGCCTTCAAAACAGCATCAATTCTTCTAGGTACACTTGCACAAAGTCAGGGATTTTGTAGGCATATAGTCAGGTGTATGATTAAACAATTATACCAAACAGGTGCTAATGATCATCAATTCAATATGTAGGTTGAAACACAATCATTAACTGAAACAGAAACAGCTGTGTAGGAGGAATAAAACTGGGTGAGGAACAGCCAAACTCAGCTAACAAGGTGAGGTTGCTGAAGACAGGTTACTGTCAAAAGTCATACACCACGGCAAGACTGAGCACAGCAACAAGACACAAGGTAGTTATACTGCATCAGCAAGGTCTCTCCCAGGCAGACATTTCAAGGCAGACAGGGGTTTCCAGATGTGCTGTCCAAGCTCTTTGAAGAAGCACAAAGAAACGGGCAACGTTGAGGACCGTAGACGAGTGGTCGGCCAAGGAAACTTACTGCAGCAGATGAAAGACACATCATGCTTACTTCCCTTCGCAATCGGAAGATGTCCAGCAGTGCCATCAGCTCAGAACTGGCAGAAAACAGTGGGACCCTGGTACACCCATCTACTGTCCGGAGAAGTCTGGTCAGAAGTGGCCTTCATGGAAGACTTGCGGCCAAAAAGCCATACCTCTGACGTGGAAACAAGGCCGTTTAACTCAACTATGCACGAAAACACAGGAACTGGGGTGCAGAAAAATGGCAGCAGGTGCTCTGGACTGATGAGTCAAAATTTGAAATATTTGGCTGTAGCAGAAGGCAGTTTGTTTGCGAAGGGCTGGAGAGCGCATACGAATGAGTGTCTGCAGGCAACAGTGAAGCATGGTGGAGGTTCCTTGCAAGTTTGGGGCTGCATTTCTGCAAATGGAGTTGGGGATTTGGTCAGAATTAATGGTCTCCTCAATGCTGAGAAGTACAGGCAGATACTTATCCATCATGCAGTACCATCAGGGAGGCATCTGATTGGCCCCAAATTTATTCTGCAGCATGACAACGACCCCAAACATACAGCTTAAAGTCATTAAGAACTATCTTCAGCGTAAAGAAGAACAAGGAGTCCTGGAAGTGATGGTATGGCCCCCACAAAGCCCTGATCTCAACATCATCGAAGTCTGTCTGGGATTACATGAAGAGAGAGAAGCAACTGAGGCTGCCTAAATCCACAGAAGAACTGTGGTTAGTTCTCCAAGATGTTTGGGCCAACCTACCTGCCGAGTTCCTTCAAAAACTGTGTGCAAGTGTACCTAGAAGAATTGATGCTTGATGCTGTTTTGAAGGCAAAGGGTGGTCACACCAAATATGGATTTGATTTAGATTTTTCTTCTGTTCACTCACTTTGCATTTAGTTAATTGATAAATATAATCTATTAACATGTCTATTTTATATATATATATATATATATATATATATATATATATATATATATATATATATTAGGGCTGTCACTCGATTACACATTTTGATCGGTTAATTTATGGGCATTAGTTGATTAAACTGGTAGATTAATCCGTGCACATTTTTAATAAAGGTAACAATCTTATAGCAGCTGTCCTGCATAGTAACACTAATAAATCAATAGAATCTAAATAAAATAATAATTAGCCCAATTGGAATATGGTCTTTTTAAAAGCAATTTTATTATTTTTATTTTAGTAAATGTACCACATTTTCACAGAACAATTGTTCTTTCAGGCCACTGTCAATCACACACCTGAAAACACAAGACATCTGGTTGTTTAATCTACCATTAGCTACGTACTTGGCTTCCTGTACTTGTGCATCTAGCAGAACCTGAGGCACCGAAGAGATGAAGCCTTTCTGAACCTTGTTAGAGGTACAGAGTATACTGTGGCTATTGACAAATGATAGCTTGACATGCTGTCGTAGTCACAAATCAGAGACAGTAATTCCACATAATTACCTCTATTTGAGGAATAGGTGCCTTCCTCATGCCCTTGAATGCCAGTTCTTACTCATTGTGATGTATTGTATCCCTACGCTTCTGCTCATCGAGTTGAACATCAATCCGGGTTCGTCCAAATGTTTTGAGAGTTACAGTGGCTCGCAAGTGACTTTGAGAACGCTCATGTTTTTGTACTGACTTTGTTTGACATCCTAGATTGCTTTAGCCAGTGCTGTTCCATATCGCCTTTTCTGTACTGAACAGAAGACAGTTCCAGCAGTAAACTTGTTTAAATAACTGAGAGTTACCGGTAAGCCAATGAATGTTGGAAGAGGCGAGTATATCCCTTCCCTTCCTGTGCCAGTTCGGGTATTTGTACCTTTTTTAACAATCTCCAATTTTTCTCAGAAAGTTCTTCTTGAAAACTGATTCATAACCAAATCGACTATCATGTCTCTATTGTCTGATGTTATTTTTTTTTAATTTGTAAAAAGCCATTCAAAAATATTACTTTGAAGTTCTCAATATAATTCTCATTAACGCTCTCTATGATAAGCAATATCGTTCGAAAGTCAGCTATTCTTACATCGCTTACCTTAGCATAATTAAGTCCTGCCTCTGCTCACTAATGACTGGACAGCTGTAAAACCAGGGCAGATAGTTGATTTTCCTATTGGTTAAACTCCCAATTATGTCCCACCTCTGCTCACTCATGATTGAACACCTGCATAACAAGGGGCAGATCTTTGACTCTCCCATTGGGTAAACCTGCTAAAGACTTCTGACTGTTTATGTCCCGCCTCTGCTCACTTATGATTGGACTGTCATGGAGAAAATGCAGATCTCCTATTGGCTGATTTTATTTTATATAAAAAAATTAAATTCTGCACGATTAAATTGTAAAAAAAACATTAATATGCGATCAAGTACTGGCTAGGCAATGAAATTAGTTTCTTAGCATGTCTGCTGTCATCCAGAACTATAAAACATGTTCTATGGCTGTAAAATAAACTAGTCAAATATTTCGACAGACATTTCAACGTTGTCTTCAATTGCTATCCTGTGGTTTATGAGGCTTCTTCTATGTTAGGGTTTGCTGTCGGCTCCACAGCAAGGTGTTCAGATATCTTAATAGATTGAAGGTGTAGTGCTGGCTGCACAGCTGTGAAGACCTCAGTAACATCCTGTACTTTACTATCACTACGAGCAAGCTGCTTACGTCAGGTTAAGGCAACACAAATTGTGATTGAGTCGCGGTTTGAGAGCCATGGTCCTGAAACTCGTACAGAGAGAGATTGCACTCACTTCTGTACCAGATCCTGCTCCACTGATGCCAGGGCCTGCTCCAGTCTCCTCTTCTCACCGCTGCACTCCGACACCTGGGAATGGAAGAACAGGAAGCCATTTGAATGCAACTGGACCCCACTTTCAAATGATTGGGATTTTATAAACCACAGGCTTACAAAGGATTGGGTGATATAAAACTGTGACCTTTTAGACTAAATTATATTTCGTATTATTCTGAGTCTGGAATGATACTGCCTTGAGTCATCAGACTCCATTGCTCAAGCTGAGCACAGAGTCTGGAATGATACTGCCTTGATGAGTCAGACTCCTTCACTGCTCAAGCTGAGCACAGAGTTTGGAATGATACTGCCTTGATGAGTCATCAGACTCCTTCACTGCTCAAGCTGAGCACAGAGTCTGGAATGATACTGCCTTGATGAGTCATCAGACTCTTTCACTGCTCAAGCTGAGCACAGTGTCTGGAATGATACTGCCTTGATGAGTCATCAGACTCTTTCACTGCTCAAGCTGAGCACAGTCTGGAATGATACTGCCTTGATAAGTCATCAGACTCTTTCACTGCTCAAGCTGAGCACAGAGTCTGGAATGATACTGCCTTGACTTGAGTCTTCAGACTCCTTCACTGCTCAAGCTGAGCACAGAGTCTGGAATGATACTGCCTTGACTTGAGTCTTCAGACTCCTTCACTGCTCAAGCTGAGCACAGAGTCTGGAATGATACTGCCTTGACTTGAGTCATCAGACTCCTTCACTACCAAACCCTGCACAGGAGTAGGACAGCAAGCACATCTACAAGAAGGTACAGGCTGACCCTAACCCTAACCCTGACCACACGCCTTGGGTTCTGTTTTGCTCACAAAATGGAACAAAGGTACTAATCCGTTATGGGAAGCCCTCCCTCGCTCAGCCCTGGCAGTGTGATGAGAAGCCCTCCCTCCCTCACTCAGCCCTGGCAGTGTGATGAGAAGCCCTCCCTTCCTCCCTCCCTCCCTCACTCAGCCCTGGCAGTGTGATGAGAAGCCCTCCCTCCCTCGCTCAGCCCTGGAAGTGTTATGAGAAGCCCTCCCTCGCTCGCTCGCTCAGCCCTGGCAGTGTAATGAGAAGCCCTCCCTCCCTCGCTCAGCCCTGGCAGTGTGATGAGAAGCCCTCCCTCCCTCGCTCAGCCCTGGCAGTGTAATGAGAAGCCCTCCCTCCCTCACTCAGCCCTGGCAGTGTGATGAGAAGCCCTCCCACCCTCGCTCAGCCCTGGCAGTGTGATGAGAAGCCCTCCCTCCCTCACTCAGCCCTGGCAGTGTGATGAGAAGCCCTCCCTCCCTCGCTCAGCCCTGGCAGTGTGATGAGAAGCCCTCACTCAGCCCTGGCAGTGTGATGAGAAGCCCTCCCTCCCTCACTTAGCCCTGGCAGTGTGATGAGAAGCCCTCACTCAGCCCTGGCAGTGTGATGAGAAGCCCTCCCTCCCTCGCTCAGCCCTGGCAGTGTGATGAGAAGCCCTCCCTCCCTCACTTAGCCCTGGCAGTGTGATGAGAAGCCCTCACTCAGCCCTGGCAGTGTGATGAGAAGCCCTCCCTCCCTCGCTCAGCCCTGGCAGTGTGATGAGAAGCCCTCCCTCCCTCACTCAGCCCTGGCAGTGTGCTGAGAAGCCCTCACTCAGCCCTGGCAGTGTGATAAGAAGCCCTTCCTCCCTCCCTTGCTCAGCCCTGGCAGTGTGATGAGAAGCCCTCCCTCCCTCCCTCGCTCACCTGCCCGCGGGCTGACTCCAGCTCCAGGTGCTGCTCCTCCAGCTCAGAGTCTCGTGTCTTCAGCATGTCCCAGACCTTCTGCAGCTCCTCACGCACCTGGAACAGATCACTGTCCACCTCCTCCAGAGAGGCCTGTCCGTCACAAACACACACTCAGATAAACTGACTGGCCACGTGAGAGTGTCCGTGGACTGAGAAAATGCGATCCACTAGATCTGTATAACCTGTGGTGAGAGTGAAGTATTCAGCACCCATCACAGGAAAGCAGAAGGCTCTCTGTGACTGCACGGCTTGTTCTCTAACACAGGGGCTGGACTGACCAACTGAAGAACAAATCAGCTGGGCTCATTTTACAGCTCGCTTTTACTGAATTTACAGCTATAACAAATATTATAATACCGGCAGCAAATCAGTGAAAAGAAGATCCAGTAAAGCGTATTTAAATGAAAGTCCAGGCGTACACGGGGGACGCAGGAATAACAAACGAGCCTTCAGGTGAGTTCATTATCATTCCACCGCTTACCGCCCAGGACATCAATATCGGAATTCATGACATCTCGTGTTCCTACCAGAACCACACACTGTAAAGACGTATTTAACACTTGCGTTGCACTAGTTTGTGAAGGGATAGATTAAAGTAAACTGTGTGTTTTATTGTGGTGCGGCTTATGATGTCACTGCACTGAGACAGTCCTTCTATCAGTACAGAGCAGCAGAACCTGATGGGGATTTACAACTACTGACAACCTTCTGATGTTATGAATTACTAGTGATTATACAGGTTTATTAGTCATTAATTAATAAACACATTTAAAACGAATCCAGTGGTCACTATCTCCTTATTTATTCTATTGTATTTGAATGCCAGACTTCATGGCTTTTCATGACATCCTGCTATCTTGGTTATGTCATGGATGTTTACATTTTCTAGAATTCAAATATCAGTAAACATGCTGTAGTCCGAACTCATTGAAGGTACTGTACAGTAATCTGTTACTCTCTACACAAGACAGTAGCAGTACAGTAATCTGTTGCTCTCTACACAAGACAGTAGCAGTACAGTAATCTATTGCTCTCTACACAAGGCAGTAGCAGTACAGTAATCTATTGCTCTCTACACAAGGCAGTAGCAGTACAGTAATCTATTGCTCTCTACACAAGGCAGTAGCAGTACAGTAATCTATTGCTCTCTACACAAGGCAGTAGCAGTACAGTAATCTATTGCTCTCTACACAAGGCAGTAGCAGTACAGTAATCTATTGCTCTCTACACAAGGCAGTAGCAGTACAGTAATCTATTGCTCTCTACACAAGGCAGTAGCAGTACAGTAATCTATTGCTCCTTCACAAGTAGTACAGTAATCTATTGCTCTACACAAGGCAGTTGATTGATTGATTGATTGTCAATTAACCCCTGGCACCACCCTATAACAAGAGACAAAGGAATGTTTGTTTGGAGGGGTGTGGAGGAGTGCACTGAAGAAAGGAGAGTAAATTCAGTGAAGGTGCTGCCAAGCCTGAACAGTATTGAGAGAGAGAGCGAGAGAGAGAGAGAGAGAGAGAGAGAGAGAGAGAGAGAGAGAGAGAGAGAGAGAGAGAGAGATGAGAAAGGGATAAGAAAAGATTACTTTATGCACTGGGATAGCTGTGCTTGGGTGCTGTAGTATTTTGTTTAAATTATTTATTTTGTTCCTGTTTTGTTTGTTTGTTGTAAATAATAAAAGTGTGCTAAAACGCTGAACTGCAGTTACTGCCTCTGGGTGTGCTATTCCTCTAGATGTGCTGTGTCTGGGTGTGCTATGTCTCTAGGTGTGCTATTCCTCTGGGTGTGCTGTGTCTCTAGGTGTGCTATTCCTCTAGGTGTGCTGTGTCTCTGGGTGTGCTATGTCTCTGGGTGTGCTGTGTCTCTGGGTGTGCTATTCCTCAGGGTGTGCTATGTCTCTGGGTGTGCTATGTCTCTGGGTGTGCTATGTCTCTGGGTGTGCTATTCCTCTGGGTGTGCTATGTCTCTGGGTGTATTATGTTTCTGGGTGTGCTATTCCTCTGGGTGTGCTATTCCTCTGGGTGTGCTATTCCTCTGGGTGAATTATGTTTCTGGGTGTGCTATTCCTCTGGGTGTGCTATTCCTCTGGGTGTATTATGTCTCTGGGTGTGCTATTCCTCTGGGTGTATTATGTTTCTGGGTGTGCTATGTCTCTGGGTGTGCTATTCCTCTGGGTGTATTATGTTTCTGGGTGTGCTATGTCTCTGGGTGTGCTATTCCTCTGGGTGTATTATGTTTCTGGGTGTGCTATTCCTCTGGGTGTGCTATTCCTCTCGGTCTATTATGTTTCTGGGTGTGCTATTCCTCTGGGTGTGCTATTCCTCTGGGTGTATTATGTTTCTGGGTGTGCTATTCCTCTGGGTGTGCTATTCCTCTGGGTGTATTATGTCTCTGGGTGTGCTATTCCTCTGGGTGTATTATGTTTCTGGGTGTGCTATGTCTCTGGGTGTGCTATTCCTCTGGGTGCATTATGTTTCTGGGTGTCCTATTCCTCTGGGTGTGCTATTCCTCTCGGTCTATTATGTTTCTGGGTGTGCTATTCCTCTGGGTGTGCTATTCCTCTGGGTGTGCTATGTCTCTGGGTGTGCTATTCCTCTGGGTCTATTATGTTTCTGGGTGTGCTATTCTTCTGGGTGTGCTATTCCTCTGGGTGTATTATGTTTCTGGGTGTGCTATTCCTCTGGGTGTATTACGTTTCTGGGTGTGCTATTCCTCTGGGTGTATTATGTCTCTGGGTGTGCTGTTCCTCTGGGTGTATTATGTTTCTGGGTGTGCTATGTCTCTGGGTGTGCTATTCCTCTGGGTGTGCTATGTCTCTGGGTGTGCTATTCCTCTGGGTGTATTATGTTTCTGGGTGTGCTATTCCTCTGGGTGTGCTATTCCTCTGGGTGTATTATGTCTCTGGGTGTGCTATTCCTCTGGGTGTATTATGTTTCTGGGTGTGCTATGTCTCTGGGTGTGCTATTCCTCTGGGTGTATTATGTTTCTGGGTGTGCTATTCCTTTGGGTGTGCTATTCCTCTCGGTCTATTATGTTTCTGGGTGTGCTATTCCTCTGGGTGTGCTATTCCTCTGGGTGTGCTATGTCTCTGGGTGTGCTATTCCTCTGGGTGTATTATGTTTCTGGGTGTGCTATTCCTCTGGGTGTGCTATTCCTCTGGGTGTATTATGTTTCTGGGTGTGCTATTCCTCTGGGTGTATTACGTTTCTGGGTGTGCTATTCCTCTGGGTGTATTATGTCTCTAGGTGTGCTATTCCTCTGGGTGTGCTATTCCTCTGGGTGTATTATGTTTCTGGGTGTGCTATTCCTCTGGGTGTATTACGTTTCTGGGTGTGCTATTCCTCTGGGTGTATTATGTCTCTAGGTGTGCTATTCCTCTGGGTGTGCTATTCCTCTGGGTGTGCTATGTCTCTGGGTGTGCTATTCCTCTGGGTGTATTAAGTTTCTGGGTGTGCTATTCCTCTGGGTGTGCTATGTCTCTGGGTGTATTATGTTTCTGGGTGTGCTATTCCTCTGGGTGTGCTATTCCTCTCGGTCTATTATGTTTCTGGGTGTGCTATGTTTCTGGGTGTGCTATGTCTCTGGGTGTGCTATTCCTCTGGATGTGCTATTCTTCTGGGTGTGCTATGTCTCTGGGTGTGCTATTCCTCTGGGTGTGCTATTCCTCTGGGTGTGCTATGTCTCTGGGTGTATTATGTTTCTGGGTGTCCTATTCCTCTGGGTGTGCTATTCCTCTGGGTGTGCTATTCCTCTGGGTGTATTATGTTTCTGGGTGTGCTATTCCTCTGGGTGTGCTATTCCTCTGGGTGTATTATGTCTCTGGGTGTGCTATTCCTCTGGGTGTATTATGTTTCTGGGTGTGCTATGTCTCTGGGTGTGCTATTCCTCTGGGTGTATTATGTTTCTGGGTATGCTATGTCTCTGGGTGTGCTATTCCTCTGGGTGTATTATGTTTCTGGGTGTGCTATTCCTCTGGGTGTGCTATTCCTCTGGGTCTATTATGTTTCTGGGTGTGCTATTCCTCTGGGTGTGCTATTCCTCTGGGTGTATTATGTTTCTGGGTGTGCTATTCCTCTGGGTGTGCTATTCCTCTGGGTGTATTATGTCTCTGGGTGTGCTATTCCTCTGGGTGTATTATGTTTCTGGGTGTGCTATGTCTCTGGGTGTGCTATTCCTCTGGGTGTATTATGTTTCTGGGTGTGCTATTCCTCTGGGTGTGCTATTCCTCTGGGTGTATTATGTTTCTGGGTGTGCTATTCCTCTGGGTGTGCTATTCCTCTGGGTGTGCTATGTCTCTGGGTGTGCTATTCCTCTGGGTGTATTATGTTTCTGGGTGTGCTATTCTTCTGGGTGTGCTATTCCTCTGGGTGTATTATGTTTCTGGGTGTGCTATTCCTCTGGGTGTATTATGTTTCTGGGTGTGCTATTCCTCTGGGTGTATTATGTCTCTGGGTGTGCTATTCCTCTGGGTGTATTATGTTTCTGGGTGTGCTATGTCCTCTGGGTGTGCTATTCCTCTGGGTGTGCTATGTCTCTGGGTGTGCTATTCCTCTGGGTGTATTATGTTTCTGGGTGTGCTATTCCTCTGGGTGTGCTATTCCTCTGGGTGTATTATGTTTCTGGGTGTGCTATTCCTCTGGGTGTGCTATGTCTCTGGGTGTGCTATGTCTCTGGGTGTGCTATTCCTCTGGGTGTATTATGTTTCTGGGTGTGCTATTCCTCTGGGTGTGCTATTCCTCTGGGTGTATTATGTTTCTGGGTGTGCTATTCCTCTGGGTGTGCTATTCCTCTGGGTGTGCTATGTCTCTGGGTGTGCTATTCCTCTGGGTGTATTATGTTTCTGGGTGTGCTATTCCTCTGGGTGTGCTATTCCTCTGGGTGTGCTATGTCTCTGGGTGTGCTATTCCTCTGGGTGTATTATGTTTCTGGGTGTGCTATTCCTCTGGGTGTGCTATTCCTCTCGGTCTATTATGTTTCTGGGTGTGCTATTCTTCTGGGTGTGCTATTCCTCTGGGTGTATTATGTTTCTGGGTGTGCTATTCCTCTGGGTGTATTACGTTTCTGGGTGTGCTATTCCTCTGGGTGTATTATGTCTCTAGGTGTGCTATTCCTCTGGGTGTGCTATTCCTCTGGGTGTATTATGTTTCTGGGTGTGCTATTCCTCTGGGTGTATTACGTTTCTGGGTGTGCTATTCCTCTGGGTGTGCTATTCCTCTGGGTGTATTATGTCTCTGGGTGTGCTATTCCTCTGGGTGTATTATGTTTCTGGGTGTGCTATGTCTCTGGGTGTGCTATTCCTCTGGGTGTATTATGTTTCTGGGTGTGCTATTCCTCTGGGTGTATTATGTCTCTGGGTGTGCTATTCCTCTGGGTGTATTATGTTTCTGGGTGTGCTATGTCTCTGGGTGTGCTATTCCTCTGGGTGTATTATGTTTCTGGGTGTGCTATTCCTCTGGGTGTGCTATTCCTCTCGGTCTATTATGTTTCTGGGTGTGCTATTCCTCTGGGTGTGCTATTCCTCTGGGTGTGCTATTCCTCTGGGTGTGCTATTCCTCTGGGTGTGCTATGTCCTCTGGGTGTGCTATTCCTCTGGGTGTATTATGTTTCTGGGTGTGCTATGTCCTCTGGGTGTGCTATTCCTCTGGGTGTATTATGTTTCTGGGTGTGCTATTCCTCTGGGTGTGCTATTCCTCTGGGTGTATTATGTCTCTGGGTGTGCTATTCCTCTGGGTGTATTATGTTTCTGGGTGTGCTATGTCTCTGGGTGTGCTATTCCTCTGGGTGTATTATGTTTCTGGGTGTGCTATTCCTCTGGGTGTGCTATTCCTCTGGGTGTATTATGTTTCTGGGTGTGCTATTCCTCTGGGTGTGCTATGTCTCTGGGTGTGCTATTCCTCTGGGTGTATTATGTTTCTGGGTGTGCTATTCCTCTGGGTGTGCTATTCCTCTGGGTGTGCTATGTCTCTGGGTGTGCTATTCCTCTGGGTGTATTATGTTTCTGGGTGTGCTATTCCTCTGGGTGTATTATGTCTCTGGGTGTGCTATTCCTCTGGGTGTATTATGTTTCTGGGTGTGCTATGTCTCTGGGTGTGCTATTCCTCTGGGTGTGCTATGTCTCTGGGTGTGCTATTCCTCTGGGTGCATTATGTTTCTGGGTGTGCTATTCCTCTGGGTGTGCTATTCCTCTGGGTGTATTATGTTTCTGGGTGTGCTATTCCTCTGGGTGTGCTATGTCTCTGGGTGTGCTATTCCTCTGGGTGTATTATGTTTCTGGGTGTGCTATTCCTCTGGGTGTGCTATTCCTCTGGGTGTATTATGTTTCTGGGTGTGCTATTCCTCTGGGTGTGCTATTCCTCTGGGTGTGCTATGTCTCTGGGTGTGCTATTCCTCTGGGTGTATTATGTTTCTGGGTGTGCTATTCCTCTGGGTGTATTATGTTTCTGGGTGTGCTATTCTTCTGGGTGTGCTATTCCTCTGGGTGTATTATGTTTCTGGGTGTGCTATTCCTCTGGGTGTATTATGTTTCTGGGTGTGCTATTCCTCTGGGTGTGCTATTCCTCTGGGTGTATTATGTTTCTGGGTGTGCTATTCCTCTGGGTGTGCTATTCCTCTGGGTGTATTATGTTTCTGGGTGTGCTATTCCTCTGGGTGTGCTATTCCTCTGGGTGTATTATGTTTCTGGGTGTGCTATTCCTCTGGGTGTATTATGTCTCTGGGTGTGCTATTCCTCTGGGTGTATTATGTTTCTGGGTGTGCTATGTCTCTGGGTGTGCTATTCCTCTGGGTGTATTATGTTTCTGGGTGTGCTATTCCTCTGGGTGTGCTATTCCTCTGGGTGTGCTATGTTTCTGGGTGTGCTATTCCTCTGGGTGTATTATGTTTCTGGGTGTGCTATTCCTCTGGGTGTGCTATTCCTCTGGGTGTGCTATTCCTCTGGGTGTGCTATTCCTCTGGGTGTATTATGTTTCTGGGTGTGCTATTCCTCTGGGTGTGCTATTCCTCTGGGTGTATTATTCTCTGGGTGTATTATTTTCTGGGTGTGCTATTCCTCTGGGTGTGCTATTCCTCTGGGTGTATTATGTTTCTGGGTGTGCTATTCCTCTGGGTGTGCTATTCCTCTGATTATGTTTCTGGGTGTGCTATTCCTCTGGGTGTGCTATTCCTCTGGGTGTATTATGTTTCTGGGTGTGCTATTCCTCTGGGTGTGCTATTCCTCTGGGTGTATTATGTTTCTGGGTGTGCTATTCCTCTGGGTGTGCTATTCCTCTGGGTGTGCTATGTCCTCTGGGTGTGCTATTCCTCTGGGTGTATTATGTTTCTGGGTGTGCTATTCCTCTGGGTGTGCTATTCCTCTGGGTGTGCTATGTCCTCTGGGTGTGCTATTCCTCTGGGTGTATTACGTTTCTGGGTGTGCTATTCCTCTGGGTGTGCTATTCCTCTGGGTGTATTATGTTTCTGGGTGTGCTATTCCTCTGGGTGTGCTATTCCTCTGGGTGTATTATGTTTCTGGGTGTGCTATGTCTCTGGGTGTGCTATTCCTCTGGGTGTGCTATGTCTCTGGGTGTGCTATTCCTCTGGGTGTATTATGTTTCTGGGTGTGCTATTCCTCTGGGTGTGCTATTCCTCTGGGTGTATTATGTTTCTGGGTGTGCTATGTCTCTGGGTGTGCTATTCCTCTGGGTGTGCTATTCCTCTGGGTGTGCTATTCCTCTGGGTGTGCTATTCCTCTGGGTGTATTATGTTTCTGGGTGTGCTATTCCTCTGGGTGTATTATGTTTCTGGGTGTGCTATTCCTCTGGGTGTATTATGTTTCTGGGTGTGCTATTCCTCTGGGTGTATTATGTTTCTGGGTGTGCTATTCCTCTGGGTGTGCTATTCCTCTGGGTGTATTATGTTTCTGGGTGTGCTATGTCTCTGGGTGTGCTATTCCTTTGGGTGTATTATGTTTCTGGGTGTGCTATTCCTCTGGGTGTGCTATTCCTCTCGGTCTATTATGTTTCTGGGTGTGCTATGTTTCTGGGTGTGCTATGTCTCTGGGTGTGCTATTCCTCTGGGTGTGCTATTCTTCTGGGTGTGCTATTCCTCTGGGTGTATTATGTTTCTGGGTGTGCTATTCCTCTGCGTGTGCTATTCCTCTCGGTGTATTATGTTTCTGGGTGTGCTATGTCTCTGGGTGTGCTATGTCTCTGGGTGTGCTATTCCTCTGGGTGTGCTATTCCTCTGGGTGTATTATGTTTCTGGGTGTGCTGTTCCTCTGGGTGTGCTATTCCTCTGGGTGTATTATGTTTCTGGGTGTGCTATTCCTCTGGGTGTGCTATTCTTGCCGCTGATCAGCCTTAACTGCCCGCCACTTTGCCACATACAATATTTCAGATCACTATTACTCTAAATAAAAACTAGACACAGTATTAAAGGTGCAAATGCTTCTCCATTCAGGAGTGGTGTTGCTGCAGTGTTTGAGCACACCCACCTTGATGTCTCCTGGCTTCTTCAACTTCAGCTCTTCCAGCTCCTGCAACAACACAAAACCAGAGTCAGGGTGCCTGCAGCCTGCATGCTGTCTATTCATGAGTACAGTGCTCGAGACTGGGGAGACACCAGGGGAAGTATAGTTCAGGGGGTGTCTTCCTTTGCACCCTGCCCATTGAGAAGTGCTTTTTTATGGCCACCCACCATCTTGTTGTGGTGCCCTTCTCAATGCTAATCAATACTGTAACCATACACGAGTCTAGTATACTTCAGTACTAAGAAGAAACGTGATCTGATCAAAGGTAGCACTCTGTGAAACAATGAATCAAACATCACAATTCTGAATAAAATGGCCTTATTCTGCACTTCTGTCCTTCCACAGACTTTATTTTCATCAATATTTCAAGGCAGTGCTTTTACCCTGGTATACTGCAGAACCCTCCTTTCACAGAGAGGAGTGTGCAGTGATCTTAGTGCTTTTACCCTGGTATACTGCAAAACCCTTCTTTCACAGATAGGAGTGTGCAGTGATCATGGTGCTTTTACCCTGGTATACTGCAGAACCCTTCTTTCACAGAGAGGAGTGTGCAGTGATCATGGTGCTTTTACCCTGGTATACTGCAGAACCCTTCTTTCAGAGAGGAGTGTGCAGTGATCATGGTGCTTTTACCCTGGTATACTGCAGAACAATTCTTTTACAGAGAGGAGTGTGCGGTGATCATGGTGCTTTTACCCTGGTATACTGCAGAACCCTGCAGTGATCATGGTATGTAGGGTAGGGTTTCACATTAGGACTCACACTCACAAAGTCATATATAAGGAATACAGTTTTAAAGTCAGGTTTCATGTGGACAGTTTTAAAGGCTCTTCTTATTATCTGTGACTCCTTAGCTCCTCCAGCCATGTTGATTCGGCTCAGATTTATATTGTTGTATTTTTTCTATGACCTGGCGTAATAATCCATCTGTAACTAAGACAACACACCACGTCCTACACTCCACGCACAGGTACCATCGGAAACTAAACTGATCTGCTAGACCACGACGCCTCTGTTGAGCATGGTTTGACTAAAATATTTAAGTACCTTTGATATGTTCCACATACTGCTGAAGTAATTTCATGTTTTTCACCCGAGTAGCATAAATGTTGATTTTGATAAAAGAGATATATATATATATATATATATATATTTTTTACCATCTACATTTAATTTCTTATCTGTTTAAGATGATATCATGTGTGCTGTCCATCATTCTCTATTTACCAGGCTTACTAAATAATTTCCTTTTTCAACCAAGGAAGTGAATTTCTGAAGGTTTTAGAAACTACCAACAGGAGTGTGCAAGTGCAATTCCTGCTCCCTCTGCAACAGAGTAAGTTACAGAGGGGACAGCAATTCCAGCTGCACATCCCGAGGTCAGATAGACACAGCGGTTGAAAAAGGATGTTTCTGCTGGAATAGTTATTATCTTAGGAGAAACAACGATAGACAAAAGAGGATATTTAACATGGAAGGCATTAGATGTTAAAAATGTGTCGATGATATGAAGTTCTGGATTGAATTTAGTATTGCAGGGTCGAGATGAAGAGGCTCGTGATAGAAAGTTTTGAGCAGTTGAAACTGAAAAGTACGAGGCCAGTTATCTGGTCTCCAGTTCACCAGCAGTTGCTGGAATTTCCAGCCAGCCTGTATCTGCATTGTAAAACACAGACATACAGAAACCTGTGACTGTTGTGCCAGCACTAGCAGAAGGCCCAGAGAGAGAGGAGAGATACTGATCTGCCTGAGCCCTGACCTCCCTCAGCTCCACTAAACAGCTGCCTGCTCGATAGCCTGCCCAGCCCAGCTTCAGCTCCACTGACCAGCCGCCCACTCGATAGTCTGCCCAGCCCAGGAGGCCCCTGGCTCCCACTCTGATCTTTTCATTTATTCATGTTTAATCCCTGAACACTCCTCTCCTTGACCTCTGAAACCAGACTAGCTGCTCTGCTGCACGCGACGAACACACGCATGTGCAGAATGCACAAAGGGTTTCCACTGCAGTGCTGCTCAGGACTAACATTGGTCTAGTTTTAAACACTCTTTTTACTACCCTATATCTTATGATTGAGTGTTTAAAGTTAAGCAGCAGTGAATTATATATATATATATATATATATATATATATATATATATATATATATATATATATATATATATATATCATTTTAGTTCTCTTACCTTTCGTGATGTTTGCAATCGCTCTTAGTGGTTCTTATTGGGATTGCACAAGGGTTGTGTTGTTTTTCTGAACATGTTTTGAGTACAAGTTGAGAAGCTGCTCTTCTGTTCCAGTTGCCTGCCATAGATATATGTAATGTAGGCTAGAACAGTCATCATGTCTTTATATTAGTCAGTGCTTAGCACCATGCCCATGCACTCCAGGGTATTATCATCGTGTCTTTATATTAGTCAGTGCCAGCACCATGCCCATGCACTCCAGGGTATTACCATCGTGTCTTTATATTAGTCAGTGCCAGCACCATGCCCATGCACTCCAGGGTATTACCATTGTGTCTTTATATTAGTCAGTGCCAGCACCATGCCCATGCACTCCAGGGTATTACCATTGTGTCTTTATATTAGTCAGCACCATGCCCATGCACTCCTGCTTGTAGTTCTAATTGTTTTACTGCCTAAAAGGACCCCCTTGTAAATAAGGCCTCAGTCTCAACAGGTAGATCTTCTGTATAAATAAATACATTTAACACAAAATGCAAATACGCACAACATTGTAACAGTTCATACTAATATATGAAAATAAATAATAAAAGATACATAATAAAAATGATCTATATGCACTGTATACTGTATACACAAGTATTATGAGGTAGGAAACCAGTATCCCTATTGAGTCCCTGGTTTATTGAGTTCAGTTTTATGCATTGAAGTTCCCAAGCTTTCGTGACTTGTGTGTGTAAAATGTAAACCTGCTTACATTGTTTTAAATGTGAAACACAATTACCCCAAAATATGTCTGTCATACAGAATGACTGCTTTTTAAATACAGAATAAAAAGGTTAGAGCTGTTTCCATGTAAGTACAGTACCTGTAGGTATTTCCCTTCTGATTGTACATGTTATTACAGGGGTGAGCAAACAAGCCTTTCTCAAACTATTATCATGGTTGTGTTTAAGAGTGCATATCAGTACATTATCATCTCAGGACCATCGTTCAGTTTGCTTCTGACATCACACCTGACCAGAATTAGAAGTAAGCAGCAGCTAGCTGCAAAGTATTGTAGTGGGCTATGGAATCTGACTTCCAGAACACCCCTTACAGTGTATGCAGTCTGATCTGACTTCCAGAACACCCCTTACAGTGTATGCAGTCTGATCTGACTTCCAGAACACCCCTTACAGTGTATGCAGTCTGATCTGACTTCCAGAACACCCCTTACAGTGTATGCAGTCTGATCTGACTTCCAGAACACCCCTTACAGCGTATGCAGTCTGATCTGACTTCCAGAACACCCCTTACAGCGTATGCAGTCTGATCTGACTTCCAGAACACCCCTTACAGTGTATGCAGTCTGATCTGACTTCCAGAACACCCCTTACAGTGTATGCAGTCTGATCTGACTTCCAGAACACCCCTTACAGCGTATGCAGTCTGATCTGACTTCCAGAACACCCCTTACAGTGTATGCAGTCTGATCTGACTTCCAGAACACCCCTTACAGTGTATGCAGTCTGATCTGATTTCCAGAACAACCCTTACAGTGATGCAATCTATGTTAGACGGAACACACCTGTCATACTGGCATTGCCGTTACATTTCCAAGTTACTTTTACTTCTTGGTGACAAAATATATACAATCACAGTGCATATGTGGCCACATGTTACTAAAACTGCAAATATTTGGAGGTAATTGAAAACCACTTAGAAATACTAAAAGAAACTAAGACACTTAAGACATTGAAAAAGACCTCTAGTTGAAATGCTTGTCATTTTAGTGTCTTTTAGTTTAAGGGGGGGTATTTTTGTAAAATAAAAAAAAAATAAAAAATAAAAAATGTGTTTTTTCTTTTGAAAAACCGAGATTCGGAAAGCCTTTTTCATTTATTTAGGTAAAAAGCTCATTCAAAACGACATTTTCTCAGAGGGAAGGTCTGAGAAAGGCAAAGTTCATGGAGCCTAGATGACTGGGGATTGTAGCCGTATGAAATACAAGCACGCTACTGTGGGACATATTCCCTGAATATGATATTAATATCTGAACGTGTATTAATGATATACCTGGACTAATGAATGAAACTGCTGTGTCTTAGAAAAAAGCAAACTGCTGTATCTTAAGAAAAAGGGCCCCTTGGTCCCTGGCAGGAATACTGAACTGAAGATGACCAGGGCTAGGAGGGGGGCATCTGGACTGGGTGAGGCTGAAAGGACACTGAAGAGACCACAAAACTGCAAACACAAGCGGTTTAGTGCAAGGAAGACATAAAATATAGATGTCAACAAGTCCCAACTGTAACAACAAGCTGCGGGACTAAAGGAAGCAGACAAAAGACAAATCTCAAAGATGCGTGAGTTAAAAAGGCACGACACACAAATTATCTCATGAAAGTGGCTACTCAGCAGAGTAAAAAGACTATAAATATCCAAGCAAAACTAAATATTTTGCGCTCCACATTAAATGCTAAACAAGGTGCTGTTACTCTGCTAAGCAAAGCTGCAACTCCGGGCCTGAAAACAGAACCAAGAGGAAGCAAGCTGCAAGCGAGTCAACAACCACAAGCAACGAGACTGAGGCCTGGCTGGAGGACTGTCGTAAAACTTACAGAGACTTATCAGACAAATCAGCCTGGGTCTGCTGTACACCTAAAACCACAGTATCCAAAAGAAACTGTGCCCTGCTACCTGCGTAGCTAAAGATTCAGCAAAGAGGACAGAGCGGACGGGCGCTGTTGTGGATCCTATACCGAGGACTGGAGACTTTGTTGCAGCTGTTTTGTTGATTCTATCGAGAATTGAAAGCTCTGTTGCCGAGTTTGATCCAATGTAGGATTGAAGACTTTGTTGCGGAGAGGAGAGTTTTGTACTGGACACTTCAACAGACTGAGTTTCCAAAACAGCGGACCAAAAGTCTAAGCTTCAAGGAACCATTGAGTATAATTCCAGTTGCATTTTCCTTTCATGGAACAAAACTAATTAATTGTAACACATTCACATAGAATTGTACTGTTAATTATTTAGTTTGCACACTTTGCGTGTGAAATAACTTTTAGTGAAACTTGATGACGTAACTACAAGTAATCTACCTCATATTGTTGTATAAATAATTTCTTTAAAAGTAAACTTGCCACATACTTAATCTAGATTCCATTAATAAGCTTAATGTGATATATTCTAAGATTGTCTGATTCGTTTCAGTCTAAGCTGTGATTGTAAGTGGGTGTGTGTGTGAGAGCAAGCTACTATGTCACAGCTTGATCGAGAGCTGCAGTTTGTGTGTGAGGAGACAGGCGGTGTCATATTTCAAGCCAGCATGAGTGCAGAGAGCTTTTTGAATTGTGTTTATGCTTAGAGACTGAGAGATTTACTTTCTGACTTTTCTGATTTATGTTTATTATTTGTGTAATTAATAAAATACTACTATTGATTAACCATTCCGTGTGACTGTGCATGAATGTGTGTTCATAGTAAATCCTTGATCTTTGTAACACGTCAATTAAATATTGTTAATTAGAGAACTAATGAACCCAGATAAACATTAAATGATCAATTATTGAATTGTTCCTACACTACTGAACTCCTGTTTTTACTTAGAAATGGCTACTTTTAAAACATATATAGAGCCCTGGTACGAAGTATCATTTATATTTAGGCCTAACATATATATATATATATATATTAGTTATAGAAGAAATACAATTAGATAATGTACAATACACAATAATAAAGGGAAATAAATGGATAAACAGACTCAATAGCATGATGCCTGAAGGGTTAAAGAGAAAGGAATAGTAGATTGTTACATCATTAACATGTAGTAAATTACACCACAAACACATTCATGGATTCAGATAGAAATAAGCGAGTGTGGTTGCCGTGGCATCAAAAGCCTGCAAATACCTCCACTGCTTGTTTTCAAACACACTTTCCCTTGACAAATGCTAAACATACAAAAACATTTGTCTTATCAGAAAGACAACAATCGGATTTACTGAATGTATGCCAAGAATGTGTCGGCAGTGGAATCCGTTCATGTAACTGAAAAACCAACCCATATTTCTGAAATGTTTCATGTTGATATTGCGAGGCAGGTCTCGTGGCAGATGGTGCAGCAGTCAGGAGTGATGTGAAACAAAACAAAATACCTTCATGTGTGGAGCAGAGGAACTGAAATTTAAACTAATTCACAGATACAAAACAGAACAGGACAGATTACTCAAGCAATAATCTCTTACAGGCTTTTCCAGAGAAGCCAACTCATCCTCTTGCCTCTCTCCGACTCTCACTGGCTTATATAAGATTGTACCCAGCGAACCCCTCCCCAAGGGACATACTAACAAGGCATTAGGCATACTTTAAAATAACCAAAGCAAAACGTCGCCTAGGTTATTCCATTACATTCATATATATTTCAATTCTCCATTCAATATGCACACATCCATATTCTGTTTACAACAGGTTATTTACTACTCATTTCCCCTCTCATACATGTTTACTGGGCGTGTTCTCACCCCACACGTTTACTGGGCATGTTCTCACCCCACACGTTTACTGGGCGTCTTCTCACCCCATACTTTATATATAAGAATGGAAGCATGCATGCTCTATTCTGGCTTAAGTTATTTTTTTCCCTGACGCTATTTCCCAACACACAAGGTAAGTAAACCTAAAAATATATATATATATATATATATTTTTGAGGACAAAATACTTTGTGTTGTTTAAAACGTAAAAATACGAAAGAAACATCATTCATACTGTAAATTCAATAACAAAAGCTTTGACTAAATGTCCTCCTCAAGATCATCATGAATGTTTGTTATCAATACGATCCTTTTAGCATTTCTAAAGTTGTTTAAGACATGTCATCTGGCCGGGCAATCGAAATCATGTTGCTGGCATTAAGAGAAAAACAAAGCGAGACTCCGAAGGTAACCATCACCTGGTGAAACCAGGCTCTTCCCATCAAATGCTTGCATGTTAACATCTGAGGCACACACACACAGTTTAAGAGATGTTCTTGTAGGCGTGAACATGCTGGATATAGTCTTGTGCTTTATGTCTGAGCATTACCGTGGTTGATCAGCAATGTATTTGAGGAGGGAATACAGCTAGTGGTTTAAGGATAGCACATTTGAGGTGCAAAGCACTTGTTTTTAATAATGGTCTTTTCTGGGGACAATGGAACCACTGGGCTGATCAAGTGGAATGCAGATATCCACACAATGCATATGCTGTGTAGACGCATGCAGGACAGTCTATGCAATTCACTCTTTCAAGAATACAATACCGTATTTGATCCGTTTCCTAATATCTACTTCTGTCTCAAGACTCAACTCACACTTCCCGTATGCACGTGTAGACCACGTGTTAAACCCTTACTGGAAATCACGATTAGGCTATGCTAATGAATATACATTATTACTAGAAGCCTACATTAAATATGTCTATAAATCCTGCTGTTAGGGGTTCATGCTAATATTAATCAAAGCCGATATGTGATAATTTATTTCCCAGAATTGTAATTGTACTGTCATTGAGGTGTGTCAGATAGAGCAGCTAGTACAGTACGAGGATGCATTGTTTTCATAGAGTAAAATCCCACAGCAACCAAATCATACATTTTCAATAATACTGAATGTTCTGGAGTACACAGCTCTGGCTTTTTAATATAAATGACACAATTTCATGAGACGTATAATCGTAAGGGGAAGACCCCACACGCAACAATAATGAAGGCTACGCGTAAACAGTGAACGTGCTAACAGACATATACTGTGTACACAGCATAGGCTCTGGGATGTTGCGCAATGTGTGTTCTCGGAACGTACAGTAAAGCCTCATTAAATCCTATTATCCACACGTCAACTGTTTGTGCTACGTGCCTTGGAGAGAAGCCAGAAATACAATGCAGCAATAATAATAATAATAATGATGACTTCCTGTCTACATTCCCTTGGAGGATCCAAAAGCATTTACTCGATTGTTTCAATTTTCTTCTGCTGTCTGAAAGGTTAAGTTCCTAGTGTCTGTGGTAACCACACACCGGTGCTGCCCACTCACCTCTCTCAGTGATTGGATAATGCTCTGCTGCCTCTGCTGGGCAGAGCTTCCCTCCTCTAGCTGTTGGTGGAGGGCGGAGATTTGAGCCAGAAGCTCCTCAGGGGGCGGGGCTCTGTGGAGACAGGGAGAGTGAAACACTGGCAGGCTCTCCACATGCACCTGACACGAGGGAGGGGGTTATGTATTGCTAAGCTTCCTGCTGCAAGAGCATGTTTAAACTATCAGAAACTAACACTTAATCTAAAACTCAATTACTCCTTTAGAAACGTTCACCACAGTCAATGTGCACAAGCATTTTACAATATTCCCATGCTTATACTATGTATTAACCATCGTTTACCACCGCTGTGCCTGTTTTTGAATGCTTTACCATACCTCTCTGGCTGCACAATGTTTATCTATGCTTTTACTATAGGAAACTAAAATAGCAAGGGGCAGACAAGCAGTTTACCAATGCTTTATAAAAAAACTTATGAAGAAGGCATGGAAAGTTTGAAAGAAAATAAAGCTGTTTTCTTTGCTAGTTTTCTACGGTTATATTTCAGTTGTAATTAGCACAGCTGTTATATCTCAGTTGTAATTAGCACAGCGGTTATATCAGTTGTAATTAGCACAGCTGTTATATCTCGGTTGTAATTAGCACAGCGGTTATATCTCAGTTGTAATTAGTAGTAAAGGCACGACAGCGTCTGTCACTTTTCTAAGCTCCGCCCCTTTTGATTGATTTATGACCCCCAAGCCCCACCCCTTTCACACCTTTCGATTGATTTATGACCCTAAACCCCGCCCCTATTGTTTGATTTATGACCTTAAGTCCTGCCCCTTTCCACACCTCCAAGTGATTTATGACCCTTAAGCCCCTCCCCTTTTTCCCACACTTTGATTGACTTATGGCCCTTAAGCCCCTCCCCTTTTTCCCACATTTTGATTGATTTATGGCCCTTTAGACCCACCCCTTTTTCCCACGCTTTTGAGTGATTTATGATCCCTTATGACCCACACCTTTTTTTTCTGATATTAACCGGACGTCCATCAAATATAACCCTCCCCTAAAAATAGCAGCTGTTGTACCCCTAGTTTATAGACTATTACAAAGAAAAGACGGAAAAGAAAGCATGTTGTAGTGCAGTGCA
Source organism: Acipenser oxyrinchus oxyrinchus (assembly GCA_030684275.1). Lineage (NCBI taxonomy): Eukaryota > Metazoa > Chordata > Actinopteri > Acipenseriformes > Acipenseridae > Acipenser > Acipenser oxyrinchus. The sequence goes on along the minus strand of CM060271.1, from coordinate 10,554,239 downwards.
TTTTTTTTGACTATGTTTGAGACCATCTGAAACAATAACCAGGGTTATTAACAAACAGAGAGTCCTTAAACATTTTTAATTAAGCTCAAGACTCTCTATAATAATAACCAGGAGATTATTAACAAACAGAGAGTTCATAAACATATAAAAGAGTTTCATAATCAGTATACTATACACATATTACACTGAAAATTAACCCATAACAGTAGAAGGTGAAATGTACCGGGCCCTACATTTCTGTTGGATTTCCAGGCTGTGGTAGGTAGCTGTGTACATTCCATAATACACATGGTTCTATCTAATGGTTGCTTTTAATATTACAACGTATTCTAAAAAACGATTTAAAGTTGTTTTTGAATCCAATAAAGGTTAGCACAGGCTGAATTGTAAAGGATTTAGGGTTTTTTAGGAGCCTACCCATAATGCACCAGTATTTGCATAATGGTTTCTATTAACATTACAGAGAACTCTAAAACCTAGTTAATGTTATTTTTGAAGCTAAAAATTGACCCCACGTTCTTTGTCTTAATGTGATTATTTTAAGATCATACAAGACGTGGTTAGGTATAAGAATAATATTTTTTTATGTTAAAAACTGTATAAATGCGCCAGGATTCAGCATTCTGCATACTGCCATCTGCTGGTCGACTTTAATATAGCAGAGGATTAAGCATTCTGCATACTGCCATCTGCTGGTCGAATTTAATATCGCAGCTGCCGCAACCTGGATATATACAACGTATTCTAAAAACCAAGTTAATGTTATTTTTGAAGCTAATTGACCCCCACGTTCTTTGTCTTAATGTGATTATTTTAAGATCATACAAGACGTGGTTAGGATAAGAATAATATTTATTTTTTTATATTAAAAAACTGTATAAATGCGGCCGGATTAAGCATACCGCAGACTCCTGTCTGTAGCTCGTTTTTAATATACTAGCATCGGTTTCTAATTATTTTCAAATAAATATCTAAAAAGCATGTTTGAAAGCGAAAACCCTAATGTTTTTTTTTATTAGAAATAAAAGTATTTTCGATAGCTTCAACTCCTACATCCGCGGGCAGTAAAACAGACGCCGTGTAACGAGGTTAATTAATCGTTCTGCGTACTGTATTCAAATGGGGCTAGCCACCTCTTTGAAAGAATCAATTGATGTAAGGGTTTTAATGGCTAAACTGTCTATGGTTTATGCCACCTTCAGTTAACAGTATTTTAAAATCCTGTTATTTTAGACGTTGATAAATGTTACCACTACATTATTTGACTTCATACGAATATTTTAAGACCATACATGACGTGTTTAGGACTAAGAATCGTCTTTTCTGTTAAACTGTATAAGGGGTATATACTGTAATTCCTGATATGTATTTTTTGGATACAACTGTAAGTCACCCTGTTCGAATCTCTGGGTCGTAATTTTTTTTGCTGCGGTGTGTGTGGGTGTGTGTGCTTGTGCTTTTGCAGACCCCTGTTTGAAACTCTGGGCTGTAATGTTTTTGTTTTTTTTGGTGTTACGGGGGAGTGTGTGTGTATTTCATGGTTAAATGCTGAGGTGTTTCTCCAAACTAGTAAGAAATTATAAAGAAAGCAAGTTATATTGTAATGTATTTTTTTTGACTATGTTCGAGATCCTCTATAATAATAACCAGGAGATTATTAACCAACAGAGAGTCCCTAAACATTTTTGATTATGTTCAAGACCCTCTGTAACAATAACTGGGGTTATTAACAAACAGAGAGTCTCTAAACCTATGAAAGAGATTCATCAGCAGTGTATTATACACATATTACACTAAGCAATAACTCATAACAGCAGCCGTTAAATGTGCAGGGGGCCCTACATTTCTGTTGGATTTCCAGGCCGTGGTAGGTAACGGTGTCCCTTCCATAATACACATGGTTCTATCTAATGGTTGATTTTAATATTACAACGTATTCTAGAAAACGATTTAAACTTGTTTTTGAATCAGATAAAGGTTAGCACAGGCTGAATTGTAAAGGTTTTAGGGTTTTTAGGAGCCTAACCATAACGCACCTGTATTTGCATAATGGTTTCTATTAACATTACAGAGAACTCTAAAAACCTAGTTAATGTTATTTTTGAAGCAAAAAAATTTGACCACTACATTCTTTGGCTTAATACGTGATTCGGAGTAAGGGTCATCTTTTTCTGTTAAAACTGAATATATTTTGGGGTTTCTCAGGACTAGTAAGAAATTATAGGGAAAGAAGGAAGAGGGTCTGTTTTTTGACCAAGCAGCAGGGTTATGGGAAACATGGTGAACAAACCCTGTCTTTTGGCCAAGAAGAAAAAAGCGGCCCTAGAGAAGAAAAGGGGAAAAAAACAATTTTTTTTTTTTTTTTACTTAAGAGATTTTTCTTAAATAATAGTTTTAACTACTATCCTTCAGAAGAATACGTCTTACATAAAGGCTTCTTAATCAATATATAATATTTTAAACTATTACACTGAAAAAGACCCTTATCTCACTGTGAAAAGCCTATTGAGCCTGTTCTTTTTTTTGGGGAGGTAGACTTGGGGTGGGCTGTTCACTGTGTAATTATTTATTATTTATTTCTTAGCAGATGCCCTTATCCAGGACGACTTCCAATTGTTACAAGATATCGCATTATTTTTACATACAATTACCCATTTATACAGTAGGGTTTTTACTGGAGCAATCTAAGTAAAGTACCTTGCTCAAGGGTAATGCATGGACTGTTCCCACAAGGCTGTTGGTTGATATTTGAATACGGGATCTTTCTATCTACTGTATACAGGTTCTCTAATTATTTTCAAATTAAAGTTCTAAAACAAAAAACAAATGAAAATCTTTCAATGGCGGCTGTTTGTTTGTGTGCAAATTCAATTCTTTAATAATTACAATTATTTTAGTTAAGATGAAAACATTTACAAAGCGATGAAATTAATAAATACACAAATAAGTAAATACATGTCTGCTGTTCAAGTATAGTCTATAATTGTAGACAGTGTTCAAGTTTATTACAAATATTTTAGTTCAGATGTAAGCAGCGACAAACTATGGACGCTTATCTTTGAATTGATTGAATGGAGGTCAGAAATTGTTTTACAATCACAAGTGGTCGGACATTATGTAAAAAAAAACATGTTTTTCGTACCGTGTTTCTGATTTTACTGGGGTATAGGCAGCTGCAAATGTAATCTGGTTGTGTTTTATGATACACTTTATATGATCTAACTTAACATGATATTGTCTGTATGTTATCTTATGTTCAAGATTTTACTGTATTTAACTAAGTATTTGCATTATTTTAACATATTAATTTTAGATCTTGAAACAAAATGACATACTAAAAATACCTGAAAATCTTATCAAACACCTTTGTGGTATATTTCATACATGTGGATAGAAAAATAATTCTCTACAGAAGTTATTTGGGCCTCATTTATTTTGGAATTGTTTATTTTCTGTCAGATTAAGATTTTTTGCTGTCAAATTATAATAGATATGCTATAAAAGAAGAAAGATTAAACCAAGCGTACATTACCTTGTAGAATGACTGGGAATTTACAAACAGTATGAATGAGAACATCAAAGCATATTGCGTAAAGAGGATACAAAATACCCTTTACAAAGGGAGTCATTTCAACGTTAACCACGGTATGTATAAAGAAAATCAGCATATCTCTAAACTAGCTGTTTTAAACAGAAAGATTCCTGTTAAACATAACACCACAATCGCCAGGATTCAGCATTCTGCATACTGCCATCTGCTGGTCGACTTTAATATAGCAGAGGATTATCCTAACCACGTCTTGTAAGGTCTTAAAATATTCGTATGAAGTCAAATAATGTAGTGGTAACATTTATCAACATCTAAAATAACAGGATTTTAAAATACTGTTAACTGAAGGCGGCATAAAAAGCACCTTACATCGATTGAATACAGTGCGCAGAACGATTAATTAACCTCGTTACACGGCGTCTGTTTTACTGCCCGCGGATGTAGGAGCTGAAGCTATCGAAAATACTTTTATTTCTAATAAAAAAAAACATTAGGGTTTTCGCTTTCAAACATGCTTTTTCCCACGCTTTTGAGTGATTTATGATCCCTTATGACCCACCCCTTTTTTCTGATATTAACCGGACGTCCGTCAAATATAACCCTCCCCTAAAAATGGCGTCTGTTGTACCCCTAGTTTATAGACTATTACAATGTTATAACTTTTTCCAGGGAGCTTGTGCTTAGAAATGGATTTAACGTATCTATTGTATGCATCAACCAGGCCCTACGGTCCTTACACCCCCCTCACCACCAAGTGTTTGTATGCTAATATTCTCATTGAGTTGTTACGTCTGTGGTACAGAGACAAAATAAACAAGTCTAAACAAGTTTAAACTACTTTGAAAGCGCCAGCATTTTAATTAAATACATAAATGTAATTACAAATTGGGTGGTTTTATATTTATGAGGCTGTTTCTAATGATGAAGTTTGGGGGTAGTGATTGCTGTGTGTGTATGTGTGTGTTTGGCCTGTTAATATAAAGTTTATGAAGGCGGGGATAGTGATGGTGTTAACAGGGGTGCTTTGTAACCTTTAAGAACGGAATTACCCTGTAAATAAGTGTACAATAAAAAAATGGTTGAAACAGATAAAGCACAGATTACAACAGAAGTAAAAATAATTACTGAAATGTAATTTCTTGTAACTTATTTTTAAACAAAAAAGCTGTCATGCATCTTCAAAAAATATTAATACTTGAAATTACTATTTAAAGAAATACGCTGTAGTCAACTAATATTTGGATGAATTAAAAAAAAAAAATAATAAAAATAAATAAGTGGTGTTACTTTTAACAGTAAGCTTTCTGTTTTATAACAGCTATGTTACTGTTTACTTAAGTGCACTTACTGTAGTTACATTTTTCCTACAAAATCAAAATATGTTCCATTAGTTTGAATTTGAACTGTATGGGGTGCAGAATAGCTGTTGAGAAACATGATAATGCTATAAATAATGTTAAATAAAGAGTTATATTATGTACTGGCTATGAAAGTTTTTCAGAGCTTCTCTGAATTTACTATTCATAATCATAGTGAACTATTTCTGTTCTGTACTGGTGATACTTTATTAATACATTTGATAAACTCCTCTGCCTTAAATTAAATGGTAAAAGAAAAATGAACGTGAAGGATAACGTTCATGGACCTGTCGCTGTTTAAATCTGTTTTGACCAAGTAAGTTACATGCAGTTCTGTACCTGGCCCCGATGTGCTCCTGCAGTACAATCTTACTGCATAGAGTTTGCAAGCATCATCTATTACATGCACATAAAACAACGTGTATTTTAATCATGAAAAAAGTGATTAAGAAGAACGGTGATACTCGTGGGTGGCCGAATGTATTCCCACCCTAGCGGCGTTACCTGAATCCTGCATGCTCTGTAACGACCTCTTCTAAAATATCCCCAGATGATTTCATACCTTTTGCAAGAGGGAAATAGGTCATTTTGTTACGTGCACAAATTGTTTACTATCTGACATTTTATTTTGCATGTTGAGTTTCAACACAGAAGACGTTCCATGATAGTACTTGTAAAAACTTTTGACGCGCAGAATTTTAAAATGAAAAAACTTGCTTATAGTAATCGTTTACTAATTTATAAAAATATAGTATAGCGATTGTTTTTAGCAAATATACTATCTACTATCTACTCACGTCTTAAAAATAAATAAATAAATAAATAAATAAATAAAGGGTCTTTAGTAAACTGAAATCTTAGCGGCCTAAATTGAAGAAGGCCTATAAGATAGAGGCGTGAACCTAGTCCACTTTATTACTTCCTTCTAATTTATTTTACAGTAAACAGGTCTACTGTATTTGATTTTGCACGACAGCAAAGCATACACAGAGACCGTGAGGCCGTGCTTCCTTTTTTCTTTCTCCAAACTCGCACGAAAAAAAAATAAGTTAGTTTTATTTTCTAAATAAAAAAAAACAAAAAAACAAACAAAAAAAAAACATCTTTATTGTTTTAATTAATTTATTCGTAAAATATTCTGTGTACAAAAGGTGTTTTTCAGAGCGAGGGGTGGGCTTCTCGAATGTGCAGCCGTCATAGAGGGATAAATATGGGAGGTTGCCTCGCGCAATGAATGAAGCCAGGCATGCCACAGGGCGCCCCTGGGGCCTAACCCCGGCCAGTACAGACGTGGATTACAGTAACCACACACCTACATGCCATTTGCAGAAATGTAAGGTATGTAAGAGTTTTTGAGCAAAATAAGTGAGAAAATCTGCCCGAAGTTAGAAATGACCAACAATTTGATATATTTTTTAGTATGTCTGAGGAGTTAGTCTCTGGCATCACTGAAAAACATAAAATATATAGATTGGATAGTTTGACTTAATTAAAATAAAGAAAGAAAGAATGAATACAAGTAACATACGCTAAACTATACTGAAAGATCGCCTTTTAAAACAAATGAACATCAACTGAAAACAAACAGAAAATAAAGAAAACACAAAAACATTAAATTACCTATGGCGTTTCAAAGAGTCATCAGATTGAAAGTGTACACCCCCGTTACTGATCAAACAAGTGGAGATACCTAGGGCGTGCGTGGAGGGTTCAAAAAAAAAAAAAAAGTAACATCGTTGTCATGGTTCAAAAACAGCCGGGGGGTTTGTTCGAGATCTTAACATGTAAATTAAGCAAAGGTGTTTTATGACCCTGCTTTACAAAGACAGGAAACGTCCTCAATAGTTCAAAGTGGTGTCAGCACCCCTATTCAACTGTTCTGGACTTGTTTTGAGGCTCCCTGACCCGACGCCACAGACGTGTCAAACATAAACAGAAGAGCCAATTCAAGGAATCTATTAACCCTAAAATAAAGTGCACGTGTATATGGGTACTGCTTCTTTGTATGTTTTTCGCAAGGCTTCTAAATATATTATTCTTTGGGGGTTGTATTCTGTAAGAATGTGAAACAGCTAGTTTAGAGATATGCTGAGTGTGGTGTTATGTTTAACAGGAATCTTTCTGTTTTAAAACAGCTAGTTTAGAGATATGCTGATTTTCTTTATACATACCGTGGTTAACGTTGAAATGATTCCCTTTGTAAAGGGTATTTTGTATCCTCTTTATGCAATATGCTTTGTTGTTCTCATTCATACTGTTTGTAAATTCCCAGTCATTCTACAAGGTAATGTATGCTTGGTTTAATCTTTCTTCTTTTATAGCATATCTATTATAATTTGACAGCAAAAATCTTAATCTGACAGAAAATAAACAATTCCAAAATAAATGAGGCCAAATAACTTCTGTAGAGAATTATTTTTCTATCCACATGTATGAAATATACCACAAAGGTGTTTGATAAGATTTCCAGGTATTTTAAGTATGTCATTTTGTTTCAAGATCTAAAATTAATATGTTAAAATAATGCAAATACTTAGTTAAATACAGTAAAATCTTGAACATAAGATAACATACAGACAATATCATATTAAGTTAGATCATATAAAGTGTATCATAAAAACACAACCAGATCACATTTGCAGCTGCCTATACCCCAGTAAAATCAGAAACACGGTACGAAAAACATGTTTTTTTTTACATAATGTCCGACCACTTGTGATTGTAAAACAATTTCTGACCTCCATTCAATCAATTCAAAGATAAGCGTCCATAGTTTGTCGCTGCTTACATCTGAACTAAAATATTTGTAACAAACTTGAACACTGTCTACAATTATAGACTATACTTGAACAGCAGACATGTATTTACTTATTTGTGTATTTATTAATTTCATCGCTTTGTAAATGTTTTCATCTTAACTAAAATAATTGTAATTATTAAAGAATTGAATTTACACACAAACAAACAGCCGACATTGAAAGATTTTCATTTGTTTTTTGTTTTAGAACTTTAAGTTGAAAATAATTAGAGAACCTGTATACAGTAGATAGAAAGATCCCGTATTCAAATATCAACCAACAGCCTTGTGGGAACAGTCCATGCATTTTTAAATACTGTTAACTGAAGGCGGCATAAGCCATAGACAGTTTAGCCATTAAAACCCTTACATCAATTGATTCTTTCAAAGAGATGGCTAGCCCCATTTGAATACAGTACGCAGAACGATTAATTAGACATAACATCGTTACACGGGGTCTTTTTACAGCCCGCGGGTGTAGGAGAGTTGAAGCTATCGATAAGACTTTTATTTATATTTAAACATTAGTTTTCGCTTTTAAACATGTTTTTTAGAATATTTATTTGAAAATAATTAGAAACCGATGCTAGTATATTAAAAGCATACTACAGACAGAGTCTGCGGTATGGCTAATCCTACCGCATTTATACAGTTTTTTAATATAAAAAAATAAATATTATTCTTATCCTAACCACGTCTTGTATGATCTTAAAATAATCACATTAAGACAAAGAACGTGGGGGTCAATTTTTTTAGCTTCAAAAATAACATTAACTAGGTTTTTAGAATAAGTGGTATATATCCAGGTCGCGGCAGCTGCAATATTAAATTCGACCAGCAGATGGCAGTATGCAGACTGCTTAATCCTCTGCTATATTAAAGTCGACCAGCAGATGGCAGTATGCAGAATGCTGAATCCTGGCGCATTTATACAGTTTTTAACATAAAAAAATATTATTCTTATACCTAACCACGTCTTGTATGATCTTAAAATAATCACATTAAGACAAAGAACGTGGGGGGTCAATTTTTTTAGCTTCAAAAATAACATTAACTAGGTTTTTAGAGTTCTCTGTAATGTTAATAGAAACCATTATGCAAATACTGGTGCATTATGGGTAGGCTCCTAAAAAACCATAAATCCTTTACAATTCAGCCTGTGCTAACCTTTATTGGATTCAAAAACAACTTTAAATCGTTTTTTAGAATACGTTGTAATATTAAAAGCAACCATTAGATAGAACCATGTGTATTATGGAATGTACACAGCTACCTACCACAGCCTGGAAATCCAACAGAAATGTAGGGCCTGGTACATTTCACCTTCTAAGGTTATGGGTTAATTTTCAGTGTAATATGTGTGTAGTATACTGATTATAAAACTCTTTTATATGTTTATGGACTCTTTGTTTGTTAATAATCTGCTGGTTATTATTATAGAGAGTCTTGAGCATAATCAAAAATGTTTAGGGACTCTCTGTTTGTTAATAACCCTGGTTATTGTTACAGAGGGTCTCAAACATAGTCAAAAAAAATGCACAGCACTACAACATGCTTTCTCTTCTTTCTTTCTGTTTTTCTGTTTTTTCTTTGTAATAGTCTATAAACTAGGGGTACGACAGATGCCATTTTTAGGGGAGGGTTATATTTGATGGACGTCCGGTTAATATCAGAAAAAAAGGGGTGGGTCATTAAATCACTCAAAAGCATAGGAAAAAGGGGTGAGGCTTTAGGGCTATAAATTACTCAAAGTGTGGGGAAAAGGGGAGGGGCTTAAGGGTCATAAATCACTCAGAGGTGTGGAAAGGGATGGGACTTAAGGTCATAAATCAACCAATAGGGGCGGAGTTTAGGGTCATAAATCAATCAAAAGGGGTGGTGCTTAGGGTCATAAATCAATCAAAAGGGGCGGGGCTTAGAAAAGTGACAGACGCTGTCATGCCTTTACTACTGTAATTAGCACAGCGGTTATCTCTCGGTTGTAATTAGCACAGCGGTTATATCTCGGTTGTAATTAGCACAGCTGTTATATCTCGGTTGTAATTAGCACAGTGGTTATATCTTGGTTGTAATTAGCACAGCGGTTATATCTCGGTTGTAATTAGCACAGCGGTTATATCTGTAATTAGCACAGCTGTTACTGTATATCTCAGTTGTAAATAGCACAGCGGTTATATCTCGGTTGTAATTAGCACAGCGGTTATATCTCAGTTGTAATTAGCACAGCGGTTATATCTCAGTTGTAATTAGCACAGCGGTTATATCTCTGTTGTAATTAGCACAGCTGTTATATCTCTGTTGTAATTAGCACAGCGGTTATATCTCTGTTGTAATTAGCACAGCGGTTTTCGAACAGGGAGGAGGGACATCCTGGAGAACTGAAGGTCAGGGCCTCCTCCGATTCCTCTGTGATCCTCAGCCAGGACACCAGCCTGCGCTCCCTGTGTGTCCGACTCGCTCAGCACACCATGCGGCCAGGCCTTTACCAGGGAGACACCCGAGGAACGGGTTCATTAAGAGTCTACCCTGCCCCCTGTCGTCTCTAGGTGTGTAATTGAATTAGCACATTAAGAGTCTACCCTGTCCCCTGTCGTCTCTAGGTGTGTAACTGAATTAGCACATTAAGAGTCTAAGCTGCCCCCTGTCGTCTCTAGTTTTCACCATGGAAATTCAGCTTGTATATATTACAGAATACATGTCAGAATAATCAATCAAACGTGCAAAAGACAGCCCATTCACAAAAAACATGTTCACAATATTTCAGGCGTTTCTAAACTAACCTGTCCTCCTGCTTAGAATCAGCTACCCCATCGATTTCTGAAAAACAAAAAGCACAAGTCAGGCAAGACGACACCCTGTTATGCACACAGTGTCAATGCTGTGACGTGACTGCCTTCATTTAGTATCAATGAAGGTAGGCAGAAGTATCAGCACTTTCACAAAATCAAAACCTGTGGGATCTCCACGATTATCAAGAGAAAAGGATTAGACAGCAGGTAGAACTTCTTAATGGAGTAACTGCAGCTCTCAGATGTAGCCAGTCAGTGTGTGTGTTAGGTAAGGCCTGTGTAAGGGTCTGGATTGTGCAGATATTCCATTTGGACATTTTCTTTTACCAGATATGAGCCTCTGACGCATTCACAATAGTCCTGCATGGCCTGCTTTACAGTGCCCTTGCTGCTAAAGATTGGTTAATAAAACAATCCAATTCACAGAATTTAAAGGAGCTTGTCCTCTGATGCCACCTGGAGGTAAACTGTGGAGCAGCTATTTTCTTTTTTACAAGAGTTCCCCTTGTTGAATGTACGTGCTAAATCCAGGTAAACTACTTTACATACAGTCTTAAAATCTAAACAAGAGGTTTTAGGCAAGATTCAGAGACTTCAGTAATACGAAAGAAACAATAACAAACTTTGTAATTTGAAATGTTCAGGAAATAGGATACAGTGTGAATGAATTTGTTCCCTTGTCGATTGAGACAGCAATGCTATTAATATATCCAGTCCCACACACTTCAGTTCCCTTGTTGATTGAGACAGCAGTGGTATTCAGATCCATTGCGTGGGTTTGGTCTTTACTATTGTTTTTCACTGCAGTACAGTCAGCATGTAAACTGGTACAATATTGCAATCTTTGTACAAAGTGTCGCTGGGAATTGTCATTCTCTCATCTCAATATAAAATATAGATAGAAGGTGTAAGTGGGAGCTGGACTAAAAGCATCTTTGTGTGGAATTTATTGCGAAGAAGAAGAAGAAGAAGAAGAAGAAGAAGAAGAAGAAGAAGAAGAAGAAGAAGAAGAAGAAGAAGAAGGTGCCACACAGGCTTGGAGGGATGGAGCGCATTCTCCTGGGGTAAGATTTAGACCTTGAACCTAATAAAAAAATATATACAGATACATATATTACCTTGAAGCAAGTCACTGTCATCCAGTGAAGCAGAAACTTCTCCACTGAGTGTCCTGAAATAGATTGACCAGGCCTTTGATTAGTGTCAGACTCCCTTTAAAATCAAGCAGTGTTGGTAGCTGTGTACAGAGGATTACAGATTGAGGGAGAGTCGGGGGCTCTGTTACAGTATAGAGGGGTACAGATTGAGGGAGAGTTGGGGGCTGTGTTACAGTATAGAGGGGTACAGATTGAGGGAGAGTTGGGGGCTGTGTTACAGTATAGAGGGGTACAGATTGAGGGAGAGTTGGGGGCTCTGTTACAGTATAGAGGGGTACAGATTGAGGGAGAGTTGGGGGCTGTGTTACAGTATACAGGGGTACAGATTGAGGGAGAGTTGGGGGCTGTGTTACAGTATAGAGGGGTACAGATTGAGGGAGAGTTGGGGGCTCTGTTACAGTATAGAGGGGTAAAGATTGAGGGAGAGTTGGGGGCTCTGTTACGGTATAGAGGGGTGCAGATTGAGGGAGAGTTGGGGGCTCTGTTACAGGGGTACAGATTGAGGAAGAATTGGGGGCTCTGTTACAGTATAGAGGGGTGCAGATTGAGGGAGAGTTAGGGGCTCTTTTACAGTATAGAGGGGTGCAGATTGAGGGAGAGTTGGGGGCTCTGTTACAGTATAGAGGGGTGCAGATTGAGGGAGAGTTGGGGGCTCTGTTACAGTATAGAGGGGTGCAGATTGAGGGAGAGTTGGGGGTTCTGTTACAGTGAGGTATATTGAAGGATCACTTGCTCATTGTAAACTATTAGCACTCCACATACCTTGTCATTTTGGGAGATTTGCCCTGGATAGAATTAAAAAAGACACAAATAGATGTAAATGATATGACTGTTTGTGCCATGAGAATATTAACATTTAGACTGAATAACAGAGAAAAACAGAATGAACCATTCAGAATGAAGGCAAAAAACATGCAAAGGGCAATTGAGGAAGAGCCAGCATTGAAATGGCATTGCAGCTTTAGGTATTGTACTCCAGGTCTTTCATGGCACTGAAAAGGGTAACATTATAAATACAGCTATGGCCAAATGTTTTGCATCACATAGAATATATGTGTGTGTGCGTGTGTGTGTGTGTTAACGAACGGCTGAGCGTTACTGTTTCTCTCTCTTGTGTGTGTGTGATGAGTTTGCCTGCGCGTATGGAGGAGCGAGACTTTTTGACTTAACTTTTTGGGAGAGAGAGCTAATAAAAAGAGTGGTTTTAACCGCTATTAAAACCAGCTGTGGTGTCCTGCCTTTTGTGCACCGCAGCTGGAAACCCAGCTCACAGTCGCTACATTGTTGTCAGAAGTGGAGGCGAGGCAGGTACCCCGACACACACTTGGAAGCTGGCAGGGGAGAGTGTAGAAATGCAAAACTAAACTCACCCAAATAATTGGCATAGGCAAAACTAGATTGGCCCAGCATCAATGTTGAAGCGTTGGACAAAACTAGACTCGCCGGGCTAGCCCGAAATTCAATGAAAACTGCTGAAAAAACAGGTTTCGCCCAGTCGTCTTTTTCTGGGCTCGCCCAATTGGACGCGGGCGAGTGCTGAAAAAAAGTGTAATTTCAGGATTTGCCCAGAAGCTCTTGGCGAAACTAGATTGGCCCGGGCAAAACTAGACTCGCCAGACCACCGGGTTTCACCCTATATGTCACATTTTTCAATTTTTACCAGTTCTCATTAAACATATGGAAAACTACAAAGCGGTGTGTAACTCAATATTTTAACATGACATTATTCAGCTGGTTTCATTTCACTTTATGAAGCAAAATTAGTTAATTCAGTGACGCAAACTACATAGCTGTAGATTCAACAGTTGATCTACTATAGTACCTGGCTTTTAAACAACTTTTGTCAGGTAGGGGAGTCTAACCATTGTAATTTCCTTCTATAAAAAGGCAGCTGTTTGTTCAAACAAGTGGATAACTCGTGAATGCCTCTGTTATCCCAATAAGAGCAAAGGCACCACAGCTTTCACAGGTTACTGCTGGGAATCAAGAACTGATATGCCATTCAGGGCCCATCAACGAATAGTACACTTGACATGTGTGCGGGTCACTCTCCGGCCTCCCCTGGAAGCTAGCAGGGAAATACAGAGACATGGGAACAAGAAAATGGAAGGGGCAGGAATACGAGCCCCCAGTCAGCGCCTGTGCAATGTTAACCTGCGAGTGCTCGGAGCTCTGCACTTACAGGGCTGGCTTCGGGGCTCTGCACTTACAGGGCTGGCTTCGGAGCTCTGCACTTACAGGGCTGGATTCTGGGCTCTGCACTTACAGGGCTGGCTTCGGAGCTCTGCACTTACAGGGCTGGCTTCGGAGTTCTGCACTTACAGGGCTGGCTTCGGGGATCTGCACTTACAGGGCTGGCTTCGGAGCTCTGCACTTACAGGGCTGGCTTCGGGGCTCTGCACTTACAGGGCTGGCTTCGGGGCTCTGCACTTACAGGGCTGGCTTCGGGGCTCTGCACTTACAGGGCTGGCTTCGGAGCTCTGCACTTACAGGGCTGGCTTCGGGGCTCTGCACTTACAGGGCTGGCTTCGGGGCTCTGCACTTACAGGGCTGGCTTCGGGGCTCTGCACTTACAGGGCTGGCTTCGGGGCTCTGCACTTACAGGGCTGGCTTCGGGGCTCTGCACTTACAGGGCTGGCTTCGGGGCTCTGCACTTACAGGGCTGGCTTCGGAGCTCTGCACTTACAGGGCTGGCTTCGGGGCTCTGCACTTACAGGGCTGGCTTCGGGGCTCTGCACTTACAGGGCTGGCTTCGGAGCTCTGCACTTACAGGGCTAGCAGGTAGTCTGTGCTGCAGGGCCTGGCTGCGGCTCCTCTCCAGCTCCAACTGCTGCTTACAGGCATCCAGCTCCACCCTCAGCAAAGAGCTGCTCTCCTGCTGCAACCCAAACACACCATCACCAAGGCAACAACACAGAGTGCTTAGAATCAGGGAGGCGGGTAAACACACCGTCACCAAGGCAACAACACAGAGTGCTTAGAATCAGAGAGGTGGGTATACACACCGTCACCAAGGCAACAACACAGAGTGCTTAGAATCAGGGAGGCGGGTATACACACTGTCACCAAGGCAACAACACAGAGTGCTTAGAATCAGGAAGGTGGGTATACACACCGTCACCAAGGCAACAACACAGAGTGCTTAGAATCAGGGAGGCGGGTATACACACTGTCACCAAGGCAACAACACAGAGTGCTTAGAATCAGGGAGGCGGGTATACACACCGTCACCAAGGCAACAACACAGAGTGCTTAGAATCAGGGAGGCGGGTATACACACCGTCACCAAGGCAACAACACAGAGTGCTTAGAATCAGGGAGGGTATTCCGCATCAAATTATATATTTTTTTAATTGATACATTTTTTTAAAGCCATGTCTTTCTCTTTTAATTTTTTTTTTTTCTGAGCCATAATATAGGTACCCAAGCAAAAAGTTTAAATGACAATGAACAAAGGGAGTATTTACTGAGAAATACTGTGACCCACTTGGTTTCTGGTACTCATGCACAGAAATACATGTGATGTGAAACAGAGAAGCCACTGTGTTAGCAAACAACCATGTCCTCCCCAGCCACGGCTACAAATAAAAATGTATTCAACCAAACAAATAACATGGAAAAGCCGGTCTCCATGACCACTGTATGCACATGCACTGTAGGCCTGACACACACACAGATAAGCCCGTCTCCATGACCACTGTATGCACTTGTACTGTAGGCCTGACATACACACAGATGGCCCCTCAATAACTTAAAGAAAGCTAAAGAAGGTCATCAAAACTGAACAGAGTTTTCTATATTGCTATAACAAGTGTCATCTGTGCATGAGCATTCAGACGCCTCCACGATATCCTCTGAGGGGAGGCTGCGCAGTCTCAGTTACGTTACCTTAGCCCGCCGCAGCTCCGAATCAGCCTCAGCTTTCTCGCGCAGCAGCCTCTGGATCTTCTCCCTGGACACAAATGTTATTTTAAAATAATAATAATAATAATAATAATAATAATAATAATACACACACTAACTGAAGATTTTATTAAAACTGAAAATCAATAAAAAAATATATTAAAATAATTCCCAGTATTTACAAAGAAATATGTGTAGATGTATTCTTTTTGAATGATTTACATGTTAAACCAGATCACATATAAACATTCACTGTTAAATGTCATTTTTTTAGTGTGTGGTGTACCCAGACTATTTATTTGTTGTATTTATTTTATTTCAACTCCACAAAAGGAGCAAAAGCAGACATTATTTCCTTTTCATGACTAGCTACAGTTGTGTTTTTTTGTATGTACTCGTGCTGTATTCGTGTCGTTTGCTTCGCTCCTGGTGTGCATAGCCCTTAAGTCCAGGTCAGTGGCGTAGCTGTCAGCCATGTGCAAAAATCTGGATCGGTCACCAGCACCCGCCCATGCACCCCACTACCGCCCCAAATGAAATCTTGTGGTCTAGGTTAAGGTTTTTCATCAATCCCAAGGTTTTCCTGCAGGGTTATCACTGGTATGAACACTTAGGGGTTGACATGTCTGGTTAATCCTCACACAATTCGACCTCTTGAGATGCATCGCTCATGATAATTCACCTCAAAATCTACAAGAAACACCCAGGGGACACTTCCAGCAACCATGAAGCGATAGCCAATGAACTGACGGGATATTGTCTGAAGCAGTTGTTTGAAAATATAGGCAAACTCGATTTTCTGTGGCATGTTGGGTATAAGCAGTGTGAAGGGGATACTCACTGGTTTCTGTGCACCACAGATTGCAGTCTCTCCACATCACTGGCCAGCTGCCTGGCCTCCTCTCTGTGCTGGCTCTGAAACAGAAGGGCAGGGATCAGAACAGGAAAACTTCACACAGCACACCAACTCTCAACTCCTTACAGCACTGAGGAATCGCACAGCACACCAACTCTCAACTCCTTACAGCACTGAGGAATCACACAACACAAAACACACCAACTCTCAACTCCTTACAGCACTGAGGAATCACACAACACACAACACACCAACTCTCAACTCCTTACAGCAATGAGGAATCACACAACACACCAACTCTCAACTCCTTACAGCACTGAGGAATCACACAACACACAACACACCAACTCTCAACTCCTTACAGCAATGAGGAATCACACAACACACCAACTCTCAACTCCTTACAGCACTGAGGAATCACACAACACACAACACACCAACTCTCAACTCCTTACAGCAACGAGGAATCACACAACACAAAACACACCAACTCTCAACTCCTTACAGCACTGAGGAATCACACAACACACAACACACCAACTCTCAACTCCTTACAGCAATGAGGAATCACACAACACACCAACTCTCAACTCCTTACAGCACTGAGGAATCACACAACACACAACACACCAACTCTCAACTCCTTACAGCACTGAGGAATCACACAACACAAAACACACCAACTCTCAACTCCCTTACAGCAACGAGGAATCACACAACACACAACACACCAACTCTCAACTCCTTACAGCACTGAGGAATCACACAACACAAAACACAGCACACCAACTCTCAACTCCTTACAGCACTGAGGAATCACACAGCACACCAACTCTCAACTCCTTACAGCACTAAGGAATCACACAGCACACCAACTCTCAACTCCTTACAGCACTGAGGAATCACACAGCACACCAACTCTCAACTCCTTACAGCACTGAGGAATCACACAACACACAACACACCAACTCTCAACTCCCTTACAGCAACGAGGAATCACACAACACACAACACACCAACTCTCAACTCCTTACAGCACTGAGGAATCACACAACACAAAACACAGCACACCAACTCTCAACTCCTTACAGCAACGAGGAATCACACAACACACCAACTCTCAACTCCTTACAGCACTGAGGAATCACACAACACAAAACACAGCACACCAACTCTCAACTCCCTTACAGCAACGAGGAATCACACAACACAACACAACACCAACTCTCAACTCCTTACAGCAATGAGGAATCACACAACACAACACCAACTCTCAACTCCCTTACAGCACTGAGGAA
The DNA here is from genome assembly GCA_030684275.1 of Acipenser oxyrinchus oxyrinchus. Classification (NCBI taxonomy): domain Eukaryota; kingdom Metazoa; phylum Chordata; class Actinopteri; order Acipenseriformes; family Acipenseridae; genus Acipenser; species Acipenser oxyrinchus. Next base: position 10,536,531 of record CM060271.1, on the reverse strand, counting down.
TCACACAACACACAACACACCAACTCTCAACTCCTTACAGCAACGAGGAATCACACAACACACCAACTCTCAACTCCTTACAGCACTGAGGAATCACACAACACAAAACACAGCACACCAACTCTCAACTCCCTTACAGCAACGAGGAATCACACAACACACAACACACCAACTCTCAACTCCTTACAGCAATGAGGAATCACACAACACAACACCAACTCTCAACTCCCTTACAGCACTGAGGAATCACACAACACACAACACACCAACTCTCAACTCCTTACAGCAATGAGGAATCACACAACACAACACCAACTCTCAACTCCCTTACAGCACTGAGGAATCACACAACACACAACACACCAACTCTCAACTCCTTACAGCAACGAGGAATCACACAACACACCAACTCTCAACTCCTTACAGCACTGAGGAATCACACAACACACAGCACACCAACTCTCAACTCCTTACAGCACTGAGAAATCACACACAAGTGCATTCAGGTTAGGTCAGGTTTTTTATCTAATAAAATAATTCCATTCATTTTACCTGACATGCACGTCCATCTATTAAATAGGCATCATATGTGAAGTTTTGAAATAAGCATGTTATTTTAAAACATGATATATGGTGCTACACTTGGTTTAAAGAAAATGTGTTTGCAAGCCATTTTAGATTCACTTGCTTGGTCATTTCACTTGGAGGAAGTCTAATATATCCATGTTTGTTTCATGCCAATGTATTTTTAAACTAGAATTGTCTTCTAATTAGTGATTGACTAATAAAAGCAGGCAAACAAGGTAGCTGTCTGTTTCCTCATACAAGACATTACCCATGACACTGCTGGAAGCCCACATGAATCTCCTATTGCCTGCTAATTTCATTAAAATACAAGGGTCTATACGATTCAATTACGTTTACTATGGAAGCTGTTTCTCCTGTAATGAAACAAACAAAGGGTATATTTGCAGAAATCAAGCTGTACATTGTCACATTCGCATTGCATCCCTGCGGCTCGAGTCTCACGCAGGCACACGTGCAATCTTTCTAATTTGAAGGGGATTTATTCTGCAAGTGCATCTGTTCTGGAGTGTGAGCGTACGTTTAAACAAGAACATCCTCTAATATTAATCACAGCTCATAACTCTAAACAACACAAGGAGGACTGAAGCTGTCCTTTTAATGAGAATTAAATAAATACATAAAAACCGTTTCAGTATTCGGTTTCCTGTTTCTGCGGATGATTTCCTGTTCCAAATGGCTCTATTCACAAGATTCAGCTCATTAGTTATTTAAGGAATGTTTTTTAAAGTCTAAAGCAATCGATTATGTAAAGATCGATATTAGGCAAAACTGTAACTTATTTTGTTTGACTGTTTTTAAGAAAATTGTTTGAGTTTGAATTGTGAGCAGGATTGAGAGTGGAAAGAAAGAAAGAAAGAAAGAAAGAAAGAAAGAAAGAAAGAAAGGGACATTTTAGTCTAAGTATTTGTACAGGGATGGAAATAAGACTCCTATTGAATGGCAGTTTCACCCATTTAATACAAGCTTGATTAGCCAGAGTACAGGTAACAAGATCAGGTGAGTCTTATTAAACTCATAAAACCAGGAATGGATCAAACCGCTATACAATGGGAGTTAAATTAGCATCCCTGTTGTACAGCAAGTTTTGCATCACCTAGAATTTTAGGATTAAGACCATTAAAAATAAAATTAAAAATAAAAATTTTTAGGTATTTTACTTAACATCATGCAAAAATCTACTAGAAGCCATAATAGTAGTACAGTATTTAATATTACATTTCGAAATGTCACATTTTTCAATTTGTCAGTTTTTCCTTAAGTATATGTAAAACTATAAAGCAGTATGTAATTCAATATGTTAATGTAACATTATTCAGCAGGTTTCATTCAACTTTATGAAGCTAAATTAGTTAATTATATAGGGTGATGCAAAACTTTTGGCCATAGCTGTATACTATACACTAAATAACTCAATAGAACCAATTACACCTCTATCCAGGTGTCTAACTGTTGAATATACAATAAAAACCTTTAAATCCGCAGTGCAATAGTCCTGAAATCCTGGAGTAGTGCACCCTTGCTGTAGAAAACCCATTAGTCCTACTCTAGCTCTCTCTCTAGACACACCCTAAACTGAGAGGTATGTGTGTTTACCGTGTCTGCAGGGCTCTGCAGCTTGCTGTGGGCCTCCGCCAGCTCCTCATCCTTGGACCGGAGTGCCACGGCTGCCTCCTGCCATCTCTCCTTCCAGTGCTGTGCCACCTGCTGCTGCTCCTCCACCTGGGACAGCAGCTCCGCCTCCTTCTGACACAGCTCCTCCTCTTTCTGCTGGAGCTCCGCCTCTTTCACACAGAGCCCCGCCTCCAGCCCCTGGCAGCGTACCAGCAGCTGTTGGTTCTCTGTCTGTAATCGGTCTTGAGAATCTCTGTACAACACAATACATTTCATCATGTTCATATCGCTCATAAGAGGCTGGTTCAATAACGATGCCAAGGTATTGTATTGGTCAAACAGAAAAATAAATTACATGTTTATGAATAAATAATATGAATAATGTGTCGGCCAGGGCATATATACCCATATATACACAGAGGCTGTGTGGTCCAGTGGTTAAAGAAAAGGGCTTGTAACCAGGAGGTCCCCGGTTCAAATCCCACCTCAGCCGCTGACTCATTGTGTGACCCTAAGCAAGTCACTTAACCTCCTTGTGCTCCGTCTTTCGGGTGAGACGTAGTTGTAAGTGACTCTGCAGCTGATGCATAGTTCACACACCCTAGTCTCTGTAAGTCGCCTTGGATAAAGGCGTCTGCTAAATAATAATAATATACTGTTTTTTAAATATGCTGTTTAATATTTAGCAGTTGTGTGTGTGTGTGTGACATGCCTGGGGACCTTCATACAAAGGTATTGTATTGTGTAAATGTAAATGCTTTTTTAATGTACTGTACAGTGCTTTGTGATACTTTTGTAAGAAAAGCGCTATATAAATGTAATAAATCAATAAATAAATAAAAAGAAGGATTTACGCGTCACCACGCGAGGCAAACAAAGTGCTCAGGCATCAATGTCTTAATGAGGAGCTCAGCGTTGTGTTTGGTGTGATGAATGGTGTATTCACACATACAGAGGGGAGTGAGCTCACAGAAGCAGCAGGGAAAGCAAAGTGCTTAGGCATCGATGTCTTAATGAGGAGCTCAGCGTTGTGTTTGGTGTGATGAATGGTGTATTCACACATACAGAGGGGAGTGAGCTCACAGAAGCAGCAGGGAAAGCAGTGCTTAGGCATCGATGTTTTGGAGAAAGATGTTCGTGGCGTCTGCTGCAATGCCTGAACTCGCTTGCCTTCTGTACTGCACGTTTTCAGTAAGGTTCTCTAACCTTTTAATACCTTTCAAAGAAGCATGGAAAGAGTTCAGTACAGCAAGCATGAAGTACTTGCATCCAGTACTGGGCTGCAACATGGAATCACCTATAGCTTTTAATCCTCTATAATCTTGATTGTTTGCAGTGTTTCCAACAGCATACACGTATGTGGACCTGCTATTTACTCTACATTCATTATTAATTACATTTTGCACTGGCCTGATTTCTGTTTTAAAGGACTCACACGTTTGTTCTATATTTAGTGTATTATGTCTTGTTTATACTGTAGGTTACATGGTGTTTCAACCAAAGCCACTTACTGAAAGAGCTTATATGATCTAACACATACATAGGAATTACTTTATAAAAAGTCTGAAGGCAGACTGCTTGTGCCGACACAGATTTTTTGTGTTTGGTATTAAAGCTCATATTCTCAAAGCTCAAGACTATTTAACCTGATATAAACCATATTTCTTTAATGGCGCTTAGATAAAATGACGCCCGCCTAGCACATCACTAAATGACACACTTCAATGGGACAACGTGCTTTTGTGTAGCAAGCATTGCATGACTGTCAAGCTTTGGTTTCAAACGCTGCTTCTCTATCAGTGCCTTGTAACAGCTTTCTATTAGACGGCGTACAGACGGAATAATCTCTGTGGAGAGAGATCAGGAAAGTCACCTCCCTACAGACCCTGTCTCTCATGTCACCTCCCTACAGACCCTCCCTACAGACCCTGTCTTTCATGTCACCTCCCTACAGACCCTGTCTCTCATGTCACCTCCCTACAGACCCTGTCTCTCATGTCTCCTCCCTACAGACCCTCCCTACAGACCCTGTCTCTCATGTCACCTCCCTACAGACCCTGTCTCTCATGTTGCTCGCCCAAACCAGTACGTGCTCCACGCAGCAGCTCACACACATAATAAAGATAAAAGGATGGCATGTTTGTACACAGTACCTCCACCGTCATCACATGAAAGGGTCGATTCAATACAAATCGTTAGGTACAGAAAAGGGAATTGTATATTTGATTGTATATTCAGAGGTTTGCATTGTAGAAAACAACCAAAAGATCTTCAACAGTGGAAAAGTAGGACCAGTGATAAAGATGCTAATGCTAATAAGATATATATGAATACAGCCTGTTCATGAGTAAACTAAATAGGTCTGGGCTCCCAGTGTCAGGCCCTGCAGCGACCCCTAGTGTGACTTACCTGAGCTCCTGCAGCTCCTCCTCAGCCCCACCCCCCTCCACGCTCATCAGCACCTCCTTCTCTCCAATCAGCTGGCAGCGCTCTGTCTCCAGGGCTGAGATCTGATTGGTGTAGATCACCTTCTCTGCCCCCAGCTGGTGAAGCTGTTTCAGGGCAGCCTCCAGCCTCTGCTTGGCCTCTGCCAGCTCCGTAGACATGCGCACGTTCACCTGGGGAACCAACCAGCCAATCAATCAATCAAGCAACACCACAACTTCTCATCTACAATGTTGGGCAAGAGGGCTCAAACTGCAGCAAAGACAACAAACAAGTGGCTAAAGCATGCTCAAGAACTTTGCTTGCAGTTTCCTTGCTGTGAATTTATAGGCGATACAAAAAACAACCGGTGCTTTCAGTGCATTCTTTTTCACATGTGAATGCGCCGCATTGGAGAGAACGGCGCTGTGTTAGATAGACCACTGTGATGCAAAGAACAACCAAGTGACTTCATTGGATCCTTAGCTTACACCTTCAACTTCATTTTCTTAGTTTCTTTTTATGCCTGGCATTATTCTGAGGGGATCTAATTGCAGCTGCTGGAACAATGATGGAGACGAACAATTCACTGTTGTTAGATATTAAAGGCTATGAATGGTGTTTAAAGGTGACCCCCTTCCTGCAGACCTGCTTGATGAGGCTCAGCTCCTCCTTGGTGAGGATCTTCTCCTGGTCCTGCCGGTTGACCTGTGTTTTGGCCCCCACCAGCTGCACATGCAGGTCGCACACCTGGTCAGTGAAGCCCTCCCGGCCTCTCTGAGCGCGCTCCAGCTCCAACTGCAGGACCTGTACACGCTGGTGCAGCTCAGCCTTCTCCTAGAGAGAGAGAGTTAAAGTCACTGAGTTCTACTGTATAAAGTTCCTTATGAGCCTCTTGGAATCTCTATTAGACTGCCAAGCCACTGCATTTATATATTTACTGTATGAACTGCACAGATTTAGCTACTAGCTTTGCACAGCATAGATATCACTGTGACCATTTTGACTCCAGATCGGCTCCTGTCTGGCTACAGTTCTATACCCGACGAAAAAACACTGCAAGAAAGGAGAATAAAAAAAGGACAGCAGCCCATAGCCCATTTAACAAAATACCACCACTATGGAAAAATAGGCTGGGGTCGTCTTGCTACGAGCCAGTGGTCGAGCTTACCTGCAGAAAGCGGTCCTTGTCTGCGACTGCTCCAGTCAACTTCATTTTCAGGTCTGCCACATTCTCCTCTAGCCTCACCACTTTGGAGGACAGGAGCTCCTTCTCCTGTGAAAAAGAGCAGAGTCAACCAAGATACAATTATAACCAGGAGAGTGTATCTTTCAGGAAAAGCTAAGATCTAAGCAGTGGTTGGAGCTGAGAGGGAAGCAGAGTGGTCGAGTGGTTAGAGAAGAGGGACTGGGAGGCAGTGTGGTCTAGGGGTTAGAGCTGAGAGACTAAGAGGGAGGCAGTATGGTCTAGTGGTTAGAGCGGAGGGACTGGGAGGCAGTGTGGTCTAGTGGTTAGAGCGGAGGGACTGGGAGGCAGTGTGGTCTAGTGGTTAGAGCTGAGTGACTGGGAGGGAGGCAGTGTGGTGTGGTGTAGTGGTTATAGCTGAGATACTGGGAGGGAGACAGTGTTGTCCAGTGGTCACTCACCAGGCTGACCTGACTGAACTCTGTTCGAAGGTCACTCAGTTCTTCGTGAAGGTTGCTCTGGGCCCGGATTGAGGTGGTCAGTCTCTGGTTTGTCTCATTGGTCTGGCTCAGGACAGTCAGTTGACCCTGCGAGGTTAAAAAGAAGAATTGTTCAGTCTGTGTGGAATTAATTTGCATTCTTGTCAAAAGAGAGCCTGCTTCTTGTGAATGCTTGCAAGGATATTTCCTGGAGCTCACAGCTAATTAATGAAGGCTAGCACAATAAACATGGATAATAACTGCAGATTAGCCTTCCGAGACAGATTATCAAATCAACAGCAGTTTGAGAGGAACCACCTGTTTGATAATCGTTAATTAACTGGACAAATGTACAGAGACTAGAAGCTAATGACTGGTAAAATAAAAAAAATAAAAAAAGATCTGTTCAGAATACAGAGCTGACCATTGTAAAAAGATAGTAGCTTCAAATAATGCATGTATTGTTGTTTTTAATATCCACTTATCTTTCTTGTTGTTTTTAATATCACACTTATCTTTCTTGTTGTTTTTAATCACACATCTTTCTTACTGTTTTAATATCACACTTATCTTTCTTGTCATTTTTAATATCCACTTATCTTTCTTACTGTTTTAATATCCACTTATCTTTTTATGATGTTATCATTTGGAGCGGCTCTTATTGCAATTACTGTGATTTGCTTTTAAAGGGCTTCACACTGAGTCATGGATCTGCTCTTCAATTCTAGTTCTCTGCCATAGACATGTGTAACGTAGGCTAGATTAGCCAAAGTGTCTTTACATTAGTAGGTGCCAGCACAGTGCACAACAGTGTATTGCCCCTTAAGCAAAAAGACTTCTTTAGCAAGCGTTGCTCACAGCCCCTTGTGCAGGTGCCGGCCGCAGTGATGAAGCTCTGACCTGCTGGCAGGCTTGGATCTGCTGCAGTGCCCGGTCTCTCTCGGCCTCCAGGGCCTCGGCTCTCTCCTGGCTCCGTCGCAGGGCCTGCCGTGCCTCCTGGGCCTCTCGCTCAGCGCGCTCCCTCCCCTGCGCACACACACACACACACAGAGACACACACACAGACACACACACACACAGACACACGTACACACAGATACAGAGATACACAAACAACACACACAGAGACACATTCACACACACACGGGTTAGTGAGGAAATTGCAGATAGGTATCACCTTAAAATGCTAATGAATTTTTATTTTTTATTACGCCAGGATATAGTGCCTCTTAAAAGAGAGGATGGAAGTTGAGAAGTATTTCTGACTGGTTGGTAATTACAGATTAACAGATGTAAATAGTAAGAAAACTGGTACTGAAAAAGTTAAACCCAAAAAATCCTGTTTTGCTTTCAAGCCACTGTTCAGACTCCAGCTGTGTCAATGCAGCTGCGTCGCTCCCTCTGGAATCCCCAGGGAAGACCAGTGACTTGCCCCCCGGTGCAACACACCTTTACCAGCCACTCAGGGGCCCACACTTTCATAAGCGCATTCATAAGTTATATAACTTGGATTAAAACAAAAAAAGATACATAAATAATCAAATCAAGTGTCTTGATTTGATTATTTTATAAAAAACGTTTAGTGCACTCAAGTTAAAATTAGTTTTCTGTTTAGCTAACTGTAGTTGACAGCCTATGTATAAAAAAATAATAATAAACAGAGTCTCACTGGGGAAGATGTGGTTGTGTTGCCCTCCTGAAACCTTTCTGTGACCCCCAGGTTTGAGAGCCCCTGCTGTAGATCAAAACATTAAACCGCTGTGCCTGATGATACCTGTGCTGTAAGCCACACAGGAAGCGATTCCTCACTGGAGTGAGAATGGACAATAGCACAGGAAGTGATTCCTCACAGGAGTGAGTCTGAACAATAGCACAGGAAGCGATTCCTCACTGGAGTGAGTCTGAACAATAGCACAGGAAGTGATTCTTCACTGGAGTGAGTCTGAACAATAGCACAGGAAGCGATTCCTCACTGGAGTGAGAATGAACAATAGCACAGGAAGTGATTCCTCACTGGAGTGAGAATGGACAATAGCACAGGAAGTGATTCCTCACTGGAGTGAGAATGAACAATAGCACAGGAAGTGATTCACCACTGGAGTGAGAATGGACAATAGCACAGGAAGTGATTCCTCACCAGGTTAAACCACATCAACAACGTCAATAAATAGAGCCTGACGCAGTGAGTAAAAAAAGAAAGGCCAAAATGTAAATGTAATTTTAATGATTTAATGTATTATTATTATTATTATTATTATCATTAATAAACTCAATATAAAAGTATGCAATACGTATAACACAATATGGCTACTCAACCACAAATGATACACCCAGGAGTGTACTGAAATCAGCTAGCTGCTTTAAAAAAAAAAAGATAATACTAAGAGTGAGAGGATATATTTCAATGGTTTAATGAATCTTATCAATTATCTGATGACCCTAACAATAGCACAAGATGTAATCAGGAAGCAGGAAGCAGCAGCAGCAGTGCATATCTTAATTGTTTTATGGTGTTTATGGTGTTTGCAATCAACCAAGCTGGAATGACTCTTACTACAATGTAATTGGAATCAACAAACACTATTTTCTTTTCAAAAAAATGATGCCACTGGCTCTTGCGAGTAAAGGCCTTAATATAAACTGCCCAATATTGCAATATTTGTGCAGCTGGCTGTCCAGAGCTGATTTATAAGCCTACAATGCTGAGCCACGGACCTGCGTTTGCCTTCTTCAAATAATTCATAAATGACTCCAGAAACAACCTAGGAGGAAGCCCAAGACAAACACCTGGACAGGCCCGGATGAAAAGGACTGGTCTGCAGGACAGAGAGGAGGAGGGGAGCTGGTCTCATTGACAAACACCTGGCACGTCTGGACAGGCCTGGATGTGCAGGACAGAGAGGAGGAGGGGAGCTGGTCTCATTGACAAACACCTGGCATGTCTGGACAGGCCCAGATGAAAAGGACTGGTCTGCAGGACAAAGAGCAGGAGGGGAGCTGGTCACAGGGTAACTCATCAATCAGTCAACTGACAGGGAGCAGGAGTGCCTGGGAGCAGCCGTGTTTAACACCTTGCATTGGTTACCTTCATTTATCTCTGCTCTTCTGCTTGCGATTAACTGTATTGAATCTGGGATGATTTATTGGAGTTATAGTTTTCACTACTTAAAGAAGCTACAGATCTGACAAGAGGAAAGGTATGTGTACTGTATACAGTATATTTAGTGTTCCGCATTCTCAGTTTTTATCTTTAAAAAAAAAAAAATCCAGGAATTTTTCGGAGTTTATTTTACATATATTAAAATAGGGATAAAAATCGGTAAAAAAAAATTGTTTTTAATTGAAACATCCGTAAAAATCAGGGGGGGGAAAATCTTAGTATACACACTTTACTTTACATGAGTAGCAGTTCTGGTTTCTGATTAAGTTTAATGTCCCTGGCATGTATGATGAAGCAGAATCTGTGCAAGTCGAAGCCACATTTTCCCAAGTTAGCTGGTACTTTGGGAACATTTGGGCAATCGCTGTGCTGACGGAAATATTATCTACAGAAGGTATGAACATGACATCAGCACAAAACAAGCCATGGTTATTCACCTTGAAATCATAAAAAGAAAAGAACATTTAAAGAACTGGACGGTACAAGCCATCGGAAGACGCGTCAAAAATCACACTGGACTTCCATCAATGCGTTCCATAAGTTTACCAACTAAAGCACCACTTTCTGTCAAATATTTATGATTAAGGTTGTCGGCGTTAGGCAGTGTTTTAGCTGATGGACAGTACTGTCGCACGAAGTCACCAATACACACCTCTCTGCAATAAACAGTGGTTGTCCAGCAAAGCACAACGCGGCTCTGACAAACTCATTAACACAGTCATTCTGCGTTCTCTTTTATTAAAGCGCATGTAAAAGCCGCATTAATGGATTGCTTGTCTCTCGGTTCACTTTCTTGTTTTAGTTTAATGTGTCTCTTATTTTTCAGTATGTCCTTTTATTGTCAGCGTGAACATGTACCTCAATGCAGCTGTATTTGCAGCGCTGTGCATCCTCTGCCTCATCTGACCCACTTCTGCTATTTTTGGTTTTTGTATACTTCAAAACATTTGTGTTCTTTTGAATATTCATAAACTGATTTACGTTTTCTCCCCATTCCTCATCCACTGGAAATATTATATTTTCATGTAAATAATTCATTTTAGTTTTTGAAGCTAGTAGTTACTACATTTTTTCTCAATGGATTCCTGGTTCCAGTTCCTGCCCATACAGCCCCTACAAGAATGTTCTATAAATATTCTATAGAAAAAAAAATTCTATAAAATTGCTATAGAAAGTGCTATAGAAATTGTATAAAACTTCTATAAAACATAGCACCATTCTATAAAACCTCCATGAACCTTTGTGGCAGTGTCACCCCGCCTTGTGCGTATTGTTTGTTTATATGTTGCATGTAGTGTGTTAAATGTTGGTGTATAGTCATTGGTACACGGGATATAAATGGGTCTGTGTAGCACGAGTGATAAAATGTATATTTGTATTTAGCCATTAGGGTTGCACATCACTTCACGTGCTGATTAAAATGTAATACTATGTGAGCACAGGGAAGGACACGTAATTAATCCATGTGCAGTTGTACCGAGAGTCTAATTGAATGATTGATTAGCAATCGAGTCTCGGTACAACTGCATAAAAGACGCACATTGTCACTCAGTCGGGGTTGGGTGTACAGAGAGGAGGTACGGGGAGATAGGGAGGAGACAGAATCTAAAAATAACAATTGCTAAAACGTGCTGGATTAGCCAGCACGACACTTACTTGTTTGTCTGTCTGGTTTGTTTGGCCCTTGTGTCTGTTTGTTTTGTGGTTTGTATAAAACCCTTCATTTTCATTATTATTTAATAAAGAAAGTTTTAACCCGCTGTTGCTGTTTGTTTGTGTTCTTCCGGGACGGTGACGTCACCACTGCAGCCATCCTGCCACAAACTTATATAGAATTTCTATAGAATAACCGATATCTATAAAAACTATAGAACTTTATAGAATTATTCTAGAACATTTTCGTCTAGTGTATACTGTAAGATTAAACTCAGCAAAACATATTTAGAATAGAGGTAAAACAATAATAATGCCTATAAGACTAATGTTCAACATTAATGTGTATATGGAATAGACTATGAATAAATACTGAATATTGAATAAAGAACCTTAAACTTTATATTAACTGCTGTATAAATATTGAGGCAGCATCTACATTCCACATGCATATACAAAACTAAACATTTACCATTTGGATAATGTTTAACCTTGTAACTCTAATCTACTGACATACTGTATATTATAAAAGAACCAATTCAACAACTCTACATGAATGATACCTTCTTCTTATCAGCCAGTTATCAGAGTCTCCTGTGTTTCGTGTGGATTTGCAATGAACAAACATACAGTATTTACTAGTGCAGCAATGAACAAACATACAGTATTTACTAGTGCAGCAATGAACAAACATACAGTATTTGCTTAGCTTGTCATTACAAGACTAGCAGTTCATAACGAAGGCGTCGGGGTTCACTGCTTCCAACCACAGGAAAGCAATGCAGAACGTGTGAGCGCATACAACATACACTCTCTCACAGGAAAGCAATGATGTCAATACTGCAAGGCACCTTACTTACATGCAAACCTGCTAATAGTATGCTTTTCCTTCTCAAAGTGATATTAATGGGGTGGAAATCGTATAATACTTCCCTATAGAAGTCCAAAAGAAATCACATGATGCGGTGACCTTTCAACTATGGCCCCACTCTTTTATGCTGTTTCTACTGTAGAGTCCAGGAAGAGCCAGCAGAGATGAAAGGTCACAGCATCATTAGATTGCTTTGGGATCAGGAAGTACTCAAAAAGACCTGGCAAGTAGGGTTTTGCATCAGTGCTGTTGTAAGAACAACACATGCATTATTTTGAATATATGTCCCAGCACTTAGTACATGTCATTAGAATAATGTATTATAAAAGGTGAAAACAGAAATGCATTGATATATGAAGCTTGTTAACCTTTAAAAGAGGTTCACGGCAACAGAGTACCTGTTTGAGGATGTGGTCCTGTGTCCTGGAGAATGTGGTGGTCAGTGTAGAGTGGGTGAGGGGGTCGCTCAGCGATGACCCTGCACTCCGGATGTGGTCCTGTGTCCTGGAGAATGTGGTGGTCAGTGCAGAGTGGGTGGGGGGTCCGGTCAGCGATGACCCTGCACTGCCCCTCTCCAGAGTGGACCTCACCTTCAACATGTCCAGCTCCAGCTGCAGGACCCTCGACACACAAACACCAGCGTCATTGCGGGGAACAGGAGGGGCTTCTGTACTACACGCTGGAGCTGATCCGCACACTGTATCTGTACTGCACGCTGGAGCTGATCCGCACACTGTATCTGTACTGCACGCTGGAGCTGATCCGCACACTGTATCTGTACTGCACGCTGGAGCTGATCCGCACACTGTATCTGTACTCCACGCTGGAGCTGATCCGCACACTGTATCTGTACTGCACGCTGGAGCTGATCCGCACACTGTATCTGTACTACACGCTGGAGCTGATCCGCACACTGTATCTGTACTACACGCTGGAGCTGATCCGCACACTGTATCTGTACTCCACGCTGGAGCTGATCCGCACACTGTATCTGTACTGCACGCTGGAGCTGATCCGCACACTGTATCTGTACTACACGCTGGAGCTGATCCGCACACTGTATCTGTACTGCACGCTGGAGCTGATCCGCACACTGTATCTGTACTGCACGCTGGAGCTGATCCGCACACTGTATCTGTACTGCACACTGGAGCTGATCCGCACACTGTATCTGTACTACACGCTGGAGCTGATCCGCACACTGTATCTGTACTGCACGCTGGAGCTGATCCGCACACTGTATCTGTAATGCACGCTGGACCTGATCCGCACACTGTATCTGTACTACACGCTGGAGCTGATCCGCACACTGTATCTGTACTACACGCTGAAGCTGATCCGCACACTGTATCTGTACTGCACGCTGGAGCTGATCCGCACACTGTATCTGTACTGCACGCTGGACCTGATCCGCACACTGTATCTGTACTCCACGCTGGAGCTGATCCGCACACTGTATCTGTACTACACGCTGGAGCTGATCCGCACACTGTATCTGTACTCCACGCTGGAGCTGATCCGCACACAGCATCTGTACTCCACGCTGGAGCTGATCCGCACACAGTATCTGTACTGCACGCTGGAGCTGATCCGCACACTGTATCTGTACTGCACGCTGGAGCTGATCCTCACACTGTATCTGTACTGCACGCTGGAGCTGATCCGCACACTGTATCTGTACTGCACGCTGGAGCTGATCCGCACACTGTATCTGTACTACACGCTGGAGCTGATCCGCACACTGTATCTGTACTGCACGCTGGAGCTGATCCGCACACTGTATCTGTACTACACGCTGGAGCTGATCCGCACACTGTATCTGTACTGCACGCTGGAGCTGATCCGCACACTGTATCTGTACTGCACGCTGGAGCTGATCCGCACACTGTATCTGTAGTACACGCTGGAGCTGATCCGCACACTGTATCTGTACTACACGCTGGAGCTGATCCGCACACTGTATCTGTACTGCACGCTGGAGCTGATCCGCACACTGTATCTGTACTGCACGCTGGAGCTGATCCGCACACTGTATCTGTAGTACACGCTGGAGGTGATCCGCACACTGTATCTGTAGTACACGCTGGAGCTGATCCGCACACTGTATCTGTACTACACGCTGGAGCTGATCCGCACACTGTATCTGTACAACACGCTGGAGCTGATCCGCACACTGTATCTGTACTACACGCTGGAGCTGATCCGCACACTGTATCTGTACTGCACGCTGGAGCTGATCCGCACACTGTATCTGTACTACACGCTGGAGCTGATCCGCACACTGTATGTGTACTACACGCTGGAGCTGATCCGCACACTGTATCTGTACTACACACTGGAGCTGATCCGCACACTGTATCTGTAGTACACGCTGAAGCTGATCCGCACACTGTATCTGTACTGCACGCTGGAGCTGATCCGCACACTGTATCTGTACTGCACGCTGGAGCTGATCCGCACACTGTATCTGTACTACACGCTGGAGCTGATCCGCACACTGTATCTGTACTGCACGCTGGAGCTGATCCGCACACTGTATCTGTACTGCACGCTGGAGCTGATCCGCACACTGTATCTGTACTGCACGCTGGAGCTGATCCGCACACTGTATCTGTACTGCACGCTGGAGCTGATCCGCACACTGTATCTGTACTGCACGCTGGAGCTGATCCGCACACTGTATCTGTACTACACACTGGAGCTGATCCGCACACTGTATCTGTAGTACACGCTGGAGCTGATCCGCACACTGTATCTGTACTGCACGCTGGAGCTGATCCGCACACTGTATCTGTACTGCACGCTGGAGCTGATCCGCACACTGTATCTGTACTGCACGCTGGAGCTGATCCGCACACTGTATCTGTACTGCACGCTGGAGCTGATCCGCACACTGTATCTGTACTACACGCTGGAGCTGATCCGCACACTGTATCTGTACTGCACGCTGGAGCTGATCCGCACACTGTATCTGTACTACACGCTGGAGCTGATCCGCACACTGTATCTGTACTACACACTGGAGCTGATCCGCACACTGTATCTGTAGTACACGCTGGAGCTGATCCGCACACTGTATCTGTACTACACACTGGAGCTGATCCGCACACTGTATCTGTAGTACACGCTGGAGCTGATCCGCACACTGTATCTGTACTACACGCTGGAGCTGATCCGCACACTGTATCTACCACAAGGCTTTTCATGGATTGGGATTGGTGTTTTACACAGAAATAACACAATTCAGTGTTCCCTCATTATTATTTCTGTATCTGACTCACACATCACGCTGCAAACAGTGAGTTAGTGCAGGGCCCTGATTCAGCAACATATAGAGCTTGCACAATCAACATGGCCTGTGATTTAACTAAACTCGTGTTTATCGAAGCACTGAATATCGAGGGAGCACTGTATCAACCAAATACAATGGGTTTGTTTAAACATCAAAGAGACATCTCCAACCAAGCGTTTTCACTGAATAAACCAGCGCAAATATATCATCTCATAGGTTAATCTCTAGGGTATCAATTTAAAACTTAAAATCAACCTACAAAAAATACTACAAACACTCCTGAGGGTCTATTTTAAAGAGTAAGTAGATGAACATGTCATTTAGCTGCTGTGTGTTAATATTCCTCTCACTATTTTAGAGTTAGTAGATGAACATGTCAGGTAGCTGCTGTGTGTTAGTATTCCTCTCACTATTTTAGACTTGGTAGATGAACATGTCAGGTAGCTGCTGTGTGTTAATATTCCTCTCACTATTTTAGAGTTAGTAGATGAACATGTCAGGTAGCTGCTGTGTGTTAATATTCCTCTCACTATTTTAGGGTATTTGCAATGATTCCGAGTGGTTCTGGCTTCTGGTCCTCTGATATTGTGAGTTTTAAACTCTGCCAGTCCCCCCAGCTCTGCTCTGTATGTTGACAGAGAACATGTGGGGCTGGCACAGCTAAATGGTCACATTGTCACATGAATGGAGCAGAATGAGGACAGTGCTATAGTTCTGGCATTTAGGATTATCCTGATATTGATGTGGCTATATCACATTAATATCAGGGTCTGCTATAGTATCTATTTTTATCTGTTTACTGGAGCAACAAAACCTAGATGCAAATGGAATGAAAAAAAACTAAGAAGAAGAAAATTACATTCAAGCTACTTCATTATCTGAAACAGTGGAAGATCTGAATACTGCCCAAAGTAATGTTAACAAGGAGGGCAATAAATCTCTCAAGCTGGGGTATCCCTGTCCCGTTCTCCCTTTCCCCCTCTTACTTGTCCTGCAAGTCCCCTCGCCGCCTGGTCTCCTCGAATCTTGTCAGCTCCAGCACCTCCTTCTCCTGCTCCAGAGCACTGAGCGCTGTCTCCAGCTGCTGTGGGGAGAGGAGGGAGGTTTAGAGACAAGGACAGGGGGCGGAAAACAGCTAGCATTATTAAAAACAGTAATAAGGAAAGGTTTAAACGTTTCAATGGGAAACTAAAATAAAAATCCTAAACGGCATAATACTTTAGTAAAAGAGGCATTGATATCACCACAGGTTTAAACATTGTGGCACAGGAACAATACATTTTCACTGGACACTATTCGAACCTCAGTGAGAAAATCATAGAATACAGCTGTGTACCAACTGTAAAACAAAGCGTGTGTCTGAGTCGCTGAAACGTCCAGTGAAATGGTTCATTTTTACGAACTACAGCTGTGTACCAAATATTATGAAAATAACTGTGTATACCCGAGAAACTTCAAAGGTATGACCTCATGGTAGTCACAATAGGTCAGAGGTCAATGTCAAGATCACCAACACATTTAGCAAACTTTATATAACCATGCAAACATAAAGACACTCCTCAAATGGTGTTTGAGATACGAGGCTCTACAATAACCATGATCGAACGTACAGCGTATGAAGCCAATATCTCAAAGCGTTAGGTCTCTAGCATCCAAAATGTCACAGAACCCAACATCCAAGCCATTAAGGATACCATTAGATTTTGTAAGAGAAGTTTCCAAAAAAGTGAAAATACTAAGCAGGCATCGGAAATGGGATAGGAGAGTACTTGCAGTTGTAATAACGGTTGTGGTTTTACAAAAATAAATAAACAAACAAACAAACAGGTACCTTCTTAAGCGGGCTTGCCTATATTCTATTATTATTATTCTCTTGACAGCCTCCCTTACTTTGTGTTTGAGAGCCAGCAGCTCGGTCCTGGTCTTGCTGGCTTCCAGCTGGCTGTCTCTGAAGCGGAGGTGCTCTGCCTGGTCCTCCAGCTGGCTGTGAGCCTCCCTCAGCTGCTTCACCAGCTCTGCCCGCCGGTCCCCACTCTCTGCCAGCGCCGAGCGCAGCTCCAGGTCCCCGGGCCGGTGAGGGGCCCCCTCTGGGGCCAGCCAGGACAGGGAGTGCCATCTCTTTATTACAGGTACCCCGTTACTCAGAGAAGAGCTGGGGAGGAACAAGAGCGATGGTAATACTGATTGAGCTCTAAACACAGGTCAACACTTCTGAGAGATGTGTCCTATAACCAGCAGAGAACACCGGAGATGACGACTTCTTTCTGTGCAGTAGTGGTACAGCATGCTCTGCCATTACCAGCTGTGCTGTTTTGTGGTTTCAGCCCTTCCCAAGATGTCCCAGCACATCAAACTCCATACTTTGATGCATATAAATGTAGCCATCATCAAAAAGGAAAAGGACGAATAAAGACCGTAATTCTTAATTCTTAAGTGAACTTTTTGGGCAGCTTTTGCTGTAAAGCACCATAGCAAAGTGTTTTTTGGAGGGAAAAGCATGTACCATGGTAAATCAAAGAGCTGTGCTACACATGACAAATATAAAAATGAAAAATTACTCAGCAAATTTACAATGTTAAACGTTATGCTAAAATAAGAATTCTACCTATTGGTCCTTCACACTCTGTCTTTCACAAACTAACTTGTGAAGGTTATTCCATACAACTGAAGTGTTCAAACGGATATTACAGTTGGTTTTGTGCAGAAGGCAGTGGTTTATACATCCTGTAAGTTAAGATAAAATGTATACATTCTACCACAGGAACATTCTGTGGATTTAACCTTATGAGGAGTATGAGGGCCAGAGTGGTAAAGAGAATGACCCCATATGTAGCATAACTCAGTCGCTTTATACATATTAGGAATGAAACTAAACTGTATGTTAGTTTGCATAGCTATGGAAAGTGAAGTAATGCCATAGAGCTGTACCTATAAAACTAAGAGGCTTGTGCAAGACAATGGAGTTCCCCAGACCATCACATCTCCAGGCTGCCTGTGGGGGGTTCTCCCAGTTCAGGTAATATTGATCCATTATCATGTAACTGTTAAAGCTAGCCGACTAATATTCTATATCTAGAGAAATATTTACAAATAACCGTTTTGTACTATCAGTAACCCTTGGATATTATTTTTGTTTAATAATTATAATTTGATTATTAACAATTCATATTAAATAACTATTAATTAATACAAGACTTAGGATAACTAATATTGGCTAATTATGAATAAATACCACAACCCTACACAATGATGTTTTGGATTATACAGTACACAAATATATGTTTAAAGCTAAACAAATAATTATACAGAAAGAACATGGCTTAAATTTGAAGCTTATATTTTCCAGCTTGATTTTTTCCTGTTATTGTGTTTGAGAAGTTTCAAGAGGTTTGAATGAAGATCCACAGTCTGCTCAATGTGTTTGAATGAAGACCCACAGTCTGCTCAATGTGCTTGAATGAAGACCCACAGTCTGCTCAATGTGTTTGAATGAAGACCCACAGCCTGCTCAATGTGTTTGAATGAAGACCCAGTCGGTTCAATGTGTTTGAATGAAGATCCACAGTCTGCTCAATGTGTTTGAATGAAGATGCACAATCTGCTCAATGTGTTTGAATGACGATCCACAGTCTGCTCAATGTGTTTGATGCATGATTGAGAGTTTCCATCACATTTGAACTGTAAAACACAGTCTGCTTTTACTTAAATATTTAACTGTGGTAATGATACCGTATTACTTTGAATTACCGCTGCACTCAGATATCAGATTTGTAATAGATGCCGCTCTCGAATAAGTGCCACACTCAGATATCAGATTTGTAATACATGCCGCTCTCGAATAAGCGTCGCACTCAGATATCAGATTTGAAATAGATGCCGCTCTCGAATAAGCGCCGCACTCAGATATCAGATTTGTAATAGATGCCGCTCTCGAATAAGTGCCACACTCAGATATCAGATTTGTAATACATGCCGCTCTCGAATAAGCGTCGCACTCAGATATCAGATTTGTAATAGATGCCGCTCTCGAATAAGCGCCGCACTCAGATATCAGATTTGTAATAGATGCCGCTCTCGAATAAGCGCCACACTCAATAATGACACATGTACTTTTTTTCCCTACCCCAGCTCAAATAAATGCAGCACTTAATAAGGAAACACATAAACACAAAACATTACAAACAGAAACAAAATGAATTAAATAAACTTGAATACAAATGTATTTAAAAGAATACAATTATATACTGGAACACAGCTGTATTTTACTATAACGTTCATGGAACCCTAACAAAAAAATATATATATATACAATACTGTGCAAAAGTTTTAGGCAGGTGTGAAAAAATGCTGTAAAGTAAGAATGCTTTCAAAAATAGATATGTTAATAGATTATATTTAACAATTAACTAAATGCAAAGTGAGTGAACAGAAGAAAAATCTAAATCAAATCCATATTTGGTGTGACCACCCTTTGCCTTCAAACAGCATCAATTCTTCTAGGTACACTTGCACAAAGTCAGGGATTTTGTAGGCATATAGTCAGGTGTATGATTAAACAATTATACCAAACAGGTGCTAATGATCATCAATTCAATATGTAGGTTGAAACACAATCATTAACTGAAACAGAAACAGCTGTGTAGGAGGAATAAAACTGGGTGAGGAACAGCCAAACTCAGCTAACAAGGTGAGGTTGCTGAAGACAGATTACTGTCAAAAGTCATACACCATGGCAAGACTGAGCACAGCAACAAGACACAAGGTAGTTATACTGCATCAGCAAGGTCTCTCCCAGGCAGAAATTTCAAGGCAGACAGGGGTTTCCAGATGTGCTGTCCAAGCTCTTTTGAAGAAGCACAAAGAAACGGGCAACGTTGAGGACCGTAGACGCAGTGGTCGGCCAAGGAAACTCACTGCAGCAGATGAAAGACACATCATGCTTACTTCCCTTCGCAATCGGAAGATGTCCAGCAGTGCCATCAGCTCAGAATTGGCAGAAAACAGTGGGACCCTGGTACACCCATCTACTGTCCGGAGAAGTCTGGTCAGAAGTGGCCTTCATGGAAGACTTGCGCCAAAAAGTCATACCTCCGACGTGGAAACAAGGCCAAGCGACTCAACTATGCACGAAAACACAGGAACTGGGGTGCAGAAAAATGGCAGCAGGTGCTCTGGACTGATGAGTCAAAATTTGAAATATTTGGCTGTAGCAGAAGGCAGTTTGTTTGCGAAGGGCTGGAGAGCGGTACACGAATGAGTGTCTGCAGGCAACAGTGAAGCATGGTGGAGGTTCCTTGCAAGTTTGGGGCTGCATTTCTGCAAATGGAGTTGGGGATTTGGTCAGAATTAATGGTCTCCTCAATGCTGAGAAGTACAGGCAGATACTTATCCATCATGCAGTACCATCAGGGAGGCATCTGATTGGCCCCAAATTTATTCTGCAGCATGACAACGACCCCAAACATACAGCGAAAGTCATTAAGAACTATCTTCAGCGTAAAGAAGAACAAGGAGTCCTGGAAGTGATGGTATGGCCCCACAGAGCCCTGATCTCAACATCATCGAGTCTGTCTGGGATTACATGAAGAGAGAGAAGAAACTGAGGCTGCCTAAATCCACAGAAGAACTGTGGTTAGTTCTCCAAGATGTTTGGGCCAACCTACCTGCCGAGTTCCTTCAAAAACTGTGTGCAAGTGTACCTAGAAGAATTGATGCTGTTTTGAAGGCAAAGCGTGGTCACACCAAATATTGATTTGATGTAGATTTTTCTTCTGTTCATTCACTTTGCATTTTGTTAATTGATAAATGTAAACTATTAACATGTCTATTTTTGAAAGCATTCTTACTTTACAGCATTTTTTCACACCTGCCTAAAACTTTTGCACAGTACTGTATATATGTATTAATTAGCACGAAAACTAAGTTTCTTAAATGCATTTCTGTTTTGGTTGGTTATTATTTCCCTCTCCTCGCTACACTGGTATGTGGACTCACTAGTCAAACTCTGATCTGCGTGTTCAACAGCTTTCAGTTTAAAGTTGCAGGAATTTTTCGCCTTCCTGATCAACTTGTATCCGCAGAAATAAACTTCAATATACGCCTCCCTCAAATAACATAAAAAAAACAATACATAATTATCGCCACCCTTGAATAAGTGCTGCAGCTGTTTTTAGCAATTTAAAATAAATGCTGCAGCGTTAACTGAAAGTAATGGCACAGTCAGGCAAAGAGCTTCCCTCACAACTGAGAGAGTGGAGAGAGAGAGAGAGACAGAGAGTGAGAGAGCTGTGCAGGTCAGGAGTTCAGTCCTTACCTGTACACACCCTGCCTGCCATTCAGTCTTGGGCTTCAATCCTTGGGCAACTGGAAATGATCCTAAAACTCTCAACAACTTGTGCTAAAGAACATCCTAACCATAAATGTAGAGCTCTAAAGTGTGAAACACATACAAATGGAGGGTGTCTTCCCCTAAATCGCTGCCACCTCTTACCTCGCTCTCTCGAAGGAGTAAAGTCCTCCTACGGGCGTCCCTGGCCTCACTCTCTCCTCTCTGACCGGGCTGGCTGAGCGGCTGCTGTACCCAGACAGAGAGCTGGGGGTGTAACAGGGCTCCAGCAACTCGGCTCTCATCTGGAATCAAACAAAACTGGTTTCCAGTCACACAGCTTTGAACTGGTACAACTCCTCTCCAAGAGCCCATCAGGCTTATTTGTAAGATATTTTAATTGGGGAGGATGCGACTAAGGATTTGTGAAGTCACAAATACAAATTGGCTGAATTACTGATATTTTACCTGTAGGGGAGTGGGTGCCTATATCACTGCTACAGGCATGTGGCTGTGCATTATGGAAATACTTTCAATAAGAAGAGAGCTTATCAAGTTGCACCAGTCAAAAAGAGTCCCCTTTCTTTATTTTCTGTTACCTGTCCAAAATCCTCCTGTTAGAGGTGGAAATTACAGTGATGCACCACACCACTCAATTGCTTTAGTGATCATTCACAAATGAGATGAACATTCAAGATTAAAATCCTTTTTTCACGAAACAAGAATAAACTAGAACATATTTGTTTGGATTCTTTATTGAAACTTCCTGAAGTCTAATTGGAATGACCGGAGCAACACGTTTCAGAGCCCTAGTTCCTAATACTGAAGTAGTGGCCAGCTGCTTTAGAAACTGTGTCTGCCAGAGGGCAGAGGTACCAAATGGGAACAATACTGAGAGTCAATCAGGTGTCGACCCGCCTTATCAGCCAAACTTTACAATAAGGACCTAGTGGCTTCATGCTTAACTTCTTCTAGCAAATCGTCTCACAACGAATCCGTTCCTCTAAAAGGTGATTGATTGAGTACTGCAAGTCAGTCTACCTGTGCTTTGACTGGGTGCCTCCTCCCTCCGTACGCGTCTTTGTAGCTCCTCTCCAGGGGGGGGCGGGAGACTCGCAGGGTGGGCTTGCTCCTCGGGGGCTCAGAGCCCCTCCACACCAGCGACGTTCTGTCCATCTCGTAGCTAGGAGACCTCTTGTGGTTGCTTTGGTAGCGTGGAGGCCAGCTGACCTCGCAACCCCACCCCGAGTGGGACATTTCTCTCGTCTGGATACACACAAGGTAAACTTCAGGATGTTCAGTTCAAAGAGATGGAAGCAGTGCTCATTATCCACGTGTCGCACTCTGGGGTCCTGGGGTCCAGACACAAGGCAGGTGTTTTGAAGCTGCAGCAGTTAGTCTGGTTTAGTTTCCTCACGTGGTCTATAATCCTTCACAATTCCTGAGTGCTAAAAAAATAATCCAGTGATAATGAAAGCTTTGAAAATACTTAGTGTATGCAGCTTCACATGTCAATTTAATTGATAATTTCCTTTACTGGCATTCTGGTATTTGCATTAATTCTAAGTGTTTCTGGTCTTAGTTGTTCCAATGTTCATTTTTGTTCTATGTCTCTTTACCTGGCTCTGAGCTTGCTTTAGGCTTACCTGGAGATCCTAAGGCCCCGTTCACACTTTAAAGTCCACAATGGACAGCAGTAGAGTTCAGTTAAGCTTGGCTTATGGAAAGTAGTTCAGTTAGTCTATCTCAAAGCATCTACAATGGACAGTAGTAGTTTAGTTACACTTGGCTTATGGAGAGTAGTTCAGTTAGTCTAGCTCAAAGCATCCACAATGGACAGTAGCAGAGTTCAGTTAAGCTTGGCTTAAAGAATCTACATGTTTGTCTAGTTCAGTTACAGTTTCTGACAGCTATGGGATTTTATATTGTAGGATCTCATAACGCACTGTACTGTTTAGTGTTAAAGTCTTTCCATTTTAAAACAATACTGTAGCTCTCAAGGAAAGATGCAGTAGCTGACAGATTAGCTGGGAGACGGCTGACTTGTTGGTTAAAGTTTAGAATTGTGCGTACATCTGTATAGGTCTGATGGTATATTCATTTTACAAATCATTGTACCTTTATTCCACACAAACACACATTTATTGTATCCTTTGAAAACCAACTGTGATATACAGTTGTAGTCAAAAGTTTACATACCCCAATGGAAATTTAGGATTTCTAGAAATTTCTCAAACAAAGAATTTTAGGAAAAATCTTTTGTAGTAAAAGTTTTGTGTTTGGATGAGGAAAATAAGTTACAAGAAATAGATGTCTGCAATTATTTGTTTCAGCAATTCTTTTTGCAAAACTCCAAAAACGGCAATTCAAAAGTATTCACAAAAATGGAGATATTTGGTCTCGCTGATAGTCGTTCCTCAGCTACAAAACTTGGTTTGAAGCGCAACTGGACATTCCAACACAACAACGATCCAAAGCAACATCAAAATCTACTTCCAAATGGTTAAAGAAGAATAAAATCAAGGTTCTAGAATGGCCTAGTCAAAGTTCCGATCTAAATCCGATTGAGAATCTTTGGTATGAGCTGAAGAAGGCTGTGCACAAGAGAAGTCCTTGGAATTTGAATGAACTGAAACAATTTTGCATTGAAGAATGACCAAAATTCACTAAAGAATCATGCCAAAGCTAATTTACAAATATCCTAATCGTTTAAAAGAGGTTATTATTGTATGAAAACTTTTGATTTGGCATTTGATTGTTGATGCAGTACTGTGGTTATTACACATTACACAGTGAATGGATGTTGATGCTCACTGTGGTTATTACACACTACACAGTGAATGGATGTTGATGCAGTATTGTGGTTATTACACGCTACACAGTGAATGGATGTTGATGCAGTACTGTGGTTATCACACACTACACAGTGAATGGATGTTGATGGTACTGTGGTTATTCACACTACACAGTGAATGGATGTTGATGCTCACTGTGGTTATTACACACACATAAGGATGTCCCTAACTTGTCCTCTACGGGGTCTCATTGATTACCTGAACTTCCTCGTTCATGCACTAGCTACCATACTGAACGTTTATGATGGAACCACTACATCAGGCGAGTGGCACAGGTTGGGTCATAGCAGTGGATGAGGTACAGGCTGGGTCGTTGCACTGGATGAGGTACGATCATGAAGTGGTCTCTCTTCATTTCCATTGGCAGTAGTCATTTCAACGCGGTTTGAACTGGAATTCCGACAGTCCGAGTTTGGATTGCAGAATGAGAGAATTCGCTCTGATTGAGGAAGTGACATACTGTACCATCGGCCATATTCAAATGACGCACAGCGACATACAATCTAAACACAACATTGTATTATGCCTTTGTTTGTCATAACGATTGTGCATATTAAGGCAGTGTGGTCTAGTGGTTAGAGCCGAGGGACTGGGAGGCAGTGTGGACTAGTGGTTAGAGCTGAGAGACTAGGAGGGAGGCAGTGTGGTCTAGTGGTTGGAGCTGAAGGACTGGGAGGCATAGTGGTTAGTGGTTAGAGCTGAGAGACTAGGAGGGAGGCAGTGTGGTCTAGTGGTTAGAGCTGAAGGACTGGGAGGCATTGTGGTCTAGTGATTAGAGATGAGGGACAGGGAGACAGTGTGGTTTAGTGGTTAGAGCGGAGGGACTGGGAGGCAGTGTGGTCTAGCAGTTAGAGCTGAGAGACTAGGAGGGAGGCAGTGTGGTCTAGTGGTTAGAGCTGAAGGACTGGGAGGCATAGTGGTTAGTGGTTAGAGCTGAGAGACTAGGAGGGAGGCAGTGTGGTCTAGTGGTTAGAGCTGAAGGACTGGGAGGCATTGTGGTCTAGTGATTAGAGATGAGGGACAGGGAGGCAGTGTGGTTTAGTGGTTCGAGCGGAGGGACTGGGAGGCAGTGTGGTCTAGCAGTTAGAGCTGAGAGACTAGGAGGGAGGCAGTGTGGTCTAGTGGTTAGAGCTGAAGGACTGGGAGGCGTAGTGGTTAGTGGTTAGAGCTGAGAGACTAGGAGGGAGGCAGTGTGGTCTAGTGGTTAGAGCTGAAGGACTGGGAGGCATTGTGGTCTTGTGATTAGAGATGAGGGACAGGGAGGCAGTGTGGTTTAGTGGTTCGAGCGGAGGGACTGGGAGGCAGTGTGGTCTAGCAGTTAGAGCTGAGAGACTAGGAGGGAGGCAGTGTGGTCTAGTGGTTAGAGCTGAAGGACTGGGAGGCGTAGTGGTTAGTGGTTAGAGCTGAGAGACTAGGAGGGAGGCAGTGTGGTCTAGTGCAGTGGTTCTCAAACTTTTTGGGCTGCGCCCCCCTTCCTGTTGTCTGTGGTATTTGACACCCTAGCAACACACAAACACACACACACACATATATATATGTACATATACTGGTAAAAAATATATATATACATCATGCCTGTGGCTTCTCTGTATGTCACTGTTGTTTTTTTTGTTATTGGTTTTTTGCACAAACCAGCCACCGATCCATCGTAATAAGAGCAAACTTAACACTACAAATTACAGGTTTACTGATTGTGACCAACGCTACTAACATGGATACCACGTAGTCAGCTGATAAACAGCATACACTACCAGATGGCAGCGGAAAATATGCAAGCAGCACCAGTCAGACGCACAGCGCCATCTACACACTTTGACATGCCTGGAGGGGTCAGCAGAAAGATTTGTTTTAAGTTAATATATACCGTGTAACAGGAAATTTTGGCAGTATTAAATTCGGAGGATTTGCTACCTTGGGGGATTTTTTCACTTAGCACGTTCACAAAAAGTAATGTCACAGTTTGGCATTTATAGTTTTAATTGCAAAAACATTTAAATGAATATTTACTTACTTTACAGTAACTTGTTATAGCATCTACAATGTAACTGCAGCAACTTGGAGAACAACAAAGAAGGCCTTCTAATCAGTTACAGTGTTTATCGTTCTTATATGGCCCTTAATTTTAAGGTACCAGTAAACTTTTATGATAAGCATTTGCTATCTCTCAGTTTTAAAACAATGGTTCACAACATAACACAGTGGAACGTTCACAATGATACCATGCAGGAATTGTAGGACAGCATTGCCACATGTGAAATCTTTAACAATAAAGCCCAAACGAAAATGCTTTTATTTGTTTTAAATCATATCAAACTGGTTAATAGACTAGCCAGCAATAGCAAAATCAGTTCGGTTTTATTTAGTGCTAAACGTTTTAACGTTTTGTTTTGTTTATGGGCTTTGTGCCTGCATGAATAGTCGTATCTACAACGTATCAACAATAACAATCCACCATTTTGTTGCATCTTTCAACAAGTCTGACACAAACAATTTTGTCTGCTACTTAATTAAACCCTTGTAAAACAAACAAACAAAAAAAAATGCTTAACATAAAAAAGAACAGTCCTACTACAACAGAAGGCAGTTTACAGAGCCTCTGGGTTTCTGATCGCATCATCAATTCCAGATTTTTTAAATCCATTGATGGTAATGTCTGGTCTACTTTCAATGTTTTCAAGCAAATTGGCTTCATCACTGCCATTCTCATTTCCACTTTGATATCTGACACATTATTTCTCTTGTCTAGTGCTTCTTTAACCTTTTCTGCATATCAGTCTGCCAGAGGGCGGCATCGCTATGACTACTGTATGCAACCCTCTGATTGGTGGAAGTATTATTGGCAATCCAATCAAAACAGCCAATAAAGACCAAATAAATAATCCACCTGTTATATAATATAGCCTAGGTTAAGATATGCACTGTAATAATAAAATAAATACATAAATAAATAAAATAAATAAAATAAATAAATAAATAAAAAATTTAAAAAAAAAATCCTGAACCTTCTAATGTGGTCAAGTGGTTAGAGCTGAGGGACTGGGCTGCAATGTGGTCTAGAGCTGAGGGACTGGGAGGCAGTGTGGTCTAGTGGTTAGAGCTGAGGGACTGGGAGGCAGTGTGGTCTAGTGGTTAGAGCTGAGGGACTGGGAGGCAGTGTGGTCTAGTGGTTAGAGCTGAGAGACTAGGAGGCAGTGTGGTCTAGTGGTTAGAGCAGGGGTCACAAATGGAGATTAGATAAAGGGGCATTCAGAACAGAAAATAGGAGGCACTTTTTTACACAGAGAATTATGAGGGTCTGGAACCAGCTCCCCAGTGATGTTGTTGAAGCTGACACCCTCGGATCCTTCAAGAAGCTGCTTGATGAGATTCTGAGATCAATAAGCTACTAACAACCAAACAAGCAAGATGGGCAGAATGGCCTCCTCTTGTTTGTAAACTTTCTTATGTACTTATGTCCTTAAATATCATTATTGCACATATTGTTGGTTTAGAGCTCTTCACTTGGTTTATAGGAGTTGTTTGCTTTTTGGTAATCCAAACAAATCTTTTTCACTCGTCTGTCTTTTTTGCTGACTTGTTTCTACATGAGTTATTTCCACTTCCAAATCTCTAGAATTATATAGCTGCTGTATGTGTCTGTATTAGCAGAGCCAAACTATAGAATTATATAGCTGCTGTATGTGTCTGTATTAGCAGAGCCAAACTATAGAATTATATAACTGCTGTATGTGTCTGTATTAGCAGAGCCAAACTATAGAATTATATAACTGCTGTATGTGTCTGTATTAGCAGAGCCAAACTATAGAATTATATAACTGCTGTATGTGTCTGTATTAGCAGAGCCAAACTATAGAATTATATAACTGCTGTATGTGTCTGTATTAGCAGAGCCAAACTATAGAATTATATAACTGCTGTATGTGTCTGTATTAGCAGAGCCAAACTATAGAATTATATAACTGCTGTATGTGTCTGTGTTAGCAGAGCCAAACTATAGAATTATATAGCTGCTGTATGTGTCTGTATTAGCAGAGCCAAACTATAGAATTATATAGCTGCTGTATGTGTCTGTATTAGCAGAGCCAAACTATAGAATTATATAACTGCTGTATGTGTCTGTATTAGCAGAGCCAAACTATAGAATTATATAACTGCTGTATGTGTCTGTATTAGCAGAGCCAAACTATAGAATTACATAGCTGCTGTATGTGTGTATTAGCAGAGCCAAACTATAGAATTATATAGCTGCTGTATGTGTCTGTATTAGCAGAGCCAAACTATAGAATTATATAACTGCTGTATGTGTCTGTGTTAGCAGAGCCAAACTATAGAATTATATAGCTGCTGTATGTGTCTGTGTTAGCAGCGCCAAACATTGTGTTCCACCATTGCAAAAACTTTAGGGGTATCATAGCAAAGGGGGTGAATACTTATGCAAGGCACTGTACTTAAAGGAATGCTAACCAAGGTTTTAAATACACTTCCTACTGTCCCGTTTGTTATCTTTAGCAGCATTATCTCCGATCCCACTTTCCTTGTGTAAAAGATATTTTGCTTCTTTAGTTGTTTATTCAGAACACATATATCTTCCAGGTACAATGAGGTAGAACAAAAAAATCTAACTGGGTCCTTCACTGGCCAGGGGTTTGAAGGTCAATCTAAATCCTCAAGACTGTCCAATGTGTGAATGCT
This sequence comes from Acipenser oxyrinchus oxyrinchus, assembly GCA_030684275.1. Classification (NCBI taxonomy): domain Eukaryota; kingdom Metazoa; phylum Chordata; class Actinopteri; order Acipenseriformes; family Acipenseridae; genus Acipenser; species Acipenser oxyrinchus. Next base: position 10,507,395 of record CM060271.1, on the reverse strand, counting down.
ACAATCCATTAAATATCACATTCCAATTCTATACTGTACATGTCTTCATTTAAAGCATAAGTTATTGCATTAAAATAGATATAGATATAGATATACACACACTAACAATTTCAAAACATTAGCAAATGGACCTCCACATAGAGCTCCCCCACGCCCAGCTTGAGCAGCTGCAGTTCAATTCTTCATGAGCCATGTTGGGGGAAGAACAGGAGCAATGTGTTGAATCATGAGTTAACAGAAGTTAAATTATTATCCACGGTTGGAATCAGAAAGTATCAGCAACTTTGTGCAGCACTGCCTATAGTGTTGCCTTTGAAATCTAAGATACAGGTGGGCTAGTGACAATATTGCTAGTGCTCTCGTAAGAGGCAAGAGAACTGCTTCTAAATCCTTGGTAAGTACTGCTTTAATCCAAGTTTCTTTTTAAAACAAAGAAAAACGTGTTTGTGACAAACTGTGATTGTAATAGGAGCTCCCATGTTCGACCTCCAACAATGAGCAGGACACATAAGTTCAGCTTGGAGGGGTTTACTGCTTTGACACTTCAGTGCTGGTAAGACTTTGAGGATACACTAATGGCTTTACATACCACAGCGTGACACTGCAATGAATGCACTCCACAAAGATGGGTCCCCAAGCCATTAGACAGGCTGTTTAAATGACCCCTTCAGCCTTAACATTAAGCAGGATTAAAAACGAATGGAAAATTGCATGTCACGTGTAACCTCCAGTAAAACAAGAGCACAAGCCTACCTTTGCATTAGCCCCATATGCACAGGAATCCCATTGGAATAGTGTGTGGCTCTCCCAGTGCTGCAGTAAATCTTGCTACACTCCACAGTTAGAAAACTGTGACCATGGTAACCAATGCACACAGTTTGGAGAGTCAGACTCAGAGTCACTCTCAATGCTAATCTTACAGCAACCACAGGCATGCCAGCTGAGTGGTGAGTGGGAGGGCCTGGAGAGCTGAGCCACAATGCTTCAGACAGTGAAGTGAATGGGAGGGGCTGGAGCAGTGTGGCGTAGTGGTTAGGGCTCTGGACTCTTGACTGGAGGGTCGTGGGATCAATCCCAGGTGGAGGACACTGCTGCTGTACTCTTGAGCAAGGTACTTTACCTAGATTGCTCCAGTAAAAACCCAACTGTATAAATGGGTAACTGTATGTAAAAAATAATGTGTAAAAAAATAATGTAATTGTATGTAAAAATAATGTGATATCTTGTAACAATTGTAAGTGCCCTGGATAAGGAAGTCTGCAAAGAAATAAATAATAAAATAATAATAATAGCTGAGCCACAATGCTTCAGACAGGGTCAGCAAACAACACTTTCTAACGTCTTCCACAATCTCGTTACTTTACTTGAGTCAGTAGGACTATGTGTAATTTCAATTGTTTTAAGTTGTCTTTACTATTTTATGGTAGGTAGTAAATGATATTGGTTCTGCATTCTCTTACCACAATATTGAGTTTTCTCTATGAGCTTGTCTAGAAAGCATTGGCAGCGCCTCATTCCATTCAGATCATGTGACAATACACCAGCCCCCTCTGCTCTACATTTCCACAGACACAGACAGCAAGTAGGACTGGCAGAGTTTAAAGGTCACAAAAACAATATGTGGGTATTAGCAACAAGATCAGCTCAGAATGATTGCAAACACAATTGAAATATAAGGGGCAGGAACATTATATTTGAACCAAGTTACTGTAGAAGTGTTTATAATGGATGTGTGTGGGGTAGACCAACACTACAATGACATGAACCAAGTTACTGTAGAAGTGTTTATAATGGATGTGTGTGGGGTAGAGAACACTACAATGACATGAACCAAGTTACTGTAGAAGTGTTTATAATGGATGTGTGTGGGGTAGAGAACACTACAATGACATGAACCAAGTTACTGTAGAAGTGTTTATAATGGATATGTGTGTGGGGTAGACTATCACTACAATGACATGAACCAAGTTACTGTAGAAGTGTTTATAATGAATGTGTGTGGGGTAGACTATCATTACAATTCCATATGATATGGGACTTCGAATACTAATGAGTACTGATTCAAATAAAACCTCAAGACACAGATTAAGCCCACAAATTCTCTTCCATGAACTTGCTTGTGTTTTTTTCAACTGACCCTATTGTAATCTGTCTGGAATGTGGACATGCCCTGAAAGTCTATTGTGCCATGGCATTATCATTGCAACCCTGCCTTTTCCTATCAGTGCTGCTATTTTTGCAAAAGGGTCATTACAAATGGGCAATTTAGATGACCTTTCCAACCAATAACATAATTGACGTAAGTCTACTTAAGCAGGAATGACCCAGCAGAGATAACTCAAACATGCAATGAGTGTCTTTGATTTGCCAGCATTGCGTGACACTTGCTTTGAAAGGGATGCATGTCAACTCTGGTTTATAGCTATCAGTATAACTAACACCATATTATTCAAATGCAGTTTTGCTCACCGATCTATGACATTTCATTTATGATAAATATTATTTAATTTATTGTACCCTAATTCAGGGGGTTCCAAATGCTGGGCCACGGGGGCAACAACATTCTACAACAACAAAGCAACAATAAAATATTAATGAAGTAGTGTGGAGTAGTGGTTAGGGCTATGGACTCTTGACTGGAGGGTCGTGGGATCAATCCCAGGTGGAGGACACTGCTGCTGTACTCTTGAGCAAGGTACTTTACCTAGATTGCTCCAGTAAAAACCCAACTGTATAAATGGGTAACTGTATGTAAAAAATAATGTGTAAAAAAATAATGTAATTGTATGTAAAAATAATGTGATATCTTGTAACAATTGTAAGTGCCCTGGATAAGGAAGTCTGCAAAGAAATAAATAATAAAATAATAATAATAGCTGAGCCACAATGCTTCAGACAGGGTCAGCAAACAACACTTTCTAACGTCTTCCACAATCTCGTTACTTTACTTGAGTCAGTAGGACTATGTGTAATTTCAATTGTTTTAAGTTGTCTTTACTATTTTATGGTAGGTAGTAAATGATATTGGTTCTGCATTCTCTTACCACAATATTGAGTTTTCTCTATGAGCTTGTCTAGAAAGCATTGGCAGCGCCTCATTCCATTCAGATCATGTGACAATACACCAGCCCCTCTGCTCTACATTTCCACAGACACAGACAGCAAGTAGGACTGGCAGAGTTTAAAGGTCACAAAAACAATATGTGGGTATTAGCAACAAGATCAGCTCAGAATGATTGCAAACACAATTGAAATATAAGGGCAGGAACATTATATTTGAACCAAGTTACTGTAGAAGTGTTTATAATGGATGTGTGTGGGGTAGACCAACACTACAATGACATGAACCAAGTTACTGTAGAAGTGTTTATAATGGATGTGTGTGGGGTAGAGAACACTACAATGACATGAACCAAGTTACTGTAGAAGTGTTTATAATGGATGTGTGTGGGGTAGAGAACACTACAATGACATGAACCAAGTTACTGTAGAAGTGTTTATAATGGATATGTGTGTGGGGTAGACTATCACTACAATGACATGAACCAAGTTACTGTAGAAGTGTTTATAATGAATGTGTGTGGGGTAGACTATCATTACAATTCCATATGATATGGGACTTCGAATACTAATGAGTACTGATTCAAATAAAACCTCAAGACACAGATTAAGCCCACAAATTCTCTTCCATGAACTTGCTTGTGTTTTTTCAACTGACCCTATTGTAATCTGTCTGGAATGTGGACATGCCCTGAAAGTCTATTGTGCCATGGCATTATCATTGCAACCCTGCCTTTTCCTATCAGTGCTGCTATTTTTGCAAAAGGGTCATTACAAATGGGCAATTTAGATGACCTTTCCAACCAATAACATAATTGACGTAAGTCTACTTAAGCAGGAATGACCCAGCAGAGATAACTCAAACATGCAATGAGTGTCTTTGATTTGCCAGCATTGCGTGACACTTGCTTTGAAAGGGATGCATGTCAACTCTGGTTTATAGCTATCAGTATAACTAACACCATATTATTCAAATGCAGTTTTGCTCACCGATCTATGACATTTCATTTATGATAAATATTATTTAATTTATTGTACCCTAATTCAGGGGGTTCCAAATGCTGGGCCACGGGGGCAACAACATTCTACAACAACAAAGCAACAATAAAATATTAATGAAGTAGTGTGGAGTAGTGGTTAGGGCTATGGACTCTTGACCAGAGGGTCGTGGGTTCAATCCCAGGTGGATCCCAGATACTTTACCTAGATTGCTCCAGTAAAAACCCAACTGTATAAATGGGTAATTGTATGTAAAAAAATAATGTGATATCTGTATAATGTGATATCTTACAATAATTGTAAGTCGCCCTGGATAAGGGCGTCTGCTAAGAAATAAAGAAAAAATAACATTCAAATGAAAAAATAAACATTTACATTAGGGTTATTTATAAAATTAAAATGAAAAAAATAAACATTTAGATTCGGGTTATTTAGTGTTACAGGTTTCATTTTTTTATTATTATTATTATTATTATTTTATTTGTCATATTTCCTGAACGGCTGGAAGTAACACAGTGCCACAATGGTAAGCGGATTTCCCTGGGGAGGTGGGAGGGGCTTGTGTCCATTCAACTAAACTACCTTGGAGAATGGAAACAAACTAACTACAGTATACTGCCAACTTCAGGGAAGTTAGCGCACAGAAAGAGGCAGAATGTCATAGAAAACAATGTCATAAAAAAATGTAATATTAATTTAGAACTACTTTAAATGGATCTATTTAATACAGTTAGCGTTCTAATAATAACGTTACTTCCTTCGCCTACTCTTTCAATCCCGTCTGTGATGAAGCCGGACCAATTACAAAACCATACACCTGCAAAACAACAAAGGCGATTTAAATGCGTAACAACCCCCCGTGAAGAAACTCTGGTACTGAAGACAGTATTTGGACGTTATGACTGCATACTGCAAAATAACCAAAAACACCTCACTGTATTGTAAAACTTCACTGAGTGAGTTAGCAGTCTTACCGTTCAGGCGTATTCCTGACAAACCAGTTCAATTGATACAGCAGCGTCCTCTGAATCACGTCTGCAAATTTGTGATAACCTTCCTTAATCCCAGTAAATGAGTAAAGCACCGAATTTATTATTTAAAGAAAAACATGCCCTTGATCTTTGAAAAGGGACACGCATACAATCACCGCGTATAAATTGTGATTGCAAAGCAAACAGTCCTCAGCTTTGATTGCTAAGGAAAGTCCAGATCCGTGGCAACAATCTGTCCAGGTTACTGTGCTGCACGCAGGCTTCCATGAGTGCCTGAATCACCCCCAGCCCCTGTCAGTTTGACGTGGACCACTTGAACACGTTCTCCCTGTTTTTGTTCTCTTTCTCCCATGTCATGTGCTGTCAGTTTGTACAGTATTTTGTTAATTATACCCAAACTCACGCGCCTGCTCCAGACTGTCTGCATGCCAGTTGCAGGTGCATGCCCGTGCGCTTCTGCATTAGAACAAGCGGCCACTGCAGCGGGAAACTCAAACCAGCAATAATTAACTGAATTCTTCTTCGTGTGTTTAGTGGCTGCTGAACAGAAATGAGGTTTACTGCTGCCACCTGCTGTTTATTATTTGAACTTGACCGAAATAAATACTTTTTCAATCATGTATTGTTTTTGTGGTTGTTTTTGTACGGTATTTGATAACAGCAGTACGTAAATTAAATGCCTCAGCTACACATTCTCTCACAGATCCACTTTACAGTAATGTTTTTATTCTCATAGCTGTTTAGCACCTATACGAGTGTGCCACGGTATTATTCCAGAATATATTCCCATGCTTTTCCCATGGATATACACTGTGATTGCTAACGCCTGCCCCTAAAAACACATGTGTCACTCTGCCAAGACTGTCAGGAGGGCGTGGCAGCCACTCTGTCAATGGTGACAGCAGCACTTGCTGTTGCAGATATGAAAAGTGCTCGCGACACCCCATTCTTAAGAAACCTTCTCTTGACCCGTCCTCTGCCCAGAACTGTCGCCCTGTCTCTAACCTCTCGTTCCCCAGTGTTGAACATGGTGGAGGTTGTGTGAAGGGATGGGCTTGTTTTTCTTCCTCAGGCACTGGCAACCTTTGTATTGTAGAAGGATCAATGAATGCTAGAAGGCTTATTGAACGGATGTTTGTATTCCAGCAGGTGACCCTAAGCATTCTGCGAAGTCTACAAAGGACTTTATGAAAAAAAGGAAGATTACAGTTCTGGACTGACCATCTCAGTCTCCAGACTTGAATCCTATCGAGATGTTGTAGATTGACTGAAGGCTGCTGTTGCAAAAAGGAAACCAAAGTCAATTGCAGAACTCAAAGCTGTATGTGTTGAAGAATGGGCAAAAATATGCCAGGAACTGGTTTCAAAATACAAAAAAAGACTGCAAGCTGTAAAGGAAGCAAAGGGTGGGCACACAAAATATGAAGGGTGCCCAAATACTTTTGTCAAAGTATGACATTTGTTTTTGCATGTTATTTTTCATTGTATGCATGTTATGTGATAATTTGTTGTTTTATTATAAAGCTGAATCTCTACTTTAATTGATATCTTTCAATAGAACAATTAGAAATAATAGAAATCACTTTCTTTGTGGTTTTTCCCAAGTACTTTTGTCTGCGACTATATATATATATATATATATATATATATATATATATATATATATATATATATATATATATATAGAGACCTATCCAAAAAGACCCCTAGCAGTAATTGCTGCAAAAGGTACTTCTACCAAGTATTATTATTATTATTAGTTTATTTAGCAGACACCTTTATCCAAGGCGACTTACAGAGACTAGGGTGTGTGAACTATGCATCAGCTGCAGAGTCACTTACAATTACGTCTCACCCGAAAGACGGAGCACAAGGAGGTTAAGTGATTTGCTCAGGGTCACACAATGAGTTAGTGGCTGAGGTGGGATTTGAACCGGGGACCTCCTGGTTACAAGCCCATTTCTTTAACCAAAGTACTGACTTAAGGGGCTGAATACTTATGTAACCAGTACATTTCATTTTGTACATTTTCTTTGCAAGTTTTGCTGACATTTTACCACCTCCTCATAATAACAGTGTTCAGTTTAACCACTACAGCTTTGAATAAAAAAAGTTTGTTTGAAAAACTGTGCATAAATTATTTGTAATTCAACAAAATGTGACATTATTGTTAGGGGGTGAATATTATGCAAACCATTATATATATATATATATATATATATATATATATATATATATATATATATATATATATATATATATATATTATTTGTTTATTTAGCAGACACCTTTATCCAAGGTGACTTACAGAGACTAGGGTGTGTGAACTATGCATCCGCTGCAGGGTCACTTACAATTACGTCTCACCCAAAAGACGGAGCACAAGGAGGTTAAGTGACTTGCACAGGGTCAGTGGCTGAGGTGGGATTTGAACCGGGGACCAAAACGAAACACTACAAACAAAAGAGCACGTTGGCCAAACAAATAAACAAATAAGTATCATGCTGGTGTAAACCAACACGCTTAGCGTTTGTTTGTTTGTTCGTTCGTTCGTTCGTTCGTTCGTTCGTTCGTTCGTCCGTCCGTCCGTCCGTCCGTCCGTCCGTCCGTCCGTCCGTCCGTCCGTCCGTTTACAAAACCTGTCTCGCCTCTGACACTCTCCACCTTGAGTGGAGAGAGTGGGTCTTTTATATTCTGGCGGAGGGGCTAACTAGCTGTTAATTAATTATTACCCCTCGGCCACAGTCTGCACGAGTTTAGTAAGGATGCGTGACTGTCAGCTAGTTAAATAATCAGTAGCTGATCAGTCACACATCCTCACAAGTTTTTTTAAAATACAAAAACAATAACAGATAATGGCGGCAGCTTTTATCCGCGCCGCAAACAATAATACAAATAATAATAAAACAGTGCACATATACATAGGGGCAGGACCACTTCACCAGTCAAGGACAAGACATAAATGATGTAAAGTTTGTAGTATTAGAACAGCTAAAATTAGACAATGCGACATATAGAAGAATAAAAGAAAAGTAAATGGATAAATAGACTGAACACGATTATGCCAGCGGGACTCAACAGAAAAGAATGAACTAATTAACTTCAATAGATATATAACATTAAAATAAATAAACAAAGTTTGTTCAAAAGTTGTGCATGCTGATGCGCTGGGGAGGCCAAATCTAGACTGATCCTCAGAGCCAGCATTGCATGATATAATAAAAATATAAATTTATATAAAGTAATGTTAATTAGAATTAATACAGATTCAAAGATAGAAGTAAAAATGATGTCACAATATATAGAACAGCATTACATCGTGTAAGAATAAATCATAGATTTGAATGTAAACAATAACAAGTAGTTGTCATGCCGTCAAAAACCTATAAATACCTCCAATGTTTTGATTCAAACACAGGCTCCCTTGAGAAAGATATGTGCAACATATCGAAACGTTGGGCAGCTGGTTCTTTGAGCTAATATATATACAGTACTGTGCAAAAGTTTTAGGCAGGTGTGAAAAAATGCTGTAAAGTAAGAATGCTTTCAAAAATAGACATGTTAATAGATTATATTTATCAATTAACTAAATGCAAAGTGAGTGAACAGAAGAAAAATCTAAATCAAATCCATATTTGGTGTGACCACCCTTTGCCTTCAAAACAGCATCAATTCTTCTAGGTACACTTGCACAAAGTCAGGGATTTTGTAGGCATATAGTCAGGTGTATGATTAAACAATTATACCAAACAGGTGCTAATGATCATCAATTCAATATGTAGGTTGAAACACAATCATTAACTGAAACAGAAACAGCTGTGTAGGAGGAATAAAACTGGGTGAGGAACAGCCAAACTCAGCTAACAAGGTGAGGTTGCTGAAGACAGTTTACTGTCAAAAGTCATACACCATGGCAAGACTGAGCACAGCAACAAGACACAAGGTAGTTATACTGCATCAGCAAGGTCTCTCCCAGGCAGAAATTTCAAGGCAGACTGAGGTTTCCCGATGTGCTGTCCAAGCTCTTTTGAAGAAGCACAAAGAAACAGGCAACGTTGAGGACCGTAGATGCAGTGGTCGGCCAAGGAAACTTACTGCAGCAGATGAAAGACACATCATGCTTACTTCCCTTCGCAATCGGAAGATGTCCAGCAGTGCCATCAGCTCAGAACTGGCAGAAAACAGTGGGCCCTGGTACACCCATCTACTGACCGGAGAAGTCTGGTCAGAAGTGGCCTTCATGGAAGACTTGCGGCCAAAAAGCCATACCTCCGACGTGGAAACAAGGCCAAGCGACTCAACTATGCACGACAACACAGGAACTGGGGTGCAGAAAAATGGCAGCAGGTGCTCTGGACTGATGAGTCAAAATTTGAAATATTTGGCTGTAGCAGAAGGCAGTTTGTTCGCCGAAGGGCTGGAGAGTGTACACGAATGAGTGTCTGCAGGCAACAGTGAAGCATGGTGGAGGTTCCTTGCAAGTTTGGGGCTGCATTTCTGCAAATGGAGTTGGGGATTTGGTCAGAATTAATGGTCTCCTCAATGCTGAGAAGTACAGGCAGATACTTATCCATCATGCAATACCATCAGGGAGGCATCTGATTGGCCCCAAATTTATTCTGCAGCATGACAACGACCCCAAACATACAGCGAAAGTCATTAAGAACTATCTTCAGCGTAAAGAAGAACAAGGAGTCCTGGAAGTGATGGTATGGCCCCACAGAGCCCTGATCTCAACATCATCGAGTCTGTCTGGGATTACATGAAGAGAGAGAAGAAACTGAGGCTGCCTAAATCCACAGAAGAACTGTGGTTAGTTCTCCAAGATGTTTGGGCCAACCTATCTGCCGAGTTCCTTCAAAAACTGCGTGCAAGTGTACCTAGAAGAATTGATGCTTGATGCTGTTTTGAAGGCAAAGGGTGGTCACACCAAATATGGATTTGATTTAGATTTTTCTTCTGTTCACTCACTTTGCATTTAGTTAATTGATAAATATAATCTATTAACATGTCTATTTTGAAAGCATTCTTACTTTACAGCATTTTTCACGCCTGCCTAAAACTTTTGCACAGTACTGTATATATATATATATATATATATATATATATATATATATATATATATATATATATATATATATATCAAATCAAACTTTATTTGTATAGCGCTTTTCATGGCAGAGACACCTCAAGGCGTTTAACAGAAAACAACAGTTCAAAACATCAACAATAAAATATACAGCACGTTTGTTTCTAATACCGTTCATCATTTTGTTAATTAGATTTTTTTTTACCAAGTAAAAGTCCTGAATGGAATAATATAATGATAATATTGACAATTAAACTACATCAAAATAAAATCATATTACAGGCTGCTATGCGTCTTGCCATGGAGAGATGTGGCAGAATTTCCTTTGAGAGATGGGGTACATTTTGTTAAAATTATTTACTGTGACACACAAGACTAAAAACTCATCGAAGGGGTAATAATTAAGCACAAATAGGCTCTCTGGTGCTAAACTTTCAAAACAGTTTAGCACCAATTTTCTAATGATTTGCACTCCTGACGCTGTACCTGCAGCTCATCATGTCGACACCTCGCAAGTATGAGTCCTGTGAAAATGTTGCGGTACATGCATGAGAACAGATGAGCCGACAGATCACTCCAGTGACTGCTGCTTCTGGCGAGCGCAGCGTTTCCAGGCTGAAATTCATCAAGACATATTTGCGTCATCGATGAAAGAAAAAGAGCCACATTTAGCCATACTGTCAAATGAGAGCGAAGTTGCCAAGAATTTAGAATACTCAGATTTGATAAAGAACTTTGCTGCCGCTAAAGCTAGGGAAATATATCGTAATGTATGTTCTTACGTAATTTAGAATGTAAAATAAAAAAAGGATTTGATAATGCCCAGGGGTTAATTTGTTACAATGTTTTGTAAAAAGTGGCATTGCACACACAGTGTAAATGAAGATGTATTTATTTATTTATTTATTTATTTATTTATTTCTGCCTATTTATTCTCGCCGCCGACCTTTCAGAACCCACCTAGTCTGCCATTACAGTATTTTTCAATAGGTCTATTGGGGCATGGTCATTTTAGAAAAAAATACGTGATATGTCTGAAATAGACTTGAATTCTGAGTGACAATAAAGTCTAACAAATAAACTGAAACAAGTATTCATTAACATTTTAAGATCATGAACAAAAACAAAAAGAGAGAGGTGTGGGTTTGGGCCACAGGGGGGCGACATTCAGCTAGCTTTCTGTGGAAAACAAGAAGAATTCCTGAAGCAGGAAAGTGAACGAGCAGGCAGCCGAATGCGCGGCGTGCGTGCAGCTCACCAGCAAAGTGAGGGCTGTGGATATTACAGCAGCTGCAGCAGCAGGCAGGTCAGACTAGAAAACACTCGCAATTTAAAAGGGTGGTGGAGGACATTTAACAAAGTGGACACAGGGTTAATGAAACCTTAACCAGGCAAAGAACATACTGGATTTCATTGTAAGCACTTCCAAAAGTCCTGAGCAAGACGGTTCTGATCTGTTTAGCACATTGGATATAGTGCTGTTTTTTTTCTCACAGATTCAGAAAGTGAGAGAGAGGGAGAGAGAGAGAGAGATGGAGATTTGTGAAGCTTGCCTCTCGGTTTTTCTCACCTTATTTCTAGTCCCCTGTGTTTCTACTGTCACTGCTTCATACAACCACACAGGACCAGGATTTCAGAGGTAAGAGAGAAAGAACCCTGCCTGTGTACATCTCTGATCAGAACATTAAACTGTTTGAACCCAGAGAATATTTTCATGGTTAGAGTGCTGACCTGCAGTGTGGAAGGCAGTGTGTTTGAGTAGCTGGGTGGTTAGAGTGCAGGGCTGCAGTAGGTTTGAGTAGCTTAGTGGTTAAAGTGCTGAGCTGCAGTGTGGAAGGCAGTGGAATTGAGTAGCTTAGTGGTTAGAGTGCTGAGCTGCAGTGTGGAAGGCAGTGGAATTGAGTAGCTTAGTGGTTAGAGTGCAGGGCTGCAGTGGGGAAGGCAGTGGAATTGAGTAGCTTAGTGGTTAGAGTGCAGGGCTGCAGTGTGGAAGGCAGTGGAATTGAGTAGCTTAGTGGTTAGAGTGCTGAGCTGCAGTGGGGAAGGAGTTTGAGTAGCTCAGTGGTTAGAGTGCAGGGCTAAGAGTAATAGAGATACCATTTACAGAGTGCAATAAGACACTGTAATATAGATGAAGAAGCTCAGTATAGTTTGAGTAGCTCAGTACTTCATGCCAATGTGAGCCTGTTTTGTGTAGTGTACAGTTACCTGCAATAACATCCAATTGAAGAGATGTGTACTTGGTTCATCTGGTGTAACCCTTCACACAAGTTCATTATAATTGGTTTTCATGACTTTATTTTCACTTTCAAGCCCAATGTATCTTGCTGCATCACAATGGGGGCCAGATTCATTAAGGCTTGTCTCCCAGTCGATCATTAATATAATGTGTGTGTTCCTGTCACTCTCTCTGTTGCTTCTGCTCAAAGCATGCTACTAACTCATTTCAGTTTTATACCACGGGTGCTGCTTCTGCAATTCCTGAAGTGAGGGTGTTTTAGAAATGACTGGGGGGGGGTTGCAACTGTAATTACTGTCCCCTTCTGCAATTAGGAGTTAGTAAATGGAAAATCTATAGTTTTGAGCAGGGAGTGCAGAAATTACCAGCAGACCCCTAGTTGTCATTTTTGAAACACCTACTTTCAGATGTTCATCTTTAGAAAATGAGGCACAGTAGTTGAAAAGGGAGTTAGTAATCCTGGTAAGCAAGTTCAACTCCAGAACATGGAAAAACCGCTCTCAGTACAGAGGACTTGAAGCTGGGGAAATATCTATTCCTTGGGGACAATGGGTATGGCCAGTGAGAACTAATGTGACCAGTACCACATTTCTTAAGGCAAGTCTTCTAAAGCCACAGAGCTACAGCGTAGCGCATTGTAGGACATGGTCAGGGCTTCCAGTTCAGTTTGTTTGAGCCAGTTTCAATCTGCAGTTGTGGTCACTAATTCTGGAGCCCCTGACCACTCTGCCAGTCTCTCTCTCTCTCTGCCCACCACAGGGGTGCTGGAACTAGGGGTGCTGGGGGTGCGGCATGGCTTCCATCATATACAGGGGTTACAGTTTTGTTGTATTGTATATCACTTGCATTGTGAGAATGTTGCAGGGGTTTTGTGTAATGATTCTGTACCAGAGCAGCTAGCTCCACAGGCAAGGTAGCTCTTCTCCTCTACACTGTGTTTATTTATGATTATCTGATTATCTTTTTCACAGAGAAGGCTGTCCAGACAACAAGATTGTGACCATCGAGTACCCCTGTGCCAAGGCAGGGGGGGAGAAGGGCACCTGTTTCAGGTAAGAGTCTTTGAGAAACCCACTGCTTTCCACACTGCAGCCCAACACTGTAACCACTGAGCTACTCAAACCTACTGCCTTCCACACTTCAGCCCTGCACCCTAACCACTGAGCTACTCAAACCCACTGCCTTCCACACTGCAGCCCTGCACTCTAACCACTGAGCTACTCAAACCCACTGCCTTCCACACTGCAGCCCAGAACTCTAACCACTGAGCTACTTAAACCCACTGCCTTCTACACTGCAGCCCTGTACTCTAACCACTGAGCTACTTAAACCCACTGCCTTCTACACTGCAGCCCAGAACTCTAACCACTGAGCTACTTAAACCCACTGCCTTCTACACTGCAGCCCTGTACTCTAACCACTGAGCTACTCAAACCCACTGCCTTCCACACTGCAGCCCAGAACTCTAACCACTAAGCTACTCAAACCCACTGCCTTCCACACTGCAGCCCAGAACTCTAACCACTGAGCTACTTAAACCCACTGCCTTCTACACTGCAGCCCTGTACTCTAACCACTGAGCTACTCAAACCCACTGCCTTCCACACTGCAGCCCAGAACTCTAACCACTGAGCTACTTAAACCCACTGCCTTCTACACTGCAGCCCTGTACTCTAACCACTGAGCTACTCAAACCCACTGCCTTCCACACTGCAGCCCAGAACTCTAACCACTGAGCTACTCAAACCCACTGCCTTCCACACTGCAGCCCTGTACTCTAACCACTGAGCTACTCAAACCCACTGCCTTCCACACTGCAGCCCTGCACTCTAACCACCAAGCTACTCAAACCCATTTCTTTTCCAATGCTGTTTTCATTTTCTGATATTGAAATTCTATCTGACTTTTCAATCAAACTGAAACACATTGCCCAATGTCTTAATGAAAGTCAGTATGCTTCTTTAGCATGTGTGTGTTTTTCATATTGGCAGAAAGTCCCGGCCATATGTGAAATATCTGAAACAGGCATTTCTTTTCGTTGTCCATGTCAGAATGTGAGTGGTGCAGGAATCGCCACGCACACCACAGCTGATCACAATAGAGCTGTTCAGCAGTCTTACAGCTACGCCCTTTCACCAAGATGGCTTCCGGTTCCGTCCTACCATTGAGTCAGCCCATCCCTGTGAAGGTGTACCACCAGCCTTACTTAGCGCCCTCCCAGGTCAGAAGGTGTATTTGCAGCGCAGATTGCTTCTCTCCTGTTCACAGTCCATTCTTAGCGCCCTCCCAGGTCAGGAGGTGTATTTGCAGAGCAAATTCCTTCTCTCCCGTTCACAGTCCATTCATGTAGAAGAGATACAGTACAGTTATTGTTAGACTGGGAAACCAAAAGTCATTCTTTTATTAAGCAAAACATTCTGAAGTGTATGTGGTCCCAGGGTTAAACAGTGCCTTATATCAAAGTGAACTTTTCCGTTTCCAGTGCATCCCATTCACATTGTCAATACACTAGCCCTTAAGAGAGGCATATCCCCAGTAACAAGGATACACAGCGGTGGAGGTGCTTGTGTATCATAGTGATATTTATACAGCACTCAAGGTTGTTTCAGCCAATGCAAGCACAGATAGTCATTCATTTAATACAGAGCTACAACACAACCATGATTGTTGAACCATCCTGAACCATGCTGTCACACTGCTGAACGTGTGATTATAGCCGTGCTGTCACACTGATGAACGTGTGATTATAGCCATGCTGTCACACTGCTGAACGTGTGATTATAGCCATGCTGTCACACTGCTGAACGTGTGATTATAGCCATGCTGTCACACTACAGCCCCGGATGAAACCTGCATTGCAATTGAATTTAACACAATATGCACCACGGTTCCGTTTTTTTTTCATCTTCCAATAGCCTACTGTATTAGTATAGAGAAGTTTACAGAACGTTTAAAAGGGACCAAGAACAAAGTACACAGAAAGAGTACTTGAAACTGCAAACACAAGTCAAAAAGGAAGTTAGAAAAGCCAAGAGAGAGATAGAAATGAACATTGCCAAGGGGGTTAAAACCAATTCCAAAAAGTTGTTTCAATATTACAACAGCAAAAGAACGTTCAAGGAGGAAGTAAAATGTCTCAGAGATACAACTGGCAAAATCATAGATGAACAGAAGAAAATAACAAATATATTAAATGATTACTTTTCACAGGTTTTTACAAAGGGGAATATGGACAACATGCCCCACATGTCGACCTTGTTACTATCCAGTTTTAAATAACTTTAGCATAAAGGAGGCAGAAGTGTTAAAGGCACTAGGAGCTCTTAAAATAAACAAATTCCCTGGGCCGGATGAGATCCTCCCGATAGTACTCAAAGAAATGAGAGAAGTTATTTATAAACCGGTAACCAAGATCATGCAACAGTCTCTTGAGACAGGGGTTGTACCGACAGACTGGAGAATTGCAAACGTAATACCGATCCACAAAAAAGGGATACAAAACTGAACCAGGTAACTACAGACCAATAAGCCGACAGACTTCTGTTATACAGTGGTTTGCAGAAGTATTCACCCCCTACCAATAATGTCACATTTTGTTGAATTACACATAATGTATGCACAGTTTTTCAAACAAACTTTTTTTATTCAAAGCTGTAGTGGTTAAACTGAACACTGTTATATGAGGAGGAGGTTAAATGTCAGCAAAACTTGCAAAGAAAATGTACAAAATGTAATTTACTGGTTGCATAAGTATTCAGCCCCTTCAGTCAGTACTTGGTAGAAGCACCTTTTGCAGCAATTACTGCAATGAGTCTCTTTGGATAGGTCTATACTAGCTTTGCACAGTAGGATGGTGAAATTGTTGCCCATTCTTCACAGGAAAATTGTTCCAGTTCTGATAAGTTTGTTGGGGATCGTCGATGGACTGCAATCTTCAAGTCTCGCCATAAATTTTCAATTGGATTCAAGTCAGGACTTGACTGGGCCACTCAAGAACATTAATTCTCTTCTTGTTCAACCACTCCAGTGTGGCTTTGGCTTTGTGCTTCGGGTCATTGTCCTGCTGAAATGTGAATTTCCTCTGTGCTGAGAGGGATAATCAGCGCCAAAATTTTCTTGTACCCTTCTCCTGCTCTGTGCCTCTCTACCACATTATCCCTGACTTGTTCGAAAGCTCCTTGGTCTTCATGGTTGCTTTGTTGGATCACTATGTGAGTTGCAGCTTGAAAATCTTTATATACCTGAGGGAAATTATCTACAAGTTAAACCACTTTGAGTACACACAGGCTGAAACCATTTCACTAAGTTTGTGACCTTTCAAACAAATCATTTGCACCTGAGCTGATTTAGGGCTGCAGCAGCAATGGGGTTGAATACTTATGCAACTGAGATTAATCAGTTTTTCTCTGTAAATCTTACTTATTTATATTCTATATGCATTTTTTAACATTATCAATATGGAGCAGTTTGTGTAGATTCTACATGTAAAGTTTAATTTGAAAGCAACGTGGAGTACGCTCAGGTGCCAACAAAATGTGAAAACTTTGCAGGCGGGTGAATACTTCTGCAAACCACTGTATGTAAATTTACGGCAACTATAATAAGATCCAAAAATGGAAAATTACCCATAACAGTATCCTGAGAGACAGTCAGCATGGTTTTAGGAAAGGACTAACCTGCTTGATTTTTTTGGGGTGCAACATCAACAGTGGATAATTGTAAAGCATACGACATGGTTTATTTAGATTTCCAGAAAGCTTTTGACAAAGTCCCGCATAAAAGATTAATTCTCAAACTGAAGGAAATGCATGCACATGGATTAGGGAGTGGTTAACAGGTAGAAAACAGAAAGTACTGATTAGAGGATAAACCTCAAAATGGAGCAAGGTAACCAGTGGTGTACCACAGGAATCAGTATTAGATCCTCTGCTATTCCCAAACTACATTAATGATTTAGATTTTGGTATAGTAAGCAAACTTGTTAAATTTGCAGATGGCACAAAAATAGGAGGAGTGGCAAACACTGTTGCAGCAGCAAAGATCATTCAAAGTGATCTAGACAGCATTCAGAACTGGGCAGACACATGGCAAATGACATTTAATAGAGAAATTGTCAACCCAAGGGACTTTTTCGACCTGAAAAAAGAAACAAGGAACAGGGGTCCCAAATGAAGATTAGATAAAGGGGCATTCAGAACAGAAAATAGGAGGCACTTTTTTACACGTAGAATTGTGAGGGTCTGGAACCAACTCCCCAGTAATGTTGTTGAAGCTGACATCCTGGGATCCTTCAAGAAGCTGCTTGATGAGATTCTGGGATCAATAAGCTACTAACGACCAAACGAGCAAGATGGGCCGAATGGCCTCCTCTCGTTTGTAAACTTTCTTATGTTCTAACTATTACCAAGATCCTGTGGAGTTAACTACAATATGAATTAACTTGAAACAAAATTGTTCATTTATGAAAAATAGCAATTTACCACATTTATGAAACCTAATTGAAACCAAATTGATACTTCCAATGAAATATTCGTCAGTGGCTAACACAATCCGGTGAAGGTGAGAACGATTTGATTAGCAAGGACTTGAAGTGCCCCAGTCTCCATCACTCAGGCATGTTATACTGGCCCCTATCTCCATCGCTCATTGGGCATGTTATACTGGCCCGGTCTCCATCCCTCGCTGGGCATGTTATACTGGCCCGGTCTCTATCCCTCGGGCATGTTATACCTGTCCGTTCTCCATCCCTCGCTGGGCATGTTATACTGGCCCGGTCTCCATCCCTCGCTGGGCATGTTATACTGGCCTGGTCTCTATCCCTTGCTGGGCATGTTATACTGGCCTGGTCTCCATCCCTCAGGCATGTTATACTGGCCCGGTCTCCATCCCTCGCTGGGCATGTTATACTGGCCTGGTCTCTATCCCTCTCTGGGCATGTTATACTGGCCCGGTCTCCATCCCTCAGGCATGTTATACTGGCCCGGTCTCCATCCCTCGCTGGGCATGTTATACTGGCCCGGTCTCTATCCCTCGCTGGGCATGTTATACTGGCCCGGTCTCCATCCCTCAGGCATGTTATACTGGCCCGGTCTCCATCCCTCGCTGGGCATGTTATACTGGTCTGGTCTCCATCCCTCAGGCATGTTATACTGGCCCGGTCTCCATCCCTCGCTGGGCATGTATTACTGGCCCGGTCTCTATCCCTCGCTGGGCATGTTATACTGGCCCGGTCTCCATCCCTCGCTGGGCATGTTATACTGGCCCGGTCTCCGTCCCTCGGGCATGTTATACTGGCCCGGTCTCCATCCCTCAGGCATGTTATACTGGCCTGGTCTCTATCCCTCGCTGGGCATGTTATACTGGCCCGGTCTCTATCCCTCGCTGGGCATGTTATACTGGCCCGGTCTCCATCCCTCGCTGGGCATGTTATACTGGCCTGGTCTCTATCCCTCGCTGGGCTTGTTATACTGGCCCGGTCTCTATCCCTCAGGCATGTTATACTGGCCCGGTCTCCATCCCTCAGGCATGTTATACTGGCCCGGTCTCCATCCCTCAGGCATGTTATTCTGGCCCGGTCTCTATCCCTCGGGCATGTTATACTGGCCCGGTCTCCATCCCTCGGGCATGTTATACTGGCCTGGTCTCTATCCCTCGCTGGGCATGTTATACTTGCCCGGTCTCTATCCCTCGCTGGGCATGTTATACTGGCCCGGTCTCCATTCCTCGCTGGGCATGTTATACTGGCCCGGTCTCCATCCCTCGCTGGGCATGTTATACTGGCCTGGTCTCTATCCCTCGCTGGGCATGTTATACTGGCCCGGTCTCCATCCCTCAGGCATGTTATACTGGCCTGGTCTCTATCCCTCGCTGGGCATGTTATACTGGCCCGGTCTCTATCCCTCCCTGGGCATGTTATACTGGCCCGGTCTCCATCCCTCGCTGGGCATGTTATACTGGCCTGGTCTCTATCCCTCGCTGGGCTTGTTATACTGGCCCGGTCTCTATCCCTCAGGCATGTTATACTGGCCCGGTCTCCATCCCTCAGGCATGTTATACTGGCCCGGTCTCCATCCCTCAGGCATGTTATACTGGCCCGGTCTCTATCCCTCGGGCATGTTATACTGGCCCGGTCTCCATCCCTCAGGCATGTTATACTGGCCTGGTCTCTATACCCTCGCTGGGCATGTTATACTGGCCCGGTCTCTATCCCTCGCTGGGCATGTTATACTGGCCCGGTCTCCATCCCTCGCTGGGCATGTTATACTGGCCCGGTCTCCATCCCTCGCTGGGCATGTTATACTGGCCTGGTCTCGGTCCCTCGCTGGGCATGTTATACTGGCCCGGTCTCTATCCCTCTGGCATGTTATTCTGGCCCGGTCACCATCCCTCGGGCATGTTATACTGGCAAAGCCATGAATCTTGGTGAAGCCAGCCATTCAAAATGGGTAATACAAATTAGAACCCAGGCATTTTGGAAGCCAAATAACCCGAATGACACATGGGTACAAGCCCAAGTTCTACTGTAATAGTATTTACAGTAGAGCCTATCATATCCGATCCTGTAAGATCCTGTCCCATACCCTCTGTTTACCGATGGACCTCTGATGTGTCATTTACACACACTGCTACCAACTCAGAGGTACAGATGGAAACTGATCAATGCACATTTTGTTATGGGTCTAAAACATTAAATCAGCGTTTAGCAGGACAGAATGGATTCAGTTGCAGTAAAAAAAACAAAAAAAAACCTGCATTTGAGAATTCAGTTTCACTGTTTACATGTAAAACAATCTGCCCTGTTTAAGCATAATAAAAGAAAACAAGTAAGAAGTAAGATAATTACTGTACTGTTAAAAATCAAGGGATAATTACTGTACTGTTAAAAAGCAAGGGATAATTACTGTACCGTTAAAAAGCTGAAATAAAGTTTGTGTTTGTGTGCGTGCCTTTTGTGTTGTCTTTTTCTGTCTTGGGTTAAAATGCACATGTGATACAAAAACAAAACAGCTGTCGGTTTGCTTTGACATGGCTGAGAAAGAAAGCACGAGAACTGATTGTAAATCGTGGCTTTGCCACATACTGTATGCCACTGCTTTTTTTGCAGTCATTTTCACAGATATAATTCTTTGTAGACTGCATGTGCAGTACTGTACTGTGGTGTTTTAAACACACTGATGAACCTGACATTGTAAATTTATAATCCCACAACATTGATAATGCAACTGCAAGGTAGTTTAATGACTCCCTCTGAGATGCGATATTTTAACCGATGGACCCCTGGAATCAAATGAATTCTACTGGAATCGGTTAAGCTGATGCAAGAAAATGTGAGAGTGCATTTTATTATCTGAAAGTCTGGACCAAAGTCTCTATGAAGAGTAGAACTAAGTCAGTTCTGGTGGGAGGAGAGAGACTGGAATGGATCATAGTTCAGTGGAGACAGTCACTGTATAACAGGGCCGGCGCCACGCTTGGACCTGAGGGGCCTGGGCCCACCCATTTTGCTACTGGGCCCACCCAGTTATGGAGCGATTGACAATTAAAAACATTTCATGCCAACCGTATAGGACTGTAATCCGCTGTGGCGAGTCTAACTCATCCTTGTGGTTCAAAAAATATATCCGTCCCACCCACCTCAGCACCGTTGTCATGGTTATGAAAAAAAAGATCAGTGATTGGATGGCTGCGATATGAGATCTTACGTCTTCGATACTATAGTATCGAAATTACATCAGGTCGGCAGCATACGTACAGGAACGTTTCTTTCATTGCAAGGCATGCAAGCAACCAGCTTGTGCAGCTGCTGTTTAGTTATTTTTTACATTTGCAATTAGCTATCTAAGTACCTACATAGGGCAACAGTGTGGAGTAGTGGTTAGGGCTCTGGACTCCTGACTGGAAGGTCATGGGTTCAATCCCAGGTGCAAGTTCAATCCCAGTCGAGCAAGTAAAATCCCAACTGTATAAATCGGTAATTGTATGTACAAAAATGTGATATCTTGTAACAATTGTAAGTCGCCCTGGATAAGGGTGTATGCTAAGAAATATAATACAGAATGTTTAGCCAACTTTGCAGTAAACCATAGCTATATTTGTGTCTTACGCATTAGCAATGTCCCGACAAATTTTGTAAAAAGAAATCGAACCGACGAATCAACAAATGCGCCAGTAATATAAGTACCTACATTTCATTTTATTTCGATTTTACAATTGTGTATGTAGGCCTACTTATAACCAGTTTAAAGCAGGTTACACAATATTTTGTTTTGAAGTGTTTATTTTATTATAGTTTTTCATTTTTTGAAGTGCTATGCAGTAGGGTAATGTGAAAAAAGCCTTTTATGTTATTTTTGTAAATAATGACTTCGTTTTCACAATTTTGTTAGTTTCTGTTTGCACTTTGTCAAATGCAACGGTTTTTGCAGTTATTGTGCACAGTGTGTTTGTTTCTGTAGGTTGTATGCATATGTGCTTTTTATTTGTAGTGTATACGTGCAACTACTGTTATAAACTGCAAAACATGTTCGCCTTGCTTCACACAGCACCATACATTTTCAGTCTTGGCTACGTTGCTCTGCTCAAACCCCGGGGAGATATTTGATGTGTTCAGAGTTTTAATTGATTTAAATCATGTTTGTAATGTAAACTATTTTCTGTGACGTCACACCTTTGGTACTTGCCCGTCCACCCGAAGTTGGGGCCCACCCAAATGTCCATTCCTAGCTACGCCCCTGCTGTATAAACACAGGCTGTGTGTTCTGGGGGACCAACATTTCATTAAAGCTGTCTGTCTCCTCCACACACAGACTGGCAGGTGGTGTGAGTCACTGGGTCTGCAGTCAGGGTGCGAGGACAGAGACGAGCTGTGAAGAGACCAAACAGAAACTACATTGAGGAATGTTGCCATGTAAGATATGCACAGAGTAATCAGCCCCTCTCTTCAGATCTTGGGCTTACTTGTTATAACATGTATAGCCTCCTCCCCAGTATCTTTGCTTGTTTTTCATATCTGGAAACAATTAAACTAGAGAAAGTGATTTAAGCAACAGAGCCCTGAACAGCGGGCATGGCCGGCTGGTATTGAGCACACCAGGGGTGTACCATTCAGAAACTATCAGGCACTGGAATGGTAATCAGGGCTTTACTGGGATTAGAAACTGGGAAGCAGTGACCTGACTGGTATTCTAAGTTACACATTTATTTAGCTCACCAGTGTTTCCCTTCCGTTTGGCCTTGTTGAGGCTTGACGTTCTATCTGAATGTTTTGTGGTCAACTACAATGTGGCAGTGCCCTGCAATGGAGCTAACTGATTGGTAGATGAAAGTTCAGATTTTTTAATATAGCTGTACATATATTTCAAGCTATAGTATTGTATTTTAAATATCTGTATATTCCAAATTAAAGTATATCAAAGAACCAGTGATAATGGTGCTGGTGCTGCGAAGAAAGGGGGTCAGGAAATGGACAAATAAGAAGTATAGTACAGTATTCCGATGTCATGTGATTCTCTTATGATACAGATTTTACTTGTACAAACATTTCATCAACATGCCATTGCCCGTCCATTCTGCCTCTAGGAATGTTTTATATTTTTGTTGAGTTTCTATATCACAGTAGGGGCACCACTTCCTCTAGAGCAGCTCATATGTGTGGCATGCTGAAGAGAACAGTCTGGTGTTCCACAGAGCACTGAGATGATCTAATAAACCCCAGTGTGTCTGGAATAAACACGCTATCAGCGGCTCTTTCACTTCCGCCCGTTTCTCATTAAGCGTGCTGGGGAGGGAGTATATCAGGGATCAGTATGATCAGTCCCAGCTGCTCTGGAAAGCACAGTGTTTGAAACAATCGCGTCGCAGTCCAAAGAAGACACAGCTTGTGGAGTATTCCGGAACGAAGCCAGCATTCTGAGATTATCTGCCTGTACAATCCAACAATTAGATATAGGAATGTGAAGAGAGGTGCTGTTAGGAGCACAAGCTCTCAGCATGACAATTTGAAGAGAGGTGCTGTTAGGAGCAGGGGGGAGCTCTCAGCATGACAATGTGAAGAGAGGTGCTGTTAGGTGCAGGAGCTCTCAGTATGAAAATGTGAAGAGAGGTGCTGTTAGGAGCAGGGGAGAGCTCTCAGTATGACAATGTGAAGAGAGGTGCTGTTAGGAGCAGGGGGGAGCTCTCAGCATGACAATGTGAAGAGAGGTGCTGTTAGGAGCAGGGGGGAGCTCTCAGCATGACAATGTGAAGAGAGGTGCTGTTAGCAGCAGGAGCTCTCAGTATGACAATGTGAAGAGAGGTGCTGTTAGGAGCAGGAGCTCTCAGCATGACAATGTGAAGAGAGGTGCTGTTAGGAGCAGGAGCTCTCACCATGACAATGTGAAGAGAGGTCCTGTTAGGAGCAGGGGGGAGCTCTCAGCATGACAATGTGAAGAGAGGTGCTGTTAGGAGCAGGGGGGAGCTCTCAGCATGAGAATGTGAAGAGAGGTGCTGTTAGGAGCAGGAGCTCTCAGCATGACAATGAGAAGAGAGGTGCTGTTAGGAGCGGGGGGGAGCTGTCAGTATGACAATGTGAAGAGAGGTGCTGTTAGGAGCAGGGGGGAGCTCTCAGTAGGACAATGTGAAGAGAGGTGCTGTTAGGAGCAGGGGGAGCTCTCAGTATGACAATGTGAAGAGAGATGCTGTTAGGAGCAGGAGCTCTCATCATGACAGTGTGAAGAGAGGTGCTGTTAGGAGCAGGGGGAAGCTCTCAGCATGACAATGTGAAGAGAGGTGCTGTTAGGAGCAGGAGCTCTCAGCATGACAATGTGAAGAGAGGTGCTGTTAGGAGCAGGGGGGAGCTCTCAGCATGACAATGTGAAGAGAGGTGCTGTTAGGTGCAGGAGCTCTCAGTATAAAAATGTGAAGAGAGGTGCTGTTAGGAGCAGGGGGGAGCTCTGATTATGAAAATGTTAAGAGAGGTGCTGTTAGAAGCAGGGGAGAGCTCTCAGCATGACAATGTGAAGAGAGGTGCTGTTAGGATCAGGGGGGAGCTCTCAGTATGACAATGTGAAGAGAGGTGCTGTTAGGAGCAGGAGCTCTCAGCATGACAATGTGAAGAGAGCTGCTGTTAGGAGCAGGAGCTCTCAGCATGACAATGTGAAGACAGGTGCTGTTGGGAGCAGGGGGAGCTCTCAGCATGACAATGTGAATAAAGGTGCTGTTAGGAGCAGGAGCTCTCAGCATGACAATGTGAAGAGAGGTGCTGTTAGGAGCAAGGGCGGGAGAGCTCTCAGCATGACAATGTGAAGAGAGGTGCTGTTAGGAACAGGGGGGAGCTCTCAGCATAACAATGTGAAGAGAGGTGCTGTTAGGAGCAGGAGATCTCTGTATGACAATGTGAAGAGAGGTGCTGTTAGGAGCAGGAACTCTCAGCATGACAATGTGAAGAGAGGTGCTGTTAGGAGCAGGAGCTCTCAGTATGACAATGTGAAGAGAGGTGCTGTTAGGAGCAGGGGGGAGCTCTCAGCATGACAATGTGAAGAGAGGTGCTGTTAGGAGCAGGGGGGAGCTCTCAGCATGACAATGTGAAGAGAGGTGCTGTTAGGAGCAGGAGCTCTCAGCATGACAATGTGAAGAGAGGTGCTGTTAGGAGCAGGGGGGAGCTCTCAGCATGACAATGTGAAGAGAGGTGCTGTTAGGAGCAGGGGGGAGCTCTCAGTATGACAATGTGAAGAGAGGTGCTGTTAGGAGCAGGAGCTCTCAGCATGACAATGTGAAGAGAGGTGCTGTTAGGAGCAGGGGGGAGCTCTCAGCATGACAATGTGAAGAGAGGTGCTGTTAGGAGCAGGGGGGAGCTCTCAGTATGACAATGTGAAGAGAGGTGCTGTTAGGAGCAGGAGCTCTCAGTATGACAATGTGAAGAGAGGTGCTGTTAGGAGCAGGAGCTCTCAGCATGACAATGTGAAGAGAGGTGCTGTTAGGAGCAGGGGGGAGCTCTCAGCATGACAATGTGAAGAGAGGTGCTGTTAGGTGCAGGAGCTCTCAGTATAAAAATGTGAAGAGAGGTGCTGTTAGGAGCAGGGGGGAGCTCTCATTATGAAAATATTAAGAGAGGTGCTGTTAGGAGCAGGGGAGAGCTCTCAGTATGACAATGTGAAGAGAGGTGCTGTTAGGAGCAGGGGGAGCTCTCAGTATGACAATGTGAAGAGAGGTGCTGTTAGGAGCAGGAGCTCTCAGCATGACAATGTGAAGAGAGGTGCTGTTAGGAGCAGGGGAGAGCTCTCAGTATGACAATGTGAAGAGAGGTGCTGTTAGGAGCAGGGGGGAGCTCTCAGTATGACAATGTGAAGAGAGGTGCTGTTAGGAGCAGGAGCTCTCAGCATGACAATGTGAAGAGAGGTGCTGTTAGGAGCAGGAGCTCTCATCATGACAGTGTGAAGAGAGGTGCTGTTAGGAGCAGGGGAGCTCTCAGCATGACAATGTGAAGAGAGGTGCTGTTAGGAGCAGGAGCTCTCAGCATGACAATGTGAAGAGAGGTGCTGTTAGGAGCAGGGAGCTCTCAGCATGACAATGTGAAGAGAGGTGCTGTTAGGAGCAGGGGAGCTCTCAGCATGACAATGTGAAGAGAGGTGCTGTTAGGAGCAGGGGAGCTCTCAGTATGACAATGTGAAGAGAGGTGCTGTTAGGAGCAGGGAGCTCTCAGCATGACAATGTGAAGAGAGGTGCTGTTAGGAGCAGGGGAGCTCTCAGCATGACAATGTGAAGAGAGGTGCTGTTAGGAGCAGGGAGCTCTCAGCATGACAATGTGAAGAGAGGTGCTGTTAGGAGCAGGGAGCTCTCAGCATGACAATGTGAAGAGAGGTGCTGTTAGGAGCAGGGGAGCTCTCAGCATGACAATGTGAAGAGAGGTGCTGTTAGGAGCAGGGGAGCTCTCAGCATGACAATGTGAAGAGAGGTGCTGTTAGGAGCAGGGGAGCTCTCAGCATGACAATGTGAAGAGAGGTGCTGTTAGGAGCAGGAGCTCTCAGCATGACAATGTGAAGAGAGGTGCTGTTAGGAGCAGGGAGCTCTCAGCATGACAATGTGAAGAGAGGTGCTGTTAGGAGCAGGAGCTCTCAGCATGACAATGTGAAGAGAGGTGCTGTTAGGAGCAGGGAGCTCTCAGCATGACAATGTGAAGAGAGGTGCTGTTAGGAGCAGGAGCTCTCAGCATGACAATGTGAAGAGAGGTGCTGTTAGGAGCAGGGAGCTCTCAGCATGACAATGTGAAGAGAGGTGCTGTTAGGAGCAGGGGAGCTCTCAGCATGACAATGTGAAGAGAGGTGCTGTTAGGAGCAGGAGCTCTCAGCATGACAATGTGAAGAGAGGTGCTGTTAGGAGCAGGGGAGCTCTCAGCATGACAATGTGAAGAGAGGTGCTGTTAGGAGCAGGGGAGCTCTCAGCATGACAATGTGAAGAGAGGTGCTGTTAGGAGCAGGGGAGCTCTCAGCATGACAATGTGAAGAGAGGTGCTGTTAGGAGCAGGGGAGCTCTCAGCATGACAATGTGAAGAGAGGTGCTGTTAGGAGCAGGAGCTCTCAGCATGACAATGTGAAGAGAGGTGCTGTTAGGAGCAGGAGCTCTCAGCATGACAATGTGAAGAGAGGTGCTGTTAGGAGCAGGAGCTCTCAGTATGACAATGTGAAGAGAGGTGCTGTTAGGAGCAGGGAGCTCTCAGCATGACAATGTGAAGAGAGGTGCTGTTAGGAGCAGGGAGCTCTCAGTATGACAATGTGAAGAGAGGTGCTGTTAGGAGCAGGAGCTCTCAGCATGACAATGTGAAGAGAGGTGCTGTTAGGAGCAGGGAGCTCTCAGCATGACAATGTGAAGAGAGGTGCTGTTAGGAGCAGGGGAGCTCTCAGCATGACAATGTGAAGAGAGGTGCTGTTAGGAGCAGGAGCTCTCAGCATGACAATGTGAAGAGAGGTGCTGTTAGGAGCAGGAGCTCTCAGCATGACAATGTGAAGAGAGGTGCTGTTAGGAGCAGGGAGCTCTCAGCATGACAATGTGAAGAGAGGTGCTGTTAGGAGCAGGAGCTCTCAGCATGACAATGTGAAGAGAGGTGCTGTTAGGAGCAGGAGCTCTCAGCATGACAATGTGAAGAGAGGTGCTGTTAGGAGCAGGAGCTCTCAGCATGACAATGTGAAGAGAGGTGCTGTTAGGAGCAGGGAGCTCTCAGCATGACAATGTGAAGAGAGGTGCTGTTAGGAGCAGGAGCTCTCAGCATGACAATGTGAAGAGAGGTGCTGTTAGGAGCAGGAGCTCTCAGCATGACAATGTGAAGAGAGGTGCTGTTAGGAGCAGGAGCTCTCAGCATGACAATGTGAAGAGAGGTGCTGTTAGGAGCAGGGAGCTCTCAGCATGACAATGTGAAGAGAGGTGCTGTTAGGAGCAGGAGCTCTCAGCATGACAATGTGAAGAGAGGTGCTGTTAGGAGCAGGAGCTCTCAGCATGACAATGTGAAGAGAGGTGCTGTTAGGAGCAGGAGCTCTCAGCATGACAATGTGAAGAGAGGTGCTGTTAGGAGCAGGGAGCTCTCAGCATGACAATGTGAAGAGAGGTGCTGTTAGGAGCAGGAGCTCTCAGCATGACAATGTGAAGAGAGGTGCTGTTAGGAGCAGGGAGCTCTCAGCATGACAATGTGAAGAGAGGTGCTGTTAGGAGCAGGGAGCTCTCAGTATGACAATGTGAAGAGAGGTGCTGTTAGGAGCAGGAGTCTCAGCATGACAATGTGAAGAGGTGCTGTTAGAGCAGGGCTCAGTATGACAGTGTGAAGAGAGGTGCTGTTAGGAGCAAGAGCTCTCAGCATGACAATGTGAAGAGAGGTGCTGTTAGGAGCAGGAGCTCTCAGTATGACAATTTGAAGAGAGGTGCTGTTAGGAGTAGGAGCTCTCAGCATGACAATGTGAAGAGAGGTGCTGTTAGGAGCAGGAGCTCTCATCATGACAGTGTGAAGAGAGGTGCTGTTAGGAGCAGGAGCTCTCAGTATGACAATGTGAAGAGAGGTGCTGTTAGGAGCAGGAGCTCTCAGCATGACAATCTGAAGAGAGGTGCTGTTAGGAGCAGGAGCTCTCAGTATGACAATGTGAAGAGAGGTGCTGTTAGGAGCAGGGGAGCTCTCAGCATGACAATGTGAAGAGAGGTGCTGTTAGGAGCAGGGAGCTCTCAGTATGACAATGTGAAGAGAGGTGCTGTTAGGAGCAGGGAGCTCTCAGCATGACAATGTGAAGAGAGGTGCTGTTAGGAGCAGGGGAGCTCTCAGCATGACAATGTGAAGAGAGGTGCTGTTAGGAGCAGGAGCTCTCAGCATGACAATGTGAAGAGAGGTGCTGTTAGGAGCAGGGGGAGCTCTCAGTATGACAGTGTGAAGAGAGGTGCTGTTAGGAGCAAGAGCTCTCAGCATGACAATGTGAAGAGAGGTGCTGTTAGGAGCAGGGGAGAGCTCTCAGTATGACAATGTGAAGAGAGGTGCTGTTAGGAGCAGGAGCTCTCAGCATTACAATGTGAAGAGAGGTGCTGTTAGGAGCAGGAGCTCTCATCATGACAATGTGAAGAGAGGTGCTGTTAGGAGCAGGAGCTCTCAGTATGACAATGTGAAGAGAGGTGCTGTTAGGAGCAGGAGCTCTCAGTATGACAATGTGAAGAGAGGTACTGTTATGAGCAGGAGCTCAGCATGACAATGTGAAGAGAGGTGCTGTTAGGAGCAGGAGCTCTCAGCATGACAATGTGAAGAGAGGTGCTGTTAGGAGCAGGAGCTCTCAGTATGACAATGTGAAGAGAGGTGCTGTTAGGAGCAGGAGCTCTCAGTATGACAATGTGAAGAGAGGTGCTGTTAGGAGCAGGGAGCTCTCAGCATGACAATGTGAAGAGAGGTGCTGTTAGGAGCAGGGAGCTCTCAGTATGACAATGTGAAGAGAGGTGCTGTTAGGAGCAGGAGCTCTCAGTATGACAATGTGAAGAGAGTGCTGTTAGGAGCAGGAGCTCTCAGTATGACAATGTGAAGAGAGGTGCTGTTAGGAGCAGGAGCTCTCAGCATGACAATGTGAAGAGAGGTGCTGTTAGGAGCAGGAGCTCTCAGCATGACAATGTGAAGAGAGGTGCTGTTAGGAGCAGGAGCTCTCAGTATGACAATGTGAAGAGAGGTGCTGTTAGGAGCAGGGAGCTCTCAGTATGACAATGTGAAGAGAGGTGCTGTTAGGAGCAGGAGCTCTCAGTATGACAATGTGAAGAGAGGTGCTGTTAGGAGCAGGGAGCTCTCAGTATGACAATGTGAAGAGAGGTGCTGTTAGGAGCAGGAGCTCTCAGCATGACAATGTGAAGAGAGGTGCTGTTAGGAGCAGGAGCTCTCAGCATGACAATGTGAAGAGAGGTGCTGTTAGGAGCAGGGAGCTCTCAGCATGACAATGTGAAGAGAGGTGCTGTTAGGAGCAGGAGCTCTCAGCATGACAATGTGAAGAGAGTGCTGTTAGGAGCAGGAGCTCTCAGTATGACAATGTGAAGAGAGGTGCTGTTAGGAGCAGGAGCTCTCAGTATGACAATGTGAAGAGAGGTGCTGTTAGGAGCAGGAGCTCTCAGCATGACAATGTGAAGAGAGGTGCTGTTAGGAGCAGGAGCTCTCATCATGACAGTGTGAAGAGAGGTGCTGTTAGGAGCAGGAGCTCTCAGTATGACAATGTGAAGAGAGGTGCTGTTAGGAGCAGGAGCTCTCAGCATGACAATCTGAAGAGAGGTGCTGTTAGGAGCAGGAGCTCTCAGCATGACAATCTGAAGAGAGGTGCTGTTAGGAGCAGGGGGGGAGCTCTCAGTATGACAATGTGAAGAGAGGTGCTGTTAGGAACAGGAGCTCTCAGTATGACAATGTGAAGAGAGGTACTGTTATGAGCAGGGGGGAGCTGTCAATATGACAATGTGAAGAGAGTTGCTGTTAGGAGCAGGAGCTCTCAGTATGACAATGTGAAGAGAGGTGCTGTTAGGAGCAGGGAGCTCTCAGTATGACAATGTGAAGAGAGGTGCTGTTAGGAGCAGGAGCTCTCAGTATGACAATGTGAAGAGAGTGCTGTTAGGAGCAGGAGCTCTCAGCATGACAATGTGAAGAGAGTGCTGTTAGGAGCAGGAGCTCTCAGTATGACAATGTGAAGAGAGGTGCTGTTAGGAGCAGGAGCTCTCAGTATGACAATGTGAAGAGAGGTGCTGTTAGGAGCAGGAGCTCTCAGTATGACAATGTGAAGAGAGGTGCTGTTAGGAGCAGGGAGCTCTCAGCATGACAATGTGAAGAGAGGTGCTGTTAGGAGCAGGGAGCTCTCAGTATGACAATGTGAAGAGAGGTGCTGTTAGGAGCAGGGAGCTCTCAGTATGACAATGTGAAGAGAGGTGCTGTTAGGAGCAGGAGCTCTCAGTATGACAATGTGAAGAGAGGTGCTGTTAGGAGCAGGGAGCTCTCAGTATGACAATGTGAAGAGAGGTGCTGTTAGGAGCAGGGAGCTCTCAATATGACAATGTGAAGAGAGTTGCTGTTAGGAGCAGGGAGTAGCTCTCAGTATGACAATGTGAAGAGAGGTGCTGTTATGAGCAGGAGCTCTCAGCATGACAATGTGAATAGAGGTGCTGTTAGGAACAGGAGCTCTCAGTATGACAATGTGAAGAAAGGTGCTGTTAGGAGAAGGAACTCTCATCATGACAATGTGAAGAGAGGTGCTGTTAGGAGCAGGAGCTCTCAGTATGACAATGTGAAGAGTGGTGCTGTTAGGAACAGGAGCTCTCAGTATGACAATGTGAAGAGAGATACTGTTATGAGCAGGAGCTGTCAGTATGACAATGTGAAGAGAGGTGCTGTTAGGAGCAGGAGCTCTCAGCATGACAATGTGAAGAGAGGTGCTGTTAGGAGCAGGAGCTCTCAGTATGACAATGTGAAGAGAGGTGCTGTTAGGAGCAGGAGCTCTCAGCATGACAATGTGAAGAGAGGTGCTGTTAGGAGCAGGGAGCTCTCAGTATGACAATGTGAAGAGAGGTGCTGTTAGGAGCAGGAGCTCTCAGTATGACAATGTGAAGAGAGGTGCTGTTAGGAGCAGGAGCTCTCAGTATGACAATGTGAAGAGAGGTGCTGTTAGGAGCAGGAGCTCTCAGCATGACAATGTGAAGAGAGGTGCTGTTAGGAGCAGGAGCTCTCAGTATGACAATGTGAAGAGAGGTGCTGTTAGGAGCAGGGAGCTCTCAGCATGACAATGTGAAGAGAGGTGCTGTTAGGAGCAGGAGCTCTCAGCATGACAATGTGAAGAGAGGTGCTGTTAGGAGCAGGGAGCTCTCAGTATGACAATGTGAAGAGAGGTGCTGTTAGGAGCAGGGAGCTCTCAGTATGACAATGTGAAGAGAGGTGCTGTTAGGAGCAGGAGCTCTCAGCATTACAATGTGAAGAGAGGTGCTGTT
Organism: Acipenser oxyrinchus oxyrinchus; assembly: GCA_030684275.1. Classification (NCBI taxonomy): domain Eukaryota; kingdom Metazoa; phylum Chordata; class Actinopteri; order Acipenseriformes; family Acipenseridae; genus Acipenser; species Acipenser oxyrinchus. The sequence goes on along the minus strand of CM060271.1, from coordinate 10,475,579 downwards.
AGGAGCAGGATCTCTCATCATGACAATGTGAAGAGAGGTGCTGTTAGGAGCAGGAGCTCTCAGTATGACAATGTGAAGAGAGGTGCTGTTAGGAGCAGGGAGCTCTCAGTATGACAATGTGAAGAGAGGTGCTGTTAGGAGCAGGAGCTCTCAGCATGACAATGTGAAGAGAGGTGCTGTTAGGAGCAGGAGCTCTCAGTATGACAATGTGAAGAGAGGTGCTGTTAGGAGCAGGAGCTCTCAGCATGACAATGTGAAGAGAGGTGCTGTTAGGAGCAGGGGGGAGCTCTCAGTATGACAATGTGAAGAGAGGTGCTGTTAGGAGCAGGAGCTCTCAGTATGACAATTTGAAGAGAGGTGCTGTTAGGAGTAGGAGCTCTCAGCATGACAATGTGAAGAGAGGTGCTGTTAGGAGCAGGGGGGAGCTCTCAGTATGACAATGTGAAGAGAGGTGCTGTTAGGAGCAGGGGGAGCTCTCAGTATGACAATGTGAAGAGAGGTGCTGTTAGGAGCAAGAGCTCTCAGCATGACAATGTGAAGAGAGGTGCTGTTAGGAGCAGGAGCTCTCAGTATGACAATGTGAAGAGAGGTGCTGTTAGGAGCAGGAGCTCTCAGTATGACAATGTGAAGAGAGGTGCTGTTAGGAGCAGGAGCTCTCAGCATGACAATGTGAAGAGAGGTGCTGTTAGGAGCAGGAGCTCTCAGTATGACAATTTGAAGAGAGGTGCTGTTAGGAGTAGGAGCTCTCAGCATGACAATGTGAAGAGAGGTGCTGTTAGGAGCAGGGGGGAGCTCTCAGTATGACAATGTGAAGAGAGGTGCTGTTAGGAGCAGGGGGGAGCTCTCAGTATGACAGTGTGAAGAGAGGTGCTGTTAGGAGCAGGAGCTCTCAGCATGACAATGTGAAGAGAGGTGCTGTTAGGAGCAGGAGCTCTCAGTATGACAATGTGAAGAGAGGTGCTGTTAGGAGCAGGAGCTCTCAGCATGACAATGTGAAGAGAGGTGCTGTTAGGAGCAGGGGTGAGCTCTCAGTATGACAATGTGAAGAGAGGTGCTGTTAGGAGCAGGAGCTCTCAGTATGACAATTTGAAGAGAGGTGCTGTTAGGAGTAGGAGCTCTCAGCATGACAATGTGAAGAGAGGTGCTGTTAGGAGCAGGGGGGAGCTCTCAGTATGACAATGTGAAGAGAGGTGCTGTTAGGAGCAGGAGTTCTCAGTATGACAATGTGAAGATAGGTGCTGTTAGGAGGAGGAGCTCTCAGTATGACAATGTGAAGAGAGGTGCTGTTAGGAGAAGGAGCTTTCAGCATGACAATGTGAAGAGAGGTGCTGTTAGGAGCAGGGGGGAGCTCTCAGTATGACAATGTGAAGAGAGGTGCTGTTAGGAGCAGGAGCTCTCAGTATGACAATGTGAAGAGAGGTACTGTTAGGAGCAGGGGGGAGCTGTCAATATGACAATGTGAAGAGAGGTGCTGTTAGGAGCAGGGGGAGCTCTCAGTATGACAATGTGAAGAGAGGTGCTGTTAGGAGCAGGAGCTCTCAGCATGACAATGTGAAGAGAGGTGCTGTTAGGAGCAGGAGCTCTCATCATGACAATGTGAAGAGAGGTGCTGTTAGGAGCAGGAGCTCTCAGTATGACAATGTGAAGAGAGGTGCTGTTAGGAGCAGGAGCTCTCAGCATGACAATCTGAAGAGAGGTGCTGTTAGGAGCAGGGGAGCTCTCAGTATGACAATGTGAAGAGAGGTGCTGTTAGGAACAGGAGCTCTCAGTATGACAATGTGAAGAGAGGTACTGTTATGAGCAGGGGGGAGCTGTCAATATGACAATGTGAAGAGAGTTGCTGTTAGGAGCAGGGGGGAGCTCTCAGTATGACAATGTGAAGAGAGGTGCTGTTAGGAGCAGGAGCTCTCAGCATGACAATGTGAAGAGAGGTGCTGTTAGGAGCAGGAGCTCTCAGTATGACAATGTGAAGAGAGGTGCTGTTAGGAGCAGGGTGGAGCTCTCAGCATGACAATGTGAAGAGAGGTGCTGTTAGGAGCAGGAGCTCTCAGTATGACAATGTGAAGAGAGGTGCTGTTAGGAGCAGGAGCTCTCAGCATGACAATGTGAAGAGAGATGCTGTTAGGAGCAGGGGAGCTCCATGACAATGTGAAGAGAGGTGCTGTTAGGAGCAGGGCAGTAGACATCTCAGTATGACAATGTGAAGAGATCAGACATCATTCCATAGAATAGAACACCACACCACAGACATCATTCCATAGAATAACACACCATAGACATCATTCCATAGAATAGCACACCACACCAAAGACATCATTCCATAGAATAGCACACCATAGACATCATTCCATAGAATAGCACACCACAGCATAGACATCATTCCATAGAATAGCACACCATAGACATCATTCTATAGAATAGCACACCACAGACATCATTCCATAGAATAGCACACCATAGACATCATTCCATAGAATAGCACACCACAGACATCATTCTATAGAATAGTGGACGAGATTATCGTGGATCTCACTGCATTGTGATTGGGTGAGGTTATTAGGTTATCGTGGATATCACTGCATTGTGATTGGCAGAGGTTATCATGGATATCACTGCATTGTGATTGGGTGAGGTTATCAGTTAATCATGGATATCACTGCATTGTGATTGGGCGAGGTTATCATGGATATCACTGCATTGTGATTGGGCGAGGTTATCGTGGATATCACTGCATTGTGATTGGGCGAGGCTGTTGTGGCTATCACTGCATTGTGATTGGGTGAGGTTATCAGTTAATCGTGGATATCACTGCATTGTGATTGGGTGAGGTTATCGTGGATATCACTGCATTGTGATTGGGCGAGGTTATCGTGGATGTCACTGCATTGTGATTGGGCGAGGTTATCGTGGATATCACTGCATTGTGATTGGGCGAGGTTATCGTGGATGTCACTGCATTGTGATTGGGCGAGGTTATCGTGGAGATCTCTGCGTTGTGATTGGGCGAGGTTATCGTGGATATCACTGCATTGTGATCAGGCGAGGTTATTGTGGATATCACTGCATTGTGATTGGGCTCGGTTATTGTGGATATCACTGCAGTGTGACTGGGTGAGGTTATCGTGGCTATCACTGCATTGTGATTGGGCGAGGTTATCGTGGATATCACTGCATTGTGATTGGGCGAGGCTATTGTGGCTATCACTGCATTGTGATTGGGTGAGGTTATCAGTTAATCGTGGATATCACTGCATTGTGATTGGGTGAGGTTATCGTGGAGATCACTGCGTTGTGATTGGGTGAGGTTATCGTGGCTATCACTGTATTGTGATTGGGCGAGATTATCGTGTATATCACTGCATTGTGATTGGGCGAGGTTATCGTGGATATCACTGCATTGTGATTGGGCGAGGTTATCATGGATATCACTGCATTGTGATTGGGCGAGGTTATCGTGGATGTCACTGCATTGTGATTGGGCGAGGTTATCGTGGATATCACTGCATTGTGATTGGGCGAGGCTTTTGTGGCTATCACTGCATTGTGATTGGGTGAGGTTATCAGTTAATCGTGGATATCACTGCATTGTGATTGGGTGAGGTTATCGTGGAGATCACTGCGTTGTGATTGGGTGAGGTTATCGTGGCTATCACTGTATTGTGATTGGGCGAGATTATCGTGTATATCACTGCATTGTGATTGGGCGAGGTTATCGTGGATATCACTGCATTGTGATTGGGCGAGGTTATCATGGATATCACTGCATTGTGATTGGGCGAGGTTATCATGGATATCATTGTGTTGTGATTGGGCGAGGTTATCGTGGATATCATTGCGTTGTGATTGGGCGAGGTTATCATGGATATCATTGCGTTGTGATTGGGCGAGGTTATCATGGATATCACTGCATTGTGATTGGGTTTGACTCAGTGAACAGCTCCCCAACCAATGCAGCAGGGTCAGGAGAGGAATATTGAGCCTTGAAGGCAGAGTTTTTCAACTCCGATACTGTGGGGTCAGCAATGGTGTAGTGAAAAATCTTAAAGTACAGTAACACCAGTTCAAATACAGATCTTTCAAAACCAAATCATACGAATTCACGTTTTATTTGTACATTGAACTTGAGGTTACATTTAACAGGTAATGCAATCCTCTCGCATTCAACTTTTAGGCTACTCCCCCTTTTTTTATTTTTTTTTAAATAAATTTACTAATTGCCAATTATTTTATTATTTTCTCCCAATTTGAAATATCCAATTATTTTTAAGCTCAGCTCACCGCTACCACTCCTGCGTTGACTCGGGAGCGGCGAAGACGAGCACACGTTGTCCTCTGAAGCGTGTGCCGTCAGCCATCCACTTTTCACACTGCAGACTCACCGTGCAGCCACCTCAGAGCTACAGCGTCGGAGGACAACACAGTTCTGGGCAGCTTACAGGCTGCTGGTGTTGCTGGTGCACGGTGAGCCGAGGACACCCTGGCCGACCTAATCCCTCCCCCCCTGGTCGGAGCTCAGTCAATTATGCGCCGCCCCCTGGGAGCTCCTGTCTACGGTCAGCAATAGAATAGCCTGGACGTCCAGGCTATAGGGCGCATCCTGCACTCCACTTCGTGATGCGCCAATCGTGAGCTCCTAGGCTACTCCTCCTTGATCAGTGCTTCCAGCCACATTTGACTTGTTTTGAAAGCATTAGCGAGTAAATGTTGTCTTTGGTGATTTGGTTGTTTTTTTCTGTTCCTTTTGATTATGAAGTCATCTCCAGCGCAGAACTTCAGTCGCCACGATGCCCTGTATAGTGTATCACATCCTCCCTCTGTCTTTTCTGGGGGGGAGGATGTGATACACTTACGAATCACACAAACGTTCAGTTATTTTTTATTTGTCACCAATTTAAGAACTGTATCAGTACAATTTAGAATAGTTTTTGAGTTTATTTTTACAGACTATCTGCTGACAGCTCTGCACAATGTAATTTTACACTACATTCTGAATATCTTAGTTTTATTCTCTGGCTCTACCGCATTTGATCTCATCAGATTAAAAAACAGCGACAGGTCCATAAATAAATAGTTTATAACATTACTTACCAGGTTTTTTTAAAAATTTTAAGTAAATGTGTAGCACTTATTTATGCTTTTGTAATATATACATTAAATCTTATAAGCAAGGGCAGTCGTTCATTCCAAACCCCGGGTCTCTGCACTGACCGATATATAAAACAGCTTTAAACCTGTGTTTATGGCCACAGTCATAGGATGCACTTTTGCTGTCTTCTTCATCAGCATTTTTACAAAGAAATGAGTTAGCCGCCACCTTCTTATTATTATTTGTTTATTTAGCAGACGCCTTTATCCAAGGCGACTTACAGAGACTAGGGTATGTGAACTATGTATCAGCTGCAGAGTCACTTACAATTACATCTCACCCAAAAGACGGAGCACAAGGAGGTTAAGTGACTTGCTCAGTGTCACACCATGAGTCAGTGGCTGAGGTGGGATTTGAACCGGGGACCTCCTAGTTACAAGCCCTTTTCTTTAACCACTGGACCACACAGCCTCTTAAAGTAGCACTGTAGTTTGTAATAAAAGTCCCTAATGTTCTCTTTATTCCATCACAAGGATGACTCACATGAAGATACTATATGTGCCTTATCCGTTCTGGCTTGACTACACCACTGGGGGTCAGGAGAGGAATATTGATCTTTGAAGGAAGAGCTGGCCAAACGCTTTAGTTAAAAGAAATCAGCTGGAAACACAAAGGTGAACAGTAATACTGTTGCTTGCTGAATATACTTAATATATGTCTTGCCTTGATTGGTATACACAATACATTAATTCCCTCTAAAAGTCCAGACAAGCAGTGTAAATTCACTATAATATTGGGCATGTACAAATCTGGGCGTGGCCGTGTAATTGTATTGTGCTCAGTGAGCACAGGCATTTCTCTGTGTGTGTGTTTATGTGTATATTATATATGTATATATATAATACACACACACACATTTTCCTCCATACAACTGGCTACAGCTCTCCAATCAAGAGATAGAGTGCAACTCAGTCTAGACTTTCACTCAGATTGGAGCCCAGGAGTCCAGATGTTAAAGGCATGAGAGTCTAGTGAGTCAGCCCGCTACAGCACCTTTCCCCGAATACAGGCATAATACAATTAATCCTCTGTTTATCTAATCCCAGCTGTGAGCTCCTCGATGCCAGCAGGGGAATACAAAGCAGGGTTTGATTTTATGAATCAAACTGAATGGTAGAGTGTGTGTAGAGATACCCCTCCCTTTGAGACTGGAGTGAATCACTCACTTGGCACTCCCTCCCTCACTGTGTAGTGTCAGGTCTCTGATAAACAAACCTGGGACACGCACTGCAAACAGCGGGGTACGGGGGGAGCAGGACACACACTGCAAACAGCAGGGTCCGGGGACACCGACACCAACACTCGCACTGCAAACAGCAGGGTCCGGGGACGCCGACACCAACACTCGCACTGCAAACAGCAGGGTCCGGGGACGCCGACACCAACACTCGCACTGCAAACAGCAGGGTCCGGGGACGCCGACACCAACACTCGCACTGCAAACAGCAGGGTCCGGGGACGCCGACACCAACACTCGCACTGCAAACAGCAGGGTCCGGGGACGCTAACACCAACACTCGCACTGCAAACAGCAGGGTCCGGGGACGCCGACACCAACACTCGCACTGCAAACAGCAGGGTCCGGGGACGCCGACACCGACACTCGCACTGCAAACAGCAGGGTCCGGGGACGCCGACACCAACACTCGCACTGCAAACAGCAGGGTCCGGGGACGCCGACACCAACACTTGGGGGGAGCAGGACACACACACTGCAAACAGCGGGGTACGGGGGAAGCAGGACACACACACTGCAAACAGCAGGGTCCAGGGGGGCAGGACACACACACTGCAAACAGCAGGGTACGGGGGGGGGCAGGACAGGACACACACACTGCAAACAGTGGGGTACGGGGGGAGTATGGAGAACTGAGAATGGTCCCTCATAAAAGTTTAGCTAGTAAATCATGGTGAAATCATTTGAAAGTGTGATAAGGCCCATATAGTATTTTCATGTGCAAATAGTAAACCAGTGCAGCCCAATGGATGGGCCATTGAGCTCTCCAAAGTGGCTCTTCTGATTCACAAGAGAAGCCCCCCATGAGAGTCTCTTAATGGGTTTGGACTGTTAGGATGCAGATACATTGAAGCACTGGTAAAACATGACACATGTTTAAAAAGCACAAACATACTAAAGCTGTGTCTTCTGCAGTCTGGTGAAACCCCATCCCATCTACTGCATTTGATAGCACTGTATAGATATAGGTTTGAAAGGAGGTATAACTGCAGTGTACAAAAATAAAAAATGAAAAAATGGACACAAAAGGTTTACATGATTAAAAAAGAAGTGATTTCAGGACGTTTTGAACAAATATCCTGAAATCAATATTTTGTTTTTATCATTTAACCCTTTTGTGAACTCCCTGTTCATCGGTACGGCTCCTAGACAGCTCTGCAGTGAAGCACAATGCATGTCCCCAGTGACAGGACTATAGTGGAGGTGCCTGTGCTGTAAACACACATCCACCTGCAATGAAGCAGGTTATTGAGAGTATCAAAGCATGTTCGTCTGTCTGTCTGCAAACCTTTTCCATTGTAACGTATGTCTGGAGAGTTATTGATAGTATCACAATCTGGGGATACGCTGTTTGATGGACCCTGCCTGTCTCTTCATCTCTCCATATATATGTCATTTGTACAAACTGCGTGTGGGTGTAGCTTGTGGAGATCCAGGATACTGACAGTTCTCATTTTATAGTTACACAGTTTTGCTTGTCTTAGATTTACTCTGGGTGGTCCAACACTGAAAAGTACATCCCGGCAATGGATCAGATTACACATAAACAAAGTGGCGAAATTTTCATAAAGTAATATCATTACTGTGGTTTACTTCTGCCTTTTTTTTTTAGATGTGCACATTAAACTCACATTTAACTTAAATAAACTCCTCAAAATGTTTTTGAAAAGGGGCTGTACGAAGAAAAAACACCTCACCGTTTTGGTTTTCATTTATTACAGTCATCATAACAGAAGATACTAGGATCACAACAAAACAAAACGTTGATCGCTATGCTTAACATGTAACTTGCAAGGTGGGGCAGTGTTTGAAAAGCGTGACACACACCTTCTGTATCCCAATTCTGACTCCCTTACCAAATCTGAAGCTGCACTTTGATCCTGTTTTTTTATGTTATTGTTACTGTGACTGTCCCACACATCACCTGCCATTTTGAAAAATTTCGCGGAAATTCTGGCAGTGCGGTAAATCGGTGCAAGGCAAAACGATTTCTAATATTTATCAACTATGTAATTTATGGAGAACACTGACGTGGATTTTTGCCTTGAAATGAATGTGCAGCAATGTTCATTTTGAATATTTCAGATAGTTTCTCTGCCATACTAAAGAAAATAATTATTACGTCATAAAAATGCTAATCACTCCACACCGCTTTCACGTCTTTCAGGTCTTCTCTCGTTGATCAACGAATAAGCACTGACACAAAGCGAAACGGGTGGAGATTTGTGACTCATCCCAAAATGAAATCTGATCAGAATGAAAGCTTGACCAATCAACATGCAGTGATTATACTGACGTTAATGGTGGCCAATAGTAGCTAACAGAAACAGAAGCCGTGTGAGGAAACAGAATGCAAGCAGCACAAACTGAAAGCGCATTTGAGAAACGTTGCGCTAGTGGACTGTTGAGTGGATGAAATGCATCCGCGTTGGATGAAAAACAGATTAAATAAGTCCCGGTACCCAGTACCGGCATCAAAATAAGACCCGGTATGGAGCACCGGTGAGTACCGGCAGAATTTCACCTTGTGGTAGCACAAGGACAGTAGGTGAAAAAATGAACTAATATTGTGAACACTTTTCATTGCATCTTTAAGAGTGTCACACAGCATCACAAGTACAGCAGCTGTCGCACACACAGGCACACACACACACTGAGTGGAAGTGGATGCTGTCTCTGTTTGTGTATTGCGGGGGGTCTGTGACCCCTTTTTGGGCTCCACTTCCCCTCCTTCTTGCAGAACATCTGCCTGAGACAAGGATCAATGGGCTCTCTCTGGGCTGCAGGCTGCGTGTTGTTTTAGACCACAGATTGCAACAGAGGGCTTTGCTTCTCAGTCCGGAAGGGAGATGCTTCTCAATGCATGGTGTGCCAGGGCTGCACAGGAAATGCTGCAGGACGTCACTGGTGGGTCTGTGTGGTCAAATCCCTCACTGCTCCCTTTTATTATTCATTTCGATTGCCCAATTATTTTATCCCAGAGGTTTCTCACTATTTTTGAATGGAAACATGCTGAATAATATTGTGTTAACATATTGAAGTACATACTGCTTTGTAATTCTCCATGTACTTAATGAAAAACTGACAAAAATTGAAAAATGTGACATTTTGAAATCTAACATGAAATACTGTACTACTATTATGGCTTCTGGTAGATGTTTTGCGATATCATTTTGTAGTTTCTTTGAATACATGATGTTAAATAAAATATCTAAATTATATATATTATGTATTTTTTATTTTCTTTTAATTATGTCTTAATCCTAAAATTCTAGGTGATGCAAAACATTTGGCCATAGCTGTACTCTCCCTCGTACAGCCAGGTGACTGCCCTACACTCCCCTTACTGTACGACTCACCCTTACCAGTTGAGCCATAGGGGTCCCTCACTGCTTCCTTCTTGACTTCGAGATGAACCATTTGACAAAGGCCTTTGTTATATCATTTCCAAGATCACGGCAGACATTGAAAGTTTTTGTTCAGCTCTAACTGATCCATTTCCTGTATTCTGATGCAAAGATTCTCAGCATGGAGCTCTTTTTATTGAACGTGCTGGCTCTCAGATCCACAGTACTGAGTTCTCTATACTATGTGCTGAATGTGCTGGCTATCAGATCCACAGTACTGAGTTCTCTATACTATGTGCTAAATGTGCTGGCTGTCAGATCCACAGTACTGAGTTCTCTATACTATGTGCTGAATGTGCTGGCTATCAGATCCACAGCACTGCGTTCTCTATACTATGTGCTGAATGTGCTGGCTCTCATATCCACAGTACTGAGTTCTCTATACTATGTGCTGAATGTGCTGGCTCTCATATCCACAGCACTGAGTTCTCTATACTATGTGCTGAATGTGCTGACTCTCAGATCCACAGCACTGAGTTCTCTATACTATGTGCTGAATGTGCTGGCTCTCAAATCCACAGTACTGAGTTCTCTATGTGCTGAATGTGCTGGCTCTCATATCCACAGCACTGAGTTCTCTATACTATGTGCTGAATGTGCTGACTCTCAGATCCACAGCACTGAGTTCTCTATACTATGTGCTGAATGTGCTGGCTCTCAGATCCACAGTACTGAGTTCTCTATGTGCTGAATGTGCTGACTCTCAGATCCACAGTACTGAGTTCTCTATACTATGTGCTGAATGTGCTGGCTATCAGATCCACAGCACTGCGTTCTCTATACTATGTGCTGAATGTGCTGGCTATCAGATCCACAGCACTGCGTTCTCTATACTATGTGCTGAATGTGCTGGCTCTCAGATCCACAGTACTGAGTTCTCTATACTATGTGCTGGCTCTCAGATCCACAGTACTGAGTTCTCTATGTGCTGAATGTGCTGGCTCTCATATCCACAGTACTGAGTTCTCTATGTGCTGAATGTGCTGACTCATATCCACAGTACTGAGTTCTCTATGTGCTGAATGTGCAGGCTCTCAGATCCACAGTACTGAGTTCTCCATCCTATACTGTATTGAATATGCTGGCTCTCAGACAATTTACAAGAAATGTTAACAGAACCATAATGTGAGTGCTATTATCAGGAGCTTGTCCCCATGACTGCCATTATATTAGTAGTATGGGGTGTTCTGCTGTCTCTATGATAGGATTGTCCTGTAGTATGGGGTGTTCTGCTGTCTCTTATGATAGGATTGTCCTGTACTATGGGGTGTTCTGCTGTCTCTTATGATAGGATTGTCCTGTAGTATGGGGTGTTCTGCTGTCTCTTATGATAGGATTGTCCTGTAGTATGGGGTGTTCTGCTGTCTCTTATGATAGGATTGTCCTGTAGTATGGGGTGTTCTGCTGTCTCTATGATAGGATTGTCCTGTAGTATGGGGTGTTCTGCTGTCTCTTATGATAGGATTGTCCTGTAGTATGGGGTGTTCTGCTGTCTCTATGATAGGATTGTCCTGTAGTATGGGGTGTTCTGCTGTCTCTATGATAGGATTGTCCTGTAGTATGGGGTGTTCTGCTGTCTCTTATGATAGGATTGTCCTGTAGTATGGGGTGTTCTGCTGTCTCTATGATAGGATTGTCCTGTAGTATGGGGTGTTCTGCTGTCTCTATGATAGGATTGTCCTGTAGTATGGGGTGTTCTGCTGTCTCTATGATAGGATTGTCCTGTAGTATGGGGTGTTCTGCTGTCTCTTATGATAGGATTGTCCTGTAGTATGGGGTGTTCTGCTGTCTCTATGATAGGATTGTCCTGTAGTATGGGGTGTTCTGCTGTCTCTTATGATAGGATTGTCTTGTAGTATGGGTGTACTGTAACAATCAGCAATCGTAACGCAAAGGATAGCAAAAGCTATTGGTGACTGAAAATGAATATAACTTCCCTGAAATAATGTGACTACCAAGGGAAGCAGGATTGAGTGACAGAGCCAAGAATTCAGGATACGTCAGGTGGAACTATAACAAAAAGGTATATTTTAAATGTGCAGAGTTCACATAAATACAGATGGCACACCAGAAATAATATTTATAAATATTGTTCCCAAATACACAACAAAACATTAAACAGCTATATTTATGCAATCTCAGCAGCTGCAAAACCTGGAAGCAACCTGTAAATGAAAGCAATGCAAAGGGAAAACAATTAAACATATATTCAAATCATAAATAGTGTGCGTTTAAACCATACATATTGTGTTTTTTGGTTTGGACAATTCACGTAGATGAATGACTGTGACAAGCAGGCTGTAGTGGTGACGTCAGACCCTGAAGAAACACACAGCACTGCAAAGTGAAATGTGAATTGCGCTGTTGCGCGTTTAATAATGAACAAAATAAAAAGGTTTTAAGCAAAAACAGCGCACAGCTGTTTGGGCCAAAATAAATAGACGAACAAAACGACAAAACAGTAAACAGACAACAGACAAACAAACACGGTGAGTCAAAGAAACTTTACTTTTCTTTTCTTTTTCTCCTTCTCCACACCCGTTCTCCACTCACCGAACACACAACCCCGAGTGAGTGCTTTCTGCATCTATACATACTGTTGTGCCGGGATTCAATTACTAATTAATTATTCATTTGAATCCCAGCACGTGAATTCATTATGTGCAACCCTGTGCTCACATATTATTACATACTTTAAATGCAGGTGAAGTGCAATCGCCGTGCCTAAATACAATTATACATTTTAAATACTCGTGCTCATTACCTGCATTATATCTCTACAATACACTAACATTAACACACTACATACAACATAACACAAAAATACACACAGGGGTGGGGCACATTGCCACAATCCCCCTACAGAATTGCTCACAATTCACACACACACAACAGGTTATGCAGTTATTACTGTTTTGAGTCCTGTGTGTTTCAGTCACCCGACAAGTTCCAAAAATCTATGTGCTTTGGTAAAGCACAAAATAGTCTTTCCAAAAAAAGCCAGAAAAAATGTCTCAAAGGTCCAGATCCAAGCGCTCGTTTAACACTGATACATAATTATATAAATGAGACTTCTGTACGGGGCGCTTGTTTAACACTGATACATAATTATATAAATGAGACTTGTATAAGGGGCGCTCGTTTAACACTGATACATAATTATATAAATGAGACTTCCTTACGGGACGCTCGTTTAACACTGATACATAATTATATAAATGAGAAATCTATACGGCTGCTCGTTTAACACTGATACATAATTATATAAATGAGACTTCTGTATGGGGCGCTCGTTTAACACTGATACATAATTATATAAATGAGAAATCTATACGGCTGCTCGTTTAACACTGATACATAATTATATAAATGAGACTTCTGTACGGGCGCTCGTTTAACACTGATAGCGTAATCCTTGGCCCAGCACTGTAATATAGCAAAAAATAAACAAAAGCCAGTCATAACCCAGCTCACAGGGAGTGAACAAATGGTTTGGTCTGACAAACTTCTCTCGACTATAAAAGAGAAATGGACATCAATGGGAATGTAATTATTAAAGTCGAAAAATATAATGTTCTTTATGATGCCAGTGTCAGTGGTTATAAAGACAATACAAAGAAAGATGCCATATGGTAAGAAATAACAGAACAATTGGAAATTGATGGTATGTCTATCTCTTTATTTCACACCCCATTCACACACCAACTGAAGATTTTATTACAACTGAAAATCAATTTAAAAAAAAAACTATATTAAACTAATTTTCCCAGTATTTACAAAAAAAGGTATAGCTGTATTATTTTTTAATAATTTACATGTTAAACCAGATCACATTTAAACATTCACTGTTAAATGTCTTTTTTTTTAGTGTGTGGTGTACCCAGACTATTTCATCTCCACAAAAGGAACAAAAGCAGACAGTATTTTCTTTTCATGACTAGCTACAGATGTGTGTGTGTGTGTGTGTTTTTTTTTAATGTACTCGTGCTGTATTCGTGTTGTTTGCTTCGCTCCTGGTGTGCATAGCCCTTAAGTCTAGGTCAGTGGCGTAGCTGTCAGCCATGTGCAAAAATCTTGATCCGTTAGGAAGCGCTCGCGGCGTGCGCACCGTTCAATAGGAAAAGCCACGTAACGCCCTGGAGCGCTCTGCTCACTGCACACACTCCTGAGCTTTCCTCTACTGTTAGGAAGCACTCGCGGCGTGCGCATCGTTCAATAGAAAAAGCCACGTGACGCCCTGGAGCGCTCTGCTCACTGCACACACGACTGAGCTTTCCTCTACTGTTAGGAAGCACTCGCGGCGTGCGCATCGTTCAATAGAAAAAGCCACGTGACGCCCTGGAGCGCTCTGCTCACTGCACACACTCCTGAGCTTCAAACAAGAACACAACCCCTATCTTCACGTTCCAACTACCAACTCCTGTAACAGAGAGACAGGAAGTATTTAAAGACCCCTCAATTAGACACAGATTGAATTCATTAAGCAATGAGAACTAATTACAGATTATCAACCAATTCACAGGCTCTAATTTTACAGAAATGTCATGGAGTCTGCCTTATAGAAATAAACCACACACACACACACACACACACACACACACACACACACACACACACACGCACACACACACGGCCAGTACAGAGATAGGAAAACATACAAGACTTACAATGGAGTTCTATTAGCCTGCCCGTTCTACCTGAATAAAACTGCCATTAGCCCTCCGTTAATTATGAAAAAAACACTTATTTATTAATTATGAAAAAAACTGCTTATTTAGCAATTATCTAAAACGGATTGGAATAACCTGGCCAGGTATTGTGCCACTCAATTAAGTGCAGCAACAAGCTTCTTATGATACATTGGTGTAGCAGGTGCTACAGTACAGTTATTAATGCTGTCTCTTATGATAAAAGATTGTACTGTAGCATAAGTTGTACAGTTAACACTGTCTCTTATCATATGAGAGTGTCTTCTCATGAGCAAGAGGACTGCAAAGCGATATTAACAGAACACAGTGCATGGTTAGCATTGTTACCCATTCCTTTAGAATTGGTGTCAGTTGTCCCACTTATGGCAAAATAAGCTACTGAAATGTTCTTAAATGTGGCGATTAGATTAGAGTCCTGATTTATAAAGCAACTTAGTTTGTTTGGTTTGATTCGATTCTTGATGGTTTGCTTTGTTTTGTATCTTGCAGGAAGAAATGCTGTGAAGGCTACAGGTTTGTGATGGGCCAGTGCATTTCAGAAAGTAGGTAAACGCACCATGTGCTGAACAGCAAACTACAGGAATTATGCTTGTTAAGGTTAAATTAGCTTGGAATGCCAGTTTGCATGTTGTATTACTTCCTCTTACATACAGTACATGCTTACAATCATATTATTGTATGCCTCTAGCTGGCTTTTAGATACATTTCCTCTGCTGAGAGGCGTGTTGTGGGAACAGAAAACCAGCAGGAGGGAGTGTGATGAGGCTGGAGCCTCATCACAAAATATTGATAATATAATATTAATTCACTTACAGTTAAACAAAAAAAAGATATTAGGAAATTGAAGAAAGCAGGGACTCCCGTTACAATAAAGCATGCACTACACCTGACCAGTTTCAATACAAACAGGGACTAAACACACCCCTCCTGTAACAATAAAGCATGCACCACACCTGACCAGTTTCAAAAGAAAAAGTTATACAACACTAACATTCAATGAAAAAACACTGAAACAAAGAAACTAGAAGTCATGGAATGATGTGCACAAAAATAATCCACTCTAACATGCACTTTCACTATGGAAATACATATTTAAAAAATCCTTGATATAAGAAATCAGATATCTAATAGTACAGGACATGTAAGAAATCAGATATCTAATAGTACAGGACATGTAAGAAATCAGATATCTAATAGTACAGGACATGTAAGAAATCAGATATATAATAGCACAGGACATGTAAGAAATCAGATATCTAATAGCACAGGACATGTAAGAAATCAGATATCTAATAGTACAGACAATTTAAACAAGCCGCCCTACAGCACTGACAAAACTAGTTCTCTGGGCCCTGCTACACCTGAGCAAACCTTTGAATCTTTCACCTCCATTAATCAGCTAGATTTTATTGACCTAGTTAGTACGACAAAATCCACTACATGTGCTTTAGACTCCATTCCTACTAAACTGCTTAAAGAAGTTTTTCTAGGATTAATAATACCGCTTTAAATATTATTAATAGCTCGCTTTCATGTGGTACTGTTCCCAAATCCTTCAAGGCTGCTGTAGTACAACCATGGCTTAAAAACCTACTCTGGATCCCAAAATCCTTCAGAACTTTACTCCTATTTCTAATCTCCCCTTTCTATCTAAAGTTGTAATACCTTCCTAGCAGTACATGATATATATGAGAGATTTCAGTGAGGGTTCCTCCTGGGTCATAGTACTGAAACTGCTCTTTCTATCTGAAGTTACATGTGGCGTCCCCCAGGGTTCTGTTCTCAGAACAATTTTGTTTTCCTTATACATGCTGCCCTTAGCCGATATTGTCCGTAGACATGAGGTCAATTTTCATTGATATGCTGCTGATACTCAACTATATTTGTCTCTACTTTATCTTCAAATAATCTGACTACCGCTCTGGCTGATATTAAGCTATGGATGTCGGACAACTTTTTATTGATAAATTCAGATAAAACAGAAGTAATGCTTTTGGGATCAAAGAGTTAACTTCACAATACAAATCCATGTGTTTTTCCAGTGGACAGCTTCTCTTACTCACTGAAAGCTGAACTTGGGTGTCATTTTTGACCCAGATCTTTCATTCGAAACGCATATTAGGAATGTAACTAAAGGGTCTTTTTTTCACCTTAGAAATATTGCTAAAGTAAGACGCTTTCTTTCGCTGCTGGATGCTGAGAGATTGATGCATGTCTTTGTATCATCTAGGCTTGATTTTTGCAACACCCTGTTTTTAGGTATCCTCAGCTATGTTTTATCCCGTTTGCAGCTTGTACAAAATGCCGCGGCCAGGGTTTTAACAAGAACAAAAAAAGCTAAACATATTTCCCCTGTGCTAGAAGCCCTACATTGGGCGGAATATAAGGAACTAAAAGGATGCTGGGCTGGGCTGCTTACTGTCCCAAGAGCTTTTAAGAACAACACAGGTGGCAGAGCATTCAGTTGTAGGGCCTCTGTACTGTGGAATGCTCTCCCTGGCTCTATAAGAGATAGAAGGTTCAGCTGTAGGGCCCCTGTACTGTGGAACATTCTCTCTGGCTCTATAAGAGATAGAGGGTTCAGTTGAGGGCCCCAGAGCTGTGAAATGCTCTCCCCTGCTCTGTAAGAGACGCCTCAACCATTGCAATTTTAAGTCAAGATTAAAAACCTGTTTTTATGATCTATCGTTTCCATTTTAATCAGACTGTCATTTTTATTTTACTGTTTTGCTGATTTTACTGTATTTATGTACTAGTTTTATTTCTGTTTTTATGGTTTTTGCAGTTTTGTTGATGTTTTGAACTGTTGTTTTCTGTTATGTGTTTTGAGATGGCTCTACCACGAAAGGTGCTATATAAATAAAGTTTGATTTGATTTGACTGGGCTTCTAAATCAGGGGCCAGTCACCCTCCTGACTTGGCAAGGTGAGCAGCCTTCCCCCTTCCTTTGTCTCGTACTCCAGGGAGAGAATCCCCTTGCATGTCAAAGAGGTTGTGGACGGCGCTTTATTTAACTGTTGGTTAGAAGCCAGCATTGTTTTATTGATGGCTAGCCCCTGGACCCTGGCTTTTGCTCAAGCTGTTTAATAATGTTCTTAGGTCAAAATACAACAGAACCTCTCAATAGCTCATGCATTTACAATTGCTAACAGTTATTTGTACATTTATAATTATTCTTAAAAATACAGGTGATCAATAATTATTATTATTATTTGTTTATTTACCAGACACCTTTATCCAAGGCAACTTACAGAGACTAGGGTGTGTGAACTATGCATCAGCTGCAGAGTCACGTACAATTACGTCTCACCCGAAAGACAGAGCACAAGGAGGTTAAGTGACTTGCTCAGGGTCACACAATGAGTCAGTGGCTTTAACCACTGGACCACACAGCCTCAATAATCAGACAAACAACGGTAATCCAGGTGCAATGAAGGTTTAATTGTATAATCCAATGCCTGATGGCTAACAGCAGTAAACAATAACATATATATATATATATATATATATATATATATATATATATATATATATATATATATATATATACAGTACTGTGCAAAAGTTTTAGGCAGGTGTGAAAAAATGCTGTAAAGTAAGAATGCTTTCAAAAATAGACATGTTAATAGATTATATTTATCAATTAACTAAATGCAAAGTGAGTGAACAGAAGAAAAATCTAAATCAAATCCATATTTGGTGTGACCACCCTTTGCCTTCAAAACAGCATCGATTCTTCTAGGTACACTTGCACAAAGTCAGGGATTTTGTAGGCATATAGTCAGGTGTATGATTAAACAATTATACCAAACAGGTGCTAATGATCATCAATTCAATATGTAGGTTGAAGCACAATCATTAACTGAAACAGAAACAGCTGTGTAGGAGGAATAAAACTGGGTGAGGAACAACCAAACTCAGCTAACAAGGTGAGGTTGCTGAAGACAGTTTACTGTCAAAAGTCATACACCATGGCAAGACTGAAGCACAGCAACAAGACACAAGGTAGTTATACTGCATCAGCAAGGTCTCTCCCAGGCAGAAATTTCAAGGCAGACAGGGGTTTCCAGATGTGCTGTCCAAGCTCTTTTGAAGAAGCACAAAGAAACGGGCAACGTTGAGGACCGTAGACGCAGTGGTCGGCCAAGGAAACTTACTGCAGCAGATGATAGACACATCATGCTTAGTTCCCTTCGCAATCGGAAGATGTCCAGCAGTGCCATCAGCTCAGAATTGGCAGAAAACAGTGGGACCCTGGTACACCCATCTACTGTCCGGAGAAGTCTGGTCAGAAGTGGCCTTCATGGAAGACTTGCGGCCAAAAAGCCATACCTCCGACGTGGAAACAAGGCCAAACGACTCAACTATGCATGAAAACACAGGAACGGGTGCAGAAAAATGGCAGCAGGTGCTCTGGACTGATGAGTCAAAATTTGAAATATTTGGCTGTAGCAGAAGGCAGTTTGTTCGCCGGTACACGAATGAGTGTCTGCAGGCAACAGTGAAGCATGGTGGAGGTTCCTTGCAAGTTTGGGGCTGCATTTCTGCAAATGGAGTTGGGGATTTGGTCAGAATTAATGGTCTCCTCAATGCTGAGAAGTACAGGCAGATACTTATCCATCATGCAATACCATCAGGGAGGCATCTGATTGGCCCCAAATTTATTCTGCAGCATGACAACGACCCCAAACATACAGCGAAAGTCATTAAGAACTATCTTCAGCGTAAAGAAGAACAAGGAGTCCTGGAAGTGATGGAATGGCCCCCACAGAGCCCTGATCTCAACATCATCGAGTCTGTCTGGGATTACATGAAGAGAGTGAAGCAAGTGAGGCTGCCTTAATCCACAGAAGAACTGTGGTTAGTTCTCCAAGATGTTTGGGCCAACCTACCTGCCGAGTTCCTTCAAAAACTGTGTGCAAGTGTACCTAGAAGAATTGATGCTGTTTTGAAGGCAAAGCGTGGTCACACCAAATATTGATTTGATGTAGATTTTTCTTCTGTTCACTCACGTTGCATTTTTTTTAATTGATAAATATACACTATTAACATGTCTATTTTTGAAAGCATTCTTACTTTACAGCATTTTTTCACACCTGCCTAAAACTTTTGCACAGTAATGATATATATATATATATATATAATTGTAAAATGATTTCACCACTCACGGGTTCGTGCCCCTTTAAAAACTACGACCCAGCACACAGAAATGGATTTTCAAGCGCGGTTGCGCTAATATTTTAATAAACACAAAAATAAATACAGCAAAACAAAACAATCACCTAACTCCGATTTGGAGCACTTACTACACAGGTAATTTCCCTGACTAACTTGCAGGACGGCTAAGCCGTTTACCTGGCATACAAACAAAAAAAACCCACAGGTTTTCAAAGCACTTACTTCTTTTATGACTGCTCGGAAGCAGAGCACCTCTCTTCTGCTTCCTTCTACTCAGCAGCCCTTAGCAGACTGACTGCTTCCCTTAAATACCCTGCACCTGACTCTAATTTAATAATAAGCACCAGGTGCAGGGAATGATCCATAATAAAACAATTAACAGAAATAATTAAACAATAAAGTAAAACTATTAAACAATACAAAAGGTGCATTTTTTCCTTTCAGGGAGGTTTTAACCCCCTCCCTGCTGTCTCACACATCCTGCTGCCTTACACATCCTTCCCCCCAAGTGTGCAACACTGATGGCCATTCCAAGGCCTCCTCCCCCCCTAAAACATAACCACCCACCCTCGAGTCCATAAATGTCCTTTTTCGCCCTCTTCCACGGGCGGACTTGAGGGTGGATCGGTCCACGTCCCGGCCCAGCCAGGTAGGGACTGCGCACCGGCGACGAGGGACCCCAACGGTTTGTGAGGGGCGACCGGAACGACAACCGGGGCACTGGAAGCTGCAGCAGCGGGCAGAGGTCTGCAGCTGGGACCCAGTGTAGCGACGTCCGGTCACCAAGGGGGAGCGAAGCAGTGACCAGGGGCGTGGCGGCGCCTGGGAGCAGTGCAGCGACGTCTTTGTGTCCGGGAGGAGCGGAGCAGGGGACCAGGTGGAGGACTGTGACCGATTCTGCCGACTCCTGGGCTCTAGGTCAAGTGAAGGGAGGTCCAGGCCAACCGACAGGGTGTCCAGGAGCAAGGGGCGAGGGACCGGACGCAGCGACACCGGACTGGACCGTAGGGGTGGTGGTCGGGGCTGTGGTGGAGGTATGCTCTTCACCTCCTCCCCTCTGGGCTCTGGCAGCGGCAGCTCTTCCCCTCTGGGCTCTGGCAGCGGCAGCTCTTCCCCTCTGGGCTCTGGCAGCGGCAGCTCCTCCCCTCTGGGCTCTGGCAGCGGCAGCTCCTCCCCTCTGGGCTCTGGCAGCTCCTCCCCTCTGGGCTCTGGCAGCGGCTCCTCCCCTCTGGGCTCTGGCAGCGGCAGCTCCTCCCCTCTGGGCTCTGGCAGCGGCAGCTCCTCCCTCTGGGCTCTGGCAGCGGCTCCTCCCCTCTGGGCTCTGGCAGCGGCTCTTCCCCTCTGGGCTCCCACCTTTGTAGCAGCAGCTCCTGTGTCTGCCTCTCCATCCTTGCCGTCTGCTCTATTTGAGCAGCAGTATTGCGGTTTATCATTGCGATCAATTTTTTAAAATCCATTTTCTGGGTCGTAGGGGCGCCCACACTTTCTGACACCATATGTAAAATGATTTCACCACTCACGGGTTCGTGCCCCTTTAAAAACTAGGACCCAGCACACAGAAATGGATTTTCAAGCGCGGTTGCGCTAATATTTTAATAAACACAAAAATAAATACAGCAAAACAAAACAAACAAACACCTAACTCCGATTTGGAGCACTTACTACACAGGTAATTTCCCTGACTAACTTGCAGGACGGCTAAGCCGTTTACCTGGCATACAAACAAAAAAACCCCACAGGTTTTCACAGCACTTACTTCTTTTATGACTGCTCGGAAGCAGAGCACCTCTCTTCTGCTTCCTTTTACTCAGCAGCCCTGAGCAGACTGACTGCTTCCCTTAAATACCCTGCACCTGGCTCTAATTTAATAATAAGCACCAGGTGCAGGGAATGATCCATAATAAAACAATTAACAGAAATAATTAAACAATAAAGTAAAACAATTAAACAATACAAAGGTGCATTTTTCCTTTCAGGGAGGTTTTAACCCCATCCCTGCTGTCTCACACATCCCGCTGCCTTACAATATATATATATATATATATATATATATATATATATATATATATATATATATATATATATATATATATATACTGTATATATATATATATATATATATATATATATATATATGTACAGTGGCGTGTATTGCATATTTATAATCCGCGGGTTTTCCCCGAAATAATAACAGTCCCGTTTCAGTTCACCCACATGTAACACAAATACCAGTCCACAGTGCGTGCTCTAGTGCGTGTGGTGAATACAGTTCTTTAGTGACAACAAAAGTGCAGTGTTGTTGATCCGGGTTTAGTGCTGGTCTTTGGCGACAGCTCTGGATTGTGTTAGCCGTCCAAATAATTACAAACGGTATTATTATTTTTTTTTTCCTTTTTTTTTTAAAATTTAGTGGTTGCCAATTATTTGTATTGTTTTCTCCCTAATTTAGTAATGTCCAATTATTTTAGGCTCAGCCCACCACTACTACCCCTGCGCTGACTCGGGAGCGGCAAAGATGAGAACACGCTGTCCTCCGAAGCGTGTGCCGTCAGCCGACCGCTTTTTTTCACACTGCGGACCCTCCAAGCCACCCAGAGCTACAGCATCGGAGGACAACGCAGCCCTAGGCAGCTTACAGGCAAGCCCGCAGGCGCCCGGCCAGACTACAGGGGTCGCTGGTGTGCAGTGAGCCGAGGACACCCTGGCCGACCTAACCCTCCCTCCCCCCGGACAACGCTCGGCCAATTGAGTGCCGCCCCCTGAAAGCTCCCATCCTCGGTCGGCAAAGGAATAGCCTGGACTCGAACTCGTGACGTCCAGACTATAGGGCACATCCTGCACTCCACGCCTTTACTGGATGCGCCACTCATGAGCCCCCTACAAACATATAAACGAATCAGTGATAGAGAGATAGGAGTCATCTGAGCTGAGCTCCCTACCTGTTTAAATACCTGACGTGACTAAAGTAAACGCATCACTGATAGAGAGGTAGGAGTCATCTGAGCCGAGCTCCCTACCTGTTTAAATACCTGTGTGACTAACGTAAACGCATCAGTGATAGAGAGATAGGAGTCATCTGAGCCGAGCTCCCTACCTGTTTAAATACCTGACGTGACTAAAGTAAATGCATCAGTGATAGAGAGACAGGAGTCATCTGAGCCAAGCTCCTTACCTGTTTAAATACCAAGTGACTAAAGTAAACGCATCAGTGATAGAGAGATAGGAGTCATCTGAGCCAAACTCCCTACATGTTTAAATACCATGTGACTAAAGTAAACGCATCAGTGATAGAGAGATAGGTGTCATCTGAGCCGAGCTCCTACCTGTTTAAATACGTGATGTTACTAAAGTAAATGCATCAGTCATAGAGAGATAGGAGTCATCTGAGCCACGCTCCTACCTGTTTAAATACTACGTGACTAAGGTAAATGCATCAGTGATAGAGAGACAGGAGTCATCTGAGCCGAGCCCCCTACCTGTTTAAATACCTGATGTTACTAAAGTAAATGCATCAGTGATAGAGAGATAGGAGTCATCTGAGCCGAGCTCCCTACCTGTTTAAATACCACATGACTAAAGTAAACGCATCAGTGATAGAGAGACAGGAGTCATCTGAGCCGAGCTCCCTACCTGTTTAAATACCACGTGACTAAAGTAACCTCATCAGTGATAAAGAGACAGGAGTCATCTGAGCCGAGCTCCCTACCTGTTTAAATACCACGTCACTAAAGTAAACGCATAGAGAGATAGGAGTCATCTGAGCCGAGCTTCCTACCTGTTTAAATACCACGTCACTAAAGTAAACGCATAGAGAGATAGGAGTCATCTGAGCCAAGCTCCCTACCTGTTTAAATACCACGTGACTAAAGTAAACGCATCAGTGATAGAGAGATAGGAGTCATCTGAGCCGAGCTCCCTACCTGTTTAAATACCTGATGTGACTAAAGTAAACGCATCAGTGATAGAGAGATAGGAGTCATCTGAGCCGAGCTCCCTACCTGTTTAAATACCACATGTCATCTGAGCCGAGCTCCCTACCTGTTTAAATACCTGTGTGACTAACGTAAACGCATCAGTGATAGAGAGATAGGAGTCATCTGAGCCGAGCTCCCTACCTGTTTAAATACCTGACGTGACTAAAGTAAATGCATCAGTGATAGAGAGACAGGAGTCATCTGAGCCAAGCTCCTTACCTGTTTAAATACCAAGTGACTAAAGTAAACGCATCAGTGATAGAGAGATAGGAGTCATCTGAGCCAAACTCCCTACATGTTTAAATACCATGTGACTAAAGTAAACGCATCAGTGATAGAGAGATAGGTGTCATCTGAGCCGAGCTCCCTACCTGTTTAAATACGTGATGTTACTAAAGTAAATGCATCAGTCATAGAGAGATAGGAGTCATCTGAGCCACGCTCCCTACCTGTTTAAATACTACGTGACTAAGGTAAATGCATCAGTGATAGAGAGACAGGAGTCATCTGAGCCGAGCCCCCTACCTGTTTAAATACCTGATGTTACTAAAGTAAATGCATCAGTGATAGAGAGATAGGAGTCATCTGAGCCGAGCTCCCTACCTGTTTAAATACCACATGACTAAAGTAAACGCATCAGTGATAGAGAGACAGGAGTCATCTGAGCCGAGCTCCCTACCTGTTTAAATACCACGTGACTAAAGTAACCTCATCAGTGATAAAGAGACAGGAGTCATCTGAGCCGAGCTCCCTACCTGTTTAAATACCACGTCACTAAAGTAAACGCATAGAGAGATAGGAGTCATCTGAGCCGAGCTTCCTACCTGTTTAAATACCACGTCACTAAAGTAAACGCATAGAGAGATAGGAGTCATCTGAGCCAAGCTCCCTACCTGTTTAAATACCACGTGACTAAAGTAAACGCATCAGTGATAGAGAGATAGGAGTCATCTGAGCCGAGCTCCCTACCTGTTTAAATACCTGATGTGACTAAAGTAAACGCATCAGTGATAGAGAGATAGGAGTCATCTGAGCCGAGCTCCCTACCTGTTTAAATACCACATGACTAAAGTAACCGCATCAGTGATAGAGATAGGAGTCATCTGAGCCGAGCTCCCTACCTGTTTAAATACCACATGACTAAAGTAACCGCATCAGTGATAGAGAGATAGGAGTCATCTGAGCCGAGCTCCCTACCTGTTTACATACCTGACATGACTAAAGTAAACGCATCAGGGATAGAGAGATAGGAGTCATCTGAGCCGAGCGAGAGAGAGAGAGGATGTTAAAATGATGGATGGTATCAAAGGGGACGTGCAGCTGTCAAAGTTGTCATCAGGGCCTTTTCATCCGCTCCATTGTAAATACTTGGTTTCCTTCCCAGATCTTCAACACCTCTTCCTCCTCTCTCTTCCCTAGAGAGACAAGTCATAAATCATAAGCCCTGCTGCACATAATGCTGCTTAAATAAACGTGACACTACATTTATGGGAATGAAGGTTGTGTATAATCTCTGCTGTATATCATTACTAAAACTTGTGAGCTGTGGGCTAGAAAAACATTTCCTTTTGGAAAGATACAAACCTAGATTATGTATTATAGCTGACCAAATTATTCCATGAACTGTCGTGCACTTGCATTAACTGTATATATAAGCGCATTGTGATGGTGGTTCACTATGAAAGGCACTATATAAAATAAAGATTGATAAAATAAAGATTGATTGAGATTATATATATATATATATATATATATATATATATATATATATATATATATATATATATATATATATATATATATAATATACACTGTCATGCCCTTGTATTCACTGTATAGATATTGAATATAGGATATACTGTCATGCACTCTGTATTCACTTTCTAGGTCTTGAATACACTGTCGTACACTTGGGTTCACTTTATAGGTCTGGAATACAGAGGTTTTAATAGCATTATAATTCTAAAGCATTATAATTATAATTATAATTATAATGCTATTACCCATTATAATTCTGATCCAATTTGATTGATCATGTTATTGCATACAACGCAGTGACAAGTGGGTGATTTTTTTTTCAAATGAGCATCAAAGTCTTCGTAAATAATTATATAATAAATCATTATATAATAAATCAATATATAGATTTGTCGACCACAAGTACAAAGCTTACCTGAAATCATAATAAATGTTCATAAGTCCAAGTGAACATAATATGAACTTTAGGGGTGACACACAAATGAAAACACATTTCACTGGTCCCTAGCTCTAAGAGGATAGTGTCAGGAACAAGACTCCGAGCCAGGAATAGCTGCAGTTCAAGCAATGCTGCACACTTTTAATTCACAAAACAAACAAAATACCAGAACAAATAAACAGGCACAAGGGAAAAAATTACAGGTTTAAACAAAACAATATTTTCTACCGACTGTAGGCTGGGCTTCACTAGAGACCTCCCAGCAAAGTATACCCCCAAAAAGCATTTTCTCCTCCTTAAATACCATGTGGCTGGAGCCTAATTAATCATTCAATTAAGGCTCCAGCCACATTGTCACATGTTTTATGGCAGGGAGGATTTTCCCTCCCTGCCAAACCTCTATTCCAAACACCCACACACTTTCCATTTAGGGCTTTCGCCCTGCCACACCTCCCTTCATGTGCACAGCCCCCATGGCCAGTCGGCCACCTCCCCCTTTACCACCAGTACAGTACAGTACAGGCTTGAAACACATATCATTGGATAGAGGAGGGACTGACGTTAACCTCCTGATAGGTCTTTTTTTCGTGTGACATCACTGAGAGGGGCATTTAGTGTCTAAAGGGCGGAGACAGTTTATAGCAGTCAGGCAGAGACAAAGGCAGAAACAAAAAATCACATTAATAAATCAAGAGTAGTGTCCATTATTGCTTATAAAGACCCTGGGAATAAACGTGTTTCATGTCATTGCAATCACAGATTACAATGTCTTGTAATCTGTCCCAAACATTAGTATTTTTCAACACAACGTTCAGTATTGTAAGGTCCCTCGGGTCATGCTTGGTCTTGAATGGGTTAAGGTGATTTCTTCCTTTTATTTCCATTCATTTCTGCATTTGTTATTGTATTAGTTTGTTCAGTACAGTTCTTTAACCACCCAGCCTGCCCATTTATTTTGCCAATTTCCATGTTAAAAAATGTCTTTTTTTTTTTTTTTTTGCATTTTTCATTCTAATCCCTCAAATAAGCAATTTGGACAGTTTTCAAAACAAAATTTGCTATATTTTTAAAAATACACACTTTTATTGTTATTATGAAAAACGGATATATATTATTTCAATAGAACTTAAATAACAACAATGTGTTTACAATTGTAGCAATTTTTTTCTCTAATGGCATGTGGCAAAGTGGTTTGCAGTGCGCAGGTGTAGTGGTGATGTGATTAGGAAATGGAAGACAGACAACAAAGTTCATGATCCAAACAGATTTTATTTTTATAATCGTTGTCTGGCGACCACAAAGAATAATCCCAGTTCAAAACAATAATCCCTGTTTCAAAACAACAGATTGTAGTCCTGAAATAATAAGACACAGTTTGTAAATAATAATCACAGAAGAACACACACACTTTCACAAGTCCAGATTGAGGGCTATAGTGCTCGTGGTGAAATACAAATTATAGGTGTACAATGGTGCAGTGTTGTCCGGGTTTAGTGCTGGCCTTTTGCGACAGCTCCGGATCGTGTTAGCCGTCAATAACAACAAACAAGTAGATTTTTAGACACGACAAACAAACAAAACACTCATGGTAAATTTACAATACTTCTTCCGGTTCAGCGTTAACCATAATAAAGGAACAGATCACCTCACTATGTCCCCTTATGTACCGTCAGTCACTCCCCCTTGGCTAACGATTGCAAACGCTCCTCAAATCTGCAGCTGCCACATCGCTGCCCTTCTGGGTCAATGATTTGGTGTACTGTAGCTCTATCACTTTTTAGAAATATTTTTTTGTGATAGATTTCAAAGCAGACACCCTTCAAACTCTCATCAATGCTAACGTCTTTGTCGAGCACATATACATCAGAAAACTTGCGTCTCAAATTTTCAGTCACGTCATATCCTGTATCTTCCACAGTTTCAGGTACGGTGTATATTGCTGTTATATGCATTATTATCTGTGAAGTGTAGGTTACTTCATCAGCAGAATAAATCAGTCATTTTGACCAGTACCAATCCTGACAAGGTTTCCTTACAACCCCCTGTAACACCAACAAAGAAATAAATCTCCTCATCTCATTCTCTGCAGATGCAGGCATCCATTTTCTACTCTCAGCTGTGCTGTCTATGGATGAGTCTGTCAAGCACATTTCTTAGGGACTGCTGCCATCTGCCAGTGAAAAACAAAACTGCAGGCTATAGTAGTGTATATAATGCCTATTCATTTAGTCTAGCACACCAAAAAGACGTGAGAAACTTTGCAAGTGCACAGAGAACCCCCTACACACTATTCTCACGGGAGTGACAAATTTGGACTTGCTTCGCTCCACGTGGAAATTTGTGGGATAAGCAGCTGGGTGGTTAACCTGTGGCTTTGTCCTGTGTTTGTGATCAGTGGAGCCTGATTGGTATCTCTTTCCCCTGTGCAGGTGTGGATGTGTGTGCCGGATCCCCTGTGTGCAGCACCCTGATTGGTATCTCTTTCCGCTGTGCAGGTGTGGATGTGTCTGCCGGCTCCCCTGTGTGCAGCACCCTGATTGGTATCTCTTTCCCCTGTGCAAGTGTGGATGTGTGTGTCGGCTCTCCTGTGTGCAGCACCCTGATTGGTATCTCTTTCCCCTGTGCAGGTGTGGATGTGTGTGCAGGCTCCACTGTGTGCAGCACCCTGATTTGGTATCTCTTTCCCCTGTGCAGGTGTGGATGTGTGTGCCGTCTCCCCTGTGTGCAGCACACTGATTTGGTATCTCTTTCCCCTGTGCAGGTGTGGATGTGTGTGCCGGCTCCCCTGTGTGCAGCACCCTGATTGGCATCTCTTTCCCCTGTGCAGGTGTGGATGTGTGTGCAGGCTCGTCCTGTGAGCAGCAGTGCACTGATAACTTCGGCCGGGTCCTGTGCACCTGCTACCCCGGGTATCGGTTCGACAGAGAACGCCATCGCAACCACCAGCACCCCTACTGCCTCGGTCAGTATCTTGCTCACCCAGCTCCTCACGAGATCCTATTATAATCCCAGCAGAAATCCTAGCAGTGATATCAGCAGCAATGGCAATGCAATGGATTTGAGCAGTGTTGCACTTTGATGGCAATGCAATGGATTTGAGCAGTGATATCAGCAGCAATGGCAATGCAATGGATTTGAGCAGTGCTTCACAGTGTTGGCAATGCAATTGATTTGAGCAGTGTTGCACAGTGATGGCAATGCAGTGGATTTGAGCAGTGTTGCACAGTGATAGCAATGCAGTGGATTCGAGCACTGGTATCAGCAGTAATAGCAATGCAATGGATTTGAGCAGTGTTGCATGGTGTTGGCAATGCAATTGATTTGAGCAGTGTTGCACATTGATTGCAATGCAATGGATTTGAGCAGTGTTTCACAGTGTTGGCAATGCAATTGATTTGAGCAGTGTTGCACGTTGATGGCAATGCAATGGATTTGAGCAGTGTTGCACGGTGATGGCAATGCAATGGATTTGAGCAGTGTTTTACAGTGATGGCAATGCAGTGGGTCTGATCAGTGTTGCACGGTGATGGCAATGCAATGGATTTGAGCAGTGGTGCACAGTGATGGCAATGCAGTGGATTTTAGCAGTGTTGCACAGTGCTGGCAATGAAATGGATTTGAGCAATGTTTCACATTAATGGCAATGCAATGGATTTGAGCAGTGATATCAGCAGCAATGGAAATGCAGTAGATTTGAGCAGTGTTGCACGTTGATGGCAATGCAATGGATTTGAGCAGTGATATCAGCAGCAATGGCAATGCAATGGATTTGAGCAGTGTTGCACGTTGATGGCAATGCAATGGATTTGAGCAGTGTTGCACGGTGATGGGAATGCAGTGGATTTGAGCAGTGTTTTACAGTGATGGCAATGCAGTGGGTCTGATCAGTGTTGCACGGTGTTGGCAATGCAATGGATTTGAGCAGTGTTGCACAGTGATGACAATGCAGTGGATTTGAGCAGTGTTGCACGGTGGTGCTGATAGCACACTGGCTGTCAGGTACTCATGTTTACTACATTACTGAAATGGATTGCAGCAGTGTGTATTGGTTGAGGATTAGGGATTTCTTTTCCTGGTACTTTAAGAACTCTGAAGTGGACTGTATTTTAGCTATAAAGGTTGGACAGCTCTGGTTCATACTATTGTGATGTCATTGGCGTGTCAGTGTGATAAACTGCAGTCTTAAAGATATTCTGCACAATCATTATTTAAATGTATGCAAGTACTGCTTTCAGAAAAGTTGCTGTGCTGTGGAGTTCAATTGCCTTGTGAAACCCTAACGCTAAAGCAATACTGAGCAATCCTACAATAACCCTGTGTAAATTATTCCACCCAAGGCTCTGCCTACCCTTTTAAAATGTCTTTACTAGGGATGTAGAATTGATTTAGATTCCTTCTGAAGTGCAAATGTGTATTTATATCATGAGAAGTGGACAGGGCTAAGTACTTAGTACTTCTATTAATCTTGTTGTTGTCACAAACATACTCGTTACGGATACACGTTTACCCGGCACACCCTTAGTCTTTACAATGGAGCACTGTCAGACGAGAAGGTAATTTACAGGAGTAAGGTTTAAAAAAGGCTAATGTATTTGAAGAAAAAGTTTCCGACTGCCATTTTCAATGTGTTACATGGCTGCATTTCCCCAGATGTGGATGAGTGTGAGGATTGGAACGGCATGCAGTGTGAGCATCTCTGTGAGAACGTGCCTGGCAGCTATCGGTGCCACTGCCACTCCGGGTACAGCCTGCAGCCTGATGGGAGATCCTGCTCCACCAGCCACAGCGGTGAGGGGAGGCAACCCAGCTCTGCACCAAGGAAGGGCTGCAGTGAGGGGAGGCAGCCCAGCTCTGCACCAGGGAAGGGCTGTAGTGAGGGGAGGCAACCCAGCTCTGCACCAGGGAAGGGCTGTAGTGAGGGGAGGCAGGGCCAGCTCTGCACCAGGGAAGGGCTGCAGTGAGGGGAGGCAGCCCAGCTCTGCACCAGGGAATGGCTGTAGTGAGGGGAGGCAGCCCAGCTCTGCACCAGGGAAGGGCTGCAGTGAGGGGAGGCAGAGCCAGCTCTGCACCAGGGAAGGGCTGCAGTGAGGGGAGGCAGGGCCAGCTCTGCACCAGGGAAGGGCTGCAGTGAGGGGAGGCAGCCCAGCTCTGCACGAGGGAAGGGCTGAAGTGAGGGGAGGCAGGGCCAGCTCTGCACCAGGGAAGGGCTGCAGTGAGGGGAGGCAGAGCCAGCTGTGCACCAGGGAAGGGCTGCAGTGAGGGGAGGCAGGGCCAGCTCTGCACCAGGGAAGGGCTGCAGTGAGGGGAGGCAGCCCAGCTCTGCACCAGGGAATGGCTGTAGTGAGGGGAGGCAGCCCAGCTCTGCACCAGGGAAGGGCTGTAGTGAGGGGAGGCAGCCCAGCTCTGCACCAGGGAAGGGTTGCAGTGAGGGGAAGCAGGGCCAGCTCTGCACCAGGGAAGGGCTGTAGTGAGGGGAGGCAGGGCCAGCTCTGCACCAGGGAAGGGCTGCAGTGAGGGGAGGCAGCCCAGCTCTGCACCAGGGAAGGGTTGAACACGGCCCACACTTTCTGAAAATGTTAAAGAATAAATAGCTTCAAATTGAAATTGCTATTATATGTGATTTGCAATCATTTACCTGGCTTTGAGTTTGCCTTCCTTTTTCCATTCACATCAAGAGACAATGTTACTGTTGAGCTCTGCTAGCCATACTTATTCTACATATACACTGCTTTCTTCATATTTAACAATGTGATAATTTACAAATGTTGTTAATTCACGTTAGTCTATGTGTGACAGAGCATTGTACAAGTTCTGTATTTTACTGTAGAAGGGCCTTCAATAGTTCACTGTTGTCAGTATTTGATGATTTGTTGTGTAAGTCCAATCGTACACTTCAGAGGGAGCACTGAGAGAGTAGGCGGGGCTGACGGAGTTGAAAGGTTACTTTGTTACATGATTTGAAGGAGGTAGTTGTGAGAGCTGCTCTCTCTGTTTCAGTGCCTGAACTGCCTGCTCTCTCCCATCCCCCAGGTGCTGCTGCGGAAGGCTCGCCCGGGTCCTGTTCCCTCACCTGCCAGGAGTTCACCAGCATAAAGCAGAGCCTGCTACAGCTCAAACAGGTGAGGCCCATGAATTACCCACAAGAGGAATGCATGAAGCAGAGCCTGCTACAGCTCAAACAGGTGAGGCCCATGAATTACCTACAAGAGGAATGCATGAAGCAGAGCCTGCTACAGCTCAAACAGGTGAGGCCCATGAATCACCCACAAGAGGAATGCATGAAGCAGAGCCTGCTACAGCTCAAACAGGTGAGGCCCATGAATTACCTACAAGAGGAATGCATGAAGCAGAGCCTGCTACAGCTCAAACAGGTGAGGCCCATGAATTACCCACAAGACGAATGCATGAAGCAGAGCCTGCTACAGCTCAAACAGGTGAGGCCCATCAATCACCCACAAAAGGAATGCATGAAGCAGAGCCTGCTACAGCTCAAACAGGTGAGGCCCATGAATTACCCACATGAGGAATGCATGAAGCAGAGCCTGCTACAGCTCAAACAGGTGAGGCCCGTCAATCACCCACAAGAGGAATGCATGAAGCAGAGCCTGCTACAGCTCAAACAGAAGCGGAGGCCTGTGAATCACCCAGCAGAGGAATACAGTGTCGAGCATGCTGATACTGTCTCACTGTCACCCAGGAGAGGAATATAGAGAGTAATGCTTTATTAAACATCAAAATCAGCATGCAGATGTGAAAAGGGCATTTTTATGCACTTATTGACCAATTACAGAGACAGCAGAGTGTGCAGTCCTCATTTCTTCCTCTAGTCTAACAGAGATCTCTAATAAGCCTTTTTAAACTTAACCTGTGGTTACATCATTCTTCAACAATTTGTTTTCTTTTGTAACTGTTCTCCAGTATCGCTTGATATATTTTCAGCCCTTCTAATAAACATACTCACAATTCATACATTTGACACACAACCTGCTAATATATATATATATATATATATATATATATATATATATATATATATATATATATATATATATATATATACAGTATATATTATCAATAACCTTCCACAAGCTTGCCTGTACATTGAATTGAAGGAAATACACAGACAAAGCATAGCTACATATAGAAGAGAAAAATATTACAAAACCACCCTTCTAACAAGGTATAGCACTGATCAGAGAACAAAGCAAGACAGGCCAGGTCAGAGAGATGCGTACAGTAACAGGGACAGCATAAGATATATACAATGAATCATATTCAATCACCCCTGCTGCGTTTCTAGCTTTTGACATTTCATTTCAGTGTTGTTCCTGAACTCTGAAAGTGCTGTATTAGGGTATAATAACTGGTGAGCAATGTTTCAATGGGCTCATCCGGTTGATATTTCCTGTAATACAGGGACGGTTGATACAGGAAACACACACCCATTAACACCAGCAACAGAGTGACCCCAGCGCGAGCTGTCAAACTGAAAGGAATTCTCAGACAAAAGATTATAAAACCAGAGATTATAAAGAATACTGCATGGGGTAGTGTGTGATAAATGAGAATTTAATGGCCCCCCTTGGGGTGGGATGCTTGAATATATTACTCGGGCTTCGGTTTATGTAGCATCCTACCCCTTGAGTGGGCATTCAATTCTCATATCACACACTACCCCATACATTTTTCTCTATTTCAGAAAGGAGACAACCACCAATGAAATGAAATGAATGAATTGTTGAATTGACATGTAAACGATAAATGATTGGTTATTTGAATTTGGCCCATGGCCTTGCCTATTGGAGCTTGTTAGCCACCCCTATGCTGGCAAAACTATGATGAATGAAGTATATAAATTAGATGAAAACTAATGTAAGTGGGCAGGACAACTGACACTTGAGGGCCACCTTCCCCCAAAAAATGACATGACCTCCTAAGCCTCCGCCACCTTGCAGAATTAAACCACCCGGCGCTCAGATAAGACAAAAACCCTGCTCACCCACAAGGTGACTGGAGGAAAACTGAGGGAATCCATGGCCAAGGGTAGCCTTCCTCCAGGCCCCAAAAATAAACCTCTTAGATCTTTTAAATTAATAAATGTTTTTTATGCAGTTAATGTTTAATTGACATTTTCGGATACACAGTTCATAAGACCATTGTTCCGCCAGGGTGAAGAAAAAGATCATATGAACTACAGCAGAACGCATCGATAGGTAGCTAGAACAGAATAAGAGATCATATGAACTACAGCAGAACGCATCGATAGGTAGCTAGAACAGAATAAGGACAAATAATATGATTAGTATGCTATAAATACAATTTTAAAAAAGGTGATCTTTTTTAATGCTTTAAATGTAAGGAATACATGACCTGAGATTTAAGTTTGAAGTCTCTGATGCGGATGACCGGGGATGGATCAAGTGGCTGGTTTCAGGAGGTGATTTTGCCATGCTGGAGGAACCCTCAGTAGCAAAATAACATCGCTTCCAGAAGGACATCCTTGAATGAGGAGAAGCATCTGGACGTCGAATTGACGAGGGACTCCAAGAGTCCTTTATGATAGGTGGTTTGGAAGATGAAGGTTGGGAGTAGATCTTTGAATGTCCCACAGCGACATTTGTATCAGAGGTAGTGAGTTAGGGGGAACGTTAACTGTCAGTAGCGAAGGTGATATTGTCGACCTGATCAGTAACATTGTATCGTAGAGACATGATGGCAAAGAGTAATGGATTCTATAGTAGAATTTTCAGTAGTCAACGTGATCGAGTGATTAACGAAGTGATAAACCTGGTAAGTAACAACTCGTGACGAGAGACGCAAATTGCATTGCAAAGATTCTATAGTAGAATTTTCAGTATGAGATCTGACTGAAAGGATGATTGAGTACAGAATCTGATAACAATTGCCACCCCATATTATAGGATGCTCGTATTGTTTGGAAAACCTATATAGGTTGAATGCTAAATCACACGTGTGAAATATGTGTTTGATTCGTACATGATGAGGTCCTTTAACATTGGGCATGAAACCTGTACAGGGTCTTGTGCTGGTGAGCCGTCATGGTCCGCAGAGCGAGTCCCACTTGGGGTGGCCCGCTCCGTAATGATGGGCTGGAGAGCCGTCAAAAATTGTCATGCTGCACATCACAGCACAGCACAGCAAAGCCTGGCACAGCGCAGCACAGTGCCACACATCAGGGGGTGGAGAGGTGCAATGGTGAGGTCCCTCGCACTCCCAATTCTCTCACTGAAACAGCTGCTTATGAAAGAGTGAGATCTGCAGGGTGCCCCATTGGATATGCATCACAGAGCTGTCTCTAAGGACTAAAGCTGAAACAAGGAATAAAGTAACAATATGACTAAGTTTACATTGCTACCTTCATGAATTTGAGCATGGCGTTTACTGGAGCGAGGGATGGTCGGCAACAGTGACTGGATTGGTAATTGCTGGTCTAAACCGGAAACTGTACAATGGAGGATCACAGCAGAATGAAGGATCACTGCAGAATGCAGGATCACAGCAGAATGGAGGATCACAGCAGAATGATCACAGCAGAATGGAGGATCACAGCAGAATGAAGGATCACAGCAGAATGCAGGATCACAGCAGAATGGGGGATCACAGCAGAATGATCACAGCAGAATGGAGGATCACACAGAATGATCACAGCAGAATGGAGGATCACAGCAGAATGAAGGATCACAGCAGAATGGAGGATCACAGCAAAATGATCACAGCAGAATGGAGGATCACAGCAGAATGATCACAGCAGAATGCAGGATCACAGCAGAATGCAGGATCACACAGCAGAATGAAGGATCACAGCAGAATGCAGGATCACAGCAGAATGGAGGATCACAGCAGAATGATCACAGCAGAATGGAGGATCACAGCAGAATGATCACAGCAGAATGCAGGATCACAGCAGAATGCAGGATCACAGCAGAATGCAGGATCACAGCAGAATGAAGGATCACAGCAGAATGGAGGATCACAGCAGAATGATCACAGCAGAATGGAGGATCACAGCAAAATGATCACAGCAGAATGGAGGATCACAGCAGAATGATCACAGCAGAATGCAGGATCACAGCAGAATGCAGGATCACACAGCAGAATGAAGGATCACAGCAGAATGAAGGATCACAGCAGAATGCAGGATCACAGCAGAATGGAGGATCACAGCAAAATGATCACAGCAGAATGGAGGATCACAGCAGAATGATCACAGCAGAATGCAGGATCACAGCAGAATGCAGGATCACAGCAGAATGCAGGATTGCACAGCTGTAAAATGGATTGCGTGTTAAACGATTCCTGTCGGGACGCCAGCCTGAACATTTTCCTGCTGAGTCCTGGAGCTGGGTCTACGATTGGAGAAGTCAAATCCATAATGCGAAGGTAAGAGACGAACAACGACATGCCCCGATAACACAGGGGTACGAAACCAAACAAACAAAACAATACCAAAAACGAATGATACAGGACGTGGATGAAAGGGGGTATGTATATGGTTTGATAATTACCATTTGATTAAGGGGCGGATTCTCTTTTCAGAAATACAACCAAGTTTCCAAATATTACAAAGCACAAGTGTCTATTTTCCCTCCAACATTGTTTGTTAAATAAAACAATTGTTGTTGTTGTTGTTTCTGGAAACTGTCTGATCAGATGAGGTGATAACCGTGATGATCGTGATAATTTTCAAATATCGCTGACGCAGCTCCCTCCCTGCAGATGCTGTGTCCCGGGATGGATAATAGCAGTGGCAAGCCTACCTCGGGGGGGCACAGCAGGAAGAGTCCCGAGAGCCTACAGGGCCCCCCTGGGCCCCCCGGACCCCCAGGTACCGACAGGAGGCTGTGGCACTGGAGAGACATAGGGGCGAGATTCTCAAAGCTACACCTAGAAAAGTTTCCCATAACAAAACCATAACAAACAGTAATAAAGCATAGCAAAATCATGGTAAGCATTGTAAAGCCCAGAGAAGATTGGTAAAGCATATGTGGAAAACCATGGTAAATCTGTAACTGGTCTTTCCTTACAGAAAAAAATCACGCTAATGACAATTTGAATAGCTCTGAGAGTCTGGCATACAGGTATGCTGTACATATTACCAGAGGCAGGCAGAGCATGTACCACTCTGAGTAACTGTTCTACATTCAAGATGCATGGTTCTGCTTCCTTCACTCAGGAATTAAGGTGAACAAGCTTTTCTTTACTCTGATTCCTGAGTTATTGTCTTAAGCTGTGCTCTTTGATTTTCTTAGTTAAGTTCCATTACTGCTGTCGTCCAGTAAAAATACTTTCATTTTGGTTAACAGATTTACAGTAACACACATCTGTAATTTAGTGAACTGCATTTGACATTGATTTGTGTATCTCTATTTTCTATGTAAATAGTTTCCTTGACTATTTGCCCATCCCTGGGTTTACCATGCTTTCACTATAGCATTGCCATATTTCAGAACTGGTGTAGGGGAGTACATATACTGTAGTATAAAGCTGTACATTCACCATGGTCATTTTCTCTTTTCCAGGAAGCCCAGGGGAACCAGGAATGAGAGGGAAGCCTGGAGTGAGGGGGCTGCCCGGCCCTCAGGGGCCACGAGGAAACATGGGACCCACGGGACCCACCCCAGACCTGTCTCACATCAAGAGGGGGTGGAGAGGCGCAATGGTGAGGTCACTCGCACTCCCAATCCACTCGCTGAAACAGAGTGATGATGAGGTCACTCACACTCCCAATCCACTCGCTGAAACAGAGTGATGATGAGGTCACTCACACTCCCAATCCACTCGCTGAAACAGAGTGATGAGGAGGTCACTCGCACTCCCAATCCACTCACTGAAACAGAGTGATGATGAGGTCACTCGCACTCCCAATCCACTCACTGAAACAGAGTGATGATGTCACTCACACTCCCAATCCACTCGCTGAAACAGAGTGATGATGATGTCACTCACACTCCCAATCCACTCGCTGAAACAGAGTGATGATGAGGTCACTCACACTCCCAATCCACTCGCTGAAACAGAGTGATGATGAGGTCACTCGCACTCCCAATCCATTCGTTGAAACAGAGTGATGATGAGGTCACTCGCACTCCCAATCCACTCACTGAAACAGAGTGATGATGAGGTCACTCGCACTCCCAATCCACTCGCTGAAACAGAGTGATGATGAGGTCACTCGCACTCCCAATCCACTCGCTGAAACAGAGTGATGATGAGGTTACTCGCATTCCCAATCCACTCGCTGAAACAGAGAGATGATGAGGTCACTCGCACTCCCAATCCACTCGCTGAAACAGAGTGATGATGAGGTCACTCGCACTCCCAATCCACTCGCTGAAACAGAGTGATGATGTCACTCACACTCCCAATCCACTCACTGAAACAGAGAGATGATGAGGTCACTCGCACTCCCAATCCACTCGCTGAAACAGAGTGATGATGAGGTCACTCGCACTCCCAATCCACTGCAGGATGCCCCATCACAGGCCTCACAGTCAGAGCTGTCTCTGTGTTTCTCTCAGGTGTGCGTTCGCAGTCCTTTTACAGCTGTCATCATGCTTTCTTTACAGTGTGGCCTCCAGTAAGTGTAGGCCAAATTAAAAGATCCATCTTATTAAAACAACAATTTAAGCAGTACGATCCAAGTTTGTACCTATCTCTGTTACTATTCAGGAGTATATCCATATTGGGTTAATAGTTGTTCTTGTGAGAATGTCAACAGAGCATTGGTCCGTGATCTCTACCTGGAATATATATGTCTTGTTTTACCATTCCATCCTGCAGTAGCGGCTCCTGACTTTAATAAGTGGGGAGGCTACATATTTATATGATGTATAATAATATATATATAATATGTGTGTGTGTGTGTGTGTGTGTGTACTTTTTATTATAAGCAATAAAATGTTGTATGTTTAAAAAGGTACTGTGTAATTTAATAAGAAATGTAATACAGTACTAATATAATATACGCAGCACAGAAGTCAAGCAACTGAATATAACCAAAAACATGGTGGATTTACTTGATTGATGAATCCTGAGTGATGCCGTTTGTAGAAATAATATCTTCACTGTAGCCCACAGAAATCCACGGGAAAGATGAAGAGCCGGTTTGAAAAACCAAACTGCGAATCCTCACATCAACCATTTTGTTTTTTCGTACCATGAGAAATTAAAAGGCATGTTTTTTCAGTCCTCCCTGTTGAAGAAGCTCCATATAAATTAAGAAATCTACAAAGTTATAAATAATATGTTACGTATTGTATACGGAAATGGAAACTTAAGGGAGTAGCCACACGTGACACATAACCTGCCTGGCAACATACACATCAAGATTAAGTCTAATTATGAGTGGTAGAGGCTAGCCAATACAAATACAAAAAAAACTTGACAGACAGAGGGTGATTGCAGGTGGAATACACACAGAATCACACCCATTTAGCGTCTACATGTTAGCCAATAGCAACACAGTAGACCTTGGAAAGCATGACGTAAGGTTCGAAAATGTGCGGAACAAAGGCTAAACAAAACCCACCAGTGATACACGGCTATAGAGGCTAAATGAAACCCACCAGTGATACACGGCTATAGAGGCTAAACGAAACCCACCAGTGATACACGACTATAGAGGCTAAACGAAACCCACCAGTGATACACGACTATAGAGGCTAAACGAAACCCACCAGTGATACACGGCTATAGAGGCTAAATGAAACCCACCAGTGATACACGGCTATAGAGGCTAAACGAAACCCACCAGTGATACACGGCTATAGAGGCTATTTGAAACCCACCAGTGATACACGGCTATAGAGGCTAAACGAAACCCACCAGTGATACACGGCTATAGAGGCTAAACAAAACCCACCCGCGATACACGACTATAGAGGCTAAACGAAACCCACCCGCGATACACAGCTATAGAGGCTAAATGAAACCCACCC
Source organism: Acipenser oxyrinchus oxyrinchus (assembly GCA_030684275.1). Classification (NCBI taxonomy): domain Eukaryota; kingdom Metazoa; phylum Chordata; class Actinopteri; order Acipenseriformes; family Acipenseridae; genus Acipenser; species Acipenser oxyrinchus. Next base: position 10,435,773 of record CM060271.1, on the reverse strand, counting down.
CCGATACACGACTATAGAGGCTAAACGAAACCCACCCGCGATACACGGCTATAGAGGCTAAACGAAACCCACCAGCGATACACGGCTATAGAGGCTAAATGAAAGCCACCCGCGATACACGGCTATAGAGGCTAAACGAAACCCACCAGTGATACACGGCTATAGAGGCTAAACGAAACCCACCAGTGATACACGACTATAGAGGCTAAACGAAACCCACCCGCGATACACGACTATAGAGGCTAAACGAAGCCCACCAGTGATACACGACTATAGAGGCTAAACGAAACCCACCAGTGATACACGACTATAGAGGCTAAACGAAACCCACCAGTGATACACGGCTATAGAGGCTAAATGAAACCCACCAGTGATACACGGCTATAGAGGCTAAACGAAACCCACCAGTGATACACGGCTATAGAGGCTAAATGAAACCCACCAGTGATACACGGCTATAGAGGCTAAACGAAACCCACCAGTGATACACGGCTATAGAGGCTAAACAAAACCCACCCGCGATACACGACTATAGAGGCTAAACGAAACCCACCCGCGGTACACGGCTATAGAGGCTAAATGAAACCCACCCGCGATACACGACTATAGAGGCTAAACGAAACCCACCAGTGATACACGGCTATAGAGGCTAAACGAAACCCACCAGTGATACACGGCTGTAGAGGCTAAATGAAAGCCACCCACGATACACGGCTATAGAGGCTAAACGAAACCCACCAGTGATACACGGCTGTAGAGGCTAAATGAAAGCCACCCACGATACACGGCTATAGAGGCTAAACGAAACCCACCCGTGATACACGGCTATAGAGGCTAAACGAAACCCACCAGTGATACACGGCTATCAGAGATCAGTATGGTTATTGCACTGCGATTATTTTTAAAGTAAAATACTTTTTTTACTTTTACAAAATGACATGTAGGCTTAGCCGCCGTAGCCTTTTATGAAAGACTTTCAAACCAATCTGGAAGTAATTTAATCTTCAGCTGCTCTGCATATAAATGCTGACTCATGACACCTCTAAAAGTATTACAATGTCATGCCGAATTTTGCATTTTAAAAATACATTAATAATAGTGTAAGTAATCACACAGACAAAATGCAATGAAGCTGCACCCTGAGATCCTTCAAGAAGCTTCTGATGGGTTTCTGGGATCAATAAGCTACTAACAACCAAACGAGCAAGATGGGCCGAAATATATATATATATATATATATGCACTGTTTAATTATTATTTGTATTATTGTTTGCGGCGCGGATAAGAGCGCCGCGTATTTGTTATTGTTTTTGTGTTTTTAAAAACCTTGTGAGGATGTGTGACTGATCAGCTACTGATTTATTTAGCTAGCTGACAGTCACGCATCCTTATTATACTCGTGCAGACTGTGACCATCTCCCGAGTTAATTCATTGATTAATTGTTGCTAATCGGGAGATGGTCACTGTATATAAACCTGCAGCTCTCTACCCTCGGGGAGAGTGTACAGAGGAGAGTACGGATGAGCGAACGTGGAGAGAAATTAAATAGAAACAACAAGACTTATTTGTTTATTTGTTTGGCCAACGCGCCTTTTGGTTTTGTTGTTTGTTTTAATCTGTTGTTTGTTTTATTATTTAATAAAATAGCTGAGCGCCGTAGCGCTCAGTTTCACCACCATCCATTCCTTGTTTTGGTTCCTGTTTCTGGTCCGTGACGTCACCACTGCAAGCCACTTGATCACAACAGGTTTTGTTGTATCTTAATATAAAATAAACTTGATTATACTGCGTTTGTATTTTTAGCAATATTAGCAATACAAAGTATGTCTCTGCGAGCGTACGTGGAGGCAAGTCTCAGTTATAAATAAACTTCTATCTGCTATTAACCACAGTACTAGCAGTAGCAGATGACATGATCTGAGCACAGATTTTAATTGGAGGTGCCCAGAGAGTTTTTTTCCTGCTATAATTGGTAGCCTGGAGTACCAAGGTTGGTGCCTTGTCTGTGGAAAGTTCGGCAACCCTATGGTGTGCTGCCCCCTTCAGGGTGAAGAGGAGGTGAGCAAAGCAGGTGCTGCCTACCCGAGTGCCAGAGAGGGAGCCACTGCCATCTCCAGAGCCAAAGGGGGAGGAGTCAATGCCATCTCCAGAGCCAAAGAGGGAGGAGCCACTGCCATCTCTAGAGCCAAAGGGAGAGGAGCCACTGCCATCTCCAGAGCCAAAGGGGGAGGAGCAACTGCCATCTCCAGAGCCAAAGAGGAAGGAGCCACTGCCATCTCCAGAGCCAAAGAGGGAGGAGCCACTGCCATCTCTACAGCCAAAGGGAGAGGAGCCACTGCCATCTCCAGAGCCAAAAGGGGAGGAGCAACTGCCATCTCCAGAGCCAAAGAGGGAGGAGCCACTGCCATCTCCAGAGCCAAAGGGGGAGGAGCCACTGCCATCTCCAGAGCCAAAGGGTGGGAGCAACTGCCATCTCCATAGCCAAAGAGCGAGGAGCCACTGCCATCTCTAGAGCCAAAGGGAGCGGAGTCACTGCCATCTCCAGAGCCAAAGGGGGAGGAGCAACTGCCATCTCCAGAGCCAAAGAGGGAGGAGCCACTGCCATCTCCAGAGCCAAAGGGGGAGGAGCCACTGCCATCTCCAGAGCCAAAGAAGGAGGAGCCACTGCCATCTCCAGAGCCAGAAGGAGGAGCCACTGCCATCTCCAGTGTGGGGAAGGCGAACATGGGAGCCATCTCCAGCACCAAAGAAGGGGGAGCCGTTGGCGTCGCCACCGCCAGAGTGCCCAGCGTCGCCGTCGCCACCGCTGGAGTGCCCTGCGCCACCACCACCAGAGTGCCCAGCGTCATCACCGCGGGAGTGCCCAGCGTCATCACCGCGGGAGTGCCCAGCATTATCACTGCCGGAGTGCCCAGCGTCATCACTGCCGGAGTGCCCAGCGTCATCACTGCCGGAGTGCCCAGCGTCATCACTGCCGGAGTGCCCTGCGCCGCCACCGCCGGAGTGCCCAGCATCGCCGTCGCCACAGCTGGAGTGCCATCCTATGAAACGACAATGACATTAGCATGATATCTTTACTATAGCCTAGAGGCTTTGCTACTTTTTTATAGTTTGCGTATTTTATCCCCCCCCCCCCATTTTTAAACATATGCTAGCAGTGTGTAACAGTAAAGTTTATTACAATAAACTATGATGGGCTACTGTTTTATTTTCTCTTCTGGCTAGCTAAATCGGGGTAAAATGTTAGATGATATGAAATGTGTTGTCAGTCAAAATACAACAATACGATTCTACTGCTGCTGGGGGCTTAAGGGGACATCAACTGCCTTTTTCCTGCCTCCCCATTTTTTTTGGCCAGCAGCTGCCACTGCTTAGTACTGACTGGTTTCACAGACCCTGATTGGCCTAATCTTTGACTACCTTACCAAGATGTCAGAAAGCAAACCATCTTCTCTGACTTTTACTTCTTTGTTCCAAATTCCATTTCTTCAGTTTCCTTTAAAATAATGTCATGTTTGGTGGATATGATCATGTGGAGATTATTTATGAGTACTGGTATGATGAGGATTTTAAGATCAAATTACATCCAAGATTCAAACAGGACCCCAAACCAGTGCGCTTATAATCTCCCTTTAGCTCCAGCAATGTAAGGCTTTCCAATGTTCCTTTCTGTTAAGGAGAGACATTCCGAAAGAGCATGGAGTGGAAACTAAGCATTAACAGGGAAAGTACTTTCATATACTTGTATGTTCTTTGGTTACTAATTGTTTATTGAGTCTAATTGCAATTAATCACTAATTGAAATACAATCCTGAGGGGCGCAGCCTGCTTTAATTCATCTTTTTCCATGTCGTGGCTGAAGAGTTTGTTTTCCTTTTTAGGAGAAAAGCATGTATTAAGAAAAGAAGTATTGTAGAGAGGGATGACTGGTCAAAGCACTACGTTAATTGTAAATGGCTGCTTATTTTATTACTGAATGCTGAAACACTAAAATATGCATGTCTCCCCTGGTAAAAGCATGGCCGTGTGGTGTGCAGGGTGAGTCAGACAGTCAGGGGAGTGTGGGGGTCCCTGAGGGTCTCCCCTGGTAAAGGCACGACTGTGTGGTGTGCAGGGTGAGTCACACAGTCAGGGGAGCGCGGGGGTCCCTGAGGGTCTCCCCTGGTAAATACACAGCCGTGTGGTGTGCAGGGTGAGTCACAGAGTCAGGGGAGCTCAAAGGTCCCCGACGGTCTTCCCTGGTAAAGGCACGGCTGTGTGGTGTGCAGGGTGAATCATACAGTCAGGGGAGCGCGGGGGTCCCTGAGGGTCTCCCCTGGTAAAGACACAGCCGTGTGGTGTGCAAGGGGTCATACAATCAGGGGAGTGCAGAGGTCCCTGAGGGTCTCCCGTGGTAAAGGCACGGCTGTGTGGTGTGCAGGGGGTCATACGGTCCGGGGAGCGCAGGGATCCCTGAGTGTCTCCCCTGGTAAAGGCACGGCCGTGTGGTGTGCAGGGTGAGTCATACAGTCAGGGGAGTGTGGGGGTCCCTGAGGGTCTCCCCTGGTAAAGGCACGGCTGTGTGCTGTGCAGGGTGAATCATACAGTCAGGGGAGCGCGGGGGTCCCTGAGGGTCTCCCCTGGTAAAGACACGGCTGTGTGGTGTGCAGGGGGTCATACAGTCAGGGGAGAACAGGGGTCCCCGACGACCTCCCGTGGTAAAGACACGGCTGTGTGGTGTGCAGGGGGCCATACAGTCAGGGGAGCGCAGGTTGGGGTGCTCAGTCTTCACTAGGGCTTCCAGAAGGAGCACTCCATTCGCTCTGGCTCTCCCGCGGGAATAGGAGGAGGAAATCTAGCTACATCCAACCCTGTGTCCAGTGAACTCAAAGCAGACACCTGCAGGGCTGGCATTTGTGAATAAATGAATAAATGCTGGGTGTGCTCAGCACATCTATTTCATCGTGTTCATACTCAAGTGATCTGGAAATTAAATTCTCTTCTCTCCACAGGGATCTTCAGGGGCCCCTGGAGGAAATGGACAGAAGGTAAAAAGTCTTGTTTGTACAGAGTCACCGTGTAACTAACAAAATCATTTCAGAAATCTTCCATGTGCTCTGCCAGTTGCTATATAGGTCTCAAATGTGCAGTATTTTCATGTTCATGTATTTTCATTTTAAAACATGACCACTGGTACTACATTAGGCAAATACAGTTTTCAGCTTGCTAAGTAGGTCATTTCACCTCAGCAGTTAAAGGGCGGGGGCATCTTATCATCTATCAGTCATAAGGAGAAGGAGCCAGTCAGTTATGACAGGAAAAAAGGTCCTGAGGGGACAAGTTCACTCTCCAGTTGACATGGCCAGCAATGCATGAAGACAATCTGAAAGCAAACCGAGATTTCTTTAACCTTGTGTATCTACAGGAAAATGAAATGTTTCTTTCAAAATTGCACATTTGAGCCCCATATAGTGAATGGAAGAGCACAGCAGATTTAACCCATATAGTGAATGGAAGAGCACAGCAGATTTAACCCATATAGTGAATGGAGAGCACAGCAGATTTAACCCATATAGTGAATGGAGAGCACAGCAGATTTAACCCATATAGTGAATGGAGAGCACAGCAGATTTAACCCATATAGTGAATGGAGAGCACAGCAGATTTAACCCGTATAGTGAATGGAAGAGCACAGCAGATTTAACCCATATAGTGAATGGAAGAGCACAGCAGATTTATGGAATTCTTTTGTTTGCTACACAGTCACTTTGAAGACTAAAGGCCCCAGCTACAGCCTGTACGATAGAGCATAAGAACATAAGAACATAAGAAAGTTTACAAACGAGAGGAGGCCATTCAGCCCATCTTGCTCGTTTGGTTGTTAGTAGCTTATTGATCCCAGAATCTCGTGAAGCAGCTTCTTGAAGGATCCCAGGGTGTCAGCTTCAACAACATTACTGGGGAGTTGGTTCCAGACCCTCACAATTCTAGCAATGCCTGTGCTAACCTCTAAAGTGTCTGTCTGTCTGTCTGTAAGGAACGTACAGCACAGACATGGTGTAACAGGGGAGATCTGTGCTGACTATCTGGCGCATGCGTGGTTCTGCAGGAAAGAGGCAGCAGCCTCGTAAGATCTGCCTGTCAATCATGGTAATGACACAGAGAGGTTGGGAGGAAGGTGTGTTGGCTTTCCCTCTCTCTGAGTGGTTGAGAGGCGGGCCTTGGGGGGTTGCTCGGCCCATAAGAACTGAGCTTGGTTGTGCATTCGGATGGCCATGACCGGGGAAACCCAGTGACGCTAGCTGAGGAAGCAAGCGTAAACAAACACCAGGCAGGAACGCCAGTGGTGGGAGCGAGAGAATAAAATCAGGCAGGCACGGCTGAGGAAGACAGCCAGCCTTAAACAAATCATTTATTAAAATATATGGTTACGTACCCAAGGGGACGTGTGTAGTGATAGGGGAACCTTGTCCACCCCAGCTACTGTGAAGCTTAGGACGGAGACCCGAGCTGACCGGCTTACCGGCAATGAGGGCACTGCATAAGCAGCACTTTTGTTTTGTAGTTTTATTACTGTGTTTTATTTTCCCTTTTCATTCTGCCTTTGGTTTTTATTATTATTTTTGATCACCTGTGAGTGCGTCTGCATATACCTGTGTTGGTAACCTGTGGTTCCGAGTAACGTATACAGGCCATAGACAACAGCGCCCTCTGCAGGCTAAAATAAATCAAACTGTGCACCTGTGCAGTGTTTTTAAGTACAATCTCTGTCTCCTGTGTCAGTGAATTCCCCCACCCTTCCACACATGGGCTTTGTGTCAGTGAAAGGTGAGGGAATGGCAATGCTGGAGCCCCTGTCTGCCTAGTTAATGTATAGCAGGCACAAGTCTAGAATGCTGAGCAGTGCTTGAGAGGAACCCTGCTTACCCAGTGAGGTTCACTAAATTGGGGCATCTTCAAGAAAAGGCCTTCACTGCCCTGCATGGTATTATAAGAAGCAGCTGTACACTAAACATAGGTGTGATTTATATGGCCATACCAGAATTCAGCAGATCAGGACAACCCCCCATAACAGAAATTGGAATAATTGATATTGTATTCATGCCTATGAGATGCACAGATATTAATACTTGCCTGAAACCCGTTGGTTTGAGAGCCCATCACCTGGCTTGCTGGATGAGACAGTCAACCTCCTTGTTGGGGTAGATACCAGAGTGGAGTTGAGGTAGGTGGAGGGATGCGAATGAATCAATTGATCCATAAGTTACCAATCTATATATATGGCTCTGGTCATAAATGGATGACATAATGTGTGTAGAGAGCAGTCCTTCTTTCCGAACCTAAGTTTTTAAATCCATTAGGAGGTGGAATGGCTAGGTCTATGGGGGTGGGTAGCTGTGTAGCAGGCTGGATTTACTCTGGGGGATGGTTACAGACTCTGCTGTTTCTGACGGGTTCATTAGGAGGTGGAATGGCTAGGTCTGTGGGGGGTGGGTAGCTGTGTAGCAGGCTGGTTTTACTCTGGGGGATGGTTACAGACTCTGCTGTTTCTGACGGGTTCATTAGGAGGTAGAATGGCTAGGTCTGTGGGGGTGGGTAGCTGTGTAGCAGGCTGGTTTTACTCTGGGGGATGGTTGCAGACTCTGCTGTTTCTGACGGGTTCATTAGGAGGTGGAATGGCTAGGTCTGTGGGGGTGGGTAGCTGTGTAGCAGGCTGGTTTTACTCTGGGGGATGGTTACAGACTGTACTGTTTCTGAAGGGTTCATTAGGAGGTGGAATGGCTAGGTCTGTGGGGGTGGGTAGCTGTGTAGCAGGCTGGTTTTACTCTGGAGGATGGTTACATACTCTGCTGTTTCTGACGGGTTCATTAGGAGGTGGAATGGCTAGGTCTGTGGGGGTGGGTAGCTGTGTAGCAGGCTGGTTTTACTCTGGGGGATGATTACAGACTCTGCTGTTTCTGACGGGTTCATTAGGAGGTGGAATGGCTAGGTCTGTGGGGGTGGGTAGCCTTGTAGCAGGCTGGTTTTACTCTGAGGGATGGTTACAGACTCTGCTGTTTCTGACGGGTTCATTAGGAAGTGGAATGGCTAGGTCTGTGGGGGCGGGTAGCTGTGTAGCAGGCTGGTTTTACTCTGGAGGATGGTTACAGACTCTGCTGTTTCTGACGGGTTCATTAGGAGGTGGAATGGCTCGGTCTGTGGGAGTGGGTAGCTGTGTAGCAGGCTGGTTTTACTCTGGAGGATGGTTACAGACTGCTGTTTCTGACGGGTTCATTAGGAGGTGGAATGGCTAGGTCTGTGGGGGGTGGGTAGCTGTGTAGCAGGCTTGTTTTGCTCTGGAGGATGGTTACAGACTCTGCTGTTTCTGACAGGTTCATTTGGAGGTGGAATGGCTAGGTCTGTGGGGGTGGGTAGCCGTGTAGCAGGCTGGTTTTACTCTGGGGGATGGTTACAGACTCTGCTGTTTCTGACGGGTTCATTAGGAGGTGGAATGGCTAGGTCTGTGGGGGTGGGTAGCGGTGTAGCAGGCTGGTTTTACTCTGGGGGATGGTTACAGACTCTGCTGTTTCTGACGGGTTCATTAGGAGGTGGAATGGCTAGGTCTGTGGGGGTGGGTAGCGGTGTAGCAGGCTGGTTTTACTCTGGGGGATGGTTACAGACTCTGCTGTTTCTGACAGGTTCATTTGGAGGTGGAATGGCTAGGTCTGTGGGGGGTGGGTAGCTGTGTAGCAGGCTGGTTTTACTCTGGAGGATGGTTACAGACTCTGCTGTTTCTGACGGGTTCATTAGGAGGTGGAATGGCTAGGTCTGTGGGGGTGGGTAGCCGTGTAGCAGGCTGGTTTTACTCTGGGGGATGGTTACAGACTCTGCTGTTTCTGACGGGTTCATTAGGAGGTGGAATGGCTAGGTCTGTGGGGGTGGGTAGCTGTGTAGCAGGCTGGTTTTACTCTGGGGGATGGTTACAGACTCTGCTGTTTCTGACGGGTTCATTAGGAGGTGGAATGGCTCGGTCTGTGGGGGTGGGTAGCTGTGTAGCAGGCTGGTTTTACTCTGGGGGATGATTACAGACTGCTGTTTCTGACGGGTTCATTAGGAGGTGGAATGGCTAGGTCTGTGGGGGTGGGTAGCGGTGTAGCAGGCTGGTTTTACTTTGGGGGATGGTTACAAACTCTGCTGTTTCTGACGGGTTCATTAGGTGGTGGAATGGCTAGGTCTGTGGGGGTGGGTAGCTGTGTAGCAAGCTGGTTTTACTCTGGAGGATGGTTACAGACTCTGCTGTTTCTGACGGGTTCATTAGGAGGTGGAATGGCTAGGTCTGTGGGGGTGGGTAGCCATGTAGCAGGCTGGTTTTACTCTGGGGGATGGATACAGACTCTGCTGTTTCTGACGGGTTCATTAGGAGGTGGAATGGCTAGGTCTGTGGGGGGTGGGTAGCTGTGTAGCAGGCTGGTTTTACTCTGGAGGATGGTTACAGACTCTGGTGTTTCTGACGGGTTCATTAGGAGGTGGAATGGCTAGGTCTGTGGGGGTGGGTAGCTGTGTAGCAGGCTTGTTTTACTCTGGGGGATGGTTACAGACTCTGCTGTTTCCGACGGGTTCATTAGGAGGTGGAATGGCTAGGTCTGTGGGGGTGGGTAGCTGTGTAGCAGGCTGGTTTTACTCTGGAGGATGGTTACAGACTCTGCTGTTTCTGACGGGTTCATTAGGAGGTGGAATGGCTAGGTCTGTGGGGGTGGGTAGCCATGTATCAGGCTGTTTTTACTCTGGGGGATGGTTACAGACTCTGCTGTTTCTGACGGGTTCATTAGGAGGTGGAATGGCTAGGTCTGTGGGGGGTGGGTAGCTGTGTAGCAGGCTGGTTTTACTCTGGAGGATGGTTACAGACTCTGGTGTTTCTGACGGGTTCATTAGGATGTGGAATGGCTAGGTCTGTGGGGGTGGGTAGCCTTGTAGCAGGCTGGTTTTACTCTGGAGGATGGTTACAGACTCTGCTGTTTCTGACGGGTTCATTAAGAGGTGGAATGGCTAGGTCTGTGGGGGGTGGTAGCTGTGTAGCAGGCTGGTTTTACTCTGGAGGATGGTTACAGACTCTGCTCTTTCTGACGGGTTCATTAGGAGGTGGAAAGGCTAGGTCTGTGGGGGTGGGCAGCTGTGTAGCAGGCTGGTTTTACTCTGGGGGATGGTTACAGACTCTGCTGTTTCTGATGGGTGTCTGTCTATTTTCTTCAGGGTAAAAGGGGGCTCCCTGGTCCCAGAGGCCTACCGGTAAGTGAAACTCTCAAATTGCACTTCACTAATCAAACCTGTCCTGGAAGGGAAGAAAGCACACTAACAAGTACAGATGAGCTTGGAAGTTTCTTCCGAGTTTGAGAGCATTGTGCTCTGTTTGGTTTAAATAGTCTTTTGCGAGTAGGGGTCTGTGGTGTACTTTCCTTATAAGGCAATAATTCTAGTTCTAAGAGTCTTTGCTTTTGTAATTATAATGACCTTTTCTAAATATAGTTTGTTCTGTGGAAGTGCTTAACGTAATTTCAGAAAGGAGAAGTCCTGTTTCATAAGAATCTTTGTGGTTAACAACTCTGCCTTCACATCTTCCAGAAAGCTCCTAACCGCTGCTGTCCTTTCTGTGACCTCTTGTACTTGCAGCCTCTTTACTTATTCCTGTTTAATTAATTAGTCAAGTTGTCAATAATGAATTAACAGAGTAATTGACATGCTTTATTTCATTTAGTGAATACCTAACAACTTAAAACATGTTTTAAAAACAAGGGAATTACTCTGAAAATATGAGTATTGACACACCCCTCCTATTTGGTAAGCAAATATTTTAGCTTGGTTTGGTTTAGGGTATGCACGGTATGCAGCTAGTCCAATGTTTAACTCACACCGTTCACAGGAAGTGTAAGCAGTCGGACTGTGTTGCTAGGCTAAGTGAGCTGCCCTTTCTTTTCTGTTTTCCCAGGGTCCTCCTGGCTCCTTCGACTTCTTGCTACTGATGATGGCCGACATACAGTACTGTGCAAAAGTTTTAGGCAGGTGTGAAAAAATGCTGTAAAGTAAGAATGATTTCAAAAATAGACATGTTAATAGATTATATTTATCAATTAACTAAATGCAAAGTGAGTGAACAGAAGAAAAATCTAAATCAAATCCATATTTGGTGTGACCACCCTTTGCCTTCAAAACAGCATCAAGCATCAATTCTTCTAGGTACACTTGCACACAGTTTTTGAAGGAACTCGGCAGGTATGTTGGCCCAAACATCTTGGAGAACTAACCACAGTTCTTCTGTGGATTTAGGCAGCCTCAATTGCTTCTCTCTCTTCATGTAATCCCAGACAGACTCGATGATGTTGAGATCAGGGCTCTGTGGGGCCATACCATCACTTCCAGGACTCCTTGTTCTTCTTTACGCTGAAGATAGTTCTTAATGACTTTCGCTGTATGTTTGGGGTCGCTGTCATGCTGCAGAATAAATTTGGGGCCAATCAGATGCCTCCCTGATGGTATTGCATGATGGATAAGTATCTGCCTGTACTTCTCAGCATTGAGGAGACCATTAATTCTGACCAAATCCCCAACTCCATTTGCAGAAATGCAGCCCCAAACTTGCAAGGAACCTCCACCATGCTTCACTGTTGCCTGCAGACACTCATTCGTGTACGCTGTCCAGCCCTTCTGCGAACAAACTGTCTTCTGCTACAGCCAAATATTTCAAATTTTGACTCATCAGTGCAGAGCACCTGCTGCCATTTTTCTGCACCCCAGTTCCTGTGTTTTCGTGCATAGTTGAGTCGCTTGGCCTTGTTTCCACGCCGGAGGTATGGCTTTTGGCCGCAAGTCTTCCATGAAGGCCACTTCTGACCAGACTTCTCCGGACAGTAGATGGGTGTACCAGGGTCCCACTGTTCTGCCAGTTCTGAGCTGATGGCACTGCTGGACATCTTCCGATTGCGAAGGGAAGTAAGCATGATGTGTCTTTCATCTGCTGCAGTAAGTTTCCTTGGCCGACCACTGCGCTCTACGGTCCTCAACGCTGCCCGTTTCTTTGTGCTTCTTCAAAGAGCTTGGACAGCACATCTGGAAACCCCTGTCTGCCTTGAAATTTCTGCCTGGGAGAGACCTTGCTGATGCAGTATAACTACCTTGTGTCTTGTTGCTGTGCTCAGTCTTGCCGTGGTGTATGACTTTTGACAGTAACCTGTCTTCAGCAACCTCACCTTGTTAGCTGAGTTTGGCTGTTCCTCACCCAGTTTTATTCCTCCTACACAGCTGTTTCTGTTTCAGTTAATGATTGTGTTTCAACCTACATATTGAATTGATGATCATTAGCACCTGTTTGGTATAATTGTTTAATCATACACCTGACTATATGCCTACAAAATCCCTGACTTTGTGCAAGTGTACCTAGAAGAATTGATGCTGTTTTGAAGGCAAAGGGTGGTCACACCAAATATGGATTTGATTTAGATTTTTCTTCTGTTCACTCACTTTGCATTTAGTTAATTGATAAATATAATCTATTAGCATGTCTATTTTTGAAAGCATTCTTACTTTACAGCATTTTTTCACACCTGCCTAAAACTTTTGCACAGTACTGTACACCATGACATCATCGAGCTTCAGGAAAAAGTGTTCGGGAAGCGGCGGGGCATTGCACTGGAGACCATGCCCCCAGCTGGGAAGGAGGCGGGGTCAAGAGAGTGGGGTTCAGGACAGGACAAACTGCTGTCTGGTTTGAACACATGACAGGGAGGTGTGACAGGATGACTGGGCGGTGACGTCACGGCAGAGCCAGGAAACAAAACAAAAAAAACAAAAAAAAACCCTACTGGCAAAACTGGAAAAAAAAACTGCGGTACCCGCTCTGGCCTGAGTCCTGGAGGCGCTGTTATCCCGGTTCTGACACCACGTGTGACAGGATGACTGGGCGGTGACGTCACGGCAGAGCCAGGAAACACAGTACAGACAGAGACTTGGGGTTTTGGTGAAGTTGAGCGCGTGATCGCGCTCAGCGTTTAATAATCAAACAGAAAAATAAACGGTTGTAACAAAAACACAGGACACGGCACTTTCGCCAAAATAAACAGACATAAACAAAACGAACTAACACTAAACAAACGGTGGACGGACAGACACACAAACACGGTGAGTAAACAAACAAATAAGTATCGTGCTGGTCCTACCAGCACGCGATAGCAATTGTTTGTAAATATTTCTCTCTCTCTCTCCCGTTCTCCACTCTCGAACACCCAACCCCGAAAGTGAGTGAAAACATACAGCTTTTATGCAGTTGTACCGAGACTCGATTGCTAGTCAATCATTCAATTGGAATCTCGGTACAACTGCACGTGAATTAATTAAAGTGCAATTCCCGTGCTCACATATTATTACTTTTACTTGCACGTGATGTGATTTGTGCCCTCCTCGTGCCTAAATACAAATCTACAATTTAAACACATGTGAAACACAGACCCGCTTATATCCCGTGTACCAATGCCCATACACCAACATTTACACACAACACGTAACACAAAATACACACGGGGGCACTTTGCCACATATACCCCCTTGTGCAAAGCACACATGGCCTCAATGGCCACCTCCCCTCAGTCCCAAAGTCCCGGAAGAGGGGAAGCAAGTTGTTTCTGGGGTGGCCATGGTGAAATGTCTGGCACCCCCATTCTTCGTGGCTGGCAGCTCCCTCTTCCGGGCTTCAGCCACGCTATCTCCTGTCCGAAAGTGCAGCTGGGGAGCTGGTCTCCTGACCTCCCCTTCTTCATGGCCGGCAGTTCCCCTCCGTGGGGCTCCGACCACACAATCTCCGGCAGCGAAACTGCTGCGGGGAAGCTGGTCTCCTGACCTCCCCCTTCTTCATGGCCGGCAGTTCCCTCCGTGGGGCTCCGACCACACACCTCCGCAGCGAAACTGCTGCGGGGAAGCTGGTCTCCTGACCTCCCCCTTCTTCATGGCCGGCAGTTCCCTCCGTGGGGCTCTGGCCACCGTGTTTCCTGCCACGGAAATGCGGCTGGGGAGCTGGTCTCCTGACCTCCCCCTTTCTTCATGGCCGACAGCTCCCCTTCATGGGGTTCTGGCCATAGTGTAGCGACCCCAGGCAAGCAGGACCCTCGACTACCCCAGGCGAAGCAGGATCCCTGGCGACCCCAGGCGACGGCAGCGGACCCTCGGGAGGCGACGGCAGCAGCAGCGACCCTCGGGAGGCGACGGCAGCAGCAGCGGACCCTCGGGAGGCGTAACTCGGGAGGGGAGCCCCTGGCCATAGAGGCGGCAGCGGAGCTCCACTTCTCCCTCGCACCCTGTACCCTGTGTGGAGCAAAAGGCAGCCCCAGGCGATGCGGAGCGACAGGCAGCCCCAGGCGATGCGGAGCGGCTGGCAACCCCAGGCGAGCGCGGAGCGGCTGGCAACCCCAGGCGAGCGCGGAGCGGCTGGCAACCCCAGGCGATGCGGAGCGGCTGGCAACCCCAGGCGATGCGGAGCGGCTGGCAACCCCAGGCGATGCGGAGCGGCTGGCAACCCCAGGCGATGCGGAGCGGCTGGCAACCCCAGGCGATGCGGAGCGGCTGGCAACCCCAGGCGATGCAGGCATCCTGGGCGGAGCAGGCATCCTTGGGCGGCGAGGCAGGCATCCTTGGGCTAAGCGAGGCAGGCATCCTTGGGCTAAGCGAGGCAGGCATCCTTGGGCGAAGCGAGGCAGGCATCCTTGGGTGAAGCAGGGCAGGCATCCTTGGGCTAAGCGGGGCAGGCATCCTTGGGCTAAGCGGTGCAGGCATCCTTGGGCTAAGCGGAGCAGGCATCCTTGGGCTAAGCGGGCAGGGAGTCAGGACTAGCTGGGGTGCAGGTGTTGGCCCTCTTCTCGGCCTCTGCGGCCGGGCGGTTCTTCCCCGTGCTTCCCTCAGCAGCCTATGCAAGGGCTGCCGAGGACCGCCAGCATCTAGTCCGGGTCCTTCTGGTGAAGGGAGAGGCAGCTCCTGCTCCTCTCCTCGTGACGGTGGGGGAAGTGATACCAGCAGGCATTCATCCTCTGCTGGTTGGGGAAGTGTTACCAGCAGGCATTCATCCTCTGCTGGTTGGGGAAGTGTTACCAGCAGGCATTCATCCTCTGCTGGTGGGGAAAGTGATACCAGCAGGCATTCCTCCTCTGCTGGTTGGGGAAGTGTTACCAGCAGGCATTCCTCCTCTGCTGGTGGGGTTGGCGGAGGCAGAGGCAGCTCCTGCTGCTCTGCTCCTGCCAGTGAAGGTGGCGGAGGCAGAGGCAGCTCCTGCTGCTCTGCTCCTGCCAGTGGAGGTGGGAGCGGTGTAGTCTCCTGCCGGGCGGAGGTGGGAGCGGCGCGTAGTCTACCCTTGTTTCAGGGGACTGGTGCGGCCCTCCCTCTCTTGCAGGGGACTGGTGCGGCTCCACCTCGAAGGGGAGACCAGCAGGCATTCACCCTCTGCTGGTGGACAGGGACCCAGCAGGCATTCACCCTCTGCTGGTGGACAGGGACCCAGCAGGCATTCACCCTCTGCTGGTGGACAGGGACCCAGCAGGCATTCACCCTCTGCTGGTGGACAGGGACCCAGCAGGCATTCACGCTCTGCTGGTGGACAGGGACCCAGCAGGCATTCACGCTCTGCTGGTGGACAGGGACCCAGCAGGCATTCACCCTCTGCTGGTGGACAGGGACCCAGCAGGCATTCACCCTCTGCTGGTGGAGGAGGCAGAGGCAGCTCCTGCTGCTCTGCTCCTGGCGGTGGAGGTGGCGGAGGCAGAGACAGCTCCTGCTGCTCTGCTCCTGCCGATGGAGGTGGCGAGGCGGACCAGCAGGAATTCACCCTCTGCTGGTGGAGGTGGGAGCTGCAAGCAGTCCTCCCATGGCAATGGAGGTGGAACCAGCAGGAATTCACCCTCTGCTGGTGGAGGTGGGAGCTGCAAGCAGACCTCCCATGGCAATGGAGGTGGAACCAGCAGGAATTCACCCTCTGCTAGTGGAGACTGGGGCTGTGGACGCTCTACCTTCCCCTTTTTGGGCTGTGGACGCACCGACTCCTCCCTTTTGGGCTGTGGACGCACCGACTCCTCCCTCTTGGGCTGTGGACGCACCGACTCCTCCCTCTTGGGCTGTGGACGCACCGACTCCTCCCTCTTGGGCTGTGGACGCACCGACTCCTCCCTCTTGGGCTGTGGACGCACCGACTCCTCCCTCTTGGGCTGTGGACGCACCGACTCCTCCCATTTGGGCTGTGGACGCACCGACTCCTCCCTCTTGGGCTGTGGACGCACCGACTCCTCCCTCTTGGGCTGTGGACGCACCGACTCCTCCCTCTTGGGCTGTGGACGCACCGACTCCTCCCTCTTGGGCTGTGGACGCACCGACTCCTCCCACTCAGGCGTAGGACGTTCGGGCTCCTCCCACTCAGGCGTAGGACGTTCGGGCTCCTCCCACTCAGGTGTAGGACGTTCGGGCTCCTCCCACTCAGGCGTAGGACGTTCGGGCTCCTCCCACTCAGGCGTAGGACGTTCAGGCTCCTCCCACTCAGGCGTAGGACGTTCAGGCTCCTCCCACTCAGGCGTAGGACGTTCAGGCTCCTCCCACTCAGGCGTAGGACGTTCGGGCTCCTCCCACTCAGGCGTAGGACGTTCGGGCTCCTCCCACTCAGGTACTGGAGAGGGCAGCGACTGCTCCTCTCCCTCTTGCTCACTGGAAGGCACCCCTCCCATGTCTGCAGCTAGGTACCCCAGCACCACCGCTGCAAGGTCACTAACTGATGCCGGGTTGTGCTGTTGCTCCCAGTCCTCCCATCGCTCCCCATCTCGCATCCGCAGTGTGTTAATAACCCAGGGGAGGTCACTGGCGGTTCCCCTCGGGTGCACCAGCCAGTCCCATATTTCCGGGACGGTGGGGAACCCGTGGCAGTGGGGGTAGAGGGGTGGCTACTGATGCTTGGGGTGACAGCTGCTGCTTTCCTGAGCCCACGTGATACGGGCACCCTGCCCCGCTGTGGCTGTCCTCCTCCCAGCCCGGCATGCAGGACGAGTGCTGCAGCTGTTGTTGTTGTTGCTGCTGCTGCTGCTTCCTGCAGCTCTTTCTCCCCATCCTCGTTTTACTGCAGCAACAAAACAAAAACAAAAAAACCCTACTGGCAAAACTGGAAAAACTGCGGTACCCGCTCTGGCCTGAGTCCTGAGGCGCTGTTATCCCGGTTCTGACACCACGTGTGACAGGATGACTGGGCGGTGACGCCACGGCAGAGCCAGGAAACACAGTACAGACAGAGACTTGGGGTTTTGGTGAAGTTGAGCGCGTGATCGCTCCAGCGCTTAATAATCAAACAGAAAAATAAACGGTTGTAACAAAAACACAGGACACGGCACTTTCGCCAAAATAAACAGACATAAACAAAACGAACTAACACTAAACAAACGGTGGACGGACAGACACACAAACACGGTGAGTAAACAAACAAACAAGTATCGTGCTGGTCCTACAGCACGCGATAGCAATTGTTTGTAAATATTTCTCTCTTCTCTCTCTCCCGTTCTCCACTCTCGAACACCCAACCCCGAGTGAGTGAAAACATACAGCTTTTATGCAGTTGTACCGAGACTCGATTGCTAGTCAATCATTCAATTGGAATCTCGGTACAACTGCACGTGAATTAATTAAAGTGCAATTCCCCGTGCTCACATATTATTACTTTTTACTTGCACGTGATGTGATTTGTGCCCTCCTCGTGCCTAAATACAAATCTACAATTTAAACACATGTGAAACACAGACCCGCTTATATCCCGTGTACCAATGCCTATACACCAACATTTACACACAACACGTAACACAAAATACACACGGGGGGGCACTTTGCCACAGGAGGCTTAGTGCTTTATTTTCAAAGCTTTCTCTCCAGTGTTCAACTCCTACTTTTTGGAAGAGGTAAAACGCCTGTTAATTTTACAACACTGGACACAAAAGCTGAGTAATATTACCCAAGTTCTCTCAAGCACTCTCAGTGTGTTTGTTTTTCTCATTTTGTAACATTAAGATTCATTTTCTCCAAAATATAGGAGGGAATTTAAAAAATGGAGGCCCTTATAAAATACAGCAGCTGCAGGTACAAACACCAATGCAAACACAGGAAGCACAAGACTTAGAAATAAAAGAAATGTAATAAATTCAATGACAGTGTGGGTGGACGAGCAGAGAGATAAACACAGCCTTAAAAGAAACAAACCAAACCGAACAGGATTATAGTCACAGACAGACGAGGTGAGGGCGGGTGTATGATGGTTTAAACAAAAAGAAAAGGTCCCCAAGCCGTTCCTTGGTGAAGTGGAGGCCCGTCTTCGTTTATGTCACCACTACAAGGTTCCGCTGTGGCTTCCTGCTGTCCGACAGCTACCTTCCACCTGCTTAGTCTGCAGTCAAAGCACAGCAAGCCCAGCACACACAAGCCCTGCACTGTAGTCTCCTGCTGCTTTCCAACTCCAAGAGCTAAGGGCTGTGAGACAGCACGCACCCTTTGGTACCCAGAGCTCTGCCCCTGTAGTCAGCCGAACACTAATCCCAGAGAAGGCAGGTGTTCATAATAATGGCTGCCTAGAGTTGCAGAGACCTGCACACTAGCGCTGTCTTCCCTCACCAAGATGGTGGCCTCCAAGTTTGATAGATACCACGATTCCTGGTAAGGGAAATCCTGGGCTGGCTCAGCGCCCTCTAGCATTTGGAGATCGAATTACAGACTGCACCCCCTTTGCCCATCACAGACAGACATTGAAAAAGACTTCCAGTCAAAATGTTTGTTATTGAGTTGATTATGTTTCTTTCAGCATTTCTAAATTTAGCAGAATTGAGTGTTTAATAGTTATGGAGGAAGCACACGACTTACAGAACAGTTTAAACACCACTGAAATACCATTATAATCCCAGACAGAAGATGCATATCCCTGATACCTCTAGAGCACTGCTTATCATATCCCTGATACCTCTAGAGCACCGCTTATCATATCCCTGATACCTCTAGAGCACCGCTTATCATATCCCTGATACCTCTAGAGCACCGCTTATCATATCCCTGATACCTCTAGAGCACTGCTTATCATATCCCTGATACATCTAGAGCACGCTTATCATATCCCTGATAAATCTAGAGCACGCTTATCATATCCCTGATACCTCTAGAGCACCGCTTATCATATCCCTGATACCTCTAGAGCACGCTTATCATATCCCTGATACCTCTAGAGCACCGCTTATCATATCCCTGATACCTCTAGAGCACCGCTTATCATATCCCTGATACCTCTAGAGCACCGCTTATCATATCCCTGATACCTCTAGAGCACCGCTTATCATATCCCTGATACATCTAGAGCACGCTTATCATATCCCTGATAAATCTAGAGCACCGCTTATCATATCCCTGATACCTCTAGAGCACCGCTTATCATATCCCTGATACCTCTAGAGCACCGCTTATCATATCCCTGATACATCTAGAGCACGCTTATCATATCCATGATACATCTAGAGCACGCTTATCATATCCCTGATACCTCTAGAGCACCGCTTATCATATCCCTGATACCTCTAGAGCACCGCTTATCATATCCCTGATACATCTAGAGCACGCTTATCATATCCCTGATACTTCTAGAGCACCGCTTATCATATCCCTGATACCTCTAGAGCACCGCTTATCATATCCCTGATACCTCTAGAGCACGCTTATCATATCCCTGATACCTCTAGAGCACCGCTTATCATATCCCTGATACCTCTAGAGCACGCTTATCATATCCCTGATACCTCTAGAGCACCGCTTATCATATCCCTGATACCTCTAGAGCACCGCTTATCATATCCCTGATACCTCTAGAGCACGCTTATCATATCCCTGATACCTCTAGAGCACCGCTTATCATATCCCTGATACCTCTAGAGCACCGCTTATCATATCCCTGATACCTCTAGAGCACCGTTTATCATATCCCTGATACCTCTAGAGCACGCTTATCATATCCCTGATACCTCTAGAGCACCGCTTATCATATCCCTGATACCTCTAGAGCACGCTTATCATATCCCTGATACCTCTAGAGCACCGCTTATCATATCCCTGATACCTCTAGAGCACGCTTATCATATCCCTGATACCTCTAGAGCACGCTTATCATATCCCTGATACCTCTAGAGCACCGCTTATCATATCCCTGATACATCTAGAGCACGCTTATCATATCCCTGATACCTCTAGAGCACCGCTTATCATATCCCTGATACCTCTAGAGCACGCTTATCATATCCCCAGCAGGAATGAATTGAAATCCCCTGATGTGTGTTCATTCAAACACCAGCAAGTGAATCTATAGTTCAGAGGTGAAATCTGATGTGTGTTCATTCAAACACCAGCAAGTGAATCTACAGTTCAGAGGTGAAATCTGATGTGTGTTCATTCAAACACCAGCAAGAGAATCTACAGTTCAGAAGGAATGGCAGAAAGCCCACAATGCAGGGCTTCAGGCACATTGTTCAGGTGGAAAGGGTTTCTTGTCCAGTGTTGAAGGTTGCTATGATTTGGTCTCTGTATATTGATTTTGCTTGTCACATACCAGGTTGCTATGATTTGGTCTCTGTATAGTGCTGTTGCTTGTCACAATACCAGGTTGCTGTGATTTGGTCTCTGTATAGTGCTGTTGCTTGTCACAATACCATCACAAGCCGTCATGACTAAAGTTCTGCTTTCAGGTGGCAGGTTTCTACAAGAGCGGTTGGTCAATGCATGCATTGCTTCACCCACTGTCATGCTCCTTGATGTCTGTAGGGTTAGTCTAGTAGATCACATAACATATTGCATGGTCACAAAAATAGAGCATATTACAGACTGTGCAGCTGCCACGTGTACATGGAGACAATGAAAGCACTGTTGATTACATGTCTAACTCAGCTGGTGAAGTTCCTGAAGTCCCAGAGGGACCCTCCAGTCAAACCACTGCTAACTTACTGCCAGAAATAAAACTGAAATGACTCGAGACTATTCTGGGTATGCTTCTGTGGACCTGGGTTCGTTTGGATTCCCTTGGGATAACAGCAGCCCGTGCACAGGGCTAATTCAACCTCATTACGGCATTGTCTGCAACTCATCAAAATGGTAATGCTTTTACTCACAAGTACCTAACGAAGGACTGTGGACGGATTGTTTGTTTCTTTTTTTTTGTATCTAATATTAAACGTAACCTGAACAAGATGTTAATAAACCAAACGCACAGACTGCATGTACTAATCACACATAATGAGTTACTATTAAATTATAAATACCAAGAATGGAAATAATTCTAAAGAAGTCATCTTTGGAAGACAGCTGTTTGGCCTGGTATTGGAGTGCAGTTTTGTTCTTTGGGTCCTGGTGGGTGCAGCGTGGTAAGTTTTAGTGCATGCAAGATATACTGCCTCTCTATGCCTGTATGGTTATATTGGGAAAGTGTCAGAGAGAGACAGGAGGAAGTGCTGGAAATTAACCTTTTTGAAGTAATTTATCTGCCTGCCTGCTGCCTGTCTATCTGCCTGCATGCCTGTCTGTCTGCCTGCCTGTCTGTCTGTTTGTCTGCCTGCCTGTCTGTCTGTTTGTCTGCCTGTTTGTCTGTCTGTCTGTCTGCCTGTCTGTCTTGTCTTGCCTGTCTGTCTGCCCGTCTGTCTGCCTGTCTGCCTGTCTGTCTGTCTGCCTGCCTGCCTGCCTGCCTGCCTGCCTGTCTGCCTGTCTGTCTGTCTGCCTGCCTGCCTGCCTGCCCGTCTGTCTGTCTGCCTGCCTGTCTGTCTGCCTGTCTGTCTGTCTTGTCTTGTCTTGTCTTGTCTTGCCTGTCTGTCTGTCTGTCTGCCTGCCTGTCTGTCTGTCTGTCTGTCTGTCTGCCTGCCTGTCTTGTCTTGTCTTGCCTGTCTGTCTGCCTGTCTGTCTGTCTGTCTTGTTTTGCCTGTCTGTCTGCCTGCCTGTCTGTCTGCCTGTCTGCCTGCCTGCCTGTCTGTCTGTCTGTCTGTCTGTATGTCTGTCTGTCTGTCTGTCTGTCTGTCTGTCTGTCTGTCTGTCTGTCTGTCTTGTCTTGTCTTGTCTGTCTGTCTTGTCTTGCCTGCCTGCCCGTCTGTCTGTCTGCCTGCCAGCCTGTCTGTCTCTCTGCCTGTCTGCCTGCCTGCCTGTCCGTCTGAACAAAGTGCTTTGTTTTGTTGTTGCTCTCTAGGGTTCTTACTAGGGGTGTGCTAATACTCACATTTTAGATCTCACAGCTAACTAATGTATTGTGGTGACTTAGGTTTAAAGTACCTCTGTCTAATCTCCAAGTACCAGAGTGTAACCATTAGCCTGCGTCCCTAGTGGAAGTAATGGGTGTTGCAGGGGGACAGGTTATGTGGGTTAACCAGGATGTGATGACTAAAAAAAAAATGGTATAAAAAAGTGCATCTAAACAAGAAAGAATAAATATGTGTGATCCCCGTACCAAGCTGCTCGCAAATACTGCAAAAAATACAAGCGCTGTAAAATCAAGCTTATTTTATATTGATACAATAAGGCCTATACATGCGTCTGCATTTCATTGAATTTTGTCCATGTGATTACTTACGCTATTATTAATATATTCATCACCGTGGTTTAAATGTAAACTTTCAGTATGATAAACGAGATGTACTTTTTAGACATCAAAACACACCTGCAAAATTCAGCATGACACCGTACTTATACAATGCAATGCATTGGAATACAATAAAATACAATGCAATACAATACAATACAATACAATACAATTAACATTTCCATAGCACTTTTCATCACAAGCATCCCAAAGCGCTTCACACACGGTTTGCAGTGATCAGGTGTACAGGTGGTGTAGGTGCTCCAACAACGACAGACACAATGTTACAGGTCAAACAGCACTTTAATTGTGTACTTTCCTCGTCAAATAATAAGGCTGGCTCTACCCAACAATGGGTATTACCAGCATATAACAAAAGGGGTTGCAGTCCCGAAATAATAAGACAAACACAAACACGCAACACAGACACACAAGCCCGTCTCCAGACTGTGTGTGCTGTTTGTGCAGGTGCGGTGCTCTCAGCAGTGGTGGGGTATATATACAGGCGCGGTCCACGCTTAGCGCTGGCTTCGTGCTGCAGCTCCCGGCTTTGTATTAGCCGTCTGACAAAGACAAATACAGACAGTTCATCAATAGACAAAAAAACAAAGGAACCGATTACAGCGTTACGTCCCCCTAAAGTACCCTAAGCCCCGCCCACTCCGATAGCTAGTTCAATCACATCTCCTCCAATTCATGACTGACACTTCGCTCACCGTACTAGGGCGATGACTCCAGGTACCGTGACTCCGCCCCTTTCCTGAATGGCCGGCTTCCGACTGCCCCTGAAATGAACTGCCCAACCATTCAGTACGAGGTGCAAGGTTCCTGGTGTACAGCGCCCTCCCATGTCGAGAGGGAGTTGATTCGGATTCATTCGCTGTCTGTCACACCTGATACAAAATTTTATCAAAATCTGGTTTGTAGAAATAGAACAATTAAAAACACTGGAATAACACTGAGAAGATAGAGGGGGCGTCAGAATGGGTGCACTACTCCACAATGTTCTGCTTTCCACTCGTTCACACAGGACTACCCTTGCTATTTACAAACATGTCATTCACACAAGAGTTGACATTTTAAACAAACATCATGTCTCGGCTTTTGATGCTCTCTAAACTTCCTCAAAAGCTATTCAATCTTACGGATGAGAGTCAGGCAGGGAAGCAGACTGCTAACCCCCACCAGAAGGCTGTTGAGAAAGAGGAGATAAACTGAAAGCACAGCCCAGACCACATCAGAGGAGAAGGACAAAGCACAAACATGCGAGGAGGTAACCTCAAAGCATGGCCCACACAACATGAGAGGAGGAGGTAACCTCAAAGCACAGACATGCGAGGAGGAGGTAAACTCAAAACACACATGAGAGGAGGAGGTAAACTCAAAACACAGACAACATGAGAGGAGGAGGTAAACTCAAAACACAGACAACATGAGAGGAGGAGGTAAACTCAAAACACAGACATGAGAGGAGGAGGCAAACTCAAAACACAGACATGAGAGGACGAGGCAAACTCAAAACACAAACATGAGAGGAGGAGGTAAACTCAAAACACAGACATGAGAGGACGAGGCAAACTCAAAACACAAACGTGAGAGGAGGAGGCAAACTCAAAAAACATACATGAGAGGAGGAGGTAAACTCAAAACACAGACATGAGAGGACGAGGCAAACTCAAAACACAAACATGAGAGGAGGAGGCAAACTCAAAAAACATACATGAGAGGAGGAGGTAAACACAAAACACAGACATGAGAGGACGAGGCAAACTCAAAACATGAAAGTTCAGATTTCCCTGGCTTGATTTGCTGTCTAGTTGATTGATAATTGGAAGGAAGGTGGGGTTTTCTTATTGGCTGCCTGCCTCACCTGCAGGTGTGTTTTAATAGGGTTACCTTCCTGAACCCTTGCATTGTTTTACAGTAAATCCTTTTCATCTATTGTTCTTGTGCCTTCTGTGCACTGAACTTAACCAGAAAACAGACCCAGTCCACACTGTTTACATTAACCTTTGCAGACCAATCAAGTGACATTGTACAACCTGCAAAATAAAACGTATATGTAAGATCACAGCTTGGGTGATGTGCACAACTGAAGTTTGTCATTATCTACATATATATTGTATGTACACTCCATTCTTTAATGGGTTCTTAATTCAAGTTGCAAATTATATCATTTTAAATTAACCAATGTTGTTTTCTTTTTCTTTTATTGATTGGAAATGTAATTGCAATAATTACTCATTGTCCAAAACGCTCTCGAGCATGGGGCATACCCTGACCCCTCTCCTGCTCATCCACAGCATATACTCTGGACCAGCATTCCAGCTGATGAAACTTGGGACCTATGCTTTGGTATTTCAACCAGAACTTCAACCAGAACATTTCGGCAATAATGCCTTCCTCGTGGATTTCAATAAGAGAATGTCTGAAAATTACAAATGGACGGAAAATAAGGAGGGTTCAGGAAAATGTTACATTATTGCAAATGATTCTTTGCAAAAAGAAGATACCATTTTAGGGTGTTTGCAAATACATTAAGGAGAAGGGAGGGGGAGGGAGTATTGGCCCCAATGTCTGACATTAAAAAGAAGCCTTAAAGCATTTTTACAACTGGACTGTGTTGATATAGTTTTCATGTTCTAATGTTGAATGTTTGAAGTTGTGGATGAATACCCATCAGAAATCATCCAATCCCACATTAAAAGAGTTAATCCTTGTTTAAAGTCTTATTCTGCTCTAATTGTTTGCCGTGGGATCCAAAAAAAAAACATGGTGAAAAAGAAAAAGCTCAGTTGAGTTTAGTTTATTACTTAGAAATAGTGAGAAGGCAAAAGTATGTGGGCTAAAAATTATTTTCTCACTGTTGTACTTCCTGCAAGACAGGAAAGTTTGGAGTGTTGTAAAAGTTGATGTTGAGGCGTTGCTAGGATGCGAGGAACAAGGAAGGGCATAGGAGTTCATAGAAAAATGAGAGAGAGAGCATAAGGTGAACAGTGAACTTAGATGCTCCTTCATCCAAAAAACCTGTTTAGTCACAATGTCAGCAGCCTGAGGGTGTTTTTGGTGCTGCCTGTAATAACGAGAACCCGCACTAGAGGGCAGCAATGCAGCTGGTTGAATCAAAATTCAGTATTACTTAACCAATACAAAGTCTTCATAGGGGTCACCAATGTGCTGACACCTGAAATGAAAGTTTATTATCTAACACTTCATTCCTAATTTCAAATTCTCTATAAACAGACACTAGTATCTTTGAAACCACTTCAGGAATCAAAATAGGATTTGGTTGCTGCACTCACAGTACAAGCTGACACTGGAGCACATACACCTTGAACACAGACATGTGACATTTACATTGTATTCTGCCAGAGCAACAGACAACATCACTGGTATGAGCCAATTACCTTGAGATTTGTCCTTTAGCCTAAAACAAAGCCCCAATTGGACCGCCCCTGAAGCAGAGTGGCAATCTTCTCCTGGGTTCTGCAGTTCTGCAGTTCAAGGAAGGCATCCTCCTGGGGTCAGGAGTTCTGCAGTTCAAGGAAGGCATCTTCTCCTGGGGTCAGGAGTTCTGCAGTTCAAGGAAGGCATCTTCTCCTGGGGTCTGGAGTTCTGCAGTTCAAGGAAGGCATCTTCTCCTGGGGTCTGGAGTTCTGCAGTTCAAGGAAGGCATCTTCTCCTGGGGTCTGGAGTTCTGCAGTTCAAGGAAGGCATCTTCTCCTGGGGTCTGGAGTTCTGCAGTTCAAGGAAGGCATCTTCTCCTGGGGTCAGGAGTTCTGCAGTTCAAGGAAAGCATCTTCTCCTGGGGTCTGGAGTTCTGCAGTTCAAGGAAGGCATCTTCTCCTGGGGTCTGGAGTTCTGCAGTTCAAGGAAAGCATCTTCTCCTGGGGTCTGGAGTTCTGCAGTTCAAGGAAAGCATCTTCTCCTGGGGTCTGGAGTTCTGCAGTTCAAGGAAGGCATCTTCTCCTGGCGTCTGAAGTTCTGCAGTTCAAGGAAAGCATAAGAACATAAGATTTGTAATGTAGCTCCATGATACACACAGCATCAAACACTATTACATAACAGTCATAAGAACATAAGAACATAAGAAGGTTTACAAATGAGAGGAGGCCATTCAGCCCATCTTACTCGTTTGGTTGTTAGTAGCTTATTGATCCCAGAATCTCATCAAGCAGCTTCTTGAAGGATCCCAGGGTGTCAGCTTCAACAACATTACTGGGGAGTTGGTTCCATACCCTCACAATTCTCTGTGTAAAAAAGTGCCTCCTATTTTCTGTTCTGAATGTCCCTTTATCTAATCTCCATTTGTGACCCCTGGTTCTTGTTTCTTTTTTCAGGTCAAAAAAGTCCACTGGGTCGACATTGTCTATACCTTTTAGTATTTTGAATGTTTGAATCAGATCGCACAGTAGTCTTCTTTGTTCAAGACTGAATAGATTCAATTCTTTTAGCCTGTCTGCATACGACATGCCTTTTAAACCCAGGATAATTCTGGTTGCTCTTCTTTGCACTCTTTCTAGAGCAGCAATATCCTTTTTGTAATGAGGTGACCAGAACTGAACACAATATTCTAGGTGAGGTCTTACTAATGCATTGTAAACAACTGCAACTCCCAGAGTGCATTACAAAACAACTGCAACTCCCAGAGTGCATTACAAAACAGAGTGGGGGAATTTATTTTGAATGGTCCAGGTCAAGTCGCAATTAGACCCAGTACTGATTAGACAAGATGAGCTGGACAGGGAGAGGGAAAGAAAGACAGCTGGACAGGGAGACAGAGTCAGAGAGAAAGAGCTGGACAGGGAGACAGAGTCAGAGAGAGAGCTGGACAGGGAGACAGAGAGTACTGTGAATACTGCCGCTTTTTTTTCATTTCAAACACTTCTCATAAGAAATGCTACAGTAAATCTGCAAATACAAGTGCATTCAAAGAAACACAGTGGTACACAATTACTCATGAAGCAAGGGGTGTGTATTCAGGAAGAAACTCCTGACAGTTCAACAGACTCACTAACTGACTCACAAACCTCATTGCAAAATGTACAAGCATACCTGCCTTTGCAGATAGAAGGGATATGACCATGAGCTTATTCAGAGGGGCTGGTACTGTCTGGTCTCCTATCACAGGGATAGGCATATGAAAGGCACGGCAGGGTTGGCTGGTTTGGTCTGGTGGGTACTGCAACGGTCCTCTAGAAAGTCATTTGACTGTCTTGTGCTGTGGTTCAAACAGCAAACAAAATGTATTCTATCAGACAGGACCCCACACAACATGAGCTACTGAGGCTCAGTCAGGCTGTCCTGAGAGAACAGGATCAGGTCTCCTAGACAGCTGCATGAGCTTTTACAGGACTGTACCCATATGTAAAGCCCAGAAGAATTTCACAAAGCTTACATTATTATTGAAATAGAGGTTATTATTTAAATAATAATGTGCGCATGTACAGCTATGGCCAAACGCTTTGCATCACCTAGTGTTTTAAGATTGAGACATCATTTTATAAACAAGAAGGAGACTTGTGAGAGAAGCCACAGAGAGGCCAACAATCACTTTGAAGGAGCTACAGAGTTCAGTGGCTGGGAGTGGAGTAATAGTGCACCAGTCAACCATATCAAGAGCTCTGCATAACACTGGCCTGTATGGGAGGGTGGCAAGAAAGGAGCCGTTACTCAAAAAGTACCATCTGAAAGCACGTCTGGAGTTTGCCAGAAAGCATGAGAGTGACCCAGCTGCGATGTGGGAAAAGGTTTTGTGGTCAGATGAGACCAAGATAGAGCTTTTTGGCCAAAACTCAAAGCGCTATGTGTGGCGCAAACCTAACACTGCCCATGCCTCAAGACACACCATCCCTACAGTGAAGTATGGTGGTGGGGATGCTTCTCATCAGCAGGGACTGGGCATCTTGTTGAAATTGAAGGAAGAATGGATGGAGCAAAATACAGGGAAATACTGCAACAGAGCCTGCTTCAGTCCGCTAAAAAACTGAAGCTTGGGAGGAAATTCACCTTTCAGCAGGACAATGATCCCAAGCACAAGGCCAAAGCAACATTGGAGTGGCTCAAGAACAAAAAGGTGAATGTCCTACAGTGGCCCAGTCAAAGTCCTGATCTCAATCCCATTGAGAATCAGTGGCACTATTGGAAAATTGCGGTCCACAAGCGTCGTCCAACCAACCTGAACAACCTGGAGCAAATCTGCCAAGAAGAATGGGCAAAAATCATTCTGACACTGTGTGCAAAGCTGGTACATACTTACCCCAAAAGACTTAAAGCTGTTATTGCAGCGAAAGGTGGCTCTACCAAATATTAATGTGTGGGGGTTGAATACTTATGCAAGCAAGATCTTTCAGTTTTTTTATTTTTCTTAAAAATATTTCCCAACATAAAACCAATGTCACCTTACAATAATTGATTTTGAGTTTCAGTGTTTTAAAATAAAATATCAAACAGAACAAAATTTCAATGTACCATCTGTAATTCAGTAATATGAGAGAATTGGTCAGAGGTCTGAATACTTTTGCAATTGGATAGGAACAGGTCGCCATGTGGGGCATGTTGTCTGTGTCCTCCTTTGTAAAAACCTGTGAAAAGTAATCATTTAATATATTTGCTATTTTTTTTCTTCATCTATGATTTTGCCATTTGTGTCTCTTAGACATTTAACCTCCTCTTTGAATGTTCTCTTGCTGTTATAATATTGGAAAAATATTTTGGAATTGGTTTTAGGCCCCTTAGCAATATTGATTTCTATCTCTCTCTCTTGGCCTTTCTAACTTCCTTTTGGACTTGTGTGTGCAGTTCCAAGTACTCTTTCTGTGTACTTTGTTTTTGATCCCTTTTAAATGCTCTGAAAAGTGTATTTTTTCGCTGAATTTTTTTTTAATTGATCTATTAAATGTTGGCCATTTTGTTTTAGATTTAGATTTGTCTACTTTTGGGATGTAATCGTTTTGTGCCTCTAGTACTACATTTTTAAAAAGCAGCCATCCTTTTTCTGTGGATGTTTTCTCTATTTTACTCCAATCTACTTCTGTTAGTCTCTGTTTCATACCTTCATAGTTTGCTTTTCTACAATTGTAAACCTTAGCTTTAGTCATTACTTTTAAAACTTAAAAAAAAAATTCAAATGAGACCATTGTGGTCTGAGTTTGCCAATGGCTCTCTGACCTCTGTTTTATTCTTTCTTTGTTATTTGAAAAGACTAAATCAAGGCATGCCTCCCCTCTAGTCGGTGCCTTGACAAATTTCATTGGGAAGCAGTCATTTGTCATTTCCACCATTTCAATTTCGTCCGTTGTGCTCCCCACCGGGTTTTCCCATTTTATATGGGGGAAGTTGAAATCCCCCATTAGTATGGCTTCTCCTTTTCTACATGCATTTCTAATGTCATTGTATAACAGATTATTTTGCTTGGCGTCTGAATTTGGCAGTCTATAGTATGCTCCTATTATTATGCCCTCATCATTGCGACATGTATGTAAGATTAGGCTGGCTTTCACTTACAGACCGAAGGCTTTATCATTGGTCTGTTTTGTGTTTAAGTTTCTTAAATGATTGGTGCCTTGTTATTTAACAGTTCTGGTTAATACATATGATACCAACTATAATCTGCGTTCCTGTGATTCTGCCAGCCTGGCCGTTCCAAGGGTTGGCACATGTTTGTGTAAAATGTTCTTTGCCTATCCGCTTCCAAAAACTTTGAACTCTTTTAACCAGGATATACAGTGGCTCTCAAAAGTATACACCCACCTTGGACTTTTCCACATTTTATTGTGTTACAACATGGAATCAAAATGGATTTAATTAGGAGTTTTTGCCACTGATCAACACAAAAAAGTCCATAATGTCAAAGTGAAAAATAAAATATACAGATTGTTCTAAATTAATTACAAATATAAAACGGAAAATAATTGATTGCATAAGTATTCACCCCCTTTGCTATGACACACCTAAATAAGCTCTGGTGCAACCAATTGTCTTTAGAAGTCACAAAATTAGTTGAATGGAGTCCACCTGTGTGCAATTAAGGTGTTTCACATGATTTCAGGTTAAATACATCTGTCTCTGGGAGGTCCCACAGTTGGTTAGTACATTTCCTAACAAAAACTACATCATGAAGACGAAGGAACATTCAAAGCAAATCCGGAATAAGGTTCTTCAAAAGCACCAATCAGGGGTAGGATATAAGAACATTTCCAAGGCATTGAATATCCCCCGGACACAGTAAAGTACATTAGTAAGAAATGGAGAGAATATGGCACAACTGTGAATCTGTCTAGAACAGGCCGTCCTCAAAAACTGAGTATCCGGGCGAGAAGGGCATTAGTCAGGGAGGCCACCAAGAGGCCTATGGCAACTCTAAAGGAGTTACAGTCTTCCACGGCTGAGCTGGGAGACACTGTGCATACGGCAACAATAGCCCGGGTGCTTCACAAAACTGGCCTTTATGGGAGAGTGGTAAAAAGAAAGACAAATCAAATCTCGACTAGAGTTTGCCAGAAGGCATGTGGGAGACTCTGAGACCAAGTGGAAGAAGATTCTATGGTCTGATGAGCCCCAAAATAGAGCTTTATGGCCTCAACGCTAAGCGCTATGTTTGGCGCAAGCCTAACACCGCACATCATCCTGAGGACACCATCCCTACCATGAAGCATGGTGGTGGCTATGGGGATGCTTCTCTGCGTCAGGGCCTGGAAAGCTTGTGAAGATAGAGGGCAAAATGGATGCAGCAAAGTACAGAGAAATCCTGGAGAAAAACCTGT
This sequence comes from Acipenser oxyrinchus oxyrinchus, assembly GCA_030684275.1. Lineage (NCBI taxonomy): Eukaryota > Metazoa > Chordata > Actinopteri > Acipenseriformes > Acipenseridae > Acipenser > Acipenser oxyrinchus. The sequence continues at coordinate 10,404,413 of CM060271.1, read as the reverse complement.
TGAAGTCTGCAAGAGACCTGGGACTTGGGAGAAGATTCATCTTCCAGCAGGACAATGACCCCAAACATACAGCCAAAGCCACACTGGAGTGGCTTAAAAACAAAAAGGTCAATTTCCTGGAGTGGCCCAGTCAAAGCCTGGACCTCAATCCAATTGAGAATATGTGGAAAGAGTTGAACATTGCTGTTCACCAAAGGTCCCCATCCAACTTGACGGAGCTTGAGCAATTTTGCAAAGAAGAAATGGCAAAAATTGCAGTGTCCAGATGTGCAAAGCTGGTAGAGACTTATCCAAATAGACTCATGGCTGTAATTGCTGCCAAAGGTGCCTCTACCAAATATTGACTCAAGGGGGTGAATACTTATGCAATCAATTATTTTCTGTTTTGTATTTGTAATTAATTTAGAACAATTTGTAGATTTTATTTTTCACTTTGACATTATGGACTTTTTTGTGTTGATCAGTGGCAAAAACTCCTAATTAAATCCATTTTGATTGATGTTGTAACACAGTAAAATGTGGAAAAGTCCAAGGGGGGTGAATACTTTTGAGAGCCACTGTATCTGCTCCCTATTTTACTGTATTTAATCCTGCACTTAACCCTGTAGTACTTTCTATTTCACTTGCACTCGTATCTAAACCTGATGTAACTATCAACACTGTTATCCGCTCTTGAACTGCACCAATATCAAATTTTACTGTGTTTTATATTTGCTCTTATTAGGACTGAAGTCATTGTATTTTGTATCTTGCGCTTAATTGTACTGTAATTCTTGATATGTATTTTTTGTATACAACTGTAAGTTGCCCTGGGTAAGGGCGTCTGCTAATAAATAAATAATAATAATAATTTTAAATCATAACAATACATTCAGCCGTGCTTAATAAACAAACATACATTTACAAGCAGGGCTTTGCCGTGCCCCCTCTAATTATGAACCGGGCTTTTCCTCTGCCCTGCCACACCACTAGAAACTTGTTTTAGTTGAACCCTGAAGCTGAATTTGAACTGAGTTCACCAGATTTGCGAAGTAAACCAAGCCTATTTGTCTCGCCTTCCCCTTCTTCATGTCAGCGAGGAAGTGCTGTATGTTATGGCTAATCCTTTTATTATAACTTTGCTGCTTTTGCACCATGTCTGTCAGAGGCATCATGTTTAAGAAGCACTTGTACTGGTAATACCTATTCGGAAACAAAGTGTAGACACGCAGTCTAACAGGAATAAAACCACTGGATCGTATAAAACTATGGAGAAACATCTTTGTTGAAGTTCAGTGATTGTTCAAGGAAAATAAGACAGGAAGTAATGGAAAGAAGACTCCTATTGCATAGCAGTTTCACCCGTTCCAGGTTTTAATACGAGCTTGATTAGCTACAGTGTACAGGTAACAAGCTCAGGTGAATCTTATTAAATTCACAGTAAAACCAGGAATGGATCAAACTGCTATGCAATGGGAGTATTATTTTAATCCCTGATTGTTCTGAGTAGTTTCTGCCAGTTTTATATTGTTAACATTGTTTTACTGAAAACAAAGATCTCATGGCATCAAAGTTGCAATGCATGAGATTATATCAAAAATAATATGTGAAATAAAGCAACCCTCCTAGATTGAAATATTAAACAGTGAACTGCGTTACTATGGTAAAAAACATTTGATGAAGTCTTTAAAATCCTAAAAGGGGTTGGCATAGTTAACCTGGACCAAGCGGAGCACAGAAAATGGAGATATCCTGGTGACAGAGGGAAGGAGACACTTCTTCACAGAGTGCTGAGGCATGGTGACATACTGCATAGGTTGAACACTTGTTAGCCAGTGAGATAACTCCATCTGTTCTTGCCATTTTATAACACTGATTACCTGATGCATCTAAATTCTTCCAGTTCCTATATGCTGATTGGGCTCAGAACTTTGTCAAGTTGGGTCTTAAAGAATCCAAGTGTTCTGACCCAACAACGTGATTAGGTAGCCCATTAACAATCTTAACTGTAATGTATCTTTTGTCATTGACAGTAATTACATGAGGGGAGATTTACTGGATTTATTTTGCTATCTCAATGTGTGTTGTTATTTTTACTAATGCATTAACCTGCAAATCTAAACAGGTGGGAGCAGTGCTGAGCAGGTGTCTGCTTGTCTGTCTGACAAACCAGCACGCTGTGTCAAAGACAGACAGCTGCACAGCAGAGGGAATGCAATATCCTTTACCTGATGAGCTTCAGTGACAAAGCAGGGCTGAATAGCCCTTACCTGATGATCTTCAATGGCAACGCAGTGCTGAATAGCCCTTACCTGATATCTTCAATGGCAACACAGTGCTGAATAGCCCTTACCTGATGATCTTCAGTGGCAACGCAATGCTGAATAGCCCTTACCTAAGGCGGTGTGGTCCAGTGGTTAAAGAAAAGGGCTTTTAACCTGGGAAAGGGCTTGTAACCAGGAGGTCCCCGGTTCAAATCCCACCTCAGCCACTGACTCATTGTGTGACCCTTGTGCTCCGTCTTTTGGGTGAGACGTAGTTGTAAGTGACTCTGCTGCTGATGCATAGTTCACACACCCTAATCTCTGTAAGTCACCTTGGATAAAGGCATCTGCTAAATAAACAAATAATAATGATCTTGATCACATTCCTATCTAAACTGCACGTTCATTACATTGCATGGAAGAGCCACCTGGTTAAATATAGGAAGGCTCTGGCATTGGCTAGATCATCATATTATTCTAATTTCATTGAAACAAATAAAAATAATTCTAGATTTATTTTTGCTACTCTAGATAAATTAATGAATCCTTCCCCTTTTAGTCCTACCCTTGACATTGGCTCCTCTCACAGCTGCAATGACTTCTTACATTTCTTTAAAAAATAAAATACTAGACATCAGAAATGAGATTCCACAGACACCTTCTATTAAGGAGGATTCCGGCACAATTATACAAACTGTACCTATTAAGGCTACTATGGAAGCTTTTTCTTTGATTATCTTGCAGAATCTGACAGAGCTAGTTCAACATATGAGAGCTACTACATTCTCTCTTGATCCTATTCCTACAAAACTATAAAAAGATGTTCTTGGTGTTATTAATACCCACATTTTAAAAATTATAAATGGTTCACTTTCCTCTGGTATAGGTAGCTGTGGTAAAGCCTATGCTTAAGAAACACAATTTGGACCCTAAAGTCCTCAATAACTATAGGCCAATCTCCAACCTACTATTCTTAGATAAGGTTTCTAGAGAGAGTTGTTGCAATTCAATTACAAACATTTCAAACTCTTAATGGTATATTCGATACGTTTGAGTCTGGTTTTCGTGCTGCACACAGCACCGAGACGGCCCTTGTCAGAGTTGTGAATGATTTGCTGGTAAGCTCCGACGCAGGCTTTCCATCAGTTTTAATTCTTCTAGATCTAAGTGCTGCCTTTGATACTGTAGACCATTCCATCCTACTGAATCGTCTTGAAAGCACAGTAGGACTGTCTGGCCTTGTCCTATCCTGGTTCAAATCCTATCTTTCTGATTTCAGTTGTGGAGGTAAAATTGGCATTATCGGAAGTTGTCTGTGGTGTTCCACAGGGCTCCATTCTAGGTCCCTTGCTGTTTTCATTATATATGTTACCATTAGGTGACATTATCCGCAGACACAGAGTGAACTTCCATTGCTATGCTGATGATACCCAGCTATATTTGTCCCTAAAGCCAGGAATTTCTTCTGCCTGGGTGTTATTAGCTACTTGCCTTACAGACATCAAGCATTGGATGTCACAGAATATTCTAATGTTGAATTCAGATAAAACAGAGGTTATGCTAGTGGGCTCACAGAACCAACTAAAAGGAAATGTGGGATTACATGAGCTCGACCCTTGCAGTCTCTCATCAAAACTTAAACTAGAAATTAAGAGTTTGGGGGTCATCTTTGATCCTGATCTCTCATTTGAGACTCATAGGGAAGTTTCTAAAGTATCTTTTTACCATTTGAGAAATATAGCCAAACTTAGACCAGTTATTTCCGTATCTGATGCAGAGAGACTAATGCATGCCTTTGTTTCATATAGAATTGATTATTGTAATGCACTTTTTTTCTGGTGTCCCAAAACGTGTGGTGTCCCGCTTGCAGTTTGTTCAGAATACCGCCACTAGAATTCTGACTAAAACCAGGAAAAGTGAACATATTACCCATGTCTTGGCCTCCATTGGCCTTACACTGGCTCCCTGTGCAGTATAGAATTGATTTTAAGATGTTGCTGTTAACTTACAAGGCCCTGAATGGATTAGCACCTAGTTATTTGCAGGAGTTATTGACCCTGTGTCTTCCAAACCGCACTCTGAGATCACAGGATGCAGGGCTGCTGGTTATTCCTAGGGTCAACAAAAGCAACACGGGAGGAGGGAGGGCTTTTTCTTGTAGAGCTCCTAAATTATGGAATGCTCTGCTCTGGCTTTCTTATCTTAGTGGGTTTTAATGTAACTTTAAAATTGCTGCTTTTGTATTATGTGTATACTGTTATTTAAGTGGTCTGATTATACAAATGTATTGTGGCTTGTTCTTTTTTTCTGCTATGTACTGTACAGTGCTTTGCGATACTTTTGCATAAAAAGGGCTCTATAAATAAATAAATAAACAAATAAATATTGAAGGGGCTTTATAATGCTGTCAATAGTGGCAAATCTGTTGTAAAAAAAGTGAGGTGGTCTTTATACTGAGGTTAACCTTAAAAATAGGTTTTACTGTCTACTCTTCCACTGTGGTATCATTCTACGAATGGTGCCCTTGTGCCACTGTAGTATAATTGCTGCACTGCCATTGAGAAGTCAGGGTTTACAAAACCTGTTTACATTAGTGGCACAGAGCTTCCTTCCCTCTCTGTTTATAGAAGTGTTCATGCCCTGGGAGTTGGAGGGGCTGGTTAGACAGTCGCTGTGTGCCTGAGTGTCTGCTTACCTGCACAAGGTATATATTTAGAGGTTACCAGGTTATTTCAGAGAGGCAGAGATCAACCTAATGAGTGTCTCTATGGGCACAGGTTGTGGAGCTACGTGCAGCTAGGTGTGAGTATGTGTGCGTGATTGCGTGTGTGTGTGTGGCACCGAGAGCTGAGCTCCAGGATTCATTCTCACACAACACTCTCCATGCATGCCTGAAATCACCTGACAGGGTGGGGCCTACACTAGAACATCTTGACACGCAAACTCATTCTTAAATACAGGAAACTTGGAACAGAGCCAGCAGGTCCTGAACTCATCCCTCCCCTCTCTCGCGCCCTCTGCTTGTGTTACTGCTGCATGGCAGAGTTCATTTAGTAATATATTTGTACTTTAGAGGATTGGTGGTACAGTGGTTACTTGCTACCAGGAGGTTGCTGGTTCAGTCCCAGCCATTGTCTCACTGTGTGTGACCCTGAACAAGTCACTTAACCTCCTTGTGCTCCGTCCATCGGATGAGACGTAAAACAAACAATAATAATAATAATAATAATAATAATAATAATAATAATAATAATAATAATAATAATAATAATAGTCTGTCAAACCAGCTTAGTATCGCACCTGGCAATGTCAGCCTCCACTTCTGGGCCAGACTATAATGGGAGTCAGTGAGGACCTGATAATATTGGTTATTGTCACACTGACAATGGAACATACTTCAGCTGTAATACTACTGACAGATACATGACACATGTACATGGTTATATTTGAGATACTCCTGATAAACAGGGGTATTGCAAGCAACAGAGCAGATGAAAACAACACATTACTGCAGAATGGTGGAACCGAGGCTTTGGTCTGGCACATCATTTAAATGTAAAAGTGAGCAGTCTTATCTACGGCACATGCTGGGGAACTGCACCCCAAAGCACAGCTTCTCTGAGGAGGAACGCTGCTGTATCCCTGCCGTACCACTTAATACCTTATGGACTCGTCACATGGGATTAGTGCCCAGGGTGCCCCTACGCCCTGTTGATGGTGTTATATGCACTCATTATCACTGGTTCCCCTTGCCTGGGTATAGTCAGCAGTGCTGTGTGTCCCTCACTCTCTCACACTGGCACTAACACCTCACTGAACACCAGATGTATGTTGTGTTTTTATGCCATTGTAAACCCATTGATATTGAAATATACAGCGAAACCTCGCTATTAAGGCCAGTAACGGAACCAACAAAAATTGGCCTTAACAGGGGGGTAGCCTTACTGCAGTCGAAAACATCTGTCAAAGAGTCTTACTAAGTTGTTATTTATTATAGTTTTCTTCTATGCAGGCTGTTCTTATTTACTGCTGTAGTCTCCAATTCCTCTTTTTTAAATCTAAATCTGTATCATGCTGTAGCATGTTTTCAGCACGTTGATCTATTAGAGAGCTCATTTAACAGTGGGTTGATATGTTGCTGATAATGCTCTTCATACTGAATACGCAGGTGGGTTAATATTGAAGGTGGCTTTATACTGCTGTCAATATTAGCCAAATCTGTTGTAAAAAAAGTGAGGTGGTCTTTATACTGAGGTTAACCTTAAAAATAGGTTTTACTGTCTACTCTTCCACTGTGGTATCATTCTACGTATGGTGCCCTTGTGCCACTGTAGTATAATTGCTGCACTGCCATTGAGAAGTCAGGGTTTACAAAACCTGTTTACATTAGTGGCACAGAGCTTCCTTCCCTCTCTGTTTATAGAAGTGTTCATGCCCTGGGAGTTGGAGGGGCTGGTTAGACAGTCGCTGTGTGCCTGAGTGTCTGCTTGCCTGCACAAGGTATATATTTAGAGGTTACCAGATTATTTCAGAGAGACAGAGATCAACCTAATGAGTGTCTCTATGGGCACAGGTTGTGGAGCTACGTGCAGCTAGGTGTGAGTGTGTGTGCGTGATTGCGTGTGTGTGTGTGGCACCGAGAGCTGAGCTCCAGGATTCATTCTCACACAACACTCTCCATGCATGCCTGAAATCATCTGACAGGGTGGGGCCTACACTAGAACATCTTGACACGCAAACTCATTCTTAAATACAGGGAGCTTGGAACAGAGCCAGCAGATCCTGAACTCATCCCTCCCCTCTCTCGCACTCTCTGCTTGTGTTACTGCTGCATGGCAGAGTTCATTTAGTAATATATTTATATTTTAGAGGATTGGTGGTACAGTGGTTACTTGTTACCAGGAGGTTGCTGGTTCAGTTCCAGCCATTGTTTCACTGTGTGTGACCCTGAACAAGTCACTTAACCTCCTTGTGCTCCGTCCATCGGATGAGACGTAAAACAAACAATAATAATAATAATAATAATAATAATAATAATAATAATAATAATAATAATAATAATAATAATAATAATAGTCTGTCAAACCAGCTTAGTATCGCACCTGGCAATGTCAGCCTCCACTTCTGGGCCAGACTATAATGGGAGTCAGTGAGGACCTGATAATATTGGTTATTGTCACACTGACAATGGAACATACTTCAGCTGTAATACTACTGACAGATATATGACACATGTACATGGTTATATTTGAGATACTCCTGATAAACAGGGGTATTGCAAGCAACAGAGCAGATGAAAACAGCACATTACTGCAGAATGGTGGAACCGAGGCTTTGGTCTGGCACATCATTTAAATGTAAAAGTGAGCAGTCTTATCTACGGCACATGCTGGGGAACTGCACCCCAAAGCACAGCTTCTCTGAGGAGGAACGCTGCTGTATCTCTGCTGTACCACTTAATACCTTATGGACTCGTCACATGGGATTAGTGCCCAGGGTGCCCCTACGCCCTGTTGATGGTGTTATATGCACTCATTATCACTGGTTCCCCTTGCCTGGGTACAGTCTGCAGTGCTGTGTGTCCCTCACTCTCTCACACTGGCACTAACACCTCACTAAACACGTCTGCATTCACCCTGAGGAAAGGCAGAGGGCTGTAGCCTGCAAATGCCTTATGAGAACTCATCACTTAAATAGTTTTGCTTTATGAATGCATCAAGAAGAATTAAGAAAACATTCCCCAAGCCGGATCAGTTCTTGGTGCTTATGTAAACTCCCATGGCCCCGGGTGCATTGTGTGTGCATCTTGGCTTCCTGGATCATGTATAAGTGGATCGCATGCACAGAGTGGCAGAACGAGCAGGAAACCTGAAAGACCGGTCTCACTCCTTCCCCCGAGCCCTGCTCCTGCCAGGCTTGCGTGCGGATGGCTTTATCAGCCATCTCAGCAAGCAGGGGCCCAGGCTGTTCCACAGGGGGTGCTGCAGTGTGCCAGATTCCTCATGCTGATGCATATACCGAAGGCTTCTAGTTTTGGGGTTTTATTTTTGATCACGTAATGTCCCTTTAAACATATTTTGAACCAATTTGCTTTCTTAATCAAACATTTTACCATTTTACCAAAGGAAGTTATTTCTTTTTACCCTCATATCTTGATTGAGTTAACAAACAACGTGCATTGATCTCACCTGATTCTATTTGAACCTGCATTTCGTTCTGGCTCTAATCTAATTCATCTTATTAATTTCCACTGCGTTCGTTTCCAGTAGTGCGTTGCTAATTTAAACAATCTGGTATTCAGCTAACACTTAACAACTATTAATTAAGGTTAAAGGGAGGGAGAGAGATGGAAAATAAAACCTGAAAACTAGAAGCCCTAAATATAACCTATTATAAATGTATGACTCTTTAGGGTTATTTCCAATCAGAATATTATTCAGTCAACCCTCAGCTTAGGTGAATTGGGTGGAAGAAAAGGGCTACATTGACAAAGTCATGGTTAAAGAAAGTTACAAGTTCATGTGTATGTCAGGGTTACGTTTTTGTTTATGTCTGGAATAGCACTTAATACATTGTGATGAAACTTGGTATTAACATTATTTAGAATAAGTTATTGGGAGGATCAGATTAGTGGGATACATGTCAGTACATTTGAGGGGTACGTGTCAGTACATTTGTCTCTCTGTATGTCACACAACAAGTTTTGCCACACACTGGAAATCAGTCATTTTAATACACTTTACCATGATATTAATGATACTAACACCTCATGTGCTACCTAATGAGATCTTAAATCCCACTTATCCAGTTAAACTATTGGAATTTCCAACCCTGCACTATTCTGTGCATCCTGTTGATTTGCATCTCGATCATCAGCATTTTCATCATACAGATAATTGTGTATTTCCGTGGTTGGGGTGTACAGTATGTTACTGGAATACTGGAACACTTTGAATTCACTTAGGCTCTTCACTACCACTAACTATCTGTTATCTGTAAATATGGACTCTACTGGAATATGCTGTTGCGTGTTGAGATCAACCCACAGCCCCCCCTCACACACACACACGCACTCACACATGCACGCACACAAGCACGCACACACACGCACTCACACATGCATGCACACAAGCACGCACACACACACACACACGCACACACCCACACAAGAACGCACACACACACACACACACACAGATGTGGATGAATGGTTTCTGGAAGCCTCTCTAAGCCTGCCATGCTGGCGTGAGAAGCTGTTTACACAGAGTAGAGTAACAGTGTCAGTCAGGGCTGGCACTTCCCCCAGAGCGGCTCTTCAGAAAGGAACGGCAGGGCGGGGCAGCCCAGGTAACCAGAGCCTCTGACAGCAGCCCTCAGGTGCTGAGCTCTGCTTCCCTTCACATGCAACCTGCCTCAGATAAACCTCAGAGAGCAAATTCTACCCTCTGACCTCGGGCCTTCCAAAGACATCTTAAACCTGGCCTCAGGGAGAAGGGGAGGGAAGCAGATCAATTAGCCGGGACTCACCTGAAGCCTCTTTATCCTGTACACTCCGTTCTGAATTTTCAGAATAAAATCATTTTCTGGTACATACTGTATATGGTACCACTGAACAGAAAGTGAATCAGTACATACTGTGTATATTGATTTTTAGCAAACATTTTCATTTTAAAACATGCTATCCAGTTCTACACTAAGTTAAACATGCTATCCAGTTCTACACTAGGTTAAACATGCTATCCAGTTCTACACTAGGTTAAACATGCTATCCAGTTCTACACTAGGTTAAACATGCTATCCAGCTCTACACTAGGTTAAACATGCTATCCAGTTCTACACTAGGTTAAACATGCTATCCAGTTCTACACTAGGTTAAAGAAATCTGTTTTGAGGCCTTGTGTTCAGATAGCCTTGCACTCTTGGTCATTTCCCTTGGAGAATGAAATTGTCCCTCCCCTTCAGTGCCTTCATTCCTGTCAGCAACCAACCAGCTGCCTCCCTCATGACTGACATGCTTTGCAGCCAGTAAGATGCACTGACCCTGAAGACACAACTGAGGTGAAATGACCTAGGAAGTAAAGCAGTAACAGATTTCCTGGAAGTTAAGACAAACAAAATGAGAACTTTCCTTAACCTAGTATAGTACCAGAAATCATGCTTCAAAAGAAAGCACAATTTAAAAATGAGATTTGTGGAATTATTTTGTCAGCTACAATCACTTTAAAGTCACTAAGAAATTGTAAAATTGCTGTCACCTAGCAGGGTGATTCAATAAGAATAAAACAGATGGTATTGTCATTAGAGTGCTATTGTGTCAAGTGCTCTCGCTCTCTCATCGTGACAGGCTGTCGCCCCAGGTTGGGTTTCGGCTAAGCATTTTTCACACATGTTCAAGGTTGTATTTAGTCGATTACTTTAACCTGTTTTCAAACATTATTCAGGCTCTAGGAATGTACCTGCTACAAGTTATAGCTAACACGTTACCCAGCACAGCGTGAACACAAGAGACAAATGAAATAAACTAAGAATGTAATAAAGAATGTACTGAGCTAATCTTAACCCTTTCATGTCTGTCTTTCTTTGCTTTGCCAGTGCACTCTCAAAGTTTTGCTCCATTTTTGGTCATTGTGAATTTAACGCTGTGACAGTGAGAGAAGGAATTTGAGCTGTAAATCTCCCTGCCGACCAGAAAGGTAGAAGTTTGGTGGTAGAAAGGTGAAGCACCTACGTCAGTACGGACCCTTATGCTGCAATGTGATTTCGCAGCCGTAGCGTGTGTTTATTGTTTTGTTTGTGTTTGTTTCTTGCAGAGGAGGAATAAGGAGATTGGGCACTGCAGCCACAGAGCCAGCAGTGACCCCAGATCACGACCCCACTGCACAGCACTAGACACAGAGCCAGCACTGACACCAGATCACTACCCCACTGCACAGCACTACACAGACACCAGCACTGACCCCAGATCACTACCCCACTGCACAGCACTACACAGAGCCAGCACTGACCCCAGATCACTACCACACTGCACAGCACTACACAGAACCAGCACTGACCACAGATCACTACCCCACTGCACAGCACTACACGGACACCAACACTGACCCCAGATCACTACCCCAATGCACAGCACTACACAGAGCCAGCACTGACCCCAGATCACTACCCCACTGCACAGCACTACACGGACACCAGTACTTACCCCAGATCACTACCCCACTGCACAGCACTACACAAAGACAGCACTGACCCCAGATGACTACCCAACTGCACAGCACTACACAGAGCCAGCACTTACCCCAGATCACTACCCCACTGCACAGCACTACACAGAGCCAGCACTGACCCCAGATCACTACCCCACTGCACAGCACTACACAGAGCCAGCACTGACCCCAGATCACTACCCCACTGCACAGCACTACACAGACACCAGCACTGACCCCAGATCACTACCCCACTGCACAGCACTACACAGAGCCAGCACTGACCCCAGATCACTACCCCACTGCACAGCACTACACAGAGCCAGCACTGACCCCAGATCACTACCCCACTGCACAGCACTACACAGAGCCAGCACTTACCCCAGATCACTATCCCACTGCACAGCACTACACAGAGCCAGCACTGACCCCAGATCACTACCCCACTGCACAGCACTACACAGACACCAGCACTGACCCCAGATCACTACCCCACTGCACAGCACTACACAGAGCCAGCACTGACCCCCAGATGACTACCCCACTGCACAGCACTACACAGAGCCAGCACTGACCCCAGATGACTACCCCACTGCACAGCACTACACAGAGCCAGCACTTACCCCAGATCACTACCCCACTGCACAGCACTACACAGAGCCAGCACTGACCCCAGATCACTACCCCACTGCACAGCACTACACAGAGCCAGCACTGACCCCAGATCACTACCCCACTGCACAGCACTACACAGAGCCAGCACTGACCCCAGATCACTACCCCACTGCACAGCACTACACAGACACCAGCACTGACCCCAGATCACTACCCCACTGCACAGCACTACACAGAGCCAGCACTGACCCCAGATCACTACCCCACTGCACAGCACTACACAGAGCCAGCACTGACCCCAGATCACTACCCCACTGCACAGCACTACACAGAGCCAGCACTGACCCCAGATCACTACCCCACTGCACAGCACTACACAGAGCCAGCACTGACCCCAGATCACTACCCCACTGCACAGCACTACACAGAGCCAGCACTGACCCCAGATCACTACCCCACTGCACAGCACTACACAGAGCCAGCACTGACCCCAGATCACTACCCCACTGCACAGCACTACACAGAGCCAGCACTGACCCCAGATCACTACCCCACTGCACAGCACTACACAGAGCCAGCACTGACCCCAGATCACTACCCCACTGCACAGCACTACACAGAGCCAGCACTGACCCCAGATCACTACCCCACTGCACAGCACTACACAGAGCCAGCACTGACCCCAGATCACTACCCCACTGCACAGCACTACACAGAGCCAGCACTGACCCCAGATCACTACCCCACTGCACAGCACTACACAGAGCCAGCACTGACCCCAGATCACTACCCCACTGCACAGCACTACACAGAGCCAGCACTGACCCCAGATCACTACCCCACTGCACAGCACTACACAGAGCCAGCACTGACCCCAGATCACTACCCCACTGCACAGCACTACACAGAGCCAGCACTGACCCCAGATCACTACCCCACTGCACAGCACTACACAGAGCCAGCACTGACCCCAGATCACTACCCCACTGCACAGCACTACACAGAGCCAGCACTGACCCCAGATCACTACCCCACTGCACAGCACTACACAGAGCCAGCACTGACCCCAGATCACTACCCCACTGCACAGCACTACACAGAGCCAGCACTGACCCCAGATCACTACCCCACTGCACAGCACTACACAGAGCCAGCACTGACCCCAGATCACTACCCCACTGCACAGCACTACACAGAGCCAGCACTGACCCCAGATCACTACCCCACTGCACAGCACTACACAGAGCCAGCACTGACCCCAGATCACTACCCCACTGCACAGCACTACACAGAGCCAGCACTGACCCCAGATCACTACCCCACTGCACAGCACTACACAGAGCCAGCACTGACCCCAGATCACTACCCCACTGCACAGCACTACACAGAGCCAGCACTGACCCCAGATCACTACCCCACTGCACAGCACTACACAGAGCCAGCACTGACCCCAGATCACTACCCCACTGCACAGCACTACACAGAGCCAGCACTGACCCCAGATCACTACCCCACTGCACAGCACTACACAGAGCCAGCACTGACCCCAGATCACTACCCCACTGCACAGCACTACACAGAGCCAGCACTGACCCCAGATCACTACCCCACTGCACAGCACTACACAGAGCCAGCACTGACCCCAGATCACTACCCCACTGCACAGCACTACACAGAGCCAGCACTGACCCCAGATCACTACCCCACTGCACAGCACTACACAGAGCCAGCACTGACCCCAGATCACTACCCCACTGCACAGCACTACACAGAGCCAGCACTGACCCCAGATCACTACCCCACTGCACAGCACTACACAGAGCCAGCACTGACCCCAGATCACTACCCCACTGCACAGCACTACACAGAGCCAGCACTGACCCCAGATCACTACCCCACTGCACAGCACTACACAGAGCCAGCACTGACCCCAGATCACTACCCCACTGCACAGCACTACACAGAGCCAGCACTGACCCCAGATCACTACCCCACTGCACAGCACTACACAGAGCCAGCACTGACCCCAGATCACTACCCCACTGCACAGCACTACACAGAGCCAGCACTGACCCCAGATCACTACCCCACTGCACAGCACTACACAGAGCCAGCACTGACCCCAGATCACTACCCCACTGCACAGCACTACACAGAGCCAGCACTGACCCCAGATCACTACCCCACTGCACAGCACTACACAGAGCCAGCACTGACCCCAGATCACTACCCCACTGCACAGCACTACACAGAGCCAGCACTGACCCCAGATCACTACCCCACTGCACAGCACTACACAGAGCCAGCACTGACCCCAGATCACTACTCCACTGCACAGCACTACACGGACACCAGCACTGACCCCAGATCACTACCCCACTGCACAGCACTACACAGAGCCAGCACTGACCCCAGATCACTACTCCACTGCACAGCACTACACAGAGCCAGCACTGACCCCAGATCACTACCCCACTGCACAGCACTACACAGACACCAGCACTGACCCCAGATCACTACTCCACTGCACAGCACTACACAGAGCCAGCACTGACCCCAGATCACTACTCCACTGCACAGCACTACACAGAGCCAGCACTGACCCCAGATCACTACCCCACTGCACAGCACTACACAGACACCAGCACTGACCCCAGATCACTACCCCACTGCACAGCACTACACAGAGCCAGCACTGACCCCAGATCACTACTCCACTGCACAGCACTACACAGAGCCAGCACTGACCCCAGATCACTACCCCACTGCACAGCACTACACAGAGCCAGCACTGACCCCAGATCACTACCCCACTGCACAGCACTACACAGAGCCAGCACTGACCCCAGATCACTACCCCACTGCACAGCACTACACAGACACCAGCACTGACCCCAGATCACTACTCCACTGCACAGCACTACACAGAGCCAGCACTGACCCCAGATCACTACCCCACTGCACAGCACAACACAGAGCCAGCACTGACCCCAGATCACTACCCCACTACACAGCACTACACAGAGCCAGCACTGACCCCAGATCACTACTCCACTGCACAGCACTACACGGACACCAGCACTGACCCCAGATGACTTCCCCACTGCACAGCACTACACAGAGCCAGCACTGACCCCATATCACTACTCCACTGCACAGCACTACACAGAGCCAGCACTGACCCCAGATCACTACCCCACTGCACAGCACTACACAGAGCCAGCACTGACCCCAGATGACTACCCCACTGCACAGCACTACACGGACACCGGCACTGACCACAGATCACAACCCCACTGCACAGCACTACACGGACACCGGTTAAAGGAAGATTGTGGTTTAGGAGTGTCGTTTTGTTTGGAACTGAAAACTTGCTGTATCGCTTATTTGTTGTGCTTTATTAAATACAGACGTTTTTCCAGTGATTATTGTTTGGACATTGCCTTTGTATACCAGGCCTATAGGATATTATACATTGGCAATCAGTGTCTTAGAACGCCAGCCGTTCTAAGTGCCAGCCGTTTAAGGGCCACACAACTAAGGGTAGTCTGAGCTGTGGCAGTCCGAGCGAGGACAGGTATCGCGAGGACCTTTTCCATATCTCTTCCAGTGGCTATTAGAGGCCTCATTCCAACTCTTAACATTAGCTGTATTTAAGTAACATTATGAAGGTGGTGGTTTAATTAGGTGATCTACTGTTTGTGATTAGTACCAGGTGAGTGGTTAAATTGAAAAGATGATGATTTGCAATTTGATTGGTTTCCACACAGCGTTTTGTAGTTGTGTGATCCCATTGAAGTGCATTGAAACTATTGTATTGCTTAAGTATTGTCTTTAGCGCAGTTTAGTATAATAGACAGCTTGCCTATTTGTGCGCCAGCACGAAGCGGCAGCCAACTGAACAGCCTCTCTACCAAAGAGCCGGGAGTCTAGCTGTGGGAGTCTAGCTGTGGGAGTCTAGCTGTGGGAGTCCAGTGAGGAGAGACCTGCGAGGAGAAAATCTGAACCTAGCAGCGCTCTGGAAGACACCAACTACTAGACAGGTCTGTACCCTCCCCCCACCGCTGCTGCTCCCACTACTACTGTACCTATGTATCTCACCTGTCCTGCTATGACTGTCTCTCACATCCCTGTTATTCTATCCTCTCACTCCACTGCTCCTCTAACCCCTCTAACCACATACCTCTACCTCTTCCCCATCCCACTCTCTCTCCTCCCGCACTCTCTCTGGTGCCCTCTGGAACTGTCACTCTTCTGCTAACAAAGCTGATTTCATCTCTGCCTTTGCTTCCCACCTCTCTCTCGATTTCCTTGCTCTCACTGAAACCTGGCTCTCTCCTGATAACACTGTAACTCCTGCAGCCCTGCCCTCTCTTCACATCCTGGACAGGGACGGACGGGGCGGTGGGACTGCTCTTCTCTCTCCCTCCTTACTCTTTTCTGTCCCTTCTGACCTCTCCTCACTCTCTGTTAACACCTTTGAATTTCACGCTGTCCAACTAACCTCTCCCTGTCAACTCCTGCTAATTGTACTGTACCGTCCCCCTGGACCTCTCGCTCACTTTCTTGATGAACTCGACTATCTCCGCTCCTCCCTCCCCTCTCTGTCTGCCCCAACTGTCCTGTTGAGTGATTTCAATATCCATCTCTCCAACCTCACCCACTCTGCCGGATTCCTTCCTCTCCTTCACTCCTTCTACTTCTCTCTCTATCCATCCCCTCCTACCCACAAAGCTGGCCGTCAATTGGACATCACCTTCTCTAGGGCCTGCTGCCCCTCCACTCTGTCACCCCTATGGACCTCTCTGATCACTATTTCATATTTTTCAGTGTCTCTCCCCACTCTCCGTACTCCACCTACCCCCACTGTCACCTCCCACCGTAACCTCCGCTCTCTCTCCCCCTCTGTCCTTGCCTCCACTGCTCTCTCTGCCTCCCTCCTATCGACGCCTCCCAACTCTTTGTAGACTCTGCTACCTCCTTCCTCTTCCCCTCCCCCACCTCCTCCCTCAACTCCCATTGTGCCCTCACCCCTCGACCTGCCCACCCCTCCCCTCCCCAACCCTGGCTCTCCTTTGTGCTCCGCTCGGCAAGAACCAAACTGCGCTCTGCTGAAAATAAATGTAAGGGAATCAAACTCCCTGCTGCCCGACCTCTACCGCTCCCTCCTCTCCTCTACTCTCTCCTCTAATAAAAGCACCTATTTCCAATCTATTATCCAATTCTCAACTAACAATCCCCAGAAACTCTTCTCTACCTTCTCATCCCTCCTCAGCCCTCCCTCCTCCTCCGCTATCTCCTCTGATGACTTTCTTCTCTTCTAAAATCTCTGATATCCACACTCTTTAACACCTCTCCCTCCTCCCCACATCCTCCTGCTCCAACCCCAACACCCTCTGTCTCCCCTACTAACTCACCCTCCTTCTCCTCCTTCTCTCCCCTCTCAGACTCTGACCTCTCCTCCCTCCTCCAGGGCCACAAACCTACCACGTGCGTCCTGGACCTCCTCCCCACTCACCACTTTCAAGCTGCTGCTCCTGCTTTACTCCCCATCATCTCATCCCTTCTCAACACCTCTCTCCTTTCTGGTCTCTTTCCCTCTGCCTTCAAACAAGCCTCTATCACCACTCTCCTCAAAAAACCTACCCTCAACCCCACCTCCCTCCAGAACTACCGTCCTGTCCTTACCCTTCCTCTCTAAAACCCTTGAGCAGGCAGTACACTGCCAGCTCTCTGCGTTCCTGTCTAATCACTCTCTGCGCGACCGTCTCCAATCTGGTTTCTGCTCTGCTCACTCCACTGAAACTGCTCTCCTGTCTGTCACTAACTTGGTAAACTCTGCCTGTGCTGCCTCTCTCTCCTCTGTCCTAATTCCCCTCAATCTCTCTGCTGCCTTTGACACTGTTGATCACTCTATTCTCCTATCCTTTCTCGCTGACCTGGGAATCTCTGGTACTGCTCTGGCCTGGTTCTCCTCCTACATCTCCGACTGCACCTACTAGGTAAACTGGCCGGGCTCAACCTCCACACTTCACCTTCTCTCAACAGGAGCCCCTCAAGGATCAGTCTTGGGTCCTCTCCTGTTCTCTCTCTACACCCGCTCCCTGGGCCCCCTCATCACATCCTATGGTTTCTCATACCATTTCTATGCTGATGATCCTCAGATCTTCCTCTCCCCCTCTGACCCCACAATCCCCTCCCGTATCTAGAACATAAGAACATAAGAAAGTTTACAAACGAGAGGAGGCCATTCAGCCCATCTTGCTTGTTTGGTTGTTAGTAGCTTATTGATCCCAGAATCTCATCAAGCAGCTTCTTGAAGGATCCCAGGGTGTCAGCTTCAACAACATTACTGGGGAGTTGGTTCCAGACCCTCACAATTCTCTGTGTAAAAAAGTGCCTCCTATTTTCTGTTCTGAATGCCCCTTTATCTAATCTCCATTTGTGACCCCTGGTCCTTGTTTCCTTTATCAGTTCAAAAAAGTCCCCTGAGTCAACATTGTCTATACCTTTTAGGATTTTGAATGTTTGAAACAGATCGCCATGTAGTCTTCTTTGTTCAAGACTGAATAGATTAAATTCTTTTAGCCTGTCTGCATACGACATGCCTTTTAAACCCGGAATAATTCTGGTTGCTCTTCTTTGCACTCTTTCTAGAACAGCAATATCCTTTTTGCAACGAGGTGACCAGAACTGAACACAATATTCTAGGTGAGGTCTTACTAATGCATTGTAAAGTTTTAACATGACTTCCCTTGATTTAAATTCAACACTCACAATATATCCAAGCATCTTGTTGGCGTTTTTATAGCTTCCCCACATTGTCTAGATGAAGACATTTCTGAGTCAACATAAACTCCCAGGTCTTTTTCATAGTTCCCTTCTTCAATGTCAGTGTCTCCCATATGATATTTATAATGCACATTTTTATTGCCTGCATGCAATACTTTACACTTTACTCTATTAAATGTCATTTGCCATGTGTCTGCCCAGTTCTGAATGCTGTCTAGATCATTTTGAATGACCTTTGCTGCTGCAACATTGTTTGCCACTCCTCCTATTTTTGTGCCTGTCTGTCTGCTATCTCCTCCTGGATGCACTCGCATCACCTCAAATTCAACCTCTCTAAATCTGACCTCCTTTTCTTCCCGTCCTCATCTTCCCACTCCTCTGATCTCTCTATCTCCTCTGATCAGTGAGGGACACACAGACTGGTCCTCTCCCCTCCTGATCAGTGAGGGACACACAGACTGATCCTCTCCCCTCCTGATCAGTGAGGGACACACAGACTGGTCCTCTCCCCTCCTGGTCAGTGAGAGACACACAGACTGGTCCTCTCCCCTACTGATCAGTGAGGGACACACAGACTGGTCCTCTCCCCTCCTGATCCGTGAGGGACAGACAGACTGGTTCTCTCCCCTCCTGGTCAGTGAGAGACACACAGACTGGTCCTCTCACCACCTGATCACCTGCTGGAAAGTGTTTTAGGGCCACCAGGAAAAGCAGTGATGTGCCTCTGTCAGTTTTTAGAACAGTTCCCTACAGATATCCACCTCCAAAACATACTTGAATTAGGAGCTGACAATCACATATGAAACCCTGTATCCCTGCAAAACAGTTCAGGCACCTTGTAGACTGTTCAGGTTGAGCCAGTGCCATCCTGGCTGCCCACGGCGCCCTACACCATACTGACAGTGGTATGGCAGGTGTTTCTATTTGTCTGTCCGCTCTACTATGGAACTGCCCCTTCCACCAGGGTTCATTGCCATGCAGCTTCCCAAGGGCTTCGTTCAGCTGCTTGTGGGATGTGCGAACGTGCCAGCCTAGCCATACATGCCAGTATCTTGCATGAGATCTCTGCTGCCGTGCACAAGTTAGCAGAACTCCGCTCTGTATGCATTCCCTGCAGGACAGTGGTTCAGAGAATCTCAGGGGGAAACACAGGGAACAGGCTCATTATATATCTGTCAAAATCCAGGAGCTACCCTCAATTTCAAATGATAACTTGCCTAAAAAATATATATATATATTAACAAAAATATCTATTCTCTCTATGTATGCTCAGATTTTCTGTGAATAATGTACTGCATGCGCAGCACACAAATTTCAAATCCAACCCCTTCTGGAAAGTTTTTGACCATTTCTAGAATGTTTTGGGTATATAATTCTACAATGTAACCATTCCATTTAATAGATAGGTAATTTTAATTGAAGGGATTTACTGCTCTGAAATGATGCATGTTCTAATTCCTACATCATACTGACCTTATCACATAAACACACTCCTTATATACTTTTACATTTTTTTTTATATATAAATATATTTACCATTCCTTTTGAGTTTGATAAATGGGAAAAATCCAAAGAGGCTCCCCTTACAAAATACTTTCTTTTGAGAAAAGAATCCAAGCTGTAAATCTCGGTCCCGACCAGAAAGGGTGCAGTGTAAGGATGGTGATATGCTTCCCTGTGACAGAAATACAATGATTCTTGGTTGTAAATCTTCCTCCGACCTGTGAGGGCGCTCAGCAGCGAGAACAGAGTTCCCTGGATGGGCTGGCCTGACAGTTCTTTCCCAGGGTTCAAGGGAAGTCGGCCAGCTAGAAAGGGGGCGAGACTTCTAAACGACGTGGCAGCTGCAGATTGGAGAGGCGGCTGCACTCGTTTATCAAGGGGTCATGTGGGATGGCATAAAAGGGGACGGAGAATTGTAATCTGTTTTGGTTTGAATTGCGAGAACCAAGAAGGACTGTGAGAGACCCAGATATTTAAAAAGTGTATCGTGAGTGTTGTGTTTTGTTTGTTTGTAATTGTCTTGTCTTGTCTTGTATGTTAGTAGACAGCTAACACAGTTCCGGAGCTGTCGCCAAGGGCTAGCACTAAACCGGAACAGCACTTGACTCACTGTGCGCTCCTCACTGCAACGAACGGGAGCTTGACTCACTGTGCTCTCCACACTGCAACGAACAGGAGCTTGACTCACTGTGCTCTCCACACTGTCACACCTTTACACCCAGCAACGAACGGGAGCTTGACTCACTGTGCTCTCCACACTGCAACAAACGGGAGCTTGACTCACTGTGCTCTCCACACTGCAACGAACGGGAGCTTGACTCACTGTGCTCTCCACACTGCAACGAACAGGAGCTTGACTCACTGTGCGCTCCACACTGCAACGAACGGGAGCTTGACTCACTGTGCTCTCCACACTGCAACGAACGGGAGCTTGACTCACTGTGCGCTCCACACTGTCACACCTTTACACCCAGCAACGAACGGGAGCTTGACTCACTGTGCTCTCCACACTGCAACGAACGGGAGCTTGACTCACTGTGCGCCCACACTGCAATCGAACGGAACTTGACTCACTGTGCGCTCCACACTGCAATGAACGGGAGCTTGACTCATTGTGCGCTCCACACTGCAACGAATGGGAGCTTGACTCACTGTGCTCTCCACACTGCAATGAACGGGAGCTTGACTCACTGTGCGCTCCACACTGCAACGAACGGGAGCTTGACTCACTGTGCTCTCCACACTGCAACGAACGGGAGCTTGACTCACTGTGCGCTCCACACTGTCACACCTTTACACCCAGCAACAAACGGGAGCTTGACTCACTGTGCTCTCCACACTGCAACGAACGGGAGCTTGACTCACTGTGCGCTCCACACTGCCACGAACAGGAGCTTGACTCATTGTGCGCTCCACACTGCAATGAACGGGAGCTTGACTCATTGTGTGCTCCACACTGCAACGAATGGGAGCTTGACTCACTGTGCTCTCCACACTGCAATGAACGGGATCTTGACTCACTGTGCGCTCCACACTGCAACGAACGGGAGCTTGACTCACTGTGCTCTCCACACTGCAATGAATGGGAGCTTGACTCACTGTGCTGTCTTCACTGTCACTGCTTTACAATTTGAGCCATTCTGGCCCCTTTCTGTCTTGTTTTTTGCTTTCATTTTCAAATGATCCATACAGATAATTAGTAACAAATTAACAAATGCAAGTAAAGTTAGATACCTTTTACATAGATATTGTAACGTTTCCTGGGGCGGGTTCTTTGTAAAGGCGGGGATTACACACAAAACCACACAACACAAGAACACCTGGGTGCCTTCTCGGGTTGGAACATCCAAGTGTGGAACTGTTGTGCCCTCACAGAGACAGTGACTCCCAACCATGCTAATATTTCCTTCTTCAGTTTGTTGTAGTCATTGGCTTCTGTTGCTTCCAGATCGGACCACGCCTTTTGTGCTTCACCACAAAGAAATGGAGCTAGTATTCCTGCTCACTTTGTCTTTGGCAGACACCATTCATTCTGCAGTGTGCTCAAATGTTTTTAGAAAGGCCTCGACATCATCAGCAGGCGTCATTTTCTGCAGATACCATGTGGCCACGATGGGTAGATCAGCGGTCTGTTGAGCAATTTTCATAGCAGTGATTTCAGCAGTCAATTTTTGCATGTCCATATTCATATGCAGTTGACATTTCTTTTGTTCCTCCAATAACAAGCAATTGGTTTCCGCTTGTTTCCGATTTGCTTCTTGTTGCATGTTATTGGAGATGACGAATTGCTTTTTGTGTGTGTGTGTATTCTCACAGCCTTGCCTGCATTCTCCACCAATCTAATGTTTCCTGGGGTGGGTTCTTTGTAAAGGCGGGGATTACACACAAAACCACACAACACAAGAACAAGTAAAGTTTAAAACTTGTTTATTTTTAAGAGGCTTTGGCAGAGGATGAGGGACTTTGGGAGTGTTCTTTGCAAACGTGAACAAAACAAAACAAACAAAATTGTCAATCAACCAAACAGGCCAAGGCCTTTCAGTCTCTCGTCGTTTCAGGCCAGGGTTCGTTACCGTGGGTAGTTTTCATACGGAAGGAATTGTCCAAGGGCCATTCGGGTTCGCCTGTCCAGTCCTAGTTCGTCGTCGGGTGTTCAATCCTTGGCGTAATTATTCTTTTTCTTTCTCTCTCCAAAACTTCTCCAAAGTGTTCTCTCTCTCGAATGCCCTCCTGGTCCTTCACCTGCCAGGATCAAAAGACAACAGAAGAAAACCAAGGGCGCAGTTAAGTAGAGCAGACTGATTGTCACCTGTGTCACCTGTCTGCAGATTTGCCTTGATTACACCTGGAGACAGGTGTGGCTGTTCTGCTGCAGTCTGGAAGTTTCCACTGAGCTGTCCGTGGTCCTGACTCTGTGGAATCCTTTGCATTGCTGTCCGTGGTCCAGGCAGTCAAAAAAAAAGAAACCTTGCAGGCACATAACATCCATCAACAACACAACCCCTGAAACAGCTACAATATATACACATTTATTATAATATACAAAAATATTTGTGTTACGAACAAACCCCGAAACTGGGCAAAATTAATATCAAAGATCTTTGATTTTATGTTTTCAGGGGAAAGAGACAGCTATGATTGAAGAGCTCATTCATTCACTCATCTCATTCATAAAAAACTACACAGGAAGTCTGGTTTCAGAAAATAGGCATATATTTAAAATGTATTTTTATTGACGACATGACTATATAAAATATTTAAGGAGATAAATAGAATTTATTTTAACCAAATTATTAAAATCTATGAACAGTCAGCACTAACATATACACCCATATACACCCTATAAAATGTTTACTTCAGTGACAGTTAAACGAGTGCGACACATATCTCATTATTTCATTTTGGCCCATTCCAACCCTTGTCCGTTTTTCAGGGAACACAAAAAAGATACAATGTGAAAAAATACCGAGCTGAAAGGACAGCTACTGTTTTAAAATAAGTAGGCTTCCATTTAGATGTACCGTAGTCTCTGCATTTTGGAACACCTCCTAAGAGAACACTTCTCCTAAGTATTGTAAATGCTCCAGTTAAAGGAACAGGAACTTCGCTTAAAAGAACTCCTTCTTGGCACCTATAACGATTCGTTCACCCAACACATACAGTAGTGTTTTATAAAAAAGTGACTTGTCATCGTGAGAGTGTCTTGAGGGACACTGATTGGTTTATTAAATCTTTCCAGAACCACTGTCATATCATAAAATTGTTTTGTATTCTGATTTCCATCATCGCTACAAAATGGCATGTAAACAAATGGCAAAATGCGCCGCTGTTTCTTTTGCTACAAAAAGGTGGAAAGTGTTCAAGCTCTTGAAAAAAACCTGAACGACACAAGTCGCTGAGCAGTTTGGTGTTTCCTGTTTTGCTGAGTTGCTTCACCATTCTGTTAAATAATGTGCATGTGTTGTATATTGTTGCTGCATTTTGCAACGTGTGTAGGGGTGCTGTGTTAATGGTGGGGGATACAGTTTATTTTGTGACAGTAGTGCAGTTTATTTTGTGACAGCGCTGGAATTGTGTTAGCCGCGGTCCGACTTAGGACCGCAAAGGATTAAAGAGATACTAATTTGTGCATGCGAGAAAAAAACATGGGCTGTAACGGATAATCAAATAAATTGTAACATTGAAGAGATGAGCTTTGTATCAGAAAACCGGTGACTGGCGATATATACAGTCACCTCCAAAATTATTGGCACCCTTGATAAAGATGAGCAAAAAAGACTGTAGAAATGTAATTTTCCAACATGTGGAATATATTTGACTTTATTAATGATTCAATGGAATCAACCAAAATTACACATTTCTCAAATTATAAATTTTTTTCCAAAAAAAATGAAGTGCCACAATTATTGGCACCCTTGTTTTCAGTACTTTGTGCACCCTCCCCTTACAAGGATAATGTCTTTTTTTATAATGTTTAATGAGATTGGAGAACACATTGGGAGGGATCTTAGACCATTCCTCCATACAGAATCTTTCCAGATCCTTGATAACCTTCGGTCTGCGCTTATGGACTGCCCTCTTCAATTGAAACCACAGGTTTTCAATGGGGTTCAAGTCCGGAGACTGAGATGGCCATTGCAAAATGTTGATTTTGTGGTCAATTAACCATTTCTTTGTGGATTTTGATGTGTGTTTGGGGTCACTGTCTTGCTGGAAGATTCGCTTGCGGCCAAGTTTCATCCTCCTGGCAGAGGCAGCCAAGTTTTTGGCTAAAATGTCCTGGTACTGGGTAGAGTTCATGATGCCGTTGACCTTAACAAAGGCCCCAGGACCAGTGGAAGCAAAACAACCCCATAACATCAAAGATCCACCACCATATTTTACAGTAGGTATGAGGTTTTTTTCTGCACACTCATCCTTCTTTCGACGCCAAACACACCGCTTGTGTGTGTGGCCAAAGAGTTCTATTTTCGCCTCGACCATAGCACCCGGTTCCAATCGAAGTGCCAATGCCGTTTAGCAAACTCCAGGAGCTTATGTTTGTTGGTTGCTCTCAATAAAGGTTTTTTTTCTGGCAACCCTTCCAAATAGCCTATTGGCATGGAGGTGGCGTCTAATTGTAGATTTGGAGATTTGGTGACCCCAAGATGCAACCAAGTTCTGTAATTCTTCAACTGTGGCCCTTGGATTTCCCTTTGCCTCCCAAACCATCTGCCTCACTGTGCATGGGGGCAAGATACACTTGCGTCCTCTACCAGGCAAGTTTACCACTGTTCCAGTGGTTTTGAACTTCTTAATTATTGCCCTAATAGTGGTAAGTGGTATATTTAGTTTTTTAGCTATTGTTTTGTACCCATTGCCTGATTTATGAAGGTCAACAAACATTTGTCTCTTTTCATTTCTGAGTTCTTTGCCTTTGCCCATGGTGATGGATGACAAATGGATTTCAAATGCGTGTTACCTCATTTTTATACCCCAGTGAAACAGGAAGCCATGGAAGGCCACAATACAGTTCCTTAAGACTCAGATGAACTTAAAGAAGTAGAATGTTAATGCGGATTTAATTTTGTTTGATTTTATTTATAAGAATCTTTAGGGGTGCCAATAATTCTGACACCTATTTTTCTGAGAACATTTTTTATTACTTGTTAATAAAAAACATTTTTCTCTGAGCAATTGTATTAGAATAAAAGAATATGTTTTTCCCATATATTTGGGCATAAAATATAGCTCATTACCTGTGTTGTTTATTTTATACAGCCTTTTTTGCTCATCTTTATCAAGGGTGCCAATAATTTTGGAGGTGACTGTATATACAGTGGCTCTCAAAAGTATTCACCCCCCTTGGACTTTTCTACATTTTATTGTGTTACAACATGGAATCAAAATGGATTTAATTTGGAGTTTTTGCCACTGATCAACACAAAAAAGTCCATAATGTCAAAGTGAAAAAATAAAATCTACAAATTGTTCTAAATTAATTACAAATACAAAACAGAAAATAATTGACTGCATAAGTATTCACCTCCTTGAGTCAATATTTGGTAGAGGCACCTTTGGCAGCAATTACAGCCATGAGTCTATTTGGATAAGTCTCTACCAGCTTTGCACATCTGGACATTGCAATTTTTGCCATTTCTTCTTTGCAAAATTGCTCAAGCTTTGGTGAACAGCAATTTTCAACTCTTTCCACTTATTCTCAATTGGATTGAGGTCCGGGCTTTGACTGGGCCACTCCAGGACATTGACCTTTTTTTTAAGCCACTCCAGTGTGGCTTTGGCTGTATGTTTGGGGTCATTGTCCTGCTGGAAGATGAATCTTCTCCCAAGTCCCAGGTCTCTTGCAGACTTCAGTAGGTTTTCCGCCAGGATTTCTCTGTACTTTGCTGCTTCCATTTTGCCCTCTATCTTCACAAGCTTTCCAGGCCCTGACGCAGAGAAGCATCCCCATAGCCACCACCATGCTTCACGGTGGGGATGGTGTTCTCAGGATGATATGCAGTATTAGGCTTGCGCCAAACATAGCGCTTAGCGTTGAGGCCAAAAAGCTCTATTTTGGTCTCATCAGACCATAGAATCTTCTTCCACTCTGGTCTCAGAGTCTCCCACATGACTTCTGGCAAACTCTAGCCGAGATTTGATATGAGTTTTTTTCAAGAATGGCTTTCTTTTTACCACTCTCCCATAAAGGCCAGTTTTGTTAAGCACCCAGGCTATTGTTGCCGTATGCACAGTGTCTCCCAGCTCAGCCGTGGAAGACTGTAATTCCTTTACAGTTGCCGTAGGCCTCTTGGTGGCCTCCCTGACTAGTCCCCTTCTCGCCCAGATACTTTTTGAGGACTGTCTGTTCTAGACAGATTCACAGTTGTGCCATATTCTCTCCATTTCTTAATAATGTACTTTACTGTGTCCGGGGGATATTCAATGCCTTGGAAATGTTCTTATATCCTACCCCTGATTGGTGCTTTTGAAGAACCGTATTCCGGATTTGCTTTGAATGTTCCATCGTCTTCATGATGTAGTTTTTGTTAGGAAATGTACTAACCAACTGTGGGACCTCCCAGAGACAGGTGTATTTAACCTGAAATTATGTGAAACACCTTAATTGCACACAGGTGGTCTCCATTCAATTAATTTTGTGACTTCTAAAGACAATTGGTTGCACCAGAGCTTATTCAGGTGTGTCATAGCAAAGGGGGTGAATACTTATGCAATCAATTTTTTTCTGTTTTATATTTGTAATTAATTTAGAACAATTTGTAGATTTTATTTTTCACTTTGACATTATGGACTTTTTTGTGTTGATCAGTGGCAAAAACTCCTAATTAAATCCATTTTGATTCCATGTTGTAACACAATAAAATGTGAAAAAGTCCAAGGGGGGTGAATACTTTTGAGAGCCACTGTATATATATTGTAACAGAGCTGCTTCCACTTGGGTTCTTTGAAAACCCTTTAAAAACAGACCCAGGATACAGGAACTTTGCAGTTTTAGCGCGGTTGTGCACTTTTATTATAACACAAATAAACAAAAACACAAAATAAACACCTAGCTCTCACAAGCACTAACTAAAACACACAGGAACAAACTAAACTATAAAACAGGACAGCTAAGCTGTTTACCTGCCAAAACAAAAATCTAACAAAAACAAAACACACAGTTTTCAGACAAATATCACAAATCACAAAAAGGCTTCACACAGTACCTTAATCTTACGCTTGTGCACACTAGCAAGCAGGCTCTCTACACAGCAGCCCCAAACAGACTGGCTGCTTTCATTAAATACTTAATTAATAATTAATAATAAAACAATTAACAAATTAGTTTGGCAGGGAGATTTTAACTCTCTCCCTGCCACAAACATACATTTTCCCTGCGCTGGGCTAGTTGCCAAGCTACTATATATATACCGTATATATATATATATATAATGGGAACTGGTTTCTTTCTTAATACAAGGACGGTAAAACGCGACTGACGTGCATCAAGTCGTATATCCGAGTGCTGACTCATGTATTACGTATTTAACTTACACTCTCAGTCACTCCGCTGAGTACACTCTTCAACTCTTTAGATCACTTCTCATAAACACTGTCAGAAGTGAATGAGCTTATCATTCATGTTCCACCCAGTAACTCTCTGATTGGACAGTTCAATACATCTCATTATTATTGGTTGTTATTACGTTATTAATAAAACTGTCCTTTTTATAATAGAACTTGAAGAAGCCAATTATAGCACTAGGGGGAGGGACTTGGTAATTACATTTAAGCATCTAGGGTAGGGATTTAGTTTTGTTCAGCAGCAAATCTCCAAACACCCGGAGACATCAGAACAGAACCCACACCCTGAGACCGAATGGAAAAGCCAGAGTGAATCGGACTCTGCCCGAGAAGCAGTGTGCAGACCGTGGAATAGTTATATTAGTATTTGTTACATTTCTACATGAATGTATGATACAGTATTGTGTTTTGCCTTTGCTTAAAGAGCAGCAGCTGAGGGTGTGCCCCAGTGGGCGTGGCTTGTGCATAAGGTGCATGTCTCAGCACAGGGTGAGTCCAGAGCCTGACGGGACATGCGTTTATATAGAGAGGGTTAAGCCACGGTCCCTGTAAGCTCTCCAGGTTGGATAGAAGCCGTATTGTGTTTAATAAAAAAATCCAAGTCCACCTTAAACCCCACCTAGGCATGTGAAGGCTGCTGCTCTGTCTGTCCAACTGTCTTTCCGCACAGTATAACTTCTATTTGGCATAATGAAATTACAACTGCGTGCTTGTTTATTATTGTAGTTCCAAAGATTTTATTGCCTCTTTGTTATGGTAAGCTCATTCATTTTCGTTGTTTGCTTTTGTTACAGTCTTATCACTTCATGACAAGGAATGTAATAAAAAGAAACTGCCCCGTAAACAAGAAGAATAAAAAAAGAAATGAACATTGAACAGAATCTCTTTGTATCATGTTAGTTAGATAATCTGCCGTGACTGTATACTTACATAAGCTGGCATCAGATACCTTTACACATGCTGGGTTTTATCTAGCTGACAGAGTTCTGAGTACTGGCACAGAATAAACCACAGGGAACACCACGACTCAATAAGGATTGTTGATGCCAAAATGTGCATATTCCATGGCTAATTAACTATGAAGTGAATAATATAAACACAATAAAGACAGAAACCCGCAAATGTTCAAAATGGCCACCTGTTTCACCAACAGGCCAGACATCTCTGCAGATGTTCAGTCCTCTCTCTACTAATGAGCTGGTACTGGCTCAGTGCTTTGGAATCTGCACCATACTAACAGTGTCTAGGCTTTGTTTTAAGTTAGTGTGCTCTGTTTTTTACAATTTAAAATGTCCCAGAAATGTATGAAGCAACGTTTTTCAAAATGGAAAGTGGGGTCCCCAGGGTCATCCAGTGATGTCACTGCGGTGCAGGAGTGCAGGGTGAGTCATTCGAGATCAGGAGCTCGTTGGTACGAATCCTGGTCATGCTGAGTTGAAGGTCTTGGGGGCCTCCAGGGAGTGCTGTATTAGCATTTGCTCCCGTGGGTTTGGGTATACAATCTTTTAGGTACAGCAGCTCTATCGCCAGTCAATCCTGCTCCTGCTAAACTAGAACATATTCGCTTCCAAGTTTCCACTTCCATTAAGAAACGCAATCTACTATCTCTTCTTGGACATTTCAGTTTCACTGTACACATTATCCCCCAGACTAGGACATTCATTTCTCATCTTCTGAGTTCTTTCATCGATATATCTTCCGAAGCCAGGAAGGATATAAAACACTAATCACCCACTGGAATGGCCTTGCTCTTTTTTTATGAAGACTTCACTTCAGCTCCCCACGATCTCGCTCTCTTTACCGATGCTTCACTTATCGGATTCGGCAGTTTTCTTTGATCACAATGGTTATCCAGCAAATAGCCCCCAGAAATCCAGAGCCTATCCCCTCATCTAAAATCTACAGCTCTTCTGGAAATGTACCCCATCGTCATAACCGCTCACCTCTGGGGTCACCAATGGACAATGAAATCAATTCTCTTTTACAGCGACAATAAGTCCACTGTTCACATCATTAATAGAGGGCACTCTTCCTCCCCCCCTTATTATGCAAATGCTTCGACATCTAATCTGAATCTCAGTCTCTCACAATTTTATAATTCAAGCCCGTCACCTTCCTGGTACTCACAATAATGCTGCTGATGCTCTTTCTCGTCTACAGGTATCCCGATTTCATCATCTGGTCCCATCAGCATCCTCATCCCCTCTTAAAACTCCACAACTCTGACATCTGCTGTTCAATTGAATTCAACACTCTCCAACCTCCTGTAATTTGCCAGATGTTATGTGGAGCTCTTGCTACTAAATCATCCTACACTACTGGCTAGACAACATTCGCAACCTTTTGTGCTCAAAACCATATACAGCCTATCCTGTTTAATCAAGAATGGATCTAAGTTTTCATCGTCCATGCAAGAGATTCTCTTCATCTGGCTCCTGCTACCATTAAATCACATATCTCATATACCGCCTCATGTCTGTGTTTCCCCAACTCTCCTATCCATTCCAACAGTTTGTTTGACACTCCGAGGGATCCTCAAGAGCATCCCCCCCCCCCAATGCTTCACCCTCTCGCCTACCTATATCAACAGACATTCTGCATTCTTTAATCTCAACCCTCCGGAAAGGCTGCTTTTCTCCCTTTGATGACCTGGTTATGGAAGTCAAATACTTATAGCATTCTTCGGCTTTCTCAGATGGTCAGAGTTTACCATCACATCAGCTTCCAGCTTTCCTGCATCAGGCATCCATTCCTGCAACCTTTTTCTGTTTCCGGACTCGCACTTCCACACCTGGCTCCGCTCCTCCAAAACCGACCGATTTCATCACAGACACTTTATTCAACTGTCAAAAATCGACTGTGCAGTATGCACCTACTCTTCCATGACAAAGTACATTTCCCTCAAGAAGCCCTTATTCCCATCAGATCTGCTGTTCATCAATTCCTTCCGCACAATCATATCTCGACACTGGTTCTCATCCCATTTAACCACCCTCATCTCCAAAGTAGGCCTTCCACCACAATTCTATACCCCTCACTCATTTAGAATCGAGGCAGCCACTTCTGCAGCCAAGGCTAACATTAATCTCCACCTAATTAAAAATATGGGACGCTGGACTTCCTCAGCAGTCGTTACCTATATTCGCTCATCTTCTACCGACATTGCTGCAGCTCATCAGAAAATAGCTAGCATGCCCGGAGTGGGGGTTACCTGACTACCGGGGCCACCAGAGGTTTTCCCCTACTATTCAAAGGAGTTTTTTCCTCTCCACTGATTTGCACTGAACACCTAAACCATCTCACACTAACCCTTTCTAACCTCTCTCCTCTTTGTCTTGTATGTCCCTTTCTTCCTTGCGTTTATGTTATGCATTGGCACGTGTTCTGTTGTTTGGTTCTGCAGGGAGCCGGGGGTCCATCCTTTGGGTGGTAAGTGAATCTCACTTCCCTGACCTTAGTGAGTTAGAAGGGACTCCCGGCCACACTCTATCCTTTTGCAGCTCCTGCTCTTATCTTACCCCATCACGTGAGGCTCTGCTCTATCTCCAACTTTTCGGGACGTGGTCCGTTTTTACGCTCTCAGTGCTCGAGTCCCTGACTGACCCATCTTCTCTGTTTCCTTGTGGGATGCTCCTCTGCTAACCTCATCCGAGAGCAGCACCAGATCAGTCAGGGAACCCTTTACTATAATTTCCTTTCAGGTCCCAACAGCACCAGGACTGATTTCCTCGCCCCGTGAGGCACCTCTGCACCTCTCAGAGATCTGCTATGTGTTTTCAGATCCTTAGGGCTAGCAGCCTTCGAGACCGATCCCCATCCTCCGAGCAGGACGGCTCCCTGGTCGGGATCTCTTGTCTATCTGTATCAGCCTGCTCCTAAGTCCGGGCTAGCAGCCCGCTTCTCTATCCTAAGTGCAGGCTCTCTCCGCTCGCTACTATCCCACTAACAACTCGTTTCTGTTTCCTCTGCTCTATCCTTATAGCCCCAGCTCACGCCCCATGAATTCTATTTTAATGTATTCAATAAAGAAAACATTTTTGTTTCAACTCTTGAGTTTGTAAGTGAACTAGTTGTAAGGAAGTACACTAGACTAACACTTATTTTCTATATTATCAGTGACAAAGAAGACTACACGGTGATCTGATTCAAGCATTCAAAATCCTAAAAGGTATAGACAATGTCGACCCAGGGACTTTTGACCTGAAAAAGAAACAAGGACCAGGGGTCACAAATTGAGATTTGATAAAGGGGCATTCAGAACAGAAAATAGGAGGCACTTTTTTACACAGAGAATTGTGAGGGTCTGGAACCAACTCCCCAGTAATGTTGTTGAAGCTGACACCCTGGGATCCTTCAAGAAGCTGCTTGATGAGATTCTGGGATCAATAAGCTACTAATAACCAAACGAGCAAGATGGGCTGAATAGCCTCCTCTCGTTTGTAAACTTTCTTATGTTCTTCTTCTTATAACTAGGCCACGTGATAGATAAACCCTCTCACGTTACACATGCTTCAATATGCTTTCAGTTCTTTCATTTAAGAATATCGCAGACTATTTTGTTTGAGGCTGTGTATATTTTAGTCGTGAAAAGGAAAAACGTACAGTACATACAGTGGGCAAGTAAATGTTTTTCTTTGTATTTCAGTTGTCTATGCACTGCAATTAATTACTGAGAAGAAAATATTTCAGTTTGTGTTTAATTAAAGAACCCTGCAATGATTTGTTTTTGTGTTTCCCTTCCATTATTAATGTGAAGTTTAAAATAAAGGAACTTAAAATATAAAATAAACCAAAACAAATGTGTTTATTGCCATTGTTGTTTAATATAGACTATTAATAAATACATTTTTTTCTGGTTTATTTTATATTATAAGGTGCTTTTATTTTAAAGTAACTAAAAGCCTGTAAACGTTTAAACAGGAAGTTGCATACAAACAGCTAGTTGAACCTACGCCAGTGAGAGGCATGCGTAAAATAACAGGGACAAATGATAATACCTCAAGGGTAAGCGCGGAACTTCGATATTATAATGAGATTCGTAGATTTGCGTACGAAAGTAGTTTGAAACGAACGGACATCACAGGTAGGTCTACGAAGTCACAAAAACCTATAAAAAGTCAAAATATGTAAGAAAAATCAATGATACATAGAGCCCATCATTCCAGGGTTCAGTAATGGAGATTCTCAAGGCTTTGTCCTCATCTCCAGGGTTGAGTAATGGAGATTCTCCAGGCTTTGTCCTCGTCTCCAGGGTTCAGTAATGGAGATCCTCCAGGCTTTGTCCTCGTCTCCAGGGTTCAGTAATGGAGATTCTCCAGGCTTTGTCCTCATCTCCAGGGTTCAGTAATGGAGATCCTCCAGGCTTTGTCCTCATCTCCAGGGTTCAGTAATGGAGATTCTCCAGGCTTTGTCCTCGTCTCCAGGGTTCAGTAATGGAGATTCTCCAGGCTTTGTCCTCATCTCCAGGGTTCAGTAATGGAGATCCTCCAGGCTTTGTCCTCATCTCCAGGGTTCAGTAATGGAGATCCTCCAGGCTTTGTCCTCGTCTCCAGGGTTCAGTAATGGAGATCCTCCAGGCTTTGTCCTCATCTCCAGGGTTCAGTAATGGAGATTCTCAAGGCTTTGTCCTCATCTCCAGGGTTCAGTAATGGAGATCCTCCAGGCTTTGTCCTCATCTCCAGGGTTCAGTAATGGAGATTCTCCAGGCTTTGTCCTCGTCTCCAGGGTTCAGTAATGGAGATTCTCCAGGCTTTGTCCTCATCTCCAGGGTTCAGTAATGGAGATCCTCCAGGCTTTGTCCTCATCTCCAGGGTTCAGTAATGGAGATCCTCCAGGCTTTGTCCTCGTCTCCAGGGTTCAGTAATGGAGATCCTCCAGGCTTTGTCCTCATCTCCAGGGTTCAGTAATGGAGATTCTCAAGGCTTTGTCCTCATCTCCAGGGTTCAGTAATGGAGATTCTCCAGGCTTTGTCCTCATCTCCAGGGTTCAGTAATGGAGATCCTCCAGGCTTTGTCCTCATCTCCAGGGTTCAGTAATGGAGATTCTCCAGGCTGGGTCCTCATCTCCAGGGTTCAGTTATGGAGATTCTCCAGGCTTTGTCCTCGTCTCCAGGGTTCAGTAATGGAGATTCTCCAGGCTTTGTCCTCGTCTCCAGGGTTCAGTAATGGAGATTCTCCAGGCTGGGTCCTCATCTCCAGGCTTCAGTAATGGAGATTCTCCAGGCTTTGTCCTCATCTCCAGGGTTCAGTAATGGAGATCCTCCAGGCTTTGTCCTCGTCTCCAGGGTTCAGTAATGGAGATCCTCCAGGCTTTGTCATCTCCAGGGTTCAGTAATGGAGATCCTCCAAGCTTTGTCCTCATCTCCAGGGTTCAGTAATGGAGATTTACCAGGCTGGCTCCTCATCTCCAGGGTTCAGTAGCTTGGTAAAATCTGCTTCTTCGGTTCGCCAAGTGGAAAGAGATGATTATCTTGACAGTGGGAATAGAGGTCAGCCATTGGTCTTCAGTCCTTCTAATCAGCAAGCAGGGCAGAAAAACATGGGGGCATAAAAGATAAACAATTGATTACAAAAGCTTCAGTTTAAGGCTGGGCTGGGGCAATGGGGTATAGTGCTGTGAAGGCTCTTTAAGAGTTGCACGGCAGTCCTGGTTAATCAGCATGCAGTCGTGCATGTTTTGCAGACATGTGTGCACCTGTTATATACTGTTGTAATGGTTATTATTTAGTTCGATAGCCAGGTAGGTATAATCAAACCCACCGATAATAGAAATAGATTGAACAGCCACCACCAGGACCTAACTGTCAATCAAAAGTACACTTAAACAATTAAACCCTGTTGCGTATAGCTTAAGTCTTTGACTTTTCTTTTAACATTTTCTGAGCTACAGTTTAAAGATAGACAGGTTAGTAATTCTGCAGGAATACTTAGGATAGTTAAAGGCAAAAGAGCATAGAAATTATACATTTCCACTCTGGAATACATAGACAAGTCCATAAAGTGCAGACCAAAACTGTCAAAGTCATTTACTTTTCTTAGAAAAACATCAACTGTGATCCATGAATAAATAACACAGCAGTACAGTAGTAAGCTCTTGGTAAAATCCACTTACAAAAAAAGTTTTTTGTAAAACTATCAATTTCAACTTATTATTCACGTATCGTTATCACTCATCAAAACTGTTAAAGTGTGTGTCAGGGTATTTTACTGTCCTGCCAAAAGTGTCAAATTCAACACTAGTATAATATCCAATTACATAATTAATTTAACACACCCCAACAATATATATCTATCTCTGAACTATCAATTTGCAAGCCAATCAAGCAAAAACAAATACTGTAGCAGTAAACTCTTTAAACAGCCTGTGCACAGCTATGTAGTAATAGTGAAGTCAGTTTGATAATATAAGAACAGCATCTCAAAACACAATCACAAAGAGGAAAAAGATCAAGAGAAAAAAAGATGTTATTTACAGTGCAAATCCAAGCTTTAGCAGCCTGTAATAGCAGCACAGTACAAAGTTTATTGTATAGCATTTTTTTTCAGCTCAAAGCCACCCATAGCAGCACATGTCCAATTTTAAGCCTTCATTTAACACCATTATTAGTGGTAACCCAAAGATGACAATAATTATTTTAATAAAACTGGTCACAAACACAGTGTGCATAGTTCCAGTAGCTTCAGAAGAAAGTCATTTAGAAGTATAGACTCTATGGCAGGGACAGCAGCAATGTCACAGTATTTTCCCCCCAAAAAGTAAGTTTACAGTTTCTTCCACACCCGATCGCCACTGAAGAAAAGTCCTCTCATTGTACGCCCTACGTCTAGGATTGGGATTCTTCAGTCCGAGGGTAGTAATCCTCAGGAAGTGATTTTTTTAGCTTTTTTCTGGAACTTCTAAAACTGTGTAGCCATTCAAACATAAATAAAGCAAGCTGCATATAGGCGCCGCCATCTTAACTCGAACTCCCCTGTGCACCACTCTCTCCTCCCTTTGACCTTTGACTTGCTTTGACCCCAGACTACACGGGTGTTTATAGTTTTATTTCTCCAGTTTTAATGTATAACTTTTTTTTCTTGCTTTTGATTTAAGCACCTGTTACCTTTACTATTACCACCATTCTTTTGATTCATGTTTTTCGTTCTTCTTTTTTCAGAAATGCCGAGCCCGTCCACGACCGGCACATTGTGTACCCTGGCAGTTACCAATGGGCGGAGCTTTTCAATGAGAGTGGAATGGTGTTACTGTTAAACAACATGCCAATGTGCAATAACACAGCCACCTTGACCTCAGGCTCTTACACTACAACAAACAACACATTCTCCTAAAGTGTGCTTTTATAAACAGGACTCGCATTACAGCAGATAGACCGATATTCAATGGGATACCACTCATCCCCACTGCAGAAACCCATCCGTGTAAAATGAAGAACAAATATTCCCTCCAGTCACTCCACATTGGTGGTAGATGGATAACATTTGGGGTGCCACTGGACTTGTGGGACGTTCCTTTTTAAATGTACTGCCTGTTTTTGAAGAGGGGGCCATTACCTGTTCAGGGTTGCCCAGATACACAGTGAACAAGGTTCTGAGTGGGTTAAACTGCACTACAAACATGCACAGCTGGATATTTTTTTGGTAGGTGTGGCAGGATGGCTGGTGGGTGATGTCAGACTAGGAAGTAGACACACACTAAGTACTGTGTGGTCTAAGTACTGTGTGGCTGTGTGGTCCAGTGGTTAAAGAAAAGGGCTTGTAACGAGGAGGTCCCTGGTTCAAATCCCCTCTCAGCCACTGACTCATTGTGTGACCCTGAGCAAGTCACTTAACCTCCTTGCGCTCTGTCTTTCAGGTGAGATGTAATTGTAAATGACTTTGCAGCTGATGCATAGTTCACACACCCTAGTCTCTGTAAGTCGCCTTGGATAAAGGCGTCTGCTAAGTAAACAAATAATAAAGTACTGAGAGTGAGTCGCAAATGTGCTTGTTTTTATTAAATAATAGAAACAAACAAAACAAAACACTTTCTCGAAAACAACAAGGCATGATGGCCAAAATAATAGATAGATATTGTGGTGCAGTGATGGCTGACAGAGCTGTGTTCCCTTTGTTAATGTGGAAAACTTGTAGTTCCTTGTTGGTGTCAACCAGGTGTCATAGCCGAGGGGGAAAAGCTACATTTCCCAGAAGCCTCTAGGGCTGATGGCATTCAGCCTACAAGGAAGAAACACCTGTCTGTAATTGTGTAAATAGGGTGTTAATTGATTGTAATTAACTGGTGTATATAAACTGTATTCTGTTCTTAATCTGGGTTGGGTGTAGAAGGAGTGTGGATGGTAAGGAGCATAAGTACTGAGGGATTGAAAAGAGTTGGTAAACTGTTTAATACAGGAAAACAGCTTAGCTGTCCTGTAGGGACTTCAGTAAAGTGAAGTAAGTATCCTCAAGTGAGTTTGTAGTATTTTGGTTTAAACATTTATTTTGTTCCTGTGTTTTGTTTTATTTTGTGTTAATAAAAGTGTGCAAAGGCACTGAACTGTAATACTGACTGTGCGTGTTTGCTGTTTCTGCTGCTAGCCAGCCTTGACTGCCAGTCACATTAACACAATATATAAAACAAAACAGGTATCGTGCTGGTGTATTCCAGCATGAGTAGCAATTGTTTACTGACTTTATTGCTCTCGCTCTCTCTCTCTCTCGCTCTCGCTCTCGCGCTCTCGCTCTCGCTCTCGCTCTCGCTCTCGCTCTCTCTCTCTCTCTCACTCTCTCTCACTCTCTCTCTCTGCGACTCCTCTCATTAACCCCGGGCAGCAAAAGCTGCTGGTTTTTATATCGTGGTCGAGGGATTAACTGGTTATCAATGACCTCGTTTATCCCTCGACCACATTCTGCACTGGTTTTTTTACGAGCGGAATCAACAGCCAATTTGTCAATACATTATTAGCTGCCGACAACGTGTTCTCACGGATGTATTTGTCAATACATTATTAGCTGCCGACAACGTGTTCTCACGGATGTATTTTTGCAAAGACAAGAAGCAAACATCGTTCTGCCAAACTACATTTAACTATAAAATAATACAAATACAATAAACAACAACAATAATACTAATCATAATAATACAAAAAAATACAAATAAACACAGGGGCAGGGTGTATCCCGTCACAGTGGCCTACAGTATTTTTCCCATGACACTTTGCGACATCCCTAGAGCAGTCTTCATGAGCAGGTTTGACATGGGCTTGGAAAACTTTACTCTAAACTCCAAGCCATTGCAATAACAATTGACATTCATGTGGTTACAGAACAGAATGGCTTCACAAGCCAGCACAACGGTTTCATTTACCGTCTCTACTTGTCAGGCTAGTGTCACATTTCTTGTTGGCACTGTTTCTTAGGTCCTCCTGCCAGATTCTTTCTAGCTTCAAAAGGTTATTTTACTTCAGCACAAAACCATTCCTGTATTCATTTTCTCCTAACAGGAATGTGCACAGATTAGGCATTAGTGTGCCCAGTGTATTGCTGACCATTTTAAACACCATTGATATTGTTTTGACAGTCAACTCTCTTTTTGATGACATGGCTGGATAAAACTAAATTATTCTTGCTATGCCACAATCACATGGCTGCATGAATCCTTTAGGATTACATGATATCCATTGCATAGAAAAATTATACTACTATTTAATTATCTTTACTTTTTATAATTTAGTGTGCCCAATTATTCCTCCCCCCCCACTTTTGTCTCCCTGTGACAAAGTGACTGTCCAGACAATGATTTACTCCCAAAACATCCAGATTATTTAAAGTATTTATACAAACAAAATAATGCAGTCATCCCTATACCAGCAATGGTATAGGAGAAGCCAATACGTCGGGTTGCAGTCCCAAACAAAACATACTCCTCAACCACGATCCTCCGTGCATGAAACTCTGCTCTGTGTAATCCAAGGGGAAGGGGGTGCGTGTGTCCGTGCTGTGCTCTGACGTGCAGGGGGTTAGTGATCTGAGCGTTTACTGGCTCAGTGGCGGCAGTAACCGACTCCTTAATCCTCCTCTGCAATACAAACACAAACAATAACAAACACAGCGCTTCCCCTCTGTACCACTAAACTCCCTGCAATCAGCCCGGTGCCATGGTTTCTCCAATCGTTGTCTGCCTCGTAGCTGGTTGCAATGGAGTCCTTCTGAGCTACGCGCTCCCCCTAATATGGTCATCTTCCGGTTTTTGCCTACTGTCGAATCTGCCCATCTGGAGGAAGCATACCACCAACCTTACACAGCTCGAATTCCTTTGCTCTCTGTCACACTCCCCAATTTAGAATGTCCAGTTATTCTATGTTCCTCTACTTCAGCAACTCCCCACAACATCTCAGGAGAGCTGAAGGTGCAAGGGCATCCTCCGATCCCAAAACCAGACCCTCTTTACACCCAGGAGCCTAACAGCAGAGCTACCGAACCCTGGAAGACAAAGGCCAGCCCTGCAGGTGTCGGCTTCGAGCTCACAAGTGCGTATCCAGTAGGCTCTCCTACAGCACAGTGCCTGTGGGAGCACCAAAGCCATTGTGACACTCCCTGCGGATCCCAAAGGAAGAGCAGCAGCTCCACTCCAGGGTGAGCCTCTTCTAGGATTTTGTTGTCACAATCAAGCTAGCTAATCATTGGCCCTCGTTAACAGTTCCAGCTGTGATGCTGTGCCTGTAGTAAACAAGCATAAGAAACACAGTTTTCTCAGCTATGTCCCTTATAAAAGTTTACCATGGCAAATTTTTGAGTTTTTCCATGTTTTACCATTGTTATACATTGCATTTACCATACCTCTCTGGTCTTTACAATGCTTACATATGCTTTATTATACTTTATTATGCTTTTACTGTGGGAACCTTTTATAAGAGATGCAGCTTGCTATAGAAATGTATTTTGTTTTAGAGTGGTGGTACAGACTTTTGTTAACACTAGAACAACTGCATTTATAGGCACACCGAGAACAACCATTACCGGGCAATTTGACCGGCATATTAAAAAGAACAGAAATATTATAATGAAAGGACAAACAATTGAATATAAGTCACAGTTTTATTCAGGAACGTCATATTAAGCATCTACACAACCGAAACATTGTAAATAAACGGACATTTGAACAGAAATGTGTTTATATACAGGCATATTACATAGCGCACATCCTCAAAAATTGGTAAAAATGAAATAAACAAATATTTGAAAATAAATGTGTGTGTATACAGGTATATCATGCACATACAAAACTGTACAACTGAAACAATATAAATAAGTGTCTTTTTTTTTAAAAAAAAATGGGTTTATTTTGCCTACATAACAACGTGCATATTCACAACTGAAGTGATGCGTTTATATACAGACATACTATAATCGAAATGACATGAATTAATAAACATTTAAACAGAATGGGCTTCACTTACAATTGTTTATATATAATACCGTCATAACCCTTTCACAAAGCCAAAGGGATCATGTGAGTACACCTTTCAAACCTGTCAGTCAGCAAATCGTTTTCATGACAACGGCAACAGAAACAAAACAAAATAAATAAATAAATAAATAAATAAATAAATAAATAAAGCAGAATAACATGTGTAAGCTACTATAAAAAAAAGTAATGTTATATATATTTAATGAATGGCGCTGGAGATACTGAAGTGTACTGTAAACTTCCCTGTGCTCGCTTTGTTCTCTCTATTAATACTATATATATGTGGAAAATTTAAATAAAAATATTTATGTGGGGACACATTATTAATATTATTTTCATTCAGCTGTCTGATAGCAACTGCGGTGTATTAAAAGTTGTAGGATTCTTGACCTATTGCATATACTGTCAACAGCTACAACAGCTACAAAAAATTGCATATGTGTTGTTATATATATATATATATATATATATATATATATATTAGTTCAAAGAGCCAAAACAGTCTGTCTGTCATATCTATCCATCTATTATTATTTGTTTATTTAGCAGGCGCCTTTATCCAAGGCGAGTTACAGAGACTAGGGTGTGTGAACTATGCATCAGCTGCAGAGTCACTTACAATTATGTCTCACCCGAAAGACGGAGCAAAAGGAGATTAAGTGACTTGCTTAGGGTCACACAATGAGTCAGTAACTGAGGTGGGATTTGAACCGGGCACCTCGAGGTTACACGCCCGTTTCTTTAACCACTGGACCACACAGCCTATCTAAAACATAGCAGGGTAGGTGTTAATATCCTCCCACCATAAAAAAGTGTATTTGTTTAATAGTTTTATTGTTAATTATCACCTGCACCTGGCTATCATTGTAAATTAGAGCCAGGTGCAGGGTATTTAAAGAAAGCAACCAGTCCCTTCAGGGCTGCTGTGTGAAGGTGCCCGATTGAAGGTGTGCTCAATCGTAATGCAGAAGGTACTGTGTGAAAGACTTTTTGTGTGTTAAACTGTGTGTTTATTTGTTACCCGTTAAACAGCTTAGCTGACCAGCTTATTAGCAGAGGTTCCTGACGTGTGTAATCAGCGCTCCAAAACGGAGTTAGGTTTTGGTTTTGTTTTTGTTTATTTTGGTTATTAAACATAGTGCGTCAGCGCTTTAAAACTCCACTTTTGAGTCCTGGGTCAGTTTTAAAGGGGTAACGAATGACTGTGAGTGGTGGCCGTGTTACAATATATATATATATATATATATATATATATATATATATATATATACTGTATATATATATATATATACTGTATATATATATATAAATATTTAACAGCCTGTTGTGTCTGTTTTATATATTTGTTTCTTATACCACTTACAATATGTACAATGTTTTATATATGTATTCTTCAAGGTCCTGAAACATACAATTTGTTAATTTTTTGTATCTCCAATTTTGCAGTCTCCCTGGTGAGTTTTCTCATATTTTGTGAGGTGGTACCCACATACTGTCCAAAAAGAATATCTTAATTAGTTTCAGTGTTGTTCTGTAAACATCTAAGATTCTCCGCATATAAGGCATCTTTGCTGTCGGATGATCTTTTTCTTTTTGTGTTGTTTCCTCCTGATTGTGCCCTGGGAGATGTCTCTGCTGGAATAGGACTATCCATCATTACGATTTCTTCCTGTGTGCCATCTGATTGCTAAAAGGTTTAATTAGAAGAATTCACTAATATTACATTCCTGGGTGTCTGGTTGTTCTGCTATATGCCTGTATATGAACCTACACAACTGAGTATTACCAAACATCCTAAAGTGGGTTTTAGAAGCAGGTTCAGCACTGCTTGGCCTGCTGAATAACACAGTGTTGTAACTGCTAAAACTACCTTTGGGGATATGAACAATAAAAAAATAAAAAACTGTAAACAAGGTCTCTCAGATAAAGTATGACTTTTTTTTAAAGCTACAATAGAACAATGTAATGTAATTCTGTTTTGTTTAAACAGAAACAAAATAATTATTTGAGAGCAAAAATATTTTTGTAAACTGTTTTAAAATAAACAACTGAGACAAACCAAAATTGGTCCCATTGTTGACGGTGCACTGTTCATGTTGTCCTGGCTGATTCCTGCTTTTAGGACGTCCTTCAGGAAAGTTAAACGGTTGTGTTGTACCCATCTTGGCACATACTGCTGGTCTGTTCCTAACCCAGACCTTTTCATTGCCTCCACCTTTTTATTTTCTCTACTAAATGTTGTTCTCAAGTTTTTAAATTTCTCTTTGATATCTGAAACTGATTTTTAAAAAATGGTTTTCAGGTCATATAGTTACAAATATCAAGCATCAGTACAACTATTTAGTATTACTGTCATCTTTAAATAATTGAACAACAAATAATTATAATAATAAAGTAGTAACGTTTACAGAATAAAAGCAAATAAGCTAAATATGTAAAACTCAATTTACCATTACAGTACTACGTAGATAAAATGAACGATAATTCTTAATTTCTTTAAATGCTGTAAAATACCTACTGTTATATGCTGTTCCCGTGCCATTAATGCCTAGAATCCCAGAGAGTTTTGCCTCTCGTTTTCCTCTTCTAAAATATTGTTCATCCCTCGGATCCCATCTCATAAAGTCAGCTGCTCTATGCTGATGATATGAACATCTCATAAAGTCAGCTACTCCATGTGGATGATATGAACATCTCATAAAGTCAGCTGCTCCATGTGGATGATATGAACATCTCATAAAGTCAGCTGCTCTATGCTGATGATATGAACATCTCATAAAGTCAGCTACTCCATGTGGATGATATGAACATCTCATAAAGTCAGCACCTCTATGTGGATGATATGAACATCTCATAAAGTCAGCTGCTCTATGCTGATGATATGAACATCTCATAAAGTCAGTTACTCCATGTGCATGATATGAACATCTCATAAAGTCAGCACCTCTATGTGGATGATATGAACATCTCATAAAGTCAGCTGCTCTATGCTGATGATATAAACATCTCAAAAAGTCAGCTACTCCATGTGGATGATATGAACATCTCATAAAGTCAGCTGCTCCATGTGGATGATATGAACATCTCATAAAGTCAGCTGCTCCATGTGGATAATATAAACATCTCATAAAGTCATCTGCTCTATGCTGATGATATGAAGCTCACAATTAGAAACCCTTCAACACCCCTTCCACGTGTTAATAATTGCCAGTTATGGTAAATTCTCGGGTTACCGAATCAACAGGGTTCACTCAGAAGCATTTTCATTGAATGCCAGTTGTTTTGCTTCAGTGTATAGTAAATATAAGACCTCATTTACTTAGCAGCGGTAATTTGGCCAGAACTGAGGGAGGAAAACTGAGATAACTGGGCATGGTATTTCCCAAAGTGTCACTTCCTATTTACTAACTAATGAGAAACAAAAATACCGGTCGGAAAAATTCTAATTGGCATACAGATTGTGGGTGGCAGCAGCTCTGAAGTTGCGCACTGTATTTATTCCATTGACAGCAGCTGAAGGAGCATACTTACTGCTGGAGGTAGAGATACAAATATGAGACAGAGGTAAAAGAAAACATGCTGAAAAAATGTAGTTTCAATTTAAAATAATATTTT
Organism: Acipenser oxyrinchus oxyrinchus; assembly: GCA_030684275.1. Lineage (NCBI taxonomy): Eukaryota > Metazoa > Chordata > Actinopteri > Acipenseriformes > Acipenseridae > Acipenser > Acipenser oxyrinchus. The sequence continues at coordinate 10,359,931 of CM060271.1, read as the reverse complement.
ATTATCTACACATCCTACAATAATGTGAAGCCTACAATGCATCAGCATGGGTTGTTTTGTATTACATGTAGGATAGACTAAAAAAAAAGCCTGCTAGGTATTCATTTCATTTTACTACTGCACTGCTTAAGCCTATTGTACATATATACATATATACAGTATATATACTGTATATATACATATATATATATATATATATATATATATATATATATATATATATATATATATATATATATATATATATATATATATATATATATATATATATATATATATATATATATATATATATATATATATATATATATACAGTATATATATATATACATATATATATATATATATATATATATATATATATATATATATATATACATATTTGTTTTAAATTGTTTTACTAAACAAACATAAATCAATTAAAAACATATAAATGCACATATTATTATTTATTTCTTAGCAGATGCCCTTATCCACTGTGACTTATAATTGTTACAAGGTATCTATATATTTTTTTACATAGTACCTTGCTCAAGGGTACAGCAGCAGTGTCCCCACCTGGGATTGAACCCATGACCCGCCGGTCAAGAGGCCAGAGCCCTAAACACTACTCCACACTGCTGCCCTATATACTACTTTAATTAACTAAGTAATGTGGAAATAAATATATACTGTATATACAAATATATGAATAACAAACAAACTAAAATACAGATCAATGTGCTTGGGGTCAGCAAACGTAATGCAGAACAATTCAAAATCGCTGTAACATTGTGTCAAACAGTTTTGCTTCCAACACTGTTTGATCAATAAAGGTATTTAAAGGTCGGCTGGGTAGGTTTTTTCAGTAGTATGTTATACTCAGTTTTATTACATGCATCATTTTCATCCCTAATGGAATTTGGAGCCGAGTGTTCCGGGCGGTTTTATGAATAAAGGCAGGTATTTATGTGTAATAAAGGTCGGTTCAGTTAAGAATATATTTACCTTTTCCGCTACATTTTTTTTTTTTTTTTACAATATAATGTACAATAGGTTTAAACAGTACAGTAGTAAAATCAAATGAATACCTAGCAGGCTTTTTTTCTTTCTTTTACTATATCCTAGTACAAAACAAACCATGCTGATGCCTTGTAGGCTTCACGTTGTTGTAGGACGCGTAGATAATAAACTATTATTTTAAATTGAAACTAAATTATTTCACCATATTTTCTTTTCTTACGAAAGGGCAATAAATGAGCCTAACGTGCGCGATACATCTAAATGTACTGCCACAATTACTGACAGAGAACGCGGTAAAATACATGCACAGGATTTAACTAATTTACAGACATCCCGTGCACACTACATGTATTGTGAGTGATAATTTAATGTGCACGATAATGTCAGAGTCTTACCCGTGATATCAAAAGCCCCAGCAGTCCAGGAGTATCTTTAGGTCAGTAGCTTATTGTGTTGAGCAATCAACAGACACAACACTTAGCAGCAGGACAGACAAAGGCAATGTAAAGTGAAACTGCACTGCTTACCTTTTCATTTTAACATGTATTCCTTGTCTGATGTAAAAAAAAAAAAAGCCTTTTTCCTTTCTCCTTTAATGCATATACAATAGGGAGGTAGGCTGTGTGGTCCAGTGGTTAAAGAAAGGAGCTTGTAACCAGGAGGTCCCCAGTTCAAATCTCACCTCAGCCACTGACTCATTGTGTGACCCTGAGCAAGTCACTTAACCTCCTTGTGCTCCGTCTTTCGGGTGAGACATAATTGTAAGTGACTCTGCAGCTGATGCATAGTTCACACACCCTAGTCTCTGTAAGTCGCCTTGGATAAAGGTGTCTGCTAAATAAAAAAATAAGTGTCATGTTGTGCAATGGCAGATTTTTCTTTTTGCTCTGCTTACTTGAGAAATACTGATGAGATGTAGCCTCAATTCTCTACCTTGTTGGCATTGCCACCCTGCAGAGCAGGTTCCATGGATCGGGGTGCCAGTGCTATGTGCGTACAATCGATAGCACATGTCCTCCGTCCTCAATAAACCTGTCCTCTGGGAAATTTAATTTAATTCCCTGTGAGCTTTAGCAGGGCTTTTTTTATAAATTGCAGTTTATTAAATAGGTTGCAGTTGAAGCTGAATGACATAGTTTAAAATAAGTAGTTAATACTCTAAAGCAGGGGTGTCAAACATATGACCCGCTGGGCAATTTCTGGCTGCCTGCCCATTAGTTTATAAAATTGCATTGATGTACTGTATTTATGGAATTCTTCTTTAAAACAACCTGCCTCTTAATATAACACGCATATTCAACATGTGCAGTAACTTTAGCATAACAGAGGCAGAAGTGTTAAAGGGACTAGGAGCTCTTAAAATAAACATATCCCCTGGGCCGGACGAGATCCTCCCAATAGTTCTCAAAGAAACGAAAGAAGCTATTTACAAACCGCTAACCAAGATCATGCAACAGGGGTTGTACCGACAGAGTTCAGAATTGCAAACGTAGTGCTGATCCACAAAAAGGGAGACAAAACCGAACCAGGTAACTATAGACCAATAAGCCTGACTTCTATTATATGTAAACTTACAGAAACTATAATAAGAAATATTATAATAATAATACTGGAAATGAAAGAAGCTGCGGAGTCTCAATTAAAGGTTTTTTTCTGAAAATGAGAAGAAAGAAAAGTGCTGTGGATTCCAACACACCCACAATGCACTGGTACGACCACACCTAGAACATTGTGTCCCCATATCATAAGAAAGACATTGAGGCATTGGAGAGAGCACAGAGCAGAGCAACATGATTAATTCCAGGATTGAAGGGTATGTCACATGAAGATAGACTGAAAGAGCTGAATCATTATAGCCTTGAAAGAAGGAGAGCCAGATGCGACTTAATAGAGGTATTTCAAATTGTCAAGGGGTTTAACAAAGTAACTGCTGAGAATTATTCTTCACAGGTCAGAGAACAGAAACAGGGGTCACAGGTGGAAGCTGAAGAAGGGCATATTCAGAACCGAGGGAGCTTTTTCACAGAAAGGGTGGGGAACCGTTGGAACAAGCTGCCAGACAGAGTTGTTGAAGCAGAGACTATCGGATCCTTCAAGAATAGACTGGATGCTGTCATGAGCAATACTGTATAACCCTCTCTGTGACCACAATAAGACCTTTAGCTGGCCGTCTGGAGGAAGGGCGGTCCGCTTAGCCACGGGTTCCCAGAGGTTTCATTTCCCCTTCTATCTAAATGGTTCCGTTTTTTTTGTTTTTCCTCTCCTGGGTGTTGACGGACCACGCTTGCATTAAACGAGAGGGCATAGGTGGGCCGAATGGCCTTTTCTCGTTGTTGAATTTCTTATGTTCTTATGTTATTAAGTGTCCAGACAGAAGTCATAAAAAGGTACATTTCATGGTACTGTTTACTATTTGGCATTTTCACAGCTTGTCAGAATCTTTTTTTTGTTAAGCACATTTATAAACTATTCTTCAGCTTATAAGAAGTTGGAGATTTCAAGTTCTATTCAATTTCATACATAACTCGAAATCTCCATCTCTTTCAAATCATTCAACAGCTTTGATTAGGCCAATTGTTATTTTAATTGAGTGTTCAATAAAGAAATTGAGTTGGAAAAAAGAGCAGACACAGGGGGGTCCCCAGGACCAGGATTGAGATCCACTGATCTAAGGCATATTGGGCTGTTTCAGAGAACTTTTGAATCCTCAGCACCCCACTGACCTGCCCAGTGGTGGTGACTACCTATGTTGTCTGAAGAGAACCCACCTCCTGTAGCAGTGAAGCAGTGTGTGCTGGAAAGCCTTGTCAGAACATGGGTGAAGTAAGAGCGCAGTGACGGCCTGACCTGACAATTTCACGTCTTTTTTGGCTTTGTCAGCTCTTAATGTCATTTAAAACGTAGTTTTTTGTTTTTAATTCCCATTGTTTTTTTTACTGGAGTGCCGAGTTAAAATATCTGTATACATATGCAATGGAAAGTACATCATTTTTTCCATTGTAGGTTTCTCTGTGTAAGTGTTAGGTTTGCAAACCATTTTAGTATTTGCAACATCATCTATTATTAATGCAAACATTTCCAAGTATGATCACATTTTAAATATATTATACACTTATACATAGACTTCTCATTAATAGTCAGTGTATTTGATTTTCTGTTGATTGGACTATTCCATTGGTCATGTCAAGCTTTGTATGTAAGATGAATTAAACCACACATACTAGGGAATAAAGTTAACATGCGAAACAGTACACAGTGTAAATAATGGTAGAAGTCGAATTGAAGACAAGCTTACCAGAAACGTTTTCTTTTCACATTTAATAATGCACTTATTTTACAGCCGCGTGTGCTCAACAGGCTTTTTTTTGCACACTACTACTCCGTGCTGTCCATTTAAGTTTCAACAGTTGTACTGCTATGTGTACATTATTTGCATCGCCAGCATCTGACTACCTAAGGTTTGATTAAACTTTTTTTTTTTTTTAATTTGCTCATGATCCCTGTTTAACTGGATTTGTGGCACACTCTACAACCCAGTTTCTCAGAGACTTCAGATTCAGTGGCCAAGAGTTGTGTCGCACAGTGAAGAACTTATCTGAAGCAGCAGAGAGGAGCAGCAACTGGCTGTGGTTGAGACGGAAAGATTCTGGCTGGGGATCTCAAGCACAATAGAAAGAAAGAAACGCTGATGTACGGGTAAGTAAGCTGGGCTGAGTTGAGTGGGGGACGGAGGGGGGTGATGCTGGGACGCCAGAATCACCATCGAGCCCTCTTGAAGTGTCGTGGGCTAGTCGACAGAAACACCAAGGATGGAAGGTTCCCACTTGAAGACCCCAGAGATGTACCCTACTTAGCCCAATCCAGACGGTTGTCATGCTGATGCGCTGGGGAGACCGCACTGTGGTTGATCCCCGGAGCCAGCATTACATTTCAGCCATCAACATCTGGCAGAAGGATATCTACATAATCATATGGAAGGAAACACAAATGGATGGAGATGCAGATGGATCACATTAATTTACTGTAAAGCTACGTCTTACTTGGTGCTTATCTTGGCGAGAGCCAATTTCAAATCAGCATGAAGTTTTAACATCTACTCTCATGTAATAGAAATCATTACCACCTAACCTTCACTATCTGTGAAACACACAATGCGGAAATCCCTGCCTAAAACATCATCATCATCATCATAATAATAAAAAATAATAACAATAAATTGATTTACTTACCCCAACATGCATACCCGCTATAGGTCAAGCTGATCATTACTCCAAAATTGCATTTAACATGACTGATGTTTTGTTGTTTTATATATATACAGTATATATATATATATATATACACACACACATTATTGAGACACCCTTATCCAGGGCAACTTACAATTGTTACAAGATATCACATTATACAAATATCACATTATTTTTTTACATACAATTACCCATTTATACAGTTGGGTTTTTACTGGAGCAATCTAGGTAAAGTACCTTGCTCAAGGGTACAGCAGCAGTGTCCCCCACCTGGGATTGAACCCACAACCCTCCGGGCAAGAGTCCAGAGCCCTAACCACTACTCCACACTGCTGCCCTAAGCTGTGGATGATCCTGAGATAGTACTGTGTTATCTAGTACACAGCTGGGGATGATCCTGCGATAGTACCGTGTTATCTAGTACACAGTTGGGGATGATCCTGAGATAGTACTGTGTTATCTAGTACACAGCTGGGGATGATCCTGCGATAGTACCGTGTTATCTAGTACACAGTTGGGGATGATCCTGCGATAGTACCGTGTTATCTAGTACACAGCTGGGGATGATCCTGCAATAGTACCGTGTTATCTAGTACACAGTTGGGGATGATCCTGAGATAGTACCGTGTTATCTAGTACACAGCTTCGTACGCAGCTCCATACAAAATCTACAAGTTCATTGCAATTGACCCAGGGGGTCCCCAGGACCAGAGTTGGGAACCACTGATCTAGACAAGCCTAAGTTATTTCGATGTTTCAACCCCTAACTAAACACTTCATCAATTACAAACATTGGGGTGATACCAGCTTTAACTACACTTGCCTAAAAACTTGAAATAAGCTATCTGGGAATCACAACTATTGCTGATTAGACACAACAAAAAATAGATTTTATGGCAAAAGAGCTCAAATGTTTTTATGGAAATGTATTGGATCCACTACATTCAACTTTATGGAAGAACTTTGTACTAGAGGTAATATCTTTAGAAAGAATACATCTTTCCATGGATTTAAAAAATACTATTTTGTCCAACTTTGGCCAATAATAAAAATAATAACAATAATATAGAATCTCGAACTACAGTGGAACCAAGGGATTGCTTGAAAGTAATATCCAGGGTTATTCTTTAAATAGAAATAATGTATTGATAGAAGCCTTGTTTTGTATTTACTAATGTATATGTTGAACATGTAATCTATTAGTATGTTATTATGTATTGTTAACATGTATTGTTTTGATTACTTATTATGTGTGGATTGTGTGTTCTTTAAGTATATGTTTACAATACTGTTATTAATAATATTGTATGTTGTATTGTGTTTTTTTTAAGTTAATACAATATGACGAACATTAAATAAACAAAATGCCAATCCTAAATACCTGGTAACATTTCCTTTCCCCTGTTATTAAATGCATGGCCTTTCACCTCTGGGGCTGCTTCCTGTGCATTACACTTAATCATTTCCTTTTGCTAACACGCTGTGACCAGTCGCAGCTTTACGACACCCTCGCTTGGCATGACTGAACGGATAAGGAAACAGCACATTCATTACTTTACAGGGCAAGAGTTGAGTTCTAGTGTCTCTTCCTGAGGTGGCCCTGGTGGCTTGCTTCATCCTTGAAAGTTTTAAATTCAGTGTTTTCACAGGCAAGGGCTCTGAGGTTAGTGTCAACAACCTTGCAGATGATGGATTGATTTACACCACATTCAAAACAACACTATACTTGACTTTTGGACTTAAAGAGAATATTTATAGGTCTGACAGTTTAACAAAAAAACAGTTTCACATCATTGCATGCAAGTTTTCCCATACTCTGGTGCATTGCACTGCTTTTTGGATGCAGTTTGAGCATTGAAGCAATAATACATCACTCTGATCTTGCAAAGTCAACATATTCGCCTCAGAACCTTGGAGGAGTGGGCATAGCAAACATCAATCACTTCTGACATATTAAGCCCCATCATTAGCCCCTTTCACACTGGTGCTCCTACCCAGTTCCCTACCCGGGTTCTGGCTACCCGGGTCACAATCCCGTGCCAGTGTGAAACCACGTACCCGGGTCGACGAGACAAAATGCATGATGGGTGCTATACGGGGAGGAAGTAACAAACAGCCATGCCTGCATGAAGGTTTCACTTCCGCAAGGAACCTGCAAGCCATGTCTGTTTATTCAGTTTGTTGAGTGAGACACACAATGAGCCATGTCTGTTTATTCAGTTTGTTGAGTGAGACGCACGATGAGGCAGGTCTGTTTATTCAGTTTGTTGAGTGAGACGCACGATGAGCCATGTCTGTTTATTCAGTTTGTTGAGTGAGACACACGATGAGCCATGTCTGTTTATTCAGTTTGTTGAGTGAGACGCACAATGAGCCATGTCTGTTTATTCAGTTTGTTGAGTGAGACGCACAATGAGCCATGTCTGTTTATTCAGTTTGTTGAGTGAGACGCATGATGAGCCATGTCTGTTTATTCAGTTTGTTGAGTGAGACACACCAGGAGCCATGTCTGGTTATTCACAGTTTGTTGAGTGAGACACACCATGAGACTTGCTGCAGGGATGGTGTGGCGCGATGAAGAAACATTTGCTCTAACAAACATTTGGTCATTTGAATGTTGCTGTTTCTGGGGCATTGCATACACGCATTGTGTACTTGCTTCTGTCACCCAGATCATCCCTGCTTTTTTAAAAAGCAGCGTGAAAAAGCTTAGTCGACCCGCATGCCTACAAAACAGACATGCCCAACAGGAAGGGCATTTTGAACTGCCAGCAGGATACTGGAACGCTGCTTTTAGACTGAAGCATACCTGCACTGGCAATGTCACATCAGCCTTTCTCTTTCACAATCTGTCTCTCAATCCATCTCTGCTGGTCCACTCTACATGGTGAACATGATAACTGGCTTTATTTTATACAAATCTTCACCAAACTTTTATCATACACTCTTAGCCTCATAAGACATTTCAAATTGATTTGCTATAATCCAATACATTTATACTACTATACTTATACCATTACTATTTTAACCAGTACATGCACTCTTACTTGTGTGATTATGAGGACTGGTGACAAGTGAGGGGCCACAAGTAGCTTCATTCATTGAGTACAGCAGATGGACATGTTAACTGACAGGAAGGAGTGGGTGGAAACCAGATCAAAACTAAACTAAAACAATTCCAAACGTCTTGAAAACTATACTATGTGATTACTATATATGTATACATCGTATATATGATTTGTGTTGGCATATGATTTTGTGAACTGCAAATAGTAATTTATTTTAAAAGAAAATATTTACACAATGAACCACTTGAAAAAATAACAATGTGTAGGCTACATAAAATCATAGACCACAATGTAGTTTACAAATAAATTGAAACAGTTTTTAGCTTGTATGTGATCTAGACCAGTGGTGCCTATAGCAGTTCCATTAAATGTGAAGCAACTTCAATAGGAAATTGCATTTGTGGCCGTCACTTGTAGGCATAATTCCCATCTTACAGCTCCTTGCTCTTCATTAACGAGGGGAGGCCATTCCCATCTTACAGCTCCTTGCTCTTCATTAACGAGGGGAGGCCATTCCCATCTTACAGCTCCTTGCTCTTCATTAACGAGGGGAAGCCATTCCCATCTTACAGCTCCTTGCTATTTACAAACGAGGGGAGGCCATTCCCATCTTACAGCTCCTTGCTCTTCATTAACGAGGGGAGGCCATTCCCATCTTACAGCTCCTTGCTCTTTACAAACAAGGGGAGGCCATTCCCATCTTACAGCTCCTTGCTATTTACAAACGATGGGAGGCCATTCCCATCTTACAGCTCCTTGCTCTTCATTAACGAGGGGAGGCCATTCCCATCTTACAGCTCCTTGCTCTTCATTAACGAGGGGAGGCCATTCCCATCTTACAGCTCCTTGCTCTTCATTAACGAGGGGAGGCCATTCCCATCTTACAGCTCCTTGCTCTTTACAAACGAGGGGAGGCCATTCCCATCTTACAGCTCCTTGCTCTTTACAAACGAGGGGAGGCCATTCCCATCTTACAGCTCCTTGTTCTTCATTAACAAGGGGAGGCCATTCCCATCTTACAGCTCCTTGCTCTTTACAAACGAGGGGGGGCAATTCCCATCTTACAGCTCCTTGCTCTTTACAAACGAGGGGAGGCCATTCCCATCTTACATCTCCTTGCTATTTACAAACGAGGGGAGGCCATTCCCATCTTAAAGCTCCTTGCTCTTTACAAACGAGGGGAGGCCATTCCCATCTTACAGCTCCTTGCTATTTACAAATGAGGGGAGGCCATTTCCATCTTACAGCTCCTTGCTCTTCATTAACGAGGGAGGCCATTCCCATCTTACAGCTCCTTGCTCTTCATTAACGAGGGAGGCCATTCCCATCTTACAGCTCCTTGCTCTTTACAAACGAGGGAGGCCATTCCCATCTTACAGCTCCTTGCTATTTACAAACGAGGGAGGCCATTCCCATCTTACAGCTCCTTGCTCTTCATTAACGAGGGAGGCCATTCCCATCTTACAGCTCCTTGCTCTTCATTAACGAGGGAGGCCATTCCCATCTTACAGCTCCTTGCTCTTCACTAACGAGGGGAGGCCATTCCCATCTTACAGCTCCTTGCTCTTTACAAACGAGGGAGGCCATTCCCATCTTACAGCTCCTTGCTCTTCATTAACGAGGGAGGCCATTCCCATCTTACAGCTCCTTGCTCTTCATTAACGAGGGAGGCCATTCCCATCTTACAGCTCCTTGCTCTTTACAAACGAGGGAGGCCATTCCCATCTTACAGCTCCTTGCTATTTACAAACGAGGGAGGCCATTCCCATCTTACAGCTCCTTGCTCTTTCATTAACGAGGGAGGCCATTCCCATCTTACAGCTCCTTGCTCTTCATTAACGAGGGGAGGCCATTCCCATCTTACAGCTCCTTGCTCTTTACAAACGAGGGGAGGCCATTCCCATCTTACAGCTCCTTGCTCTTTACAAACGAGGGGAGGCCATTCCCATCTTACAGCTCCTTGCTATTTACAAACGAGGGGAGGCCATTCCCATCTTACAGCTCCTTGCTCTTCATTAACGAGGGGAGGCCATTCCCATCTTACAGCTCCTTGCTCTTCATTAACGAGGGGAGGCCATTCCCATCTTACAGCTCCTTGCTCTTTACAAACGAGGGGAGGCCATTCCCATCTTACAGCTCCTTGCTCTTCATTAACGAGGGGAGGCCATTCCCATCTTACAGCTCCTTGCTCTTTACAAACGAGGGGAGGCCATTCCCATCTTACAGCTCCTTGCTCTTTACAAACGAGGGGAGGCCATTCCCATCTTACAGCTCCTTGCTATTTACAAACGAGGGGAGGCCATTCCCATCTTACAGCTCCTTGCTCTTCATTAACGAGGGGAGGCCATTCCCATCTTACAGCTCCTTGCTCTTTACAAACGAGGGGAGGCCATTCCCATCTTACAGCTCCTTGCTCTTCATTAACGAGGGGAGGCCATTCCCATCTTACAGCTCCTTGCTCTTTACAAACGAGGGGAGGCCATTCCCATCTTACATCTCCTTGCTATTTACAAACGAGGGGAGGCCATTCCCATCTTACAGCTCCTTGCTCTTTACAAATGAGGGGAGGCCATTCCCATCTTACAGCTCCTTGCTATTTACAAACGAGGGGAGGCCATTCCCATCTTACAGCTCCTTGCTCTTTACAAACGAGGGGAGGCCATTCCCATCTTACAGCTCCTTGCTATTTACAAATGAGGGGAGGCCATTTCCATCTTACAGCTCCTTGCTATTTACAAACGAGGGGAGGCCATTCCCATCTTACAGCTCCTTGCTCTTCATTAACGAGGGGAGGCCATTCCCATCTTACAGCTCCTTGCTATTTACAAACGAGGGGAGGCCATTCCCATCTTACAGCTCCTTGCTCTTCATTAACGAGGGGAGGCCATTCCCATCTTACAGCTCCTTGCTATTTACAAACGAGGGGAGGCCATTCCCATCTTACAGCTCCTTGCTCTTCATTAACGAGGGGAGGCCATTCCCATCTTACAACTCCTTGCTCTTTAGAAACGAGGGGAGGCCATTCCCATCTTACAGCTCCTTGCTATTTACAAACGAGGGGAGGCCATTCCCATCTTACAGCTCCTTGCTCTTCATTAACGAGGGGAGGCCATTCCCATCTTACAGCTCCTTGCTCTTCATTAACGAGGGGAGGCCATTCCCATCTTACAGCTCCTTGCTCTTCATTAACGAGGGGAGGCCATTCCCATCTTACAGCTCCTTGCTCTTTACAAACGAGGGGAGGCCATTCCCATCTTACACCTCCTTGTTCGTCATTAACGAGGGGAGGCCATTCCCATCTTACAGCTCCTTGCTATTTACAAACGAGGGGAGGCCATTCCCATCTTACAGCTCCTTGTTCTTCATTAACGAGAGGAGGCTATTCCCATCTTACAGCTCCTTGTTCTTCATTAACGAGGGGAGGCCATTCCCATCTTACAGCTCCTTGCTCTTTACAAACGAGGGGAGGCCATTCCCATCTTACAGCTCCTTGCTCTTTACAAATGAGGGGAGGACATTCCCATCTTACATCTCCTTGCTATTTACAAACGAGGGGAGGCCATTCCCATCTTACAGCTCGTTGCTCTTTACAAACGAGGGGAGGCCATTCCCATCTTACAGATCCTTGCTATTTACAAACGAGGGGAGGCCATTCCCATCTTACAGCTCCTTGCTATTTACAAACGAGGGGAGGCCATTCCCTCTTACAGCTCCTTGTTTTTCATTAACGAGGGGAGGCCATACAGCCCATCAAAGCTTGTCTGGTTCCTAGCAGCTGATTGATCTACTAAAAGGGCATCAACCTCAACAACATGACTCGGTAGCCCATTCCAAACCCTCACCACTCTCTCTGTGAAGAAGTGTCTCCTTCCATCTGTCCCAAGTCTATCCCCACTTACTTTCCAACTATGTTAGCTGGTCCTGGTTTCTGGGCTGCGCTTAATGTATTGGTTAGGTTTACATTTCTCAACTCCTATGAAGAATGTAAAGGTTAGGGTTAGGGTTAGGGTTAGGGTCAGAAATTACTGATTAGAGGAGAAAAATAAAAATAGAGCAAGGTAACCAGTGGAGTACCACAGGGATCAGTATTAGGTCCTCTGCTATTCTTAATCTACATTAATGATTTAGATTCTGGTATAGTAAGCAAACTTGTTAAATTTGCAGACGACACAAAAATAGGAGGAGTGGCAAACACTGTTGCAGCAGCAAAGGTCATTCAAAATGATCTAGACAGCATTCAGAACTGGGCAGACACATGGCAAATGACATTTAATAGAGAAAAGTGTAAGGTACTGCACGCAGGCAATAAAAATGTGTATTATAAATATCATAGATACTGAAATTGAAGAAGGAATCTATGAAAAAGACAAGTCTTTCCAAGGTGCAAATATGTGGCCGGATAGGAATGAACGACTTGATGTTCAATAAACATACATGTATATTATCTGTGTATATAATGTATATATTGTTACTATAAGTTTAATTTTGTAAGTAGTATTGTATTATTTTGGGCCAATCAAATATGACCAATGCATTCTAAATTTAGTATACATTTCTTTAAAGTTTGATTTTGTGAGTTTTGTAATTGGGTGAAATATTTGGATTAAATAGAGGTATTTTCTTTTGCTTGAATACTTAAACACAAAAGCTGTAATTATTTATTGATTTGGTGCAAGCATTTGGTTATGTAAGATGTATAATAACATTTGGCATGGAAACTTCGTTTTGTCACTGTGTGAATCGTTTTCTAATTGAGTGGATGGTTGTGGTGCTTGTGTTAACTGTTTTGAGAAATGTGCAAATAGTTTCTGGAATTTTGCTTTAGCCATTGAGAAAAACTTTAAAACAAAGTGACGTGGCTCACTTGGTAAAGGTGTGTGTTGTGTGCAGGTGGCTCACCTGGTAAAGGTGTGTGTTGTATGCAGGTGGCTCACCTGGTAAAGGTATGCGTTGTGTGCAGGTGGCTCACCTGGTAAAGGTGTGTGTTGTGTGCAGGTGGCTCACTTGGTAAAGGTGTGTGATGGTGGCTCACTTGGTAAAGGTGTGCATTGTGTGCAGGTGGCTCACCTGGAAAAGGTGTGCATTGTGTGCAGGTGGCTCACCTGGTAAAGGTGTGCATTGTGTGCAGGTGGCTCACTTGGTAAAGGTGTGCGTTGTGTGCAGGTGGCTCACTTGGTAAAGGTGTGTGTTGTGTGCAGGTGGCTCACTTGGTAAAGGTGTGCGTTGTGTGCAGGTGGCTCACCTGGTAAAGGTGTGCGTTGTGTGCAGGTGGCTCACCTGGTAAAGGTGTGTGTTTTGTGCAGGTGTCTCACTTGGTAAAGGTGTGTGTTGTGTGCAAGTGGCTCACTTGGTAAAGGTGTGTGTTGTGTGCAGGTGGCTCACTTGGTAAAGGTGTGTGTTGTGTGCAGGTGGCTCACCTGGTAAAGGTGTGCGTGGTGTGCAGGTGGCTCACCTGGTAAAGGTGTGCGTGGTGTGCGTGGTGTGCAGGTGGCTCACTTGGTAAAGGTGTGCATTGTGTGCAGGTGGCTCACCTGGTAAAGGTGTGTGTTGTGTGCAGGTGTCTCACTTGGTAAAGGTGTGTGTTGTGTGCAGGTGGCTCACCTGGTAAAGGTGTGCATGGTTTGCAGGTGGCTCACCTGGTAAAGGTGTGCGTTGTGTGCAGGTGGCTCACCTGGTAAAGGTGTGTGTTGTGTGCAGGTGGCTCACCTGGTAAAGGTGTGTGTTGTGTGCAGGTGGCTCACTCGGTAAAGGTGTGTGTGGTGTGCAGGTGTCTCACCTGATAAAGGTGTGCGTTGTGTGCAGGTAGCTCACTTGGTAAAAGTGTGTGTTTTGTGCAGGTGGCTCACCTGGTAAAGGTGTGTGTTGTGTGCATGTGGCTCACTTGGTAAAGGTGTGCATTGTGTGCAGGTGGCTCACTTGGTAAAAGTGTGTGTTTTGTGCAGGTGGCTCACTTGGTAAAGGTGTGCGTTGTGTGCAGGTGGCTCACTTGGTAAAGGTGTGCGTTGTGTGCAGGTGGCTCACTTGGTAAAGGTGTGCGTTGTGTGCAGGTGGCTCACTTGGTAAAGGTGTGCATTGTGTGCAGGTGGCTCACCTGGTAAAGGTGTGTGTGGTGTGCAGGTGGCTCACCTGGTAAAGGTGTGCATTGTGTGCATGTTGCTCACTTGGTAAAGGTGTGCATTGTGTGCATGTTGCTCACTTGGTAAAGGTGTGCGTTGTGTGCAGGTGGCTCACTTGGTAAAGGTGTGTGTGGTGTGCAGGTGGCTCACTTGGTAAAGGTGTGCGTTGTGTGCAGGTGGCTCACTTGGTAAAGGTGTGCATTGTGTACAGGTGGCTCACCTGGTAAAGGTGTGTGTGGTGTGCAGGTGTCTCACTTGGTAAAGGTGTGCATTGTGTGCATGTGGCTCACTTGGTAAAGGTGTGTGTTGTGCGCAGGTGGCTCACCTGGTAAAGGTGTGTGTTGTGTGCAGGTGGCTCACTTGGTAAAGGTGTGTGTTGTGTGCAGGTGGCTCACTTGGTAAAGGTGTGCATTGTGTGCAGGTGGCTCACCTGGTAAAGGTGTGCGTTGTGTACAGGTGGCTCACCTGGTAAAGGTGTGCGTTGTGTGCAGGTGGCTCACCTGGTAAAGGTGTGCGTTGTGTGCAGGTGGCTCACTTGATAAAGGTGTGCGTTGTGTGCAGGTGGCTCACTTGGTAAAGGTGTGCGTTGTGTGCAGGTGGCTCACCTGGTAAAGGTGTGCGTTGTGTACAGGTGGCTCACCTGGTAAAGGTGTGCGTTGTGTGCAGGTGGCTCACCTGGTAAAGGTGTGCATTGTGTGCAGGTGGCTCACTTGGTAAAGGTGTGCGTTGTGTGCAGGTGGCTCACTTGGTAAAGGTGTGCGTTGTGTGCAGGTGGCTCACTTGGTAAAGGTGTGCGTTGTGTGCAGGTGGCTCACTTGGTAAAGGTGTGCATTGTGTGCAGGTGGCTCACCTGGTAAAGGTGTGCGTTGTGTGCAGGTGGCTCACCTGGTAAAGGTGTGCGTTGTGTGCAGGTGGCTCACTTGGTAAAGGTGTGCGTTGTGTGCAGGTGGCTCACTTGGTAAAGGTGTGCGTTGTGTGCAGGTGGCTCACCTGGTAAAGGTGTGTGTTGTGTGCAGGTGGCTCACTTGGTAAAGGTGTGTGTGGTGTGCAGGTGGCTCACCTGGTAAAGGTGTGCGTGGTGTGCAGAGGGAGTCATGCAGTCAGGTGAGCACAAGTTCGCATCCTGGCTGTGAAAATATGTTGATCTTCACAGGGGATTCCACAAGGAACTCTGCATTGGTGCTCCTGTGGGTTGGGGAGGCATAATCGTCAGGGACTGTTTCTCCTCTACTGGCCAGGCACCCCCTGAGCTCAAAGCGGACACCTGCAGGGTTGACTTTTGTCATCTAGGGACAATTGCCTTAGCTGTGGGATCAGTGGGTGTCCACTGACATTCAGTTCATCTGAGGTGTTATGTGGGTTGGTGCAGTGAGGGAACATAATTGGACAAATTGGGGAGAAAAAACAGGAGTAAAATAACTAGGGAAAAAAATAAGCGAAGCACACAGAGACAGAGAGAGTGAGCAAACAGGAAAGTCCCACACTCAGCAGCGAGCAGCGAGCTTGCTCTCACACAAGGCCAAGGGCCACCCCTGGTAAAGGAAGTGTCTTGTTATGCTTGTACTGGGTTCAGGGGATTACTTAGCGATGCACTGGAGATAAGGGCTTCATTATCTTCAAGAAAAACATTCTGAGCTACTGAGATAGGCCCTTCCACAACAAAGCAGGGTCTGCTCCAATGCCAGCTCAGCATGGCTCTGTGCATTCTGCTCTGGGTAAGCACGAGACAGCGCTGGCAGAAACGGACTTGGATTTCTACAAGTTATTTTTATTTGTTTGGTTGCTTGATTTCTATTGGCTTCAGTGCTGTTGTCACGCTACATTACCCATTGTACAGGACTGGGAAAGAGTTCTGTGTGCTGAAGGAAATGCCATTGTAAGCTACAGCCACCAAAGGGAGTGATTTACAAAGTACACATTCTAGAGCAAAGTTACAGTGACATTTAAAGCAATCTAGAAATAGATATCTAAACAGTGGCAGCACTTTTATTCAACACCAGATTGTCCTCGTATTTCAAAGCTTAATTTGAATCGCAAGGTTTTTTACGCACAATGTGTGGGTAGACTATTTCTGCTATTCCATATCATACAGGACTGTGAATGTTTGAGTAAAATGTGCATAAAAAGTGTATATGTTACAGTTCATGTGTAAAATTGGTAAATCTATAAACTAACAGGTAAATGTGTAGATTTACCAGCTCAGCAGTCAATTTATAAAATAACTGGTTAATGTGCAGATTTACCAGCTCAGCGGTCAATGTATAAAATAACTAGATGGTAGTTAATGTTACGGTAGTTAATGCTACAGCATTTGAGGTGAATTCGGAAATAAAGTAACATCAGAGAGCTTAATAGCAAAAAAAAAAAAAAAAAAGATTTCTGAAGGATACGTACTTGGGTAAATAAACTAATTTATTATTTATTTTTCTTAAACTCCAGCCTTAGGATAGACAACAATCCAGCACATCCTATATAGACTTAATTAGCTAAACAAAATAATGAAAGAGTTTACCTGCGCTGGGGAAAATAAACAAATACTGCTGGCAGTCCACAACCAGAGCTGCCATTCTACAAGGTCAAACCGAGGCCTCAAGGTATAGCTGGCAGGATTTATATCACTGCTTGGTATTTACTATTTATTTCTGGTCACTTTTAAAAATGTCTTTCATAAAATTGAATACGAAACCAAATAAGTGAATTTCCATTCTTCAACACTTCACTCATAATCGAGCACACAGTAACAGGGCTTCTTCACAATACTATTTATGTCATTTAATTAAGATACAGTATTTTCAAATGATAAACAGAGATCCCTTGTCAGAGCAGGACAGGTTTGCGTAGCGCAGATCAGTGATTAAGTGACTGCGTGATTACACTGGGACAGGCGTAAACTAAAACCAGTGGTTTTAGCCTCACCTGTCCTGCGCGAGTTGTCATCATGAGTGAAAAGCAAAACGAGTCGATTTGCTTCTGGCTCAGAAGGTTGAACTCTCGAAGGAGCTGAGTCTCCTGTGGTTTCTCAGGCTGATGGGCAAAGAAATGTGGCATGTCAACATGTCAGCTGAGAAAGTGACAGCAGCATAACTCTTTGCACACCGTGGTGCTGTGTTTTACAGTGTATGCATGTGAGAGCATCAGAGAGACTGGACAACCAAATGCAAATCGTTTACGACAATAAATGTCGTGGTCCCTTATTTGGGTTTCAGTAACTACAATACGCAACCATAATAATGTACAAAAAATGATTTTTGGCTAGTTCAGTCTATTACCAGGTCACTCTCTGATCGCTTCACTACTCTCCCGCCAGACCTTAGACCCCTGCTTAATAAACATCCGGTTAGCACCACAATAAACACAGTGCCTATCTCATTGGCACAGTGTAAATACATTACACAAACGAGGGTCTGACTGTCTATCTCACAGTGTAAATACATTACACAAACGAGGCTGTGACTGTCTATCTCACGGTGTAAATGCATTACACAAACGAGGGCCTGACTGTCTATCTCACAGTGTAAATACATTACACAAACGAGGGCCTGACTGTCTATCTCACAGTGTAAATACATTACACAAACGAGGGCCTGACTGTCTATCTCACAGTGTAAATACATTACACAAACAAGGGCGTGAATGTGTATCTCACAGTGTAAATACATTACACAAACGAGGGCATGACTGTCTATCTCACAGTGTAAATACATTACACAAACGAGGGCGTGACTGTCTGTCCAACAGTGTAAATGCATTACACAAACAAGGCTATGACTGTCTATCTCACAGTGTAAATACATTACACAAACGAGGGTGTGACTGTCTGTCTCACAGTGTAAATACATTACACAAACGAGGGCGTGACTGTCTGTCCAACAGTGTAAATACATTACACAAACGAGGCTATGACTGTCTATCTCACAGTGTAAATACATTACACAAACGAGGGCCTGGCTGTCTATCTCACAGTGTAAATACATTACACAAACAAGGGTGTGACTGTCTGTCTCACAGTGTAAATACATTACACAAACGAGGGTCTGACTGTCTATCTCACAGTGTAAATACATTACACAAACGAGGGTCTGACTGTCTATCTCACAGTGTAAATACATTACACAAACGAGGGTATGACTGTCTATCTCACAGTGTAAATACATTACACAAACGAGGGCCTGACTGTCTATTTCACAGTGTAAATACATTACACAAACAAGGGCCTGACTGTCTATCTCACAGTGTAAATACATTACACAAACGATGGCGTGACTGTCTGTCTCACAGAGTAAATACATTACACAAACGAGGCTGTGACTGTCTATCTCACAGTGTAAATACATTACACAAACGAGGGTCTGACTGTCTATCTCACAGTGTAAATACATTACACAAACGAGGGTGTGACTGTCTATCTCACAGTGTAAATACATTACACAAACGAGGGCCTGACTGTCTATCTCACAGTGTAAATACATTACACAAACGAGGGCCTGACTGTCTATCTCACAGTGTAAATACATTACACAAACAAGGGCATGACTGTCTATCTCACAGTGTAAATACATTACACAAGCGAGGGCCTGGCTGTCTATCTCACAGTGTAAATACATTACACAAACAAGGGTGTGACTGTCTGTCTCACAGTGTAAATACATTACACAAACGAGGGTCTGACTGTCTATCTCACAGTGTAAATACATTACACAAACGAGGGTGTGACTGTCTATCTCACAGTGTAAATACATTACACAAACGAGGGCCTGACTGTCTATCTCACAGTGTAAATACATTACACAAACGAGGGCCTGACTGTCTATCTCACAGTGTAAATACATTACACAAACAAGGGCATGACTGTCTATCTCACAGTGTAAATACATTACACAAGCGAGGGCCTGGCTGTCTATCTCACAGTGTAAATACATTACACAAACAAGGGTGTGACTGTCTGTCTCACAGTGTAAATACATTACACAAACGAGGCTATGACTGTCTATCTCACAGTGTAAATACATTACACAAACGAGGGCCTGGCTGTCTATCTCACAGTGTAAATACATTACACAAACGAGGGTGTGACTGTCTATCTCACAGTGTAAATACATTACACAAACGAGGGCCTGACTGTCTATTTCACAGTGTAAATACATTACACAAACGAGGGCCTGACTGACTATCTCACAGTGTAAATACATTACACAAACGATGGCGTGACTGTCTGTCTCACAGAGTAAATACATTACACAAACGAGGCTGTGACTGTCTATCTCACAGTGTAAATACATTACACAAACGAGGGTCTGACTGTCTATCTCACAGTGTAAATACATTACACAAACGAGGGTGTGACTGTCTATCTCACAGTGTAAATACATTACACAAACGAGGGCCTGACTGTCTATCTCACAGTGTAAATACATTACACAAACGAGGGCCTGACTGTCTATCTCACAGTGTAAATACATTACACAAACAAGGGCATGACTGTCTATCTCACAGTGTAAATACATTACACAAGCGAGGGCCTGGCTGTCTATCTCACAGTGTAAATACATTACACAAACAAGGGTGTGACTGTCTGTCTCACAGTGTAAATACATTACACAAACGAGGGCGTGACTGTCTGTCCAACAGTGTAAATACATTACACAAACGAGGCTATGACTGTCTATCTCACAGTGTAAATACATTACACAAACGAGGGCCTGGCTGTCTATCTCACAGTGTAAATACATTACACAAACGAGGGTGTGACTGTCTATCTCACAGTTTAAATATATTACACAAACGAGGGCGTGACTGTCTGTCTCACAGTGTAAATACATTACACAAACGAGGGCCTGACTGTCTATCTCACAGTGTAAATACATTACACAAACGAGGGCGTGAATGTGTATCTCACAGTGTAAATACATTACACAAACGAGGGCGTGACACTCTATCTCACAGTGTAAATACATTACATAAGCGAGGGTGTGACTGTCTATCTCACAGTGTAAATACATTACACAAACGAGGGCCTGACTGTCTATCTCACAGTGTAAATACATTACACAAACGAGGGCCTGACTGCCTATCTCACAGTGTAAATACATTACACAAACGAGGGCGTGACTGTCTGTCTCACAGTGTAAATACATTACACCAACGAGGGCCTGACTGTCTATCTCACAGTGTAAATACATTACACAAACAAGGGCCTGACTGCCTATCTCACAGTGTAAATACATTACACAAACGAGGGCGTGACTGTCTGTCTCACAGTGTAAATACATTACACAAACGAGGGCCTGACTGTCTATCTCACAGTGTAAATACATTACACAAACGAGGGCCTGACTGGCTATCTCACAGTGTAAATACATTACACAAACGAGGGCCTGACTGTCTGTCTCACAGTGTAAATACATTACACCAACGAGGGCCTGACTGTCTATCTCACAGTGTAAATACATTACACAAACGAGGGCCTGACTGCCTATCTCACAGTGTAAATACATTACACAAACGAGGGCGTGACTGTCTGTCTCACAGTGTAAATACATTACACAAACGAGGGCCTGACTGTCTATCTCACAGTGTAAATACATTACACAAACAAGGGCCTGACTGCCTATCTCACAGTGTAAATACATTACACAAACGAGGGCGTGACTGTCTGTCTCACAGTGTAAATACATTACACAAACAAGGGCCTGACTGTCTATCTCACAGTGTAAATGCATTACACAAACGAGGGCGTGAATGTGTAACTCACAGTGTAAATACATTACACAAACGAGGCTGTGACTGTCTATCTCACAGTGTAAATTATTTGCACTTACTGTAAACTACACTATTTAAATATTAAGCTTGCATTGTAACCCTATATTGCCCTGAAACATCTGTATGTCGCCTTGGATAAAGGCATCTGCCAAATAAACTAATAATAATAATAATAATAATAATAATAATAATAATAATAATAATAATAATAATAATAATAATAATAATAATAATAATAATATGAAAGGTGTTGTGAGTCAGAATCTTAAGGGGACCCCCCAGCAAACTTTGCCTTTCTTCTGCCTCCCCATTTTTTTTTGCCACCAGCTGCCACTGTTTGCTACCAATATTATCTTAGGAAACATTTAACAAAGCTGTGAAATCCTACAGCTGCCCTCTGAATAAACGGCAGAAGAATGTTTGGTATGCTTTTCATAGGGAGTTATAGAATGTATCGCTTGGATATTACTGTTCTGTATCTCCCTCTGCAGATCCTGCTCCACTGCGGTCCCCCTGATAAAGCAGGATCAGATTACCCAAAGGAAACCTGGTCTCTCTGATAAAGCAGGATCACATTACCCAAAGGAAACCTCGTCCCTCTGATAAAGCAGGATCACATTACCCAAAGGAAACCTGGTCCCTCTGATAAAACAGGATCACATTACCCAAAGGTAACCTGGTCCCTCTGATAAAGCAGGATCACATTACCCAAAGGAAACCTGGTCTCTCTGATAAAGCAGGATCACATTACCCAAAGGAAACCTGGTCCCCTTGATAAAGTAGGATCACATTACCCAAAGGAAACCTGGTCCCTCTGATAAAGCAGGATCACATTACCCAAAGGAAACCTGGTCCCTCTGATAAAGCAGGATCACATTACCCAAAGGAAACCTGGTCCCCTTGATAAAGCAGGATCACATTACCCAAAGGAAACCTGGTCCCCTTGATAAAGCAGGATCACATTACCCAAAGGAAACCTGGTCCCCTTGATAAAGCAGGATCACATTACCCAAAGGAAACCTGGTCCCTCTGATAAAGCAGGATCACATTACCCAAAGGAAACCTGGTCCCCTTGATAAAGCAGGATCACATTACCCAAAGGAAACCTGGTCCCCTTGATAAAGCAGGATTACCAAAATGAAATCCAGATCACAGTAATCCTGATCACATTTCAATGTTTTGAAAAACCAAATTGCACAATTTAATCCAGATCAAATGCGGAAATCTGATTTAAAATAATGGAATAATTCCAAAACAAGAGCAATTTTTACAATACAGTTTATTCAGTGTATCAAGACTTTAACTGCACTATAAAAAACGGCATTGTATTTCAATGAAAATCCTTATTTATCCTTAACTGTAGTTTAAAGATGCAGTAGCCCACAGTCATGTTCAATTGTACATTAGAATATGATCCTGGGTAAGTACATTCTTCTCGAATCTTGCCTTCTTTGTGCTCTGCTTCATCAAACACCAAACCCTGCTGCCTCAGGTAAGTAAAGCTGCTCTGTCTCTCTGAACTGAACAGCCCTGCTCTGCTCCTCCCTGCACTTAGGTAAGTAAAGCTGCTCTGCTCCTCCCTGCACTCAGGTAAGTAAAGCTGCTCTGCTCCTCCCTGCACTCAGGTAAGTAAAGCTGCTCTGCTCCTCCCTGCACTCAGGTAAGTAAAGCTGCCCTGAACATCCTCAGCCTGCACTCAGGTAAGTGAACAGCCCTGCTCTGCTCCTCCCTGCAGCTCAGGTAAGTAAAGCTGCCCTGCTCCTCCCTGCACTCAGGTAAGTAAAGCTGCTCTGCTCCTCCCTGCACTCAGGTAAGTAAAGCTGCTCTGCTCCTCCCTGCACTCAGGTAAGTAAAGCTGCCCTGCTCCTCCCTGCACTCAGGTAAGTAAAGCTGCTCTGCTCCTCCCTGCACTCAGGTAAGTAAAGCTGCCCTGCTCCTCCCTGCACTCAGGTAAGTAAAGCTGCTCTGCTCCTCCCTGCACTCAGGTAAGTAAAGCTGCCCTGCTCCTCCCTGCACTCAGGTAAGTAAAGCTGCAGGAACATTCAGTCAGCTCTGTGTCTCATGAACTGAACAGCCCTGCCCTGCTCCTATGTGCAGCGGATGGGGACTACGAGGACCAGGGGTCAGCTCTGTTTTTATCTCAGGGAAGCACAGCACATTCACGTGGATGAGACTACATGTGCACCACATTCACGTGGATGAGACTACATGCGCACCACATTCAAGGAATGCAGTTCTTTGGCATTGTTGGAGGCTGAAAGTCAGTTACAGTATCTCATCACAATAGTTTGTACCCTATTCCTGCACTTTTCATCTTTTCTGATGGCATTGAACAGCAGCTGTTATCTCTTTCCATTGGCACACGTCAGGGAGTTCATTTAATATACTTGTGCCAGGACCACCCTTGTTTAATTATTCATTCTGGATGTATTTGTGTGGCTTGATAATAATTCTCCTATTTTATAAATGATTCACTCAGTTCGACACACGCAACTCATTTTGTGACATGGAGACACAAGGGCACAGGGTTGAGCATTCTGTTTGAAAAAGAAAAACAAACTGTTAATGTTTCATACCAAATGCAGCCTGGCAATCTCAGGGTCACTGCTGCGCACACCTCACAAGTGTCTTCATCATTCCGTTTCATAGGATTAACATCTGAAAAACAAATGTTTTCTATAGATCTTTCTATTCCTGAAGATAACGTAAAAAAGGGCCCAAATTCCTAATGAATTCCAATTGAACTCCACAGGGATAGCAGCGAATGCTCAGGAATTCATAGGAATGTGCAGCCATGTGAAATGGGCCCAAGGAAGTCATATGAAGCTCATGTGCCTAATGTATAGGATGGCATGACACATATGTTGATGGAAGTATCTTTTAAATGCAAAATGATCATTGATATTATTAACATGGTCAATGTGGATATGTAAGTCAGTTGTTTTACACAATAGTTCTTAATGTAGGAGGCTGTGTGGTCTGGTGGTTAAAGAAAAGGGCTTGTACCCTGGAAGTCCTCGGTTCAAATCCCAGCTCACTCACTGACTCACTGTGTGACCCTGAGCAAGTCACTTAACTTCCTTGTGCTCCGTCTTTCGAGTGAGATGTTGTTATAAATGACTGCAGCTGATGCATAGTTCACACACCCTAGTCTCCTTGGATAAAGGCTTCTGCTAAATAAACAAATAATGTAAAAAAATATAAATAAACGTAACGTATCTGCACATGGCATTAGGGGCACCAGAGAAAGTAAAGACGAGTCAGTAATATCAGGCTATAATGTTTTAGTTTGTATGTAGATCATATTTCTCTTACTCTGAATTGTGCTCCCATAGTAAACTGTGCATTTTCTCTATCTTGGTACGCCCGTCTCGTTTTTGGTCTGTTTTAAACATATGTCCCTGGTCAGTGTCTTGAATAAGACCTGCTTGCTTCTCCTTCCCAGAATCCTGCTGGAGTTCATCTATAACTATGTGCATAATCCAGTCTATATTGTAAACCAGGACCGACCACCAGCTCAATTCAAGAGAGGGAAGTTAAATTAGATGATGTTTCAGAGCTGTGAGATGTGAAATAGTGTTCTGTCCTGTCCCATATTATAATGGCCCATTGAAAAGCATTGGCTCCATACAGCACCGAAATCAAAGCCGATTTGGGGCTTGACACTGCCTTAATTCATGAGAAGGAAACTCAATTAGATTAAACAAGTTGTCAAAGTCCAAGTGTCCACGTAGGTTTTAGGAATGAAAGATAAATGTTGCCGTAGAGTTTTCAGTGGAGCTTTCCTTGTTTCTCTCGCACTGCAGTGTCATTCTGCAGCATGAGAGCCCAAGTGCACGGCATGCTGGGTACCTGCAGCACAGCAGGCAGAACATGCAACATTTCAGATATTTTATTTGCAATTACCTCTTAACTGTATGTGATGTTTCCAGTTTTCTGTTAGGAACGCTTACAGCAGTAACGGTACTAGAGATAGTGAAGGCACTGTAAAACATGAGAAAGCATTATAAAGCACAGAAAGTTTTGCAAAGTTTGGAAAATACAAAATGCATAGGCATGGAAAAATCATGGGAAACTGCATAATGACCACAGGTCAGATGTGTGTACGGTGTAACCTAACTTAAAGCATACATCTGAGGTAAAGAAGCATTCAAACAGTTAATGCTTTCTTCAATGTTGTGATGTTTGTTGTGACAAGTGGACCTCATATTTGTACCTTTAACAGATTGCAGTTTTATGACTGTGGGACTAGTTTCACAAACCCTGATCAGCAGCGCTAATCTTGAACACCCTAATATGACCTTAGGTAATGATAATGATTGTCAGGATCAGTGATACCAGCCGCTGGTGTTTGAAGTTATGGATAAACTTTTAATTGGTCATGGTTCCTCTGCCAGCTCTGTTATTTGCACGACAGCAATGTGTGTTAGAATGCAGGAGGGAATATGTCGGCTCTATAGAGTGGCCATTGCCCCTCTGTCTGTTCTCTGTACACAACCTATCAACCCTTGGCACAGTCCATGAAAACAGAGTCTGCACGCAAGGCTGGGACTGCAGCACAAATGATTAACTTGCAGAAGCTCTCAAGGACGCATTCACACACTCACTCAAACACACACACACTATTTGCTTGCTTAATATGGAGCTTTGCTGTAGAAAAAGCCCTTGCTGTGTGCATAGGCCGTTCAATAAAGAGTGGCTCCTGGAGCTCCTCTCCCTTCACGGCTCTTTGCACGCTGCCCTTTTGTTCTCAAACTGAAAGAAACTTGTTTGGCCCCGGCCTCTTCGTGTCTGAAAGTAAAAGGTGACAGAAAGATGGATCAGTGAGATAAATGTGTCCGCACGCAACGATTACATAAAAAAAAAGTTGGCTCGCAGCAAAAAGGCTGTGAAGGGCAGCTCATAGAGCTGGCCTGCTAATCCGGTCTGTGAGCACACCAGGAAATGAGGAGGAATCTCATGTAAATACAACTCCACCCACAACCCACTGGTTGCCTGTCTGCCTGCACACTGACCCTGCAGGAAGACCAGGAAAGGCCCAGGCTGCGGGCCCAAACTGGCCTGCAGGTAAAGAGCTGGTGGAGAGGCTACAGGTTTAACACTAGAAGCCCCTCAGCAGTCATTTTGGTGATTTTTGGTTTTAAAATGTAATTTTCTCCAGTCGTGTAACACATATGGGGCTGTGCGTTCGTGTACCTTTCTGTCCGTATGTATTAAATATTCTCACAAAGCATGAAACACGGGAGTGCAGAAATAAAGGAGATATATTACATTATACCTAAAAGCCCAGGGAGCAGTCACATTGACTGCCACACAGAAAACAATTGTATTTTCATTATACAGAATGGTATTACTTTATTATTTACCAGTCCGCAATGTGTTTAACTGTAATTTGATTAGTCTCTACTCTCTGCCTTAGTGAATGACTGACAGTCTATTGTTTTTCAATCAGCCTTTTGAAAGGCTGGCGCCTGCTTGCCAGCTGCGCTGCTTTGGTCAGTCAATTAGCATCGGGACTAGTGAAAATGAATACCAGAGACCATGGAGTTTTACAACACAACAAAATATGGAGTAGATGTTTTGGATCAGATGGCACAGAAGTATTCTGTGAAAGCTGGCTCCCGACGGTAGTCTGTTCAGGTGTTTTAAAATGTATTGGACCTAGCAGCCATCAACTCCTGGGTACTTTACAAAGAATACAGAGAGAAGAATTTACCAAGGTGAGAATATATTTTACAGTTAGCACAGCAACTTCGCAAGTAGCATTTGGAACAGAGGGAGACTGCCAAGTGTGTACCCACAGATGAAGCTGGCAACCCCGCTGTGAGCTGCAAGAGACGCCAATGCCAAGTGCAATAAAAATAAAACTTCGGGCAGCTGTGCCCTGTGCAGAAAGGTGGCGTGGAGAAGCGCATTATCTGTGTTGATTGTGAACAGCCTTAGACTCAAGGTAAAGGAATACCCTTTTGTCAAAAAAAAGAAAAATAAATTAGACTTCTTTTAAAACTTCTTGTGCTGTGCGCTTCTGTAAAATGTTTTTTTCAAAGTTTATTTATCTACGTTGTTCAGTTGCTTTTGCTCATCTGATAATAAACCGATTGCTGTTGAAGAGTTAAACATGTATTGCAATCTTTTCAGTTTTATAAATATGTATGTTGTAAACTGATGTTTGTTCAGATGTTTATTTATTTACATTTTATTGTTTTGATTTGTAAAATAAATGTGTGTGTGTGTGTGTGTGTGTGTATATATATATGTGTCACAAAGACGGCCGGAGTGGGTGACGTCAGACCAGAGACCGGGAGCAACACAGAACAGACAGAGACAGTGAGGTTTTGGTGAAGCTGAGCGCGATCACGCGCTCAGCATTTAATAATTAAACAGCACAGAAAAATAAAAGGTTTGAACACAAAACACAGGAACTAACACTTAACAAACGTGCACGGAGACAAACAAACACTTATTCTTCTTATTATTATTATTATATTTTATTTAACCTCCTTCTCCACACCCGTTCTCCACTCTCGAACACCCAACCCCGAGTGAGTGAAACGTGCATCTATATATACTGTTGTGCTGGGATTCAATTACTAATTAATTATTCACTTGAATCCCAGCACGTGAATTAATTACGTGCAACCTCGTGCTCACATATTAAATACTTTAAATGCACGTGAAGTGATGTGCCATCCTCGTGCCTAAATATAATTATACATTTTATAACACACGTGAAACACAGACCCGCTTATATCCCGTGTACCAATGACTATACACCAACATTTACACACAACACGTAACATATAACACATAAACTACGCACAAGGGCGTGGCCACATTGCCACAATATGCTTCGGTTGTTCAGATGTTTATGTGACGTACTCAATAAAAAACTGTTTCTCCTTTCGTTATACTATTTACAGTGTTTTGCATATAGCCATCAGAAAGACTGCTGCAGGGCTTCTAGGTATGAGTATATCTCCGGTGCTTCTAGTGTTAATGGGACAACTTTTTTTTAAACTCACTAAGGGTCTAGAATGCATCAGAATATGAGTTCAATATGAACAGTCCCAAACAGTCCCAGAGAACCTGGAGCCCTAGGGTCTCCCTAGTATATTTAGAGCCCAATCAGCCCAATCAGGCACTAAGTGTTTTACTGCCAACTACAGGTGAGACTGTACACCTACAAGAAGGGGCTGTAGTGATTTAGAGGTGTTAAGTTATGTTTAATATCCTCATAATTTAAGGGTAGATGTAAGGATATGCGCAAAGTGATATGCATGTGCAAAACCTCCATAATGCAGCATTCTGCACCCTCTATCAAATGTGCACTTTGCCATCATTAATCCATTAAAATTATATTGAAATGCATTCAAATGAAGAAAGTAACATATAATTGGGCAGGATCTGGATACTAAGCGGGCGCAAACATTATAATGTGATATAAGGATTTTGCCTTGCACTTAGGCAATTGCTGACCCTCCAAAAACCTTACACCCCTTCTTACAAGGTGCAAGCCATTGTAGAAGCGATTAACTAAGAGCTGTATAAAAGCACACACCTGCAGAGACCTGTCATTGGCTTCAGGATGGCTGTTGTGGTCAATTCCTGATGCGACGATACTTGGCTCTTGTTGAGGAGAGGCAGGGACACGTTCTGAGGAGAAGGGTCACTTTAGAGGATGCGATGCTAAAGCGTTATCGTCTCACTCCACAGGTCATCCTAGACCTAATAGCTGAATTAAGGGATGAGCTAGACCCCAGCATCAATCTAGGAACCGCTATCCCTGCACATGTGAAAGTGCTGTGTTCTCTGCACTACTTAGCCTCTGGTTCCTTTCAGACCACAGTTGGAATGTCCGGAGGGATAGCCCAATCCACCTTTTCCAGAGTGCGAGGCAAATTTCTGGATGTCATGCTGAAAAGGGCAGGCCAACACATATCATTTCTTAAGGATACTAGCATAACTGATGTTGGCTGAGGCTTTTCCAAACTCAGTTTCATGTTGAGTGACCTCAGCCGTAAAGTGAGTACCCAGGAATTAGTGCAGATTATGTCGTGAGTTTCCCAAAGAGATATTGACTGATCATGGAACTAACTTTCTGTCTCAAATGTTACAGCAGGTGTATAAAATATTAAGAATACGTCCCATCCGGACATCTGTTTAACATCCACAAACGGACAGTTTGGTGGAACATTTTAATCAAACATAAAAGCAGATGCTGAGACGGTTTGTGAACGAAAAGCAGAAACATTGGGCAACGCTCCACCCCTACCTCCTTTTTGCAGTGAGAGAGGTGCTGCACATTTCGACAGGGTTGTCACCCTTCGAGCTCTTGTACAGCCAACAGCCTCTCGGCATCCTCGATCTTTTGAGAGGGGTGGGAAGAGCACAAAGGCTTGTCCAAAAATGTAGTGCAGCATGTGCTCCTACTCGATGATCGCCTAGATTTGGTTGGTCGTTTGGCCCAGGACAATCTAAAATTGGCTCAGCACCGGCAACAGCAGCATTACAACCAAAATGCACTTAAACGGACCTTTCGACCAGGAGACAAGGTAATACTGCTTCTTCCCACATCGGAATCCAAACTGTATGCTATATGGCAGGGGCCATATGAGGTGACTCAGGCTATAGGGAAAGTGAATTATGAAATTCAGCAGCCTGATCGCTGCAATGAACAGGAAATTTACCATGTCAATGACGCCTTGGCAGGCAAAGGAGGCCTTATTTATAGCCCCAGGCGAGGTAGAGGATGATTTTGGACCCTGTATAGAGGCCCCTAGCACTCGATGGGGGAACAGTTACTTCCAGATCAGCAGAGAGATCTGCGCAGGTTAATTGAGGAATTCAAGGATGTTTTTTCTGATGTGCCCGGCAGAACTAACCTTGTTGAATTTGACATTATCACTCCCCCAGGTACCACGGTTCGAGAGAGCCCTTACTGGATCCTGGAAAGTCGACGCATGTGGTCTGTTAGCAAAGAGGTGCAGGCAATGCTCAGAGACTAATGGACCAGGTGATTGAGCCTTCCAGGAGCGAGTGGTGCAGTCCGATTGTGATAGTCGCCAAAGACAAAGTCACAAACTGCTTCTGCGTTGATTTCTGTAAGGTAAACACTATTGCCAAGTTCGATACCTATCCCATGGACAGGTGAAATCCATTGCCACCAAAGTCCAGGCTTGTCCCAGGTGAGGTCTCTCTTGGGGTTGGCCGGTTATTACCGATGATTTATCCCCGAGTATGCCACAGTGGTCAACCCTCTAGTGAACCTCACTAAAAAGAGTGGAAATACAATTCAATTAGATGGACAGGAGAATGTCAGAGGGCGTTTGATATCATTAAACAAAAACTCTGCCAAGCCTCTACCCTTATCACACCAGCTTTTGATAAGGAATTCATCCTCCATACCAGCGCTTCGGATGTTGGTCTGGGGGCAGTCTTGTTCCAGCAGGTTGATGGAGTAGAACACCCCATCCTCTATATAAATAAAACAATGCTTCCCCGGGAGCGTAACTACTCCATCATTGAGAAGGAATGTCTGGCCATTAAATGGGTCACTCAGCCCTTCGCTACTACCTACTGGGACATTCATTCAATCTCGTCACTGACCACGCCCCACTCAGATGGTTAAACACGATGAAGGATAGCAACGCCCGGACAACTCGTGGTATCTGGCGTCGCAAACCTTTATGTATTTTATGATACACAGTGCAGGGAAAGATCATCAAAATGCGGATTACTTTTCCCGGGAGGGCAGTGTAATGGGTAAAGTAGATTCAGCCGAGTGTTCCTTCGGCTCCACTCTGGGCGGTGGGATACAGAGAGCAAATGAATCCTAGTCAACAATCTCCCTCCCGACCTGTGAGGGTGCTGTGTAGCAGGAACAGTGTGCCCCGGACTGGATGGTTTGGCAGTTCATTCCAGGGTCTGTCGGAAGTCGGCCATCCAGGAAAGGGGCGGAGTCACAATACCGGAAGTCATCGCCCTAATGTGGTACGCGAAGTGTCAGTCATGGATTGGAGGAGACGTGATTGAACTTGCTATCACAGGGGGCGTGACTGAAGGTATGATAGGGGATGTGACGATGTAATCTCTTCCTTTTGATGTGGTTACCGAAAGGACCCGTAAAGGAGACGGAAGTAATTTATTATCGCGAGTGTTTCGTGTTTTGTTGTTCTAACTGTTTTGGCATTTCATTGTTAGACGGCTAAACACTAAGCGGGAGCTGTCGCTAAAGCCAGCACCAAACCCAGACTACACTGCACTACTGTTTCACAAACTGTTGTCTTTCACCACACCTGCACAAGAGCACTCACTATCTGGAGAAGTGACCGTGTCTGTGTTGTGTGTTAGTTATTAGTGTCTTATTGTTTCGGGACTGAAACCCTGGTTTTGCACGGAGCGATACACATTGCTGTGTAGCGCCCGTGCTTATTATTTAAGTGTTGTTGACACGCAACCCAGCCAAATAAAGGAGCGGTTTTATTGAACTTTCATTGTCTTGTGTGTGTTATTCCTGAGCACTGCACCAACTACACCTGCACACTGCAAGCCACCTGTCACAGTTCCCAATCGCTCACTCTGTTCTGAGGACGTCAGGTTACTTTCTATACCCATTATTCAGAAAAAAAAACTCAGGTGGGAGATGCTTCTGCTCTATTGCAAGGGAATTGTAAGGGAAGCTCCCTCAGTTGATGTTATTAAATCTCGATTAAGAAAACCAAAAAAGGGTCTGCACTCAAATTAGAAATGATTTCCTTTATTTAAATTAAAAACATATTTTTTTTAAAATGTGCAGTTCTCAGTCATGAACATGTTTCGCCCATAGGCTTCATCAGCGTTTTTTAAAATCTCGATTAAAAACACATTTGATATTCTCTCGTCTCTATATGGCACATTTTACTATTTTTATTTTTTAGCATTATTTGACTGTTTTTGTTTATTTTAAATACTTCTAACTATTTTATGGGTATTTTTGTTATTATTACAATTACTGTTATTTCTTTATTTGTTTTTTTTCATTTTTTTCAGTTAAAACGCTTTGTGACGGCCCTCATTAAAGGCACTATACAAAAGATAAAGATTGATTGATTGACGAAATTATAGCTGAATAATCCAGGTTTCTGCAAATCTGGAGCACGATCAATATCTGCCCTACTCCAGTCAAATTCTCCTGCGACATTGTAGAAAGTAAATGGTTTTTTTATTAATTTCATGTTCAGGCAAGAAAAGCTTCTCTCCCCTGACGCTACTGTGACAGGCACTGTCAAAAGCAGACACAAGTCAGTAATTTATTTTAATTTGTTTCCAGGTTCATTCAAACACTCAGCCCTATGCGTGTGAGACACACATGTATTCACAGCAGCGCAAGCAAAGTTTGTTTGTAGTGTGTCGAAATGAGTTCATTTTTAAATGTCTTACAGTTTTTTGCTTAAATCGTGGGTTACATGGTTACAGGCACATACTGACATAAACTTACTCATGGCTTTAAACCCCAAGACGATGTGTGGCTTGTGGCATATAGATGAAAAGAATTGTAAAATGGCTAATAAGTCATTCATTCTGGTGCAGACTTGAGGTGAATTTCATTTTCTTTATAGTAACTGAGCCACAACAACAAGAGCATTTAAATTAACTTTAAATTCATAACTTTTAAACCGTCAAACAGGAGATATTTAGGGTGGGTATTATAATTGATAAACTTTCAAGTGTGTCTAGATATTATTTACCACTGAAGACGGAGTGTTTGTGTGAACAGCAGTTCTGGTGTTTGACCCCCCTCTCCCCTCCCCTCCCCTCCCCTCCCCTCCCTTATTTAAACAGAAAAAACTTAAAGGGCTTGAGAGCTGCTGAAAGAGCCCCAGTGCTGCCTGACAGCTAATAGTGAGCAGCAGCTGATTCTCACCAGCGTGGCTCAGCCTCCCCTGACTGGGGTTAATTACAGACAGATAGGGATTCACGCATGAGAGCCGCCACAAAAGAAGTTTGAAAAGTCTTCTCATGCTTAGCTTTGAGAGATTCAGTGAAACTCCTGATCACTGCCTCTCACATGTAAAGGGCTGTATGCGCACCACCCCCACCCCGACCCCCACCTCCACCTCCCACCCAGCAGGTGAACACTCCTAACACAGACCCATTCTCATCCCCACCTCCACCTCCCACTTCTCACCCAGCAGGTGAACACTCCTAACACAGACCCACCCCACCCCCACCTCCACCTCCACCTCTCACCCAGCAGGTGAACACACCTAACACAGCCCCATCCACATCCCCACCTCCACCTCCACCTCTCACCCAGCAGGTGAACACTCCTAACACAGACCCATCCCCACCTCCACCTACCAACTCTTACCCAGCAGGTGAACACTCCAAACACAGACCCATCCCAATCCCCACCTCCACCTCTTACCCAGTAGGTGAACACTCCTAACACAGACCCATCCACATCCCCACCTCCACCTCTCACCCAGCAGGTGAACACTCCAAACACAGACCCACCCCCATCCCCACCTCCACCTCTCAACCAGCAGGTGAACACTCCAAACACAGACCCATCCCCATCCCCACCTCCCACCTTTCACCCAGCAGGTGAACACTCCTAACACAGACCCATTCCCATCCCCACCTCCACCTCCCACCTCTCACCCAGCAGGTGAACACTCCTAACACAGACCCATCCACATCCTCACCTCCACCTCCCACCTCTCACCCAGCAGGTGAACACTCCTAACACAGACCCAACCCCACCACCACCTCCCACCTCTCACCCACCAGGTGAACACTCCTAACACAGACCCAACCACATCCCCACCTATATCTCCCACCTCTCACCCAGCAGGCGAACACTCCAAACACAGACCCATCCACATCCTCCGCCTCCACCTCTCACCCAGCAGGTGAACACTCCTAACACAGACCCGTCCACATCCCCACCTCCCACCTTTCACCCAGCAGGTGAACACTCCTAACACAGACCCATTCCCATCCCCACCTCCACCTCCCACCTCTCACCCAGCAGGTGAACACTCCTAACACAGACCCATCCACATCCTCACCTCCACCTCCCACCTCTCACCCAGCAGGTGAACACTCCTAACACAGACCCAACCCCACCACCACCTCCCACCTCTCACCCAGCAGGTGAACACTCCTTACACATACCCATCGCGTGACGAGCCCCAAGTCGCTTCACACTCCTTTGACTCCCAGTTCATCTTTCTGAGAGGGGATTCCTTTCTGCATCAGTGCCAAAGGCAAATAAGTAAGGAGGTAATCCTGTGGTTGTTATTTTACCACTGGGATACATGCATTTTGCTCCAGTTCACACATTCCCCTTAAACTGCTGTATTTGGAAATTAGTGAGAAAAGGACAAGGCTCTAAAAGATGGGAGTTTTGCCTTCAAGGTGTGTTTACCTTTAATGGAACTGCCATAGGGTTTATTGACGACGTTTCATATATGATATAGTGAGTGCTGTAGTGCTTGTGGGGAAAATACAATTTATCGTGAACAAGTGCAGTGTTGTCAGGGTTTAGTGCCGGCCTGTAGCGACAGCTCCGGATTGTGTTAGCAGTCTAATAACAACAAACAAGTAGATCTTAGACATGACAAAACAAACAAAACACTCACGATAACACTTACGTTCTCTTGAGGTTCAGAGTTAACCATACAAAGGAACAGATCACCTCGCTACGTCCCCTTATGTACCGTCAATCACACCCCCTTGGTTAACGATTGCAACCGCTCCTCCAATCCGCGGCTGCCACATTGCTTCCCTTCCGGGTCGATGACTTGGTGTACCGTAGTTCCGCCCCCTTTCTAGATGGCCGACATCCACCTAACCCTGGGAATGAATTGTCTGGCCATCCAGTCCAGGGCACTCTGTTCCCTTTACACGGCACCCTCATAGGTCAGGAGGGAGATTTATCACCAAGAATCATTCTGTCTCTGTAACATCCCCTCATATAAATAGTAAAAAAAGAAGAAAAACTTGTTTTTGGTTGAAAAAATTGGTAGAATTTTCTTTCCTCACTGTATCACTTTGATTATATAGTGATTTGAAACATGTTTTATGTAAATAAAGTGACTTTAAGACCTGACCAGCCTGACAGGGTCAAAATAATTGGACTTCAAAGGGTTAATATTCATCACAGCATGCTAAACAATATACTGAAAATTGAAGCTGTTTAAAGGCACCCACGTTAAAAAATGGATGCAAAGTAATAAAAATGACCTTAAAACGAACACAATTTTAAGAAGTGGAATAGTATTTGATACTCATGGACAATAGCATCGAATCCTATGCCAATAGCGTCCCCCAAAGCTCAGTTCTGGGACCCATCCTGTCCTCTCTACACCCGCTCCCTGGGTCCCCTCACCTCCTCCCATGGCTTCTCGTATCACTTCTATGCTGATGATGCCCAGATCTTCCTCTCCTTCCCCCCTATGACTCCCACATCTCCTCCCATATCTCTACCTGTCTCTCAGCCATCTCCTCCTGGATGCACTCGCATCATCTCAAACTCAACCTCTCCAAATCAGACCTCCTTTTCTTCCTCCTTTTCCTCCCCCACCGCTGAGCTCTCTATCTCTATTCTTGAATCGACAACCCTCTCTCCCTCCTCATCCACCAAGTACCTTGGTGTCACCCTTGACCCCTCCCTCTCCTACTCTCAGCACATCTCTACTCTGCCACGCTTCCGTCGCTTCTTCCTCAGCAACATAAGCAGAATTCATCCCTTCCTCACTGACCACTCCACACAGCTCCTAGTTCAGGCGCTGGTACTGTCCCTCTTTGACTACTAGAACTCCCTCCTGGCCGGCCTCCCTGCTTCCACGATCCGTCCGCTCCTGCTCATCCAAAACTTTTACAATATTTTTATCAATATACAGTATATATATATATATATCTGCAGCAAATTTACCATACATTTAATATATATATATATATATATATATATATATATATATATATATATATATATATGTGTGTGTGTGTGTGTGTGTTTTGCCTTACATTTGTCATACATTTTAAAAACATTATTTATGGATGCTGTTTAAAAATATTAAAATATATATATATATAGCAACAAATTGGTGTAAATATTTTGGAACTGAATAAAAATACATTAACTCTAGAACCGCCAGAGTTATAGGCATACCTAGAACCGCCATGACGACCATATTAAAAACAACATAATTGTAATAATAAAAGGGCAAACAATACGATTTAAGTAGTAGGTTTTTAAATTGAAAATGTGTTTATGCAGCATATAGACATAAAAAGCATGCAAACTAACTAATGTGAATAAAAAAATGGACATAGTTGAAACACGGTAACAAAAATAAATAAAAGAAATGTGGTTTACAATCACAACAGCATAACATGTTCTCAAAGACAGCCGAAGTGTTCTCCTCATCACTTTTTTTCTTCACACACAGGGTTGTATTTGTCAGCTGGCACAGAGGTGGATACCTTCAGCACTGCTTTTCCTTCTCTACAAAATGTTTCTGAAGACATTCTATACTACAACAAAAACTCTGCAAATAAGTAAGATGAAACTGAAACTAAAATGGGTTTATATACCATACAGTCCTAAAAAGTGCATACAGTATATGCTACAGTAGGCAGCCAGATGTATAGAAAAAAAAAAAGTGATCGATCGCACTTCGTTCATTTTTTTTATCTCACGTTTACAATTCCTTTGCACTTTTCTGTACAACATTATTATTATTTATTTCTTATCAGACGCTCTTATCCAGGGCAACTTACAATTGTTACAAGATATCACATTATTTGTACATACAATTACCCATTTATACAATGTCCCCCACCTGGGGTTGAACCCACGACCCTCTGGTCAAAGGGCCATAGCCCTAACCACTGCTCCACACTGCTGCCCATGATTCTTTGACTAGCGGTAATAGGCTATACAATAGGCTATATACAGTATAGTTACTCCTAGTTATTGCCTATGCGTTTCTTGGAATTGGTGTCTGCGAGATACACATTGTAAAACACGTGCACGGTATTTCATTGTAAAGAATAAAAGCGCCTCTAGGTAGAAGTGTTTTATAGCTTCTTTTTATTTTTGCGATCCTGCCTTTCAAACGCCGTCAGGGTATTTAATACATATATTTAGGAAATGTCAAGAACGGACAACCACGCATTTTTCAGACACGCTGAGTAATTTAAATTTTAAAAGTGAAAACCGTCAAATTGACAGCCTTGGCGGTTCCAGTGTTAAGAATGTATTCATAAGTTTCCCTGAAATGTATAAAGATGCTAATATGTGATGTTGACCTTAGACATTGATTATTAAGCATTATTATTTATGAACTGTATGGTATATATATATATATTATTATTATTTGTTTATTTAGCAGACGCCTTTATCCAAGGCGACTTACAGAGACTAGGGTGTGTGAACTATGCATCAGCTGCAGAGTCACTTACAATTACGTCTCACCCGAAAGACGGAACACAAGGAGATTAAGTGACTTGCTCAGGGTCACACAATGAGTCAGTGGCTGAGGTGGGATTTGAACTGGGGACCTCATGGTTACAAGCCCTTTTCTTTAACCACTGGACCACACAGCCTCCTATATATATATATATATATATATATATAATTTTCTTTTGTATAGCGCTGGGGGCGGAAGCCCCACCGACTATTGAGACACAGCGTTTTTTATATTATGTAACATCAGTAACATCTTCAAATACTTCAGATGCATTCATGGAGAAGCCACTAACATACACCCTATAGCATTAACATAACTAAATTGCAATATTCCAGCAACATCGTTAAAAGGTCGTGTCAGTGGGTATTAAGTGACAGTTTTATTTTATAATAATAAAAACAATACAATCCACTAAAAAGACCACATCCAGTATGACGCGTATTGTTTTATTATTCATAACTCGCCTTTTACAAAAGACCCGGCGATTACTGGAAGTTTTATGGTGACAAAAACCATAATGTGTAAAAAAAAAAAAAAAAAAACCCATAACACAGGAAAAGTAACGGCACATGAAAAAACAAGCACAAACAGAAGTAACAATTGGTAAGGCAAGTTTTAAAAAAGTATGTTTTGAGACGGCTTTTAAAAAATTCAAAGGCTCAGATTCCCTGATCACTTGAAGAGCATGGAAAATATGAGGCGACTTTTCATTGGATCATTTAGTACACGTACAATTTTCTTTAAATTCATTGGCTCTTATTTCATTTCTAAAGAACTGATTGGCCCAAATTTGTACGTGTAGTAAAAATAGTTGTTGTAGTTAACAAAATAAAACGCGTAGTGAAACATGTACTAACAGCAAACATTTTTGACCCAGATGGCCTTCCATACAATAACACCTCTGGTGTTATGGAAAGAGCTGTGTTGCTTCCATTATTAATATATAAGGTGTTTTTAAGTGCCCTGCTTCTCTACAATATTGTTTGTTTTTATTACGTGGCATACATAAGTACGTACTGTATATTAAATGTCATATTTTAAATGTATACATAATGCATTTTTTTCATATTAATATTATATTTCTCAATATATTTACTTTATATTTTATATTTTTAACATATATACACATTTATATATTTTAAATACATAAAACATAGATTTACCATATATCTCATATTTTTCATATCTAGAAAAGGGGCCTATTTTGGTGTATTAAAAATGTATAAAATATCTTGATAATATATTTTTATTATATTCTATTTCATTCAAGAATGATGTGGGGAAAATATAAGTATCATACATTTCTTATTATATATTAAAAATTAGCTGTACCCCGCCCTCCACTCCCCTGCTTCCAGAGCCCGCTCCTTCTCCACCCTCGCCCCTCAGTGGTGGAACGACCTACCCACGGATATCAGGACTGCTCAGTCCCTGACCACCTTCTGGTGCCTCCTCAAGACACACCTGTTCAGACAGCATCTGTAAACCTCACAGCTCTCGACTATACTGGACTATGTGGCACCCAAATGTACCAGTACTTGCATCAGCTTGTACTTGCACTTAACTGCTCCACACTTTGCTGTATTCTACTACTGCTCTCAATTATAATTGTATTTTTTGTGCTTGATTATACTCTTTAAAGGTAACCATACTCACACTTTTTGTATTTGCATTTATTGTACTTTCTACTTAATGGAATATACCTTTATAACCACATATTTTTAAGTTGAACTGCTCTTAGTCGAAATCGCTCTCAAACATAATTATTTACTGTATTTTCTATTTTTTCTCATTTGAATATGCTCTTATTTGCTACTGATTTTATTGTATTTTATAACTGCTCTTATCTGTAATGTGATATTTTGTATTGTGATATTTTGTAATGAGATACTTTGTAATGAGATACTTTGTAACAACTGTAAGTCGCCCAGGATAAGGGCGTCTGCTAAGAAATAAATAATAATAATAACAATAGACCCTGTGTGATGATTCGATACTCATGGACAATAGACCCTGTGTGATGATTCGATACTCATGCATAATAGACTCTGTATGATGATTCAATACACCTGTAGACAATACACCTGTGCAAGTAGGTGGAGCACGGAGAAAGAAAAACACACAAAGACTTTGCTATTCAAGTAAAAGTTGCTGTTGCTTCCTGGCACAAGATCACTTCCTTTACTGTAGCTCGGTTTCACTCCAATGGTCTGCCTGCAATCAGGTCATGTGACCTTCTAAACTCAGGAAGTCGTTAGATACCAGGAAGAAACAGTTTAATCCAAATCTATCATGAAATAAAGTAGAAAATCAAAAGACCTTCAGTAGGAGAAAGGGGAGCTGGAGATCATGCTGCTAATGCTGATAAGAGTTAAGATATTGGTTGGAAGTTTATTTTTGCAATGGAATAATGAACTCCAGCGACTGTGTGCAGGGTTATGTACAGGGTTAATCAATGACATCATGCACTGTATAACCAGGGAGATTGCATTTGAAGATGTAATCAAGGCAGATATTTGAAATATTCCTTCCCATTTGGGTAGGTACTGGGTGGAGGATACTGCCCTTTCAATGCATACTTCAGAAAGGACACTTAACCTTTGCATCAAAAGCAGCATTCAAAAGGTACTTGTACAGTAAGTTGTATAAGGACATTGATGGTTTGAATTTGAAGATGCTGTCCAGGTCAACACGTTCTCAATACAGATGTAGGTTGTACAATTAGGGTGCACTGAGGCACCAATATACAGCTATCTTGCAATAAAGCCAACATGTCCCATTTTTACCTTATCTGCCTTTCAAAATCTCTTTCAAAACGGTTGATGGGAATTTGAATTGATATAATACAGAAGGGAGCCCTGCTTGCACATCCCGTATTAGCAAAATTGAACCCCAGACCCTGAGCAACTGAAGACACAACCACGTGGTGTGCAGGGTGAGTCCTGCCATACAGTCAGGGGCGTGCCAATCTTTGCTGAGGATTCCACAGGGAGTGTCGTATTGACTCTGTTGTTCCTGCAGGTTAGGGAGGCAGAATGGGAGTCATGTCACTGTGCTCAGGTATCCTGTACGGGCCAGGACCCCAGAAAGTTCAGGGCTGGCTTCAGTCCTCCAGGGGCCAGGAGCTCACGGACATCGTGGGTGGAAAGAGATTGGCCACTGGCCTTCAGGCCCCCTGTATATAATCATGTTTGTTTCTGAGATGTTTGCACCAGTATATTAAAGCTGTGAATACCCTGCTCTAAAACTGTACTATAGAGACAGCAAGATCCATATTAGTGATCTAAAGAGCGGGAAATCTTAATACAGCAACCCTAAAACGTTTTATTGTATTGACAGAAGTTAATAAGGGGGCAATAAGTTAGCTAGCTGGGGGAGTCCCACGGGATTGATAGCGAGTAAAAGAGCAGCAGTACTTAGATCTACCCCTGAGATCATTCCAATAGGCCTCCCAAAAAATGATTGAAGCAAGAACTAAAACCATTGTTTTAACTGAACACAAACAGATTGTGGACCTGTTCAATATTCCATTCTATCTGATCATGTGTGTTCTGTATGATTCCCCGTTACTGTTTCTGTTCAGATCATTCTATCTGATCATGTGTGTTCTGTATGATTTTGACAGGCTGTGTTTTGCGTACGTTTTTCAAAATGTTGAGTGTAGATGCCCATCCCAACATCTGAAGCATCACGGTGATGATCCAATACCAAATAAGATATAGATAATGAAATCTTCGAATACATGCAGACGATTTGAATGAGCAGCCTGTGCCACAGGTGCAGTGGTACCCAGGCACAGGCGTAATTTACGTGGCGGACGGGAGGGGTCAAGTCCCCCCCAATATTTAAAGGAGCTCAATCCGTCCCCCAAATAATGTATGTGACGGTTACTTTAAATTATAGAGCAGACAGAGGAGAAAAGAATGTTGGTGCTCAGCGTATCAGAACGAAGAAAGTATGGGGAGGCGGGGCTGAGCACGAGCACGAAAAGAGAGTGTAAGTCTGAGGTGATCGTTGGAGAGGAGACAAGAAGCAAAAATGAGTGTAACGAAATAGGTGTGATTTCTAATATAACCAACACGGTTATAAATTTGAATTTATTTTTATATTGCCCCGTACATACGCTTGTTAAATCCCCTTGTTTTAGTGTAGATACTAGATAGTATTATTTTATTTTCTGTTGTCACGTCGTCTGGAAGACTCTCCTCTGTATCAGTTAGCGCTCGGGGCGACCGGCAAGCTCAGAGTTCCGCCGATACCAACCAAAGCAACCCGGTAACTTAGAGGGAGAATAAAGAGGCTGCTGAGAGCCCTTTATTCCATATTCATTTTGTCTGTATGTGTTATTTTAGTTATTTGTTTACCCGGGTGTTAAATGTATCTCCCCTACGGAGATTAGTACTACTGGCCAGTGGTAATTGTGTAAAGAAAAAAAAAAAGTCCTGTCACCAAGTGTTTATTGTCTGTCCTGAATATAGTCTATATATACTCTAATCTGCTACAGGGTTGTTTTATTATCAGGGTTGCCTGTCCACCACGTTATTTTGCATGCATTTTAATTTAATTAGTATTATATATATAGAAAGAGAGAGATATTATTTTATCTGCCTTATTTACCGGAATATAGCCCGGCTGTGCTATTGTCCCTAGACTTTAATGTTTAATATTTCACCTAGTAGCTTTATTTATTTATTTTTGTGACACAACCGTTATAATTATTATAATAATATTTATATTTGAGTTTATTTACCCCCAACATCGAGTAACCATTGTTTATTTCAGAAGACAGCATTTTAGTATACTGTATATTTTATGTTCCTGGGGTTGTGCACGACTATATCCTATCCCACACAACCATCATGTGGAGTCACCGTGCATTTTATCAGGTTGTTAACTTTCGCTAACCGGCAGCATTATAGTTAGCTATGTAGCTAACGTTAACCGACTTAACATTATGTTTGTTCGCTAAATGCATGAGTTGACATGAAACTATGCTACAATCCGCTGACTAGGTACGGTTAGCTAACGTTATCAAGTTCAAATTCTGTGTTTTTAAATAGAATACTGTAATGTTAACGTTAGCTAACGGCCTGCCTCTTTCAACCTGTTTAGCTAGCAGGCATGAATGTTAGCTAGCTAACATTAACGTAAATGGTAAGTCAACGTTAGCTATCTGGCTGATATACGTTTTTAGCGAGCTAGCTATGTTCTCATAATCATAATTTCCCCGGTCTTGTTATAGCGACTGCAATACAATGTCCACGTCTGCCAAGCGGAAAAAGTCGGACATAAGGAATTTTTTTTCATGGAGTGCTGAGAAAAGTAAGTGCAGTCAGGCAACATTATCTAGGACTCTCATAGAAGGCAATTACCTAGCTAGTAAGCTAATTAAGTGCTTTTTGTCTTAATTTTTATATGGTGTAACTGCAGAGCCCATAATCTGTACATCTTAACGTTAGTTTGGTAACTTTCTTAATCTATGATCATGTTAACTGTAGGATGAAGTTCAGCAGGAGAGGGATGCTATAAACAATGAGAGAGAGAGGAACATTCAGGAGATAGTCCAGTTTCTCAGTTGAGGTTGTATGTGCACTACACTAGATCTCATAATAAATCTTTTGAGTTTGGTCACTCTCTTAATGTGTGGTCATGTTACCCTTAGGATGAGGTGCAGCAGGAGAGGAAAGCTAGAAACAGAGAGAGAGATGAAAGAGCAGGCAGTAGTCCAGTTTCTCAGGTGAGGTTTTATGCACATCACACACACTTTTGAGTATGGGAGAGCATATGATCACATAGCCTATTTCTGATTGAATATTACAAATGCTGTTGTAATTCTAAAGATATTCCTTTATATAGTACATGTTTAAATAAGAATGCATTTAAGGTCAATGTAGTTAATTCTATTTTTCTATGAACTTGTTTATTTATAAACATGTAGCCATGACTCACAAATTAATTGACTTTAGTATAGTACCTGAATTAAAATTTAAAATGTAGTACCTGAATTAAAATTTGACATCATACTGTATTTTAGGAA
Source organism: Acipenser oxyrinchus oxyrinchus (assembly GCA_030684275.1). Classification (NCBI taxonomy): domain Eukaryota; kingdom Metazoa; phylum Chordata; class Actinopteri; order Acipenseriformes; family Acipenseridae; genus Acipenser; species Acipenser oxyrinchus. The sequence goes on along the minus strand of CM060271.1, from coordinate 10,316,239 downwards.
GTGCAGATGCTGGCTATTAATGATAGCAGAGAGAGTGAAAGAGAGAGCAGCAGTGAGACTAGAGAGACTGAGCATCAGCAGGGGATGATCTTGAAATAAGCCCAAATCAGCCAAACTCAAAAGTGATAGTTTCCCAAAGGTTATCGAGTATACATTTTCAAGATAGATTTTTTAAAGATTACACCTGGCTCTGCTTCTATTGTTCGAAATATTTCCATGCCAAAAAATCCCCTCTCGCCAGCAAAGCAGACCCTGCTTTTGTTTCGTCTGGGTTTTGCAACTGGAAAAAAGCCATTGAGAGATTTGGAAAACATAGTGAAAGTCAGTGTCACAAAGTTGCAGTGACCACACACATCCAGGAGGCAAAACCTGTTAACACCCAGCTCTCTAGTGCATTTTTAAGACAACAAGAAGAAGCCAGATCTTGCCTTCTGAAGATAGTCAGCTCAGTGCCGTTTTTGGCTCGACAGGGTTTGGCTTTCAGAGGCCATGAAAATAAAGAGGGTAACATGCACGAGCTGTTAAAACTCAGAGCAGAGTATGATCAAAAGCTGTCAACATGGCAAAGCAAATAATTTCTCTGCCATTGCTACAGTACTCGGTGATTATAGGATATGTCCACTGTCGAACAAGATTCCATCTGCTTGCGCTTTGTGGATGACAACCTGTAACAATGCGAAGAGTTTGTGGGTCTTTATGAAGTATCATCAACAACGGGGGAAAGAATTGCCAAAGTTGCAACTGACGTGTTACTACGTCTCAATCTACCTCTCTCAGGACTGCGTGGGCAAACCTATGATGGCGCTGCAAACATGTCCGGGCACTGCTCAGGAGCACAGGCTTTTCTAAGGAAAGAGTAACCACTAGCAATGTATGCCCATTGTGGTCCTCACTGTGTTCATTTGATTACTCAAGCAGCCTGCTCAGCCTCTCCAGTAGTTAGAGATTCCATGCAGTGGGTTCACCAGTTAGGGCGCTTATTCAGACAATCTGGCAAATTCAAAACAATCATTACAGAAGTAGCAAAATCAGAAAGCAAAAATTTCACTTCTCTCAAACCTCTGTGCCCCACTAGGTGGACAGTTCGCACCCCAGCCATTCAGTCTGTCCTCAACCAATATGAGTCGATGTTGATTGGTTTGGAGGAAATGGCCTCATCTAGTTCCTCTGATTCAGCTTCAAAAGCTAATGGCCTTCTTGAAAGATTTCAGAAGGGAACTACAGTCCTTGGGCTTATCCTTGCTACAGATGTGATGGGGGAGGGTCTGAACATCTCTTTACAGAAGAGAAGCCAAACCATAGCAGGAATGTTAGCTTCAGTGGGACATGTTAAAATCAGCCTTGAGGGGAAAAGAACAGAGGAAAACTCCACTGCATTGTATGAGAGGGCAACAGGAATAATTCATTCCATTGGCATCCAACCAATTCAGATGCCTCACGTGAGAAAGCCACACAAACGCTACACAGGTTTGGCTGTGCCCTATGCACCCCCCACCTCTCAGGAGTACTACTGAGTACAGTACTTCAACATCCTAGACACTGTTAATATACAGTACAGAGAGCGATTTGACCAGGAAGGCCTGCACAACCTACAAAAATTGGAGAAAGTTCTCCTTTTTGGAGTCGACAATGTTGTGGACCAGTATCCTGAATTGCAACGCAATTCCTTACAGGTGCAGTTGGCCATGTTCATGTCAAATTACACCTACAATTCTAGCACAGAGGTAGCTAGCATTATGAGGAGCATGTTGCCGGAGGTTTGTGGGCTTTTTAGTCAAATTGAGGCCCTTGTGAGGCTATTGCTGGTCGTCCCTGCCTCCTCTGCTGAGGCTGAGAGGAGCTTCAGTGCCCTGAGAAGGCTGAAGACCTGGCTTCGCACCTCAATGACCCAAATTCGGCTGAACAGTGTGCACCAAGAGAAACTGGATGAGTTGGATAGAAATGCAATCTGCCAGAGATTCATCGATGCCAACGATCGTCGCAAGAATGTTTTTGGATCAATTCTGTGAATTATTTAACTCACTTAACCTCAGACAGCCAAAAGTAGTGTAGTTATTGCTTTTGTGAGAGCCATACTCCATAATGCTGTTTTATGTAAATATGTTGGTAAACAGAATAAAATCTAGCTCAGCATTATTGAGGTAAAACAGTACAAGGGGAGGAGCCGATTTTAGGGAACTGTGGGACAGCTCATTTGGGAGGACAATGTAGAGAGACTGGAAGGAGAGATTGGAATGAGTTATAGATCACAGTCATAACATTAGTGAGGTTTATTATTTTTTGGCACTCCTTCCAACCCTCCAGGTTAGTCTGTTCACTGAGTAAATAAAATGCCCCATGGCAATGGCATTAAACTCTCCCTAACATCTCCTAGTCTTTTATGCATTTGTTTATTGTTCAATTTCAATTGTAGGATATGTTTTTACATGAGTTACCAGCCACTTTACAAACATACACATAGATTTGAATGATGCACACTACTGAAACACTATTTCATTTGACTATTTATTGTTACACTGATAATGTGGGATACAAACACAACATTAGTTTACCTGAACTCACTTAAACCCAAAAAAACATGACATTAGACATTTCAGTTGTTCTCTTGCAATGCATGCTGGGACATGTGCATATTATAAAGTTGTATGCATTTATATTGGCAGAACATTGAAATGGTGTATTGAAACATTATTATTATTTATTATTATTAGTTTATTTAGCAGACGCCTTTATCCAAGGCGACTTACAGAGACTAGGGTGTGTGAACTATGCATCAGCTGCAGAGTCACTTACAACTACGTCTCACCCGAAAGACGGAACACAAGGAGGTTAAGTGACTTGCTCAGGGTCACACAATGAGTTAGTGGTTGAGGTGGGATTTGAACCGGGGACCTCCTGATTACAAGCCCTTTTCTTTAACCACTGGACCACACAGCCTCCTAAAAACATGCTCTTTTAATAGTATAGCAGAAGTATGACTATATTTTGTTAGTAGAGTTCCTATATGGGTTTTGCTCATAAGTCATAACACCTGGCATCTGCATATGATTTAACCTTTTTCATTACGTAATATTAATTCTCTGCTATAATAATTTCTTTAGGCCTATTACATAACTCTATAATACTATAAATACTATTCCAGACTCATCTTTCCCCCACGATCGAGGACGGCTAGCTGGTTTCAAGAATTGTCCCCCAATGTTCAAAAGAAAGTTACGCCCGTGTACCCAGGCATAGGGTCCGGGGCTCAAGTACCCATGGAGAATAATAAGCGGGCATGCATCACCCACACACGACAGTTTCTGTTTATGCTATAATGTCGATTAATGGTCTGTCGTGTTAAAAACGTTGCAGAAAAATTTAAAACAGGGCTACAATTAAAAGGTCCCGCAAAGCGCAAATATATTTCTCATCGCATTTCTAAAAACTGAAGGGAATGAAACTTGCTGAATATGCTTCTGAGTGCCGCAAGGAATCCTTCTTCCTGCGGGCGCTTCTTCACCCTACGCTGCAGAGCGCGCATTCTCCAGCCTGTCAAGACAAAGAACTATCTTCGGTCATCAATGGGACAGACGAGGCTGAATCATGCTGCTGTCCTTAATGTTCATAAAGACCTTACCAGAGATCGAGATGTAAATAAGATTGCTGACAAATTAACCCAAAGGGCTAAAGTCAGATGTCTGTTAATTGGGGCGTTAGTGATGACCGTGTGTGTAAGTGAGTAGTTTACGTTAATTATTGTATTTATTTATATTTAATCAGAGGCTGTAAACCCCAAATACACACAAAAAAGTCGTCGCCAACCCAGATAGAGTCGTTTACTAACAATGCTTCAGAGGACACCAGGGCGATCCTACTGTTTACAGTGCTGTACTGGCTGTGCTATCGAAAGGAATATTTTGCGGCATTACAAAGCCTTGCATGTTAGGCCTATTATTTATTTCTTAGCTGACGCCCTTATCCAGGGCGACTTACAATTGTTACAAGATATAACACTACATAAGTTTACCCATTTATACAGTTTTTTTTTTTTTTTTTTACTGGAGCAATCTAGGTAAAGTACCTTGCTCAAGGGTACAGCAGCAGTGTCCCCCACCGGGGATTGAATCCATGACCCTCCGGTCAAGAGTCCAGATCCCTAAGAGCATGTCATGGGACCATGTTTAGGATACCGGTACTGCCACATGTAGTGTGCTATTAATAGTTTCTTCATCAGTCATAAAACGCATTATTAAGTTATTGTCGCTCAGTATTTCTCCTGTATGTTTTATTATTATTATTATTATTTACAATTGTTACAAGATATCACATTATTTTTACATACAATTACCCATTTATACAGTTGGGTTTTTACTGGAGCAATCTAGGTAAAGTACCTTGCTCAAGGGTACAGCAGCAGTGTCCCCACCGGGGATTGAACCCATGACCCTCCGGTCAAGAGTCCAGAGCCATAACCACTTCAATAATAATTTCTTATTAGAGAATGAAGACATGGAGAAATACGTCCAGTCGAAACGTTTTTTTATTACATTTATTTTAATATTTCTAAATGTAGTAGTGAGTGTTTAATATCGGTTAAATAAACCAATAAATATTGGGAAATTCCGAGTCACGTTACATTTTTAATAACGCATTTCATGAATAACTTACTGTAGGCCGACCATTAAAAGTTAATGACTTTTTTTTTTAACCAGCTGGAAGACAACCCTTGTATTTGAGTCACTCAAGGCAGCCGCACGCTGTTTGCGAGTTACGGATCGCATGTGAAGAAAGCCCCCGGTAGGAGCAGCACGCACTTCATGATGTGACCTCCGTGCTTGGAAAGGACACGCCTCCACTAGACTTGCTTCAGCGTTTGAGATCCTGCCTCTTGTGATCGAGTGTTTGCGTGACTGAGTGACCGGGCAGTGAACACCCCCGAGCACGATCTCCGATTTCTCACGCGATTCCAGCACCAGACACAGGCAGCGGGGAGAGAGCAATCTGTACAGCCTGCTGTATATCAGGGTTAAAGAAATACATTTGCATTTCAATATCTTTTCAAGGTGGAAGCATCTCAGTTAAATATAATTCACATGTTGATATTGGGCGTTCTGTATAGAAAACATATTATTGTGTTCTGGAATCTTCATTTTGTTAACATTTTATACAGCAGAGAAAACATGGTTTTGGTTACAATATAAAACCAAACTAGTTAGCATATAATTACCTTAGGAGTTCTATAACTGGATGTTTCGTATTGGAAAACTAAATGCGAAGCTCTCTGCCGAGGAAATGGCCACTGATTACATTAAATTAGAAATATTTGGTATGAACTTGCAGTGAATATACTGTACAGAACACTAACTGTGTTCAACAGAATCGTTCTTTATAGAAATCTCAATAGAAGTCAGAGTGCTCCAGCGAAACACACACGCACTCATCGTTCTGAGCAGAGGAGCCCGGTATTTTCCAACGTGTAAACTGGGACCTCGGAGCAAAAGGAAAGGTATTGTCCTAAACCAGTCCAGCAGAAAACAGTAACCAGCAAGGGCGGTATAACAGCATGATCAAGGGTTCAAGATTACAGCGTGAGATACACAATAAAAAAGCGTTATCCGGTTTTTCTTTTCTTTTTCTTCAAATGCTTATTTATGAGGGTTTCAGTGTAGGCTAATCTGAGTAAATCAAAACCTGCATTAAACCACAAAGTATAGCTATGGTGGCGCCATAAACTTGATTAAATTCAATCCTGCTTTGTTCTATCGATTAAATTCTCCAGGCATTAATTAGCGATGCAACAGTGAATTACTGAATGCCATGGATTGTATTGTGGGAGCCTCAACTGAACATTCCTTAATCGATGAATCGCCATTGTTATATCTATAATACTGCCACCTGTCTTCAGTTTCATTTGAAGACATTTGCTTCATGCATTTGAATAATACATTTCTCAATATTATATCACGATGTGTAATAAAATGCATTTGCGTGCTTGATGTTGAGATGTCACTTTGTATTGTGCTTCTAGCTATTGAATAATAAAGTGACCTCGTTGATTTCGGAGTTAATGAAAAGAAATGCCTCGTCTATAGAATGAACGTGTTCTTAGTATTACAGTACATTAATCAGCAAGGGGACCGCGTGGGGAAGAGCAGCTCATTCATTAACCTGTCACGTCACTTGGATATAGTGTATTACTCTGAGATTGTGTGAGAAGAACACAAAACAAGTCACCTGTTCTGTTGTGTCATTCTCACACAATTAGATCAATTCTCACGCATTGAGAATGGGTTACTAAAAGCATTGTGCGAAGCTATAAGACACGTACATTACAAGTGTGTAAGAATGCAGACTGTTGATTAGCCCATTATTGCCCCCCTCCCGGTTAAGGTTAACCAGTGTCCTGCGTTTGCCCTGTTTGCCACCTTTTGCAGTCTTGTCTGTCTGCCTTGTTCCATTCTCACGCAATCCATGTTCTTCTCACGACAGGGAAACAAACGTGACCCGTGACCCCGGTTCCCTTTCACCTGTCAAACACATATTGTATCATAGCCCCAGCATCTGCAACTCGGTCCACAGCCTCTCACGCAACTCCGACAATCTTTAACCGAGGTAACGGTGCACACATACAGGGACGTGGGCTTGATCAAATTCTATTAAAACGGAAAAGATAACATTCACTGAACTAAAGACCAGTACTTCTCTGTGATAATGAACACACCCTTTTCTTCAACATTTCACTATTTTACTCGGGAAATGAGATTCAATTCCTACGTGCAGGTTTATGTCTATTGATCAAAAAGAAAAGAAAAACGAATCCATAAATAAAGAAGCTGTAGTCATTGTAGGGACATTTCAAATGGAAAATGACTGGCTCTTTACAATCAAATAAAACACAACGTATTGCATACTCTTTGAAACAATCATTTAAAAGAAATATCCAATTCCTTTAAAATGATAAGACACAGTCTAATGTAACCATCATATGTGGGTTATTTTGCTGCATTGTATGTTTTCAATGCAGATATGACACTATAAAACCAAATGCTTAGGAATTAAACATTAATATTATGCAATATACTACACATACAATATTTATTCAGTAGCCTCTAATTACTTGTGTTTTATGGGTTCATTTGAAACTTTATAATATCAATGATTTGTGGGAAAAACTGTTGCAAATTCTTCTTGATTAAAAATACATTTAAAACAAACAGTGTGGTTCCGTATCAACATCTTGTGTTAATTTAATGCATATTGTGTACTGTGCATTTTCCACATGGCTACTTAAAATAAACCTGTCAAATATGTGTGTGCGTATATATATATGAAATGTTTTACTGTTATTTCATATTTTACAGTTATTACTACTTTTTAAAAATCTAACTATCACACATTCTTCGGATATTATTATTATCTAAAAATAGTCTAAATTAAGGATATTTAACAACATTTTCACAACGAAACGAAAACAGTTTGAACATCGCCTCAATCAAAACAATACCTACACTTTTATCTTTAGATTTATCAAATTTAATAATGTCATTTTATTTCTCCCTCGAATGTGGCTTCGCTATTGGTCATTTTTTTAAATTATTATTATTTTAAACACAGGAAAGGCAACGTTTTTATTATTTGTGCTGAATATACTCCTCGAATTTATCAACCTGTCAAAGCGCCCTGATTAAAAACACCCGGAGGCTGAATTCTCCTTCTTCGGAACATTACCTTTGCACGCTATCCTTCAAAGACCGGGTTGGAGTTGAAATGACCCTCCACACAAAGAAAAGCTAATGGCGTACGACTGATCAACACTGCTTTACAGTGCAAACTGTGTACAAAACGGGCTCACAATTCAAATTCATGAAGCAACATTTTACACTTTTTAAATGCAGCCTTTAACAGATACTGTGGAGGAAAAAAAACACTTTTATAAAGGAATCACGAATTAATGTTTTCATTAATGAATTTGGTCCAGATTTTAAGATATAACGTCTAGATTATATTAATTTCAAAGGGAAAACACCAGTTTGTAAAATCAAATTATTTTATTTTATGAAAAAGATGACTTTGTTTTTGAAAAGTGTTATTACAATAATGCAGTATACACATTTGTCTGTTTTATAAAATGTAATTCTTAATTTAAACATTTAATTTACAGAACATGAAAACACTGACGCAAAATGAGTATAGTTTATACGGTTTCAGTTTATTTCGACCTTGAAGTTCGTTACACTTTGTGTGTGTTTTATTAGTAAAAATAATAAATAATATCTCTGTATTTCACATTGGAGTATTTTCTAGGCGGTGGTTTGAAAGCACTCAGAGACGATATTTAGATTTGCTCATGAACATCATAACCCAATATTAACTAATCCAATTGAAATGAGCCAGGCTGTTTCACTGTCACAGTGCTTTTCCAGTTAGAGCACAGAAGCGGGTTTAAAACCGTGCAATTATCTGAATGCAAACACTCCCGCCTCCTAATGCCTGTCAACTGCCAATTCGGAAGAAGACACATTTCCGACATTAAAAACAGATTACATTGAGGGATTTACATGAACATACATCATTATTATTACAAATCAAAATATTATCCACAATCGGCTATTTGTTTGCGTTTAGTATGCAGTATATGTTTGTAAGGATTCTTTAGCTCAGTGTAATTACATTTGAAGTCTGAGCTGTTTATCACTGGTGTATAATATATACACAACTCAACTCGGTATTTCTTTATTCCTAACACATAATTGCTTTGTGCACACTTTGCACTGGATCAATGAAATGAAGTCCCGCGGTTGAAGTCGCGCACCAGCACTCGGGAGAGCTAGAGTTTAGATTCCCGAGTTTAGGTTCCCGAGTTTACATTCCCCAGTTTTGATTGCCGAGTTTACATTCCCACAGGAGCAGTGAACAGTTAAGCAGCTGAGTGTTATACAGGCCAAGTGTCTTTGTGAAAAAGACACGCTGTAGCTGGAAACGCAGTACCTCCAGACACGTATACTAGGCTACTTGTAGAATTACCATTTGAAAAGGTATGATGATCAGTCGGGAAATTTTATTCAAAGAAAAAAATCAACTTTAATTTGTAATGTTTAAACTGTTAAACTAATACGTCTAACAGCGTTGCTGAACTGAACTCTTCAAATAAAAAAAGGATTCCGTGTTACGCGCTTCTGCAGGCACGCATCCCCGCTGGCTTCAGTCAGATGCGTTTTTCTTCTCATGTGATGTACACCTTGCTGTGGAAGATAGCTTACTTACACACAGACACAATAGCTGTACTTTATCTACCTGTTATTGAAATGTACTTAATGGCGCTAATCATGCCGATACTCTTCTGTCTCAATCGTGACTGACGAAACTAAAGACTTGTTTATTTGTGTACTCTTCTGTTTGTTTATTTAATATTCTTTCTTTTTTAACTTTCCATCCTTTGCCATTCTTTGCATAGTTTTATTTTGTTCTCTTTTGTTTTATGTTGGAATAGTTGGAATAGCATCGATCTACCGCCTCTTCGCTGCTCTCTTTTATTGTTTTTAATTAGCCTTCCTCATGTTAAAATCGCACCGCAGGGTGTGTGTGTGCAATGGAAGGTGCTTGTATACTGAAGAGCAGCCACGTGACAGAGAGGACTGACCAATGCGGGCGCGCAGAGCTCTATAAAAGAAACGGTCTTCTCCTCATCTTCATAGTCTGGTGGCTGGGAGCTTAAAGCAAGCAAGCAAGCAAGCAAGCAAGCAAGCAAGCAAGCAAGCAAGCGACTGGTGAAGCTAGACTAGCCTAATCACCGATTACAGCATACACTGTGTGACACGACTGATCACACTGCCAAGGCTGGGATCAAACCCAACGGCTTAGCAAATTGACAAGGTAATTATGCGTTTACTTGTATTTTAATCCATATATTTTTGTTGTTAATTTCGCATTTATAAAAAGAGTTGAGTAGACTACAGCAGATTTTAAGGAATAAGTACAAATACCTACATTGCAGTAGTTTGCACTGAAGACATGCAATCTAGTTGCTTATAAACTCCTACAGAAACACTGTAAAATGATATAGTGTAGATTACCAAATGCATTGCGCAGTGTGCATGAAGTCATATAAAGTACGTTATTTTACAAAATATATTTCAATATTATTAATGAAATCAATATACATTCGAATGTATTAATCGGCACGGGCCTATCACAATACTGTGCCATCAGAAGCAGTGTAGTCTACGGGCATACCTACAGTATGACTTTTTGATAGTGATAAGTTGGTTTTAACTACTAGATTCGTTGTATGAGAAACTACAGCTTTTGCAATTTTAGTTGAAGTCTTGACTTCTAATCTATGATTGGGCGTTTGAAGTTATGGTTAATCATTTGTAATTTACTGTTCAGCCTGCAACGTTATCAAAAGCTAGAGCCGATTCGGCGCTTTATTCGTGTCAGGCGCAGGTGGTTGTAATTTGTAACTCTTTACCTGTTGAGATCCGGGTGGTTTGTGCAGTTTTTTATACGCGCTGTTAATGTGCCAGTGTTGCAGATTGAGATATGTAATCTCTCTCATTGACGCAACAGTCTTGGTCATTGTCAGCTATATTCCTCGAGCACCGCAAGGCTTTATTACAGCTAGGGGTTTGAAAGCTGCATTGCTTAACAGTGCATTAGATAGCACTTACAGGTGCTTCCGACACTCCAGTTGCCTATATGCACGATATGTGCAACAGGCTACAAAAATACAATACAAAGGAAAAAGAAACTAGATGAAATCACAAGTTCCTTGAGGACTAGGGTGGCATATTCTGTGCGATCTGAATTACACCTGACCACGGTTAATTATTGTGCAGTGTGGCGCTGTAGCGAAGTTAGGGGTCGAATATAAGTGACTGTGACACAATGCGCGGTTAAAGTGCGCATGTCACTTAAACATAGGAAATCAGAAGACCTAATATTTCTTAAGTGGTTTAACGTAATTCAGTATACTGTTACCCAAAACTCTATACAAACACAGACATGCGCGCCAGTGCGTTGTGCATTGCTGAGCGGGTTGTTCATATAGTGCCAGGTCGCTCCAGTGCGTTGCGCATTGCTGAGCGGGTTGTTCATATAGTGCCAGGTCGCTCCAGTGCGTTGCGCATTGCTGAGCGGGTTGTTCATATAGTGCCAGGTCGCTCCAGTGCGTTGCGCATTGCTGAGCGGGCTCCTCATATAGTGCCAGGTCGCTCCAGTGCGTTGCGCATTGCTGAGCGGGCTCCTCATATAGTGCCAGGTCGCTCCAGTGCCTTGCGCATTGCTGAGCGGGTTGTTCATATAGTGCCAGGTCGCTCCAGTGCGTTGCGCATTGCTGAGCGGGTTGTTCATATAGTGCCAGGTCGCTCCAGTGCGTTGCGCATTACTCAGCTTGTTAATAGGACATGCGTTTATAAAGTAATGTATATGCAAATTACAGGGTGTGTCATTGTGAATGAGGGAGTCTATTTTGAAGTTATGTGCTTGTGCATACAGTGTGTAACGGAAATTGGGGGGTCTTTAAAGAATCAAGGGCTGTTTTTAAACGGCAGTTTTGTGCCAGTCTTGTACAGTAATCTTGTACACTGTACAATACTTGTAAGTTCCTGAAATATAAATATTATTGTTCAAATACTTTTTTCCTTGATGAAATGTGTGTGTGATAGTGCTATGGCCAGTTGTTACAATTGCTGTCTCTTTAACTAGGGTTTTTTTTTATCAATGCACACAAAGGCTGTTTCTTTATTGCAAGGAAGTCGCCTAGGTCTGCACCTTGCTAATAAATGTTGTATTTTTCTGTTTCTTTATACAGATATCTGAGCTCTGAGACCTGTGTGCTGCATTTAAAAACCTTTGAAAAAGGAAAAACAATGGCGCTCATATCTCTACCCATCCTTGGGCCCATCTTGGTGTCTGAGAGCCTAGTCGCCGTGGCAACACTGTGCGCAGTCTACCTGCTGCTGCGGCTCCTGCGCACAGAGATCCCAGCGGGTCTGCGCAGACCCCCCGGTCCCACACCCCTACCCCTGATCGGAAACGTGCTGGAGCTAGGAGGCAACCCCCACCTCAGCCTGACGAAGATGAGCCAGCGCTATGGAGACGTCCTGCAGATCCAGATTGGCACCCGGCCCGTGGTGGTGTTGAGTGGGAACGAGACGGTACGCCAGGCTCTCATCAAGCAAGGGGACGACTTTGCTGGACGGCCTGACCTCTACAGTTTCCAGTTCATCTCTAACGGCAAGAGCTTGACCTTCAGTAATGATCATGCCGGGGTGTGGCGAGCCCGGCGCAAGCTGGCACAGAATGCCCTTCGCTCTTTCTCCACCGTTGAAAGCCCGACCAGCAGCTACTCCTGCGTGCTTGAGGAGCACATCTCCCTGGAGGCGGAATACTTGGTGAAGCGGCTTTCTGGGGTCATGGAAGCTGATGGGAGTTTTGACCCTTTCCGCCACATTGTGGTTTCGGTGGCCAATGTCATCTGTGCCATGTGCTTCGGCCGGCGCTACAGCCACGACGACCAGGAGCTGGTAAATCTGGTGAACCTGAGTGACGAGTTTGGGCGTGTGATTGCCAGTGGCAATCCTGCCGACTTCATCCCTGCTCTCCGCATCCTGCCCAACCGCAACATGCGCGCCTTCCTCAGCATCAGCAACAGATTCAACACCTTCGTCCAGAACATTGTGACCGACCACTACCGCTCCTTCGACAAGGTAAGGGCTGTGCATGCGAGTGGTTGTGCTACCGGTGAAATACGCTGGTTATGCTATACTCTAGAATACTGTAGTGTTTTTAGCATGGTAATTTCAGACTGAGAACATTACCATAGTGTTGTGAGCATACCCTACTGAGAACTATTAGTAGGATCCAGTTAAGATTTCTACCTACTAAAGAGTACTGTTAAGTCACAGATGCAAAACCAGAATTCCATAATCACACTCGGATCTCAGTCATTTGAAATCAAGCAAGCCATGATGCTTCAAGCTCCAACTTGGCCATTAGCCATGATTTTCATCACTGTTCTGTTTCTCTCACCTCCAGAGCAACATTCGTGACATCACTGACTCACTGATTGAGCATTGCCAGGACAAGAAGGTGGACGAGAACGCCAACATTCAGATCTCTGACGAGAAAATTGTGTCCATTGTTAATGACCTTTTTGGAGCTGGTGAGTTTTTCCCTCAATTTGAATTATTGTATTATACAGCTTATTTATTTATTTGGCAGATGCCTTTATCCAAGGTGACTTATAGGTGTTACAGGGCAGTATAGGTATACAATGCAAGATTAATATTTAAGTACAGTAAGTACAAATACAATATGAAATAGGATGCAACAAGTTAGGATTACAACAGGTTATATCTACAGTGACATATTAGTAGTGCAAGGATAGTGCATCAGCTGAGGATGCAGTAACATGATGCCTAGGCCAGGCAAGTGCACTGCATAGCAGAAGGGGTATAATCAAGAGAATTTAACCATTTGTTCAAACATGCTATCGTAATAAAATCCTTAGTAATGACTTGCCTTCGGTGTTCAATTCCCTGTGCTTTAGTGCATGTCAGCACATACCAGGTTGTTGTGTATTCCATGAGCTGACCTGGTACCCCTTGTCACTTCATTTCCAGGCTTTGATACAATTAGCACTGCTCTCTCCTGGTGCTTAATGTACTTGGTGTCCCACCCTGATATCCAGAAGAAGATCCACCAGGTATTAGGTAAGTCTATCTAGCACCTTTTTTGCATCTTTTTTTCCTGTACAAAACAGCAACACATTAAGGCCACAAAGCAACCTCCCAGTCCTTCATCTTTAACTAGTAGGCCACACAGCACCATTCTCAATTGTTTAGCTCTAAACAATAGGCCACACTGCTTCCCTCCCAGTCACTCGGCATTAACCAATAGTCCACACTGCCTCCCAGTCCCTCATCTCTAACCACTAGACCACACTGCCTCCCAGTCCCTCAGCTCTAACCACTAGACCACACTGCCTCCCAGTACCCCAGCTCTACCCACTAGACCACACTGCCTCCCAGTCCTCAGCTCTACCCACTAGACCACACTGCCTCCCAGTCCCTCAGCTCTAACGACTAGGTCACATCCCATTTGTTGACCTCTCTTTCTCTTCCTCTGCAGATGAGCATGTGGGCAGGGAGCGCAGCCCCAGGCTCTCTGATAGACCCAGCCTGCCGTATGTAGAGGCCTTCATCCTGGAGACCTTCCGCCACTCCTCCTTCCTCCCCTTCACCATCCCTCACTGGTAAGCCCCACTCTGCTAACTCTTTCAGTTCATCCCATTTCCCCTTGGCAGACAGGGTTGTGTGCTGTGAACACATGTTCTAAAAGCGCTGGTTCTTTCCTCATTTCAGCACGACGAAGGACACGGCTCTCAATGGCTTTTACATTCCCAAGGACACGTGTATCTTCGTGAACCAGTGGCAGGTCAACCACGACCCGTAAGTTACCTTACCAAAATCTCCCATGCTTTCTTCAGTCTTTTTGCAGCAGGTATATTTCTACAATGAAACGTATTGTAAGTAATTATATAAACCTCGTATAACCCAAGATCATCAAATGTGCAGCTATGGTCAAATGTTTTGCATCACCCTACAGAATTAATGTTGCTTCATAAAGTCATATTGCATATCACTTAGTAGTTTTCCATATGCTTAATGAAAAACGGACAAATTGAAAAAAATCAATATGTCAATCTAACATGAAATACTGTATTATGGTTTCTGCTAGACTTTTGCCATATCATTTAGTGATTTCTTTGATTGCATTACGTTAAATAAAATATCTAAATTATGTTAATATAGTTTGTTTTAGATTGTATCAATCCTAAAATTGTAGATGATGCAAAACCATTGCCCATAACTGTAGACCCATACAGTGCCACAGTGCTTGTTTAGCTGCTGTGCCAAGCTAAGAGAGAGGTTCTTTGGAAGTGATGCTAACCTGCACTTGGGTGTTTCCTCAGGAGTCTGTGGAAGGATCCCTCCACCTTCTCTCCAGAGCGCTTCCTGAACGCAGAGGGCACCGGTATCAACAAGGCTGAGTCGGAGAAGGTCATGCTGTTCGGGTTGGGGAAGCGGCGTTGCATTGGCGAGTCTATCGGCCGCAGTGAAGTCTTCCTCTTCCTGGCTGTGCTCCTGCAGCGACTGGAGTTTCACAGCCTGCCTGGCCAGAAGCTGGACCTCACCCCCGAGTACGGACTCACAATGAAGCACAAGCGATGCCAACTCAGCGCCTCCCTGCGCTACCGCCACGGAGCCCACTCCGAGGAGTGAGACTCTGCCCTCCACGGAAACACAGCACGATGCGTGCCAGGGACACCAATCCGCTGCTCCACTCACCTCAACACTGCGGCTAGCTGCTCTGTTAAGTTTTCTGTGCCTTTTACAATTAACGTTTGAGCCTAATGATCAATGTTTTTTGCAACAATACCTGCTTTAAGCAACTTTTCTCAAGGTGGGTAATGAGAGGAACCCAACAGACAGATTATGTTTTTAAAAACATAGTTCACCTTCTCTAATAGAGCTACAGTGGCTAACCATTGGAAACCTAAAACTCCAAGTACAAACACTGGTAACTGGTCTAGATGGTCATGACTTTTAGTCCTGTTAGAATGTATCAGGCAATGTTATACATTTGTTAACAGGAGATTCTAATCAATTGGGATATATGCTGTAATGTTTATCAGCTAGGCAGTTTTTCTATTACGCAATGCACAGTGGTTATTTCTACTTGCTGCTTGAGGTTTAAAGGGGGAAGTGGGGTCAATGAAAGCAAGATCAATGTGAGCCATGGACTTATCAAATCTCAAACATGTAAAAGCTGTTTTACCTGGCTTTCACTTACTTACCTTTACCCTTTGAGCTCAGCTGGCTAAATAACCAGTATCCAACTCCAGTAGTTCATGAAGAAGCAATGTTTTTTACACTTTTCTGTTCCCCAGACATTGCTCCCTTTACTTGTAGCCAAGTTGTCTGATCCATTATGGAGAACAAGGACCCAATTGGTTGCCAAATAGCTGAAGCAACCCTCTGGGTGAAGAGCAGTATATTATATACCCAGTGACGTTACTGTTTGAATTTGAAGTGCCTTTGGATTGGGTGAGATGTGTTGGAGAGCTCATACCCAGCTAGCACATAACCTCAGCATCCTGGATACTGAGCCATTTCTTAGGGGTGGCTTTTAGCAAAACATTTGGCAGCACTTCCTGACCGGTGATTATTCCAAGTGCTGTGGCGATGTTCAATCAAACTCGCCATTCTACTTAGTAAATGTGCTCCAATAAGGATATAATAAGATTGCCTGTGTTTAATAAGATTGATGATAAAACTGCAAACCTCCACTTCTAAAAACAAACTCTAACACCAGTACATGAACACAACAAAACACTGTCAATACAAAAATAAATCACAATGGCCTGCAGCTTGAACGTTCTACCTGCAGATTTGTCACCAGAAACCCTCAATACAATTACAGCCTTGTTATGCACAGTTGGGTGTACACTGTTTCTTATCATTATCAGTAAGAAATCTGTCATTTTGTAATTTAAACATACACATGAAGGATTTTGCTGAACTGATCATGAATTCAGCTTTTATTTTGTAAATGTACAAGCTGTTTGAATCTATTTGTCAGATGTATCTGTATGTAACAAGCTATTTTCACATTATTGGCATTTTTAACAAAGTCCAAATGTATCCCAAGAGAACACTTGTTTAATTTGTGTACACATTTAATCTCTGTGAGATAATAAAAAGCTATTGGATGTATAACTCCTTGTCGTCTTTTTGTTTTATTAATGCAATTCAGTTAGTATGTGGAAACGCCATGAGCAAACCAAAGCACACAGTCCACCAGCTCAACAGGGAACAGCTCGTGCTGTGCAGTGCACAACCTGCCCCAAATATACTGACATCAGTGGCCTTGCTAAACAGGCCATCAATGAACTGGGCTTGACAACCAATTCAAACCTACCATGTGTAGCACACACTTTTGTAAAACTGCAAATGGAATACCGGGCAAGTATTCTATAATATCAAAGGGCCAATGTAATGAATAACCCAGAACTTTGTGATATTAAGATATTTCTCCAAGCTGAAGATGGGTACAACTTAAAGAGTAAGTAGCGGGGTTCCGAACAGCACAGCGTTATACATCCCCACGTGTTGCTACAACTGTTTAAATAACGCACCTGTCATTTTTCTTTTCATTGTTAACATCCTGACAACTTTTTACACTTATAACTTTAAAGTTTGTTTCATAAGAACATAAGAACATAAGAAAGTTTACAAACGAGTTTACAAATAAGAGGAGGCCATTCGGCTCATCTTGCTCGTTTGGTTGTTAGTAGCTTATTGATCCCAGAATCTCATCAAGCAGCTTCTTGAAGGATCCCAGGGTGTCAGCTTCAACAACATTACTGGGGAGTTGGTTCCAGACCCTCACAAAGCTCTTTTGAAAATGGGCGCCTAATGCACTAGGGTTTGAGATCTGCAGGAAGAGTGATTTAAAAAAATGAATGTGCTCTGGCTTTTCTGTTCTGTACCACATCATGGATCGTTATTGCTGTGTTACCTGTTTGACAATGTGGGCAATAATTCTATCAGTGCACTAGAGCGGCCATTTTGAAAAGAGCTTTGAAACAGACTTTATGTGTAAAAAGTTATGAGGATGTTAACAATGAAAAGAAAAATGACAGGTACGTTATTTAAGCAGTTGTAGAAACAGGTGGGGTCGGGAATGCTATATTTTCGGGAACCCTGCTACTTACTCTAAGATTCTTTATGTGTTCCAGACTGTGGCGGACGGTGCTTTGCAAACCCAATAGTGCTAAATCTAGATTACAGGTTAAGCTGGAGTGTAACCATGTCTTCTTCAAGTGTTTATCATAGATTCCTATCCCTTATAAAAGTGTCCCATAGTAAAGCATAATGAAAGCATGATAAAGCATAGTTAAGCATTGTAAAGCCCAGAGACGTATGGTAAAGCACATTAAAAACAATGAAAACCATGCATAGTATAACCATTGGAAAAGCTTGAGAAAAAGCTTGTTTGTGACATGTTTTTTTTTCATAGTTATTGAATGATGCAAACTAAATCCCATTTACCGTTTGACCTATTCTTTACAATGCATGACACCATTTGTGGCACATGATGGCCATAGAAGTATTTCAAACCAAGATCAGGACCTCCCTTTGGTCACTCTAACTGTATCAGACAGAGATTCGTAACACGTGGTCCTTGAAATACCTTTAAAACACTGCATCTCCCACACCCCACACCATTCCACTGCAACACAGCACACAACAAAGAATCTCAGCAAACACAAACTGGGTCCCTAGTTACTATTTATCTACCAGTTCTGAAGAATATTCAATATTGTTCACTGCTAATATGTACTCAACAAAATGTAGCATCAAATGTCTTTGTGCAATTTATCAATAATTCAAAAAGTTCACTTAGCATCATGATGTCAGAAAATCAAGAAAAAGTCAATTTTCTAGATTCAATTATTCATACAAATAAGGCATGTGGGGCTCGAGTTCCACTGCTCTATTCTTGAGTTCCACTGCTCTACTCTTGAGTTCCACTGCTCTACTCAGGAGTTCTTCTGCTCTACTCTTGAGTTCCACTGCTCTACTCAGGAGTTGTTCTGCTCTACTCAGGAGTTCTTTTGCTCTACTCTTGAGTTCCACTGCTCTACTCTTGAGTTCCACTGCTCTACTCAGGAGTTCCACTGCTCTACTCTTGAGTTCCACTGCTCTACTCAGGAGTTCTTCTGCTCTACTCTTGAGTTCCACTGCTCTACTCTTGAGTTCCACTGCTCTACTCAGGAGTTCTTCTGCTCTATTCTTGAGTTCCACTGCTCTACTCTTGAGTTCCACTGCTCTATTCTTGAGTTTCACTGCTCTTCTTCTGCACACACAAGACCCAGCCTGGAACCCTGTTCTACATCCCAGACTCCTCCCAAGATATGGCCCACTTGAGTTGGAATTACCCAATTTTTAAAGAAAGATATGCACAAGTAAATCACACAAATTGTGTCCAAAATATTATGCACAGTATAACTGAATTATATCGTGTGCTGTGTCTCTTTGAAATGCCATTTAAGGTCATTTTGAAGTATGCATAAGAATGTTATAAGCATTCACAGAATCCTATTAGATTTCAATATGCAGTTCATCTGATACAGATAGTGCTGTATTATGCTATTACAATGTTACTTGTCAGAATGCATCATTTGCACCACAAGTACATATTGTATAAATGAAGGAAGTCCTGATTTTAGTAAAAAGAACACAACATGAACAATAGACTTGGGGTTAAAGGCACTTTAACCTACACATTTTCATGAAATGTCATTAATATTCTCATTCTCTATCCTGCTTTAGATAATTATTTACCTTGCTTACTGAACTATTCCAGCTAAAATGTCATTTTTCAATCTCTTCTAAACATTGAATTCCTGAAGTTAGGTGGTTTGATCACTTGGGTGTGAATTTACTCACAGATGCACACCCCTAGTGGCCATGTATAAAACCACCCCAGAATTTTTGATGGAATTGGTATGTCTTGTATGTGTTGTAGTGTCCCGTATGGTCTAGCGGTTAGGATTCCTGGTTTTCACCCAGGTGGCCTGGGTTCGACTCCCGGTATGGGAATGTTATTGTCATTTTAATGTTGTTGAAGCTGACACCCTGGGATCCTTCAAGAAGCTGTTTGATGAGATTCTGATTCAATAAGCTACTAACAACCAAACGAGCAAGATGGGCTGAATGGCTTCCTCTCGTTTGTAAACTTTCTTATGCTCTTATGCACGGGGGTAGGGGTCAGGGCTGGTAGGTGATGCAATCAAATATGAAGACATAAGCCTGATACCGGCTCCTGCAAGGGAGCCTGGCTCTTTTGTACAGTGGTATTGGTGCTATATACCAGCTCCTGCAAGGGAGCCTGGCTCTTTTGTACAGTGGTATTGGTGCTATATACCAGCTCCTGCAAGGGAGCCTGGCTCTTTTGTACAGTGGTATTGGTGCTATATACCAGCTCCTGCAAGGGAGCCTGGCTCTTTTGTGCAGCAGTATTGGTGCTATGGTTCAAAGGAGACCCCAAGTTCGCGTCTGACCTCCGCCTGTGAGAAGCCCCTGCTTGTGGGAAACGAGGCTCGCCACAGTATTATTTGTTATGCAAATGACTTTCCAGACATATATTATTAAATGCATAAAAGTTGCTTCCCTATTACAAGTCCGATTTAGTCACAATGGGTAAGACAGGTAATACAAATTACCGCTGGTGGTGTTTCAGCAGTTTGGAATTATTGTTATATTGTTGGAATTATTGTTGTATGGGCCGTTATAGATGGATAAATGAAATACTGGATAAAAGTCAGGCCCTTGCGTGAATACCCGCGAGCCACGGCAACTGCAATTACCTGTGGTAACTCATACTGAGAGGACGGCTGGCAACATTGCGGGACAGTCTAATTACCATCACTCCTCGACAGCAGCAGCACGGAGCCGAGAAGGCAAGGGAGAGGAAGTGAGGTAAGCAGCCATGAGGCCTTCAGGAAGTAGCGGACAGAGAGAGAAAGCAGGCGTTACACAAGACCGAGGCTTCAGACGTTTAAAAAGACGCTCGAAACGGCTAATTCAATAAAACCCAAACTTTCATTACGAAAAGTGAACAACAGGAGCAGGTAACCCATTTATAACCACGGATTTCAAACACGGGGTGAACAACACGGTGTGGGGAGAAGATGGAAATGAACACTGGAAAGTTTTTTTTAAATATTATAGTTGTTATCATTATATATATATATATATATATATATATATATATATATATATATATATATATATATATATATTAAATTACCGTTTCAGCTACAAATATGCCCTGAATGAAGAACATTACGAATGGGTTTCTCGGGTTGCATTTATTGCGTTGCTTTTTCCATTGTTAATGTGGAATTTGTTTTTGAAAAAATGTACACAACTTAAGGACGGACAGTATTATGTAGGCCTCGCACGGGGAGTTTTGTTTGTATTAGCTTAACTAGTGAGGTGTCCTTAGCAGTATTTTTTATTGTTTTAACGGCACAACAATAAACACATGATAGTAGTACCGCCGCTAGTTAAGTTGATGCCAGTGACGACATCGAAGCGGGAGTGGGCGATGTTTTTGTATTACTATGACTGTTGGATTACAAACTGAATTTTAAAAATGTACAGCGGACGAATTGCTTCCACCAAAGTCTGCATTCTCGGTTGTTATTTATAATTCTTACAGCATTTCTACATTCCTTGACTGAACATGGATATTACAGCAATAGTAACAGCTGGAAATAAGTTTTGATAACACGAAAATATATACTTCTGTGTCCAAGCTTCATACATTTCTTCAGTGTGTGTGCTATACTATGAGGGGATAGCGGTAACCGCGTAGCCCTGTTTCTGTGGAAAATGTAACAAACATACTGAGTGTACATCCAAAAACATACAGAAAGCAATCAAACGTTGAGCTGTACTGTATTACACTGGAGTTTATGAATTATTACTTCCTGCAGATGGAGGGGAGGGTTAAAGGTTAGCCAAATGCTAAACCTTAACGTTTAACTCTTGTCTAAAATATGCAAACCAAATATAGATGTGAAGCCGTATTGTTTACGTAGTAGTAAGTGTACAGAGTAAAGTAATTGTCATGTGCAGCATTTGTTCACTGTTTATCCCTATACTATTAAATGCTATGCATATCCAGTCTATACATAGATTATATTGTAGGCAGCACTCCATATAAAGTGAGGGAAGTTCATATGGCTTTTCTAATAGGTTACAAACACTCAATGTGATAGTTTTAAATGTGTTTTAATACCGAATTTAAACATTTAGGAAAATAATTGTCAATCCCTTGTATAAAACCTGAAAGGACTCGAATTGCTGTGTATTGGGAGTCTGACTTCCATTCCTGGGTTGTCTCTTTCTGGGGTTCAGTTTGAATTGCTGTGTATTGGGGGTCTGACTTCCATTCCTGGGTTGTCTCTTTCTGGGGTTCAGTTGCTGACAGGATGGCTGCGGACTGGCTGGGGAGCCTGGTTTCTATAAACTGCGGGGAGACACTAGGAGTGTACCAGGGGAAGGTGTCGTCTGTGGACCAGGCCAGCCAGACCATCTCTCTGAGGCAGCCCTTTCACAATGGAATGAAGTGCCCTGTGCCAGAAGTCACGTTCAGGTGAGGCCTCTGCTGTTATACCAACACACTGTTATACGAAGTACAGCCTACTGATTGTGTATTTCCTCCAATAAACACTGCCAGGCCCACTTCATGCTATCTACTTATTTTTGAAAAGAACAAATGGGGGGAAATAGTATAGGGTTGTTCCAGCTCAAGTGAACCAAATTCCTGGGAGGTGTTCCTTCCATTTCTGGTGTGATTAAGAAAATGGTTCTGGGATAGGTTATCTGTGTGCATAATTTTAAAGATGGTTTCAAGGGTGTTAATGACGTAAAAGGGTAACCCCCGTTGGTCCACTTGAATGACCTAGATCAGAGTTTCCGCTAGGAAAAACTACTGCCTGTCACAGTGACTGGTCACTAAATGTTTCACCAGTCACAACTCGTAACAAGTCTGTCCATTCTTAAAGCGATACACTTGCATGAAATTCTGGAGATTTAAATAGGCCGATGTGAAAAAGTTAAACTTAGCAGCAGCCTTATTTTTTGTTATTAAGCAGGACATGAAAGAACATAGTTTATAACAATTTGTTTTTAAAAGTTGAAATATTTTTTCTTATTTAACATTCATGTTTTGTTTGATAATTTCAAATTCAAATATTTGACACAATAATTCTTGGCATATCTGAAAAGACCAGTATAATGTCAGCATGAATGAAAGCATTACTCAACTAGGCACCCCCCACTGCTCTTAATATTAAAGGAGATCAAATGCTGCAGAAGTTCAGAACCTATTAGGTTCTTAAATTCATAAATCATAATTAGGTCTTCTGATATTCGGTTTTAAAAAATGAAATCGGGGTATAACCAATTATCACCAGAATAATACTGGAAATGGTTACTCAGTTCAAATTGACTTCACCCCTTTCCCATTTAAAATAAATAAAAAAAATAAAAAAAAGTAACTACCTTTCCAGGTGCAGCTGGGCAATGTCCCTTCTTCCTGACTTGTATCTATCATTGATTCGTTCTGTATACTTTAAACCCACCCAACTACCGAGTTGCAGCAAATTCCTACATTTATATTGTAGACTCCGCTTGCAAGATTTTAAACTAGATTACGAGGCTTGTTCGCAAGATTTAAAGCTGTATTAGAATTAAGATACAGAGGATTTAAAACAGAATTGCAAATTGTGGCAAAATGTTTAAAAAATGCCTACACAAAAAACCCCATTAGAATGTGCCTGTGACCATAAGGATTTCGTTGTGGAAGACAGCAAAGGAAAGAAGGTACAACTTAAGTGTACAAGTGCTGTCGAGTTACTATACATATTTTGACAGAAAAAAAAACTCAAGCGTTTTGGAAAGTAACTGAAAACACACATTTCATACAGTATATAAAAAGCGAAAGCCCTGAAAAAACGATTTTACGTAAAACTTGAAAATAGCCAAAAATAAGCACAGAAAAATGAAAAAAAAAACAAAAAAACAGAAGCGCTAATCCATAATTAATGTTTTGGTCTCAATTATATTTGTCTACTGAGTTCCCCAAGCTAACTGCGATCAGCTAGTAGTAGGGAGATTTAAATGACCACATTTCTTTCTTTTACTTTATAGCTACGGTCATTTTGGGGGGGGGGGGTGGGACTTACACAACCAGAGCTACCATCAATTCTGCCTAAAATTGACAAGCAACCAGTAGACCCTTAAACTTAAAAGTATTACTATGGTACAGCTAAATAAACAGCGAAAAAAATCCTTTCTACTTCTGAGCCATTTATTTCTGTCCGCAGCCACTAACATCTTTCAAACACAGTTGTTTATGCTTTGGAAGCAGTCAGCAAGAAAGCCTGAAATGTATTTCTGTCAAAGCAAGCAACTGTACACCCAGGTGATCATGTGAAAGGGGCACAACTCTGTGTAGCTTCAGTCCTCTCCATTCCAAGCATTCCCATGTCCATGTTTTCCAGTTTTCCACAGCGGGAACTATAGAGTATGAGCTTGTAACATTCTGATGCTCGAGCCTCACATAACGCAGCTGCATTACCTGCATGATTAAAAAGAGTCTTGACAAACCTTTCACGTGTAAAGGATGCGAGTGCCTGTGTCCAAGAGCCTTGAATATAAATTTCATTGTATTGCACTGTCTACAAATGCACGTCCCCCTCTTCCTTCCTCCAGTGCCATGGACATCAAGGAGCTGAAGATCCTGGAGATCCCTGGTGGTGGAGCCCCAGCAGGGCAGACAGACTCGGGCTCCACTGCCCACAACGGGAGGAGCACCAAAGGGCCTGGCAGTGCCCCCAGCAGTGCCCCCATGGCTGTGCCTCGCAAAGATGAGCTGAGAGCACAAGAGGAGCTCCACTCGCCACAGCAGTGTTCAAAAAGCTACGGGGATCGCCACCTAGAGGCACTCGGCCTAGCCAAAGGCTTTCGCCGGCGGCACAACTCCTGTAAGTACCACTGACAGTGAGGTGGGAGGGGGGTTGGCAGCTCAGGGAGTACCTGAAATCCCTGTAAAGGTTTTTGTGTCTAGGGAGGTTGTGACCTGGTTTTATTGAAGACTGACTTCTCGGTAAAAACTAAACTAAATTAAACTTTAAAATCGAAAAACCAAACTGCATTTATGCAGCCAAGGGAACATGACATACCATTATTACACACGTTGCATCCCTACTTTTGACTGCAACACAAATAGAAAGTAGATTGCTGTAAAATAATCCTCATATGAGGCATTGCAGTTATCCTGTGCATGCATTTTCAATCAAGCAATCCTTTTTATATAGCACCTTTCATAGTGGACCACCATCACAAAGTGCTTTACAAGATGCAGCAATAAGAAAATCCATAATACTTTAAATACAGAGAAATGCATAATACATGATATACAGTAAAAAAAAAACAATGCATAATGCAGTACAGTGAAAAATGCATAATACATGCTATAGTAGCATAAACAGGAAGTGTATTCTGCTACTAAGGAAGTGCAGTACAACCTCGGAGTTACGAACCCCTTGGGAATGGAGTCTGTTCGGAAGTCTGAAATGTCTAACTCAATGGTTTTAATAAATGTGTATAGCTGCTTTCTGCACCCTCAATCTGGCAAATAATACAAGGATTCACACTGGTTATGTAGTGTGAAACGGGCGGCGTCTAAATATACTGTGTTTTAGGGCTGAAACGAAGGGTACATTTTGACCTTCGAAGGTTCCGAACACATTACCGAAGGAAGGTTCGAACCTTCAGTGGTAATTTGCATAATTTACTGGTAGCGTCACCATAGCTACTTGTTTATATTTGATTGAAAATCCTATTTTCCAGGTAATCCATATAAATGGAATAAACATTCACATGTAGTTTAAAAATACATTGTATAGAGCAGTAATCATGTTTTTTCATTTAAAAAAAAAACACGTTTATTACACATAATACAGTAAGCTTACATTGCAGCAGACTTAGGCAAAACAAAGCTTTATTTAACAGTCATCATTCCAAGCAGGTTATCAGTCACATTTTACTACTAAAATATTAATAGTAATAATAATGCAAATATGAACTTTTCTTGTCAAGTGACCCTGGTTGTGCCTCCATGATACATCAACAGTCGTTTGCACAGTTTACATTCAACTTTTTTTTTTGATCGTCTGGGCATTTAATAAAACAATCCCAAACAGCAGAGGGGTTTAAAGACATTTCTTTCAATACAGCTTACGCTATACAGAGCTTTGCTGTCGAGATGGAGAATGAAGAAATTCGAGGTTTTTGTTTCTGGATAACACGAGCTGGAGGGGGAGGGGCGGACGGTGCTCAGTTTTCGAAATTAAAATGATTAGTGTTAGCGTATATTTTGTATGATTCAAACATATTCTACCATAGCTCTTCTCTTACACTGTCTTGTACACAAGGTATTCAGTACATATTTTACTGAAGCACAACAACTGCTATAGGTACCCCCAGTGTTTTGGATACTATACCCTACTCCATACACGGCAGCGGCACCATATAGAATTGCTACTTATAATGATTTGGTAGTGGATTTTAATACGACAACTTTTGTTTACGTAATATGCATTATACAAATCCAAGGATCCAATTTTTGCATGTGAGTGAAATTTAATGTGTGATTTCCAGTATTCACACACTGGCAAACAGTTTCTATTAACACAGAAA
Organism: Acipenser oxyrinchus oxyrinchus; assembly: GCA_030684275.1. Lineage (NCBI taxonomy): Eukaryota > Metazoa > Chordata > Actinopteri > Acipenseriformes > Acipenseridae > Acipenser > Acipenser oxyrinchus. Next base: position 10,289,909 of record CM060271.1, on the reverse strand, counting down.
AACCAAAAACGTAGTATGTCTGAATGAGCTTGACGAACCTTCAAAGGGTTAAACTACCTTCGAATTCCTGGCTAGCAAACAAACCTTCAAACACAGCCCTACTGTGTTTATTTTTCTCTGGGTGTCTGGCTTAAAAGTGCTTATTTAACCAATATATTTATGAAAACTATACATTGTGGCAAATGTTTTTATTACCGTGAATTTATTGTGACTGGCTGTTTCTGAGTAGGCTACTACAGCACTACATTTAAAAAAAATAAATAAATAAATAAACAAACCAGAGTTGAAAGGTCACAGCACAGAGGCAGGCTACAGTGTCCAAGAATTCAGAAAGATGAAGACAGAAAAAAACAGATAAACCTCTCGTTTATCTAGTTTGCAAAAAGATGTTCACCCAGTGTGAATTATTTTGTTGATCTATTTTTCGTTTTGGAGAAAATGAGCATTTATTTTCAACAGACTAGGGTGGGACCAGGGGAATAAATGTTATGAAGATGCATTGGGGTACCGTGCATTGTGCAAAAGAAGTTGCAAGTAGTAGTGTAAGTATTAATTCATCATTGTTTTATAAAGGTTGCAACTCTCCTTTTTGGGTTCAAAAATAAATTGGCAAGAGCTGTATGTGAAGATCCCAACTGGGAGTAACATCCGATCTGTGTTTGTGAAACTGTGTGAGCGGGTAGCATTGGCGATGAAACTCGAAGATCAGAATGCTGCAGTTTAAGTGCTCATGCGCATTTATTTACATATACAAAAGCAACAAAACAAACACAGTCGAGCACCATACCTACACCATCACAAAACAAACCTGTGATCACCCTTTTTAGACACCTGTGGCCTAATTAATAATTTAATCATTTATTCAATTTATGGCTCCAGCCACATTCCCATATTTTTTGTAGGCAGGAATTTAACCCCCTCCCTGCCAACCATAATTCCCCAAACACCCGTGCACCGGCAGGGCTTTAACACTGCCACATTCCTCCTCATGGAGCAGCACACATGGCAATCTTTCCCCTCATGGATTCTTGTGGGCGGGTTGGTGATCGGGGCTGTGGTGGAAGTGTTTTCCACCTCCTTATGTCGGGGTGTCCCCAATGCTGGCAGAGGTGCAGGGCACTCCGGCAGCGGAAATGCTGACAAAGGCACTGCGGGCAGGAACAACACTGGCAGCAGCGCAACGCACTCTGGCAGCGGAAATGCTTTAAACGGTGCGGGGCACTCCAGCAGTGGCAATGCTGGCTCCTCCGGACGTGCATGTGACAGTGGCAGTGCTGGCAGTGATGCCAGGCTATCCGGCAGTGGCAGTGCTGACAGCAGCGCGGGGCACTCCTCTTCTTGGAAGGGACAGTTGAGCACAAAGTTTAAAAGGGAAAGTGATCACAGAAGTTTAAAAAAAAAAGATATGCAGCCCCACATTTGTATTTTATGTTTGGAATAGTATACATTGCTATAATCATTTCTCATAATGAACTCTTTGAACAACACGCAGCTTAATTTTGCAATGCGCAGTGAGCTAAATATCAGGGTAATATTAAATTAGGAAAAAACATGATCCATTTCTATAAACAAACAATTGAAAGCTTTAGGGAATAACTTCTTGCATTACATGTGTGGAGGAGTGATTGCATACCTCAAGTTGAAAGATCTGACATTGAATCTAATATTCGCTATGATAACTCAATATTTTAGTGTAAAACTGAAATATAATTAGAAAATACATTTAAATATTGTTAATACAAACTGAACCGTGTCACTGTCAACATTCTGTCTCAAGAAGTCAGCAGCAAGAAAATCTCTCGCCACCGTGATTTGCAGTCTTCATTATTCTTGATTTTTTAAAATCGCATTTCATGTCTGAAATGAAAGATGTTCTCCCGAAGGAGATTGGCTACTCTTGTAATTATGCTGCATGCCTGTAAAATGACCGGCCTGACCTAGAAAATGCGTAATTCATTTATTTAGAACAAGTACTGTTTTAGGTATTCTGATTGGTCCAAATCAATACGTATACTAAATATTTGAAACGTGTACTAACTGTTTTTGACCCAGGTGGCCTTCCATACGATCCGGTCAAAAATGAGTTATTTAGTTGGCTACACATTTTCAAATATTTAGTGCACATACTCATTTTAATTTAGTATGTGTTGTAATTCTAATTATTACACTTACTAATTTGGCCAATCAGATCACTGAAAATGATCCAATTATTTGTTTATTTAGCAGACGCCTTTATCCAAGGCCACTTACAGAGACTAAGGTGTGTGAACTATGCATCAGCTGCAGAGTCACTTACAATTACGTCTCACCCGAAAGACGGAGCACAAGGAGGTTAAGTGACTTGCTCAGGGTCAGACAATGAGTCAGTGGCTGAGGTGGGATTTGAACCGGGGACCGCCTGCTTACAAGCCCTTTTCTTTAACCACTGGACCACACAGCCTCCAAATCGGTTTACATTTGAAATTGAAAAAAAAAAAGTCCAGACTGAATTTTTTTTTTTTCTTCAGTTCAGTGACTCTGCGAAGCAGTTAAAATATAAACTAGTCATAATTTAAAAGTTAAACATCGGATGTAACTATTGTAGATTGTAAATTTAATTTAAAAAAAAAAAAAAAAAGAAAAAAAAATTAGTTGTCATCTGACTAAAATAGTGAAAAGAAGAAAAAATAGACATGGTGCAGGAAATTAAACAGATTGTGAAACACATAATCCATAACATTGTTTATTTTTGAATGGCGTTAACACAATCACCCTGCAATAGTTTTGTACAATAGCAAAACTGGGAACATTTTATGTTTCTGACCAGGTCAGAAAATGGTCCAAGTCAATACGTGTACTAGGTGTGCGTTTGACGCGGATGGAGTTCCATAAAAGTGGGGTGTTTGTTAGACTAAGTTTTTGGTGTTCATGTCTAATGTGTTTGGTGTTTGGGTTCTACTGTAAGTGCACAGTTGGTAGCATTTTGTATAATTATTTGTTCAATACAATGACTTTACCTGATAGGTTCAGAAATTGCACAGACATTACAACTCTCATAAAATGCTGTCTTGTAAACTGTATTGATTTTATTTTTGTGCCAATGCAATGTTTACTGCCGTGTATAACCCAATTGTTATTTAAATGGCACCCCTTTTAATGTAAATGCATAATTAATCCTCCCAATTGTTTCTTGTGCTAATTCTGCCTTATTTGCTAAATTTAACAAGAGGCGTGTAGTGTATTGACTACATCCTTTATACAGTACAGCGATCAGTTTCCTTTAAGGAATGTATAGCTAGAAAAAATTGCTTTGCGCTCATTTCTTCTTCGTCTGATATAATTTAATTAAGAAGCGGTCATGGTTTAACATTGCTAATTATAGATTTATTAAATGCAAGTAGAGTGTAAAAAATAAACTAATCAATAATTAAATAAGCAATTAATTGAGCTTACTTGCTTTGGAAAGCCCTGCCTTGAGCGCAGTACCTTGGGTCTAAGTTTTTTAGCATGGAAGAATGCAGTGCTTTGCATTTGTTGCCTTTTTTACGTCTGGCACTATGGTCTTCATGCAGGGCTTGAATTTCATTTTTGTGTGCTGGGGGGATTTTACACTCCCGTGATGGGGTAAATGCGATTGTACTGAAGTGTCATTCTGGACCCGCGATGATGGGGTAAACGCGAGCGTACTGAAGTGTCATTCTGGACCCTCGATGATGGGGTAAACGCGAGGGTACTGAAGTGTCATTCTGGAACCGCGATGATGGGGTAAACGCGAGCGTACTGAAGTGTCATTCTGGACCTGTGACCGGGTAAACGTGACAAATGCACTTTCTTTCTTTGAGTTGCTGGGACACCATAACTTGCAGTACAGCTTGTTATTGGATAGGGGAGGGATTGAATTTCACTGCTTGATTGTTTGTTTGTTTTTTCATGTGATGTCACTGAGATGGGCATTTAATTTCTAAAGGGCGGAGACATTTTCAGCAGCACAAAAAAACGGAAAAACACTGTAAATCTGATGTATTTGACTTCTAGTTATATTAGAACACTTATTCTGTCTTGTGTGTTTTAATATATCAAGAAACTGTGGATATAACCAGATACTATAACTGATACTTGGTCAGGTATGCTTTTTTTTCCTTATTACTGATAATAATGGAATGAATGAACTATTTTTTATTTATAAATATTTATTTTGAGAAAAGACTCGAGAGTAGTGTCCATTATTGCTTATAAAGACCCTGAGAATACACGTGTTTTATGGCATTGCAATCACTCAGGTGAAACAATGTCTTGTAATTTGCCCAAACTTTCAGGAAGTATTGTAAAGTCCCTCGGGTCATAGAATAACATGTGTCTCTAAACAGAATATATAACAATAAGAAAACTAAATGGTGTTTGGGGGGGAGGGGGGAGTGGAAAGTTTATATGGTTTCTACACTTTATAATTTTTTATAATTTTCCCCAGTGTGTTCTGAAAAAAGGACAATTCCAAGATGTTACTGTAAAAAATAAAAAAAAAATAAAAATTGTGGATTTTTGTAGGGAGAGAGTCATACGCAGGCCCAGGCGGAATCTGCATGGAATTTTTCCGAATTTCTCCGGAAATTAATATTTCTGATTTTATGTAAAAAGTAATTTTGTTTTATGAGTAAAAATAATATGAAACATACTGCAATGTACATATTTACTGTTTTAAGAAAAATGTGCATTTATCCATAAGGTTATTCTTAAATTGTATGGTACTTGGTAAAATTAAACAAGATACTGCATTTTTTTATTACCAGCACATGTCACATTTTAGATAATAATAATAATAATAATAATAATAATAATAATAATAATAATAATTTCCCCACACTTTTATACTACAATATTTAAGACAGTGTTTCAAAAATTTGGCTGAAACTATAGGCTAAACACTTTAGGCTTCACCTGTTTTACTTGAGAAATCTGTTCAATAAAGTGTACAGTTCCACAGCGAGTTAGTAGCGCCACAGTATGTCTTAAAACAGGATCTGCGATTGAAAATTGCTACTTGCAGCTGCTGTCTGACAGTCGCAGGTTTCTGGTGAAAATCTGTGATGTCGCAGCCCTGCAAAAGTTTTATGAAACCAAATTTTTTATTTGCAAGGTGCTTGCGATTGCGAATCGTCGCAAATCATTTTTGTGAAACAGGCCCCAGGACTAGGGACTTGGACAGGAAAAGCATTGTAACCCTTACTCTTATATTGTGGGAATGTTGTCATGAGTTCCTCGCACAAAGTGTCTGTTGAAAGCAAAGATAGTAGTGAGCACTGTTCTTTTAGATGCAGAACATGAAAGTGGCAATAGAATAATTAAAATGCAAAAGACTAAATTACTTTTAGCAAACAATATTAAAAACTAAACTGGAATTAAAAGCCCTTTTCTATGTGTTACGTTTGAAATGTGTAATGCTATAATTAAAATTGTTAATGCTTGTTGCTTAATAAAATAGTATTGGCTTTTCTGTTGAATTGTTCTGACTGGTTTCGTTGACAGTTTTCTGTGGGTTTGTTAATCAACAATATATCTGCACCACACTCACCTTCTCTAAAAAAAGCCACACAACCCTTTGTTAGAAGATTAGTAGAATTGAATCAATCGGAAGATCAAAGTGCAAATAGTGTGCTCATAAGCCTGACAGGCCCACCCCCAAACGGACATTAAAAAAAAAAATACAATACAACACTTAAATGTTGTAGCACAGAAGTGATTAAAAGGGTTACGAGGATGTTGGATAACGACACTGGTGCATCTTCAATTGATTAAAGGGTGGCGGATAGAAATAACGCCACAGTTTAAATTAGTAAAAAATAGGTGACATCTAAACTCTTAGGGTATTTTTGTGCCTTTTAAAGGTAAGTAAAATAACAGGTTCCAATCTTTTAAACAGTGGCGCTGTATAGATCCGACATTGTTTTGATCAATTTTGTAGACCCCATTCTCATGTTATCCAAATAATAACTTTGGATCTTCTTAAGTCCTGTTTTAACTAGTTCTTTCTCACAGCCCTTTTATCCCCCCCCTCTCCCCTGTCTGCTTTTCACATGCTAACTTTTTAAAATGAATCCATTAATAGCCATAATAAAATACCAGACAAGCAGGTAGTAACCAGGACAGCGGAACAGAAAATTTTAGTTGTTGTGCTTATCCTTTTTAGCTTTAGAGTCTGCCTGAAACATCATTATCACTGTTAATGCAATCATTGGTGATTTATTTTTTTAATACACAAATAAATACTCATGATAATGCATCAGGGCTTGAATTTCAGCGCGGGATCACGGGAATTACGCATTTTCCAAGTTGTCCCTGCATATCTGTAGCTTTCTGTACGGGAAAATCCCTCAGATACTATAGAGATGCAGTACTGAGTGTCCTGTTGATATGCAGTGCCTTTTAAACCTGTTTTACTGTGGGAAAAAATACTTTTAAACCGCGCGTGTGAAAATAAATTGGACCTGACATGCTAAATAAATGGACCGCAAAGGGTTAAAAAGGAAATTAACCAATGCCGCTGCAAACTCTTCATGACTTGACCAGTTTGTAAAATTCATATAGTGCTGGGACAAACATGGGGTTTTCATGTCTGACTATTCTTTCAAAAAGTCTCAAATGGAGTGTTTGAGATGAACAACTTCTCGAATCCTTCCTGCATGTCACTGTCTCGGGGCTTTTCCTGTCTGGGCACTGGGTTCCTGGGCATGCTTAACACCACAGCTGGAAGCAATCTGTCCAGTGTGTGTGTGTCCAGTTTGGGCAGGGGGATATACACTGGGATTAAGTGCCTATAAAGACCGAGTGCATGGTCTGGATTAGGAAGTGTGGTGGAGGTCTGACCTCCTTGCATTCCCATAGCGTGCTAAGGCACAGGCCAAAGTTTCCTCTTTTAGAAAACTTGTGTGTCAAAAATCAATAAACCGCAAATACCCCTGAAAGAGGTTATGCAAGCCTGGCTGACGTGCCGAGTCAGCCCTCCACTCATTCTCTCATGCACGCTACAGGAGGCTTTCTGAGCAGCCTGGAGCTTGGAGGAAACGGCCTTGCCTCATGGGAAGTTAGATTGTCCCAGCGTGATAATTACAAGTAAATAAATCCTGGAAGCCGTGTTTACCTTCTTTTTATGCTCTTAGGCTGCATGCCAAGTTGACAAGAAGCTCAACCCCATTCTGTTGAACAGTTCGATGGCACGGGAGTGCTGTGCATTTCACACGCAATGCAGAAAGTGAAGACCCCACTTAATCCTGTAAAATCAGTGTTATTTATCCCGCTGGACTGAACTGGACGAAAGGAAGAAAGAAGCTCATTTTATTGTTATAATTGTTCTTGTAATAAACACTTTGTTGTGATCTAAAATACACCAACTGGATTCTCATTGCAGTGCCCAGTATGCAGTGCATCACTGCTGCACTACTTGTTTTTGGAAGAAATAGTGATGCCCAATGAATGAGTGAATAGCAAGTGTATGTGTTCTGGCTAAAGTAAACAAGAGAAAGTACTCTAGCACTTCCTCCTTTTGAGACAACAGGGGTGCTGTGAAAGTGCAATCATTGTTTTTATTTATTTTCTCTTCCCTGAGCACGATGACCATGCTGGTAGCAAGTGTGCAATGTTAATTCCCTTCCCATTCTCTTCACTTTACAGAATAGCAGGGCGCGAAATAACCGGCGACAATTGCCTCGGTGCCCAAGCCACTTGCTGCAATGACTCTCAAATTTAAAAACAAAACAAAAAAACCTTACAGCAAAAGTTGCCTATATGCCCATCCGTCAACACCATCACATCTGATCTACAACCCATTCACAAACTTGCTCAGCATCAGCTGGCCCGTTCTGTCACAATTCAGTTGAATTCTGTCTAATCTCGTCCTGCGAGTGACTCATTTTCATAATGTATTATTATTGCCATTCTTTTTACTGTGCACCTCCCAGCATTAAGCCTCAAGAAAGACATACTGTATCATTGGTTAATGACTGGCAAACTGAGGGAGGGGCGCTGTTAGACTGAGCTCAATATGACCGCGCCTCAAGGAATTTTCAGTCACACGTGTTCACTGGCAGTGTCACTGGGGTTTCCTCCCCCAATCTGTGAGCTCCATGGTAGAAAGCTGTCTCAAGCGTTCTGAAGTGTTCTAGGATTTTCCTAATGTTCAGGTAAGCAATGGGTGCACAACAATTCATCGCCGATAATAATATTAATGTGAACTTACATCAAGTACTGCAGAAATTGGTTGTGCCTTCATATTTTAAAAGCCACTTGTACAGTTTGCATTCCACTGTGCTTGGATCATTTAGCCATTTCACAAAAAATATCAAAACAGTTTTCAGGCCACTTCTTTAGCAGCTGCAATTTAATTAGTTTTCGATGCTTCGTTGTCTGGTATTTCACAGACACGTGAATATCCTTCAAGCAATGTAGACCTATACTTAAATTTCCTTTTTTTAATTTACAGCTTAGTAAAAAAACAAACAAAAAAAAACCACACATAACCTGTACCACGTTATACATAATCATATATTCTGTGATCATATATGGTATAAGGAGATAAAATTGCAATACTTTAAAATACAACGGTGCAGTACACATTCTGACTCCTTCCATGTCTTCAGTGTACAAACATTGCTAAGTTACATAGGCATTTCAATGACTGTTGCTGTTCTGTAATTAGGTGTTTTCCCCACAAAACATCAATTCTAAAAATGCTCAAATCCTTGCATCAAAAAAAAAAACACAAAAAAATTAGCAAGTAGCTGTGTATGACATGGTTCAAGTAGCAGCTCCCTGCGTTATGAAACGAGTAGAAGAGAGAACATAGTGAACGAAACCCGATGTAGAGAAGTGGATCGATTTCTGTTTTTATTTATTTTTGTGTAATACTTTTTCAGTATCTTACGTAGTTGTGCTTTTTAACCAGTAAAATGTGTGCTTTCACTAAAGGGGTTACAATGTGTGTGCTTTAAAACAACATGTGATTCAAGAAAAAACAGCGTGCCCAGCAATGCACCATAACAAAACTGTAAATCCTTTACAACTGTAAATTTCAAGAACTCTGAAACTATATAAAGTCTCTCCAATGTAAACATCTAACATTATGTACATCCAGCTAATCATCCTTGTGATGCAGAGCACTCTCCATTGCCTGACGAAGTTTCTATTTCAAGTTTTTTTTTTTTTTTTTTTTCAAAAAGCCGTGGTGTTAGTACAGGTTCCAGCGGTTAGCAAACTACACTTGCGCACTGCAAACTGAACAACTCATTTGGCCCCTATCGTTATTACACTCCAGCCATGGGTAAATCTTCAGCCAGTTTGCCTGAAAATCTATCTTTAACTTTCACTTCACTGACATCGCTTATTTGTGCTGTTGTATCACTGTATTTTTTCACACATTGATTTCTCGATTTCCATGAATTAGAACCAGTGCCTTGTAATAATAATATCCAATTCTCCGTAAAAATCTCAATTTCTGAAAGAATTTTTAGCACTGTTAATGCACTGATTAAATGTTCGCTTCACCAGCGGACAGCTTGTTATATGAAATCCAGTTGAACTTGCTTACCCTAAACACATGACAGAGGTTTTTTAAAAGCTTTCATTACAGGACGCAGACAAGCGCTATATTTAGCTCTTGTTAACAGACCTACAAACTTAAGTAAAAATAACCTAAATATTTATTTTTTTGCCAAATTACCCTTTTGTATTTTTTCATTATGAAAGAGAGATTAACAACCAGGAAAAAAACAACAACTTTTAATATTGTGCTATTTTGAGATGTTCAGTACAAGACCATGGAACCTAGTGGACAGTGAAGATTTTGTATAATTCTTATGAAAAGAGCAGTGTATGTATGGAGAGTGCTTCAGGAAACCGCTACTGAAGTAAAATACAACTGTGCTGTGTGAGTCACGTGTTGCAAGATCAGCTTAACAAGTTGGCAGATATTGGACTTTCACTAGGCTGAAGATCTTATAGCTCTCGTTTACAGAACAGTATCCTTTACAGTATGAGGAACGGTGGCGCACAGGTCAAGTACATCGAGCTAACATACATGACCAGTAAATCTCACCTAATATGAATTGCCATCGTTTGGCATGTCTCACATTTTGGTAAAGATCCATTTTTACTAGTAGGCTATATTTTGGATTTTTGGATCAAATACACCAACTGGATTCTCATGGCAGTGCCCAGTATGCAGTGCATCACTGCTGCACTTCTTGTTTTTGGAAGAAATAGCGATGCCCAATGAATGAGTGAATGAGTGAACTCACAATAAGGTGCTTAACACAAAAGAATGGGCGGCTGTGTGCAGAAGAGTGTTGTACTGTACCTCTCTGTCTTCCCCTTGCGTGAGAGAGCAGAGTGCTGTCAGAAGGGAGAGCAGCAGGTTTGTCCAGTTTTTCTGTTGTTTTTTATTAATAGAACTCTAATCGGATATCTGGTTTCTTTGACATCTTTAAATACCAGTGTTTTGAGCTGATGGAATACTTCACCTTTGGACCCTTCAAACCAGTTTATGTAAAGTAGTGTCACCTTTGGCAGGAAGAGTTGGTGCAATGCTGGCTTTGTCCCTAGCTCTCTGATATAAACCTGTCCCTGATGCTAGGCTGCTCTCTTCTCTGCTCTAATGCTGCCTCCCATATATCCTACCTCTTCCATCTAAGCCTTAATGTTCTGTCTTTTGAAAACTGTCCTCAATCATTTTATCCAATATTACATTTGCAATATTTTAGGGTACGTTCTCATTGCATTTAGATCTATCCATAGGATTAACACCTGCACATTCATCCCCAGACTCTTTGCTGTTTGTTCCCTGCTACAGTATGTGAAATCTTAGAAACACTAACAGAAACTTAAGTTCAAGGATAAATGTTTTGCCTAGAGGTATTTGTGTCATCTTTTTTAGTATTTCTAATTTAGCTGTATTGAGAGTTTTGTAGTTATAGATGATTTGCGAAAACAATATCCCTGGCAACATTTGGGACCTGCATGCCCCTAATTGAATGACCTTTTTCTGATTCCTTCCTGTGATCCCTCTCCCTTCAGGGTCGTCAAGCAGCCGGGGCAACAACCAGACGACCCCCAAGAAGAACGGCATGAAGAACGGAGGGGGGCTGAAGAACAAGGATGACGAGTGCTTCGGGGACCCTCTGGAGGAGATCCTGGACACAGACTTTGACTTCGAAGGAAACCTGGCGCTGTTTGACAAGGCGGCTGTCTTCTCTGAGATTGAGACCTCTGAGAAGCGCAGCGGAGCTCGGTCTCGCGGCACGCCCAGCGAGCGCACCCCCGCCCGCTACCGGCACGACGAGAACATCCTGGAGGCAGAGCCCATCGTCTACAGGCAGATCATGGTGCCGCAGAGTGGAGGCAAGGAGTACTGCACTGGTGAGTAGACCCATCTGCTTTTGAGCGCCATGCTGTTTATATTGTGCACATTGCACTGACATGTTTTGGAGTAAAATAAGGAAGAATGGTATTCTGCATTGGTAGTAACCTTGACTTGCATAAAGAAGGAAAAACATTGAGTGAAATAGCTTGCATCACTTGATTTTCAAGGTGTGGTATCCGAAGCATAATCAACAAGCACAGAGAAACATCATCTGTAATTGACAAACCCAGGACTGGAAGACCCAAAAAGCTGTCTAACAAGGATGAGCAACAGTGGCAAACACTGTTGCAGCAGCAAAGGTCATTCAAAATGATCTAGACAGCATTCAGAACTGGGCGGACACATGGTAAATTACATTTAATAGAGAAAAGAGTAAAGTATTGCACGCAGGCAAAAAAAAATTGCATTATAAATACAATATGGGAGATACTGAAACTGAAGAAGGGAACTATGAAAAAGACCTAGGAGTTAATGATGACTCAGAAATGTCTTCATCTAGACAATGTGGGGAAGCTATATAAAAAAGGCCAACAAGAGGCTCGGATATATTGAGAAGTGTTGAATTTAAATCAAGGGAAGTCATGTTAAAACTTTACAATGCATTAGTAAGACCTCACCTAGAATATTGTGTTCAGTTCTTCAAGAAGCTGCTTGATGAGATTCTGGGATCAATAAGCTACTAACAACCAAACAAGCAAGATGGGCTGAATGGCCTCCTCTCGTTTGTAAACTTTCTTATGTTCTAATACTTGAAGATAATATCCTTAAGGAATAGAAAGAAGAGAAGCGTTGAATTGACAACAGAACTGACAGAAGGCACAGGTGTTGTTGTCCATCAAATCAACAGTATGAAGGTCACTCTTGAAATCAGGACTGAAAGGATGTGTTGCAGTAAGAATACCTCTGTTAAGAAAGGAGAACAAGACTAAAAGGCTAAAATATGCACACAAACACAGAAATTGGACTATGGAACAATGGTCAAAGGTGCTTTGGACTGTTGATGGATGGGCAACAGCACCTTCAGTGCATGGTGGGATACTATCATATTCATTTCCACTGTTCATTGCACTGCTAGGAAATGTAACTGAACTATTTCAATAGTAATAGTGTGTGGACGCATTACGCCTGACTAAACATGAAACGGTATTTCAGTGTGGACACTTTGAGCTGGATTAATTAAAACGTTTTTGAATACGGTTCTCGATCGGTTATGCAGTGTGGACAGGGCCTAAAAGTAAATATCCTTAATATTGCTGTGTAAGCCAAATACGAGGAATATTGCTGCCACCTACAGGACGGGAGTGTACCTTAATCAATGCTGTTGTATTCCAGAACAGATTTTTTTAATGTATGTAATTTACAGTCATTTTACTGCAATGTAATAGATTACCGCAAATATGCATGTCTGCGTCCCTTTCCCATTCTGTGCGTCCCAACGCAAGAAAAAATATTTCTGTCCAATGGATTTATTTTGCGTCTAGGACGCAAAATTTTACATTAACGCGACCTCTGATCAGTTCAATTAAGAGTCTAGTTAAGTAATCAGGCGCTTAGTTGGAATGAAAGCCAGCAGACACAGTGGGTCCCCAGGACTGAGGTTGAGAAACACTGGTATAAATGATGTTGGAGCCAACAAATCGATAAATAAATAAATTTATTGCTTTAAATGAACTAATGCACACTTCAGGTGACGCAATCAATAAAAAATTTAATTTTTTGCATCCGGTGTTTATTACGTACACCATTCTCAGGCTTCATCTAATTGAACAGGTTTGTTAATTGTTGTACATTTAAATGAACTACCAACCAAATTTTAATCATGTGTTCCAGAAATACCAAAATCAAGATATATAACTCACCTGCTAAACAAAAGCCAGCAGTAGATTTGTTTTCATTTACAGCCACTGGCGACAAGCCATGTATTATATTCGGTTTTAACCAGGAAAAACAGATAACACCCCCAATACAAAAAAAAAAAAATTAAATTGTTGTATAGCCAATAAACACTGGAAATGGAGACTCCGTTCCTGTCGATTTGACCTCTTTCTCCCGTGAAAAAAATTTAATGAAATACCTGCAGCTGGGCAATGTCCCTCCTTCCTGATTTGTATCTCTCATTGATTCGTTCTGAATACTTTAAACCCACCCAACTACTGAGTGACAGCAAATTGTACATTTCTATTGGTGGATTGTAACATGCTTGCGAGATTTAAAACGAGAGATTCTTATTTTTCTTAGATTTAAAGCTATATTATAGTATGATAGGGAGGATTTACACACTCGTGGAACTTAAAACAAAATTGCAAATTGTGGCAATGTAAAAAAAAAAAAGCCTAAACACACAAAAAAACCCAGAAGAATATGCCCATGACCATAAGGATTGAAGTGTGCAAGTACTGTCACGTTACTATACATATTGTGACAGAAAAAAACTAAAGTAACTGAAAACACTAATTTCATACAGTATATAAAAAGCGAAAGTCCCGACCAAAAAACGATTTAAATGAATAAAAACAGAACAGGAGCCCTATTGAACACATTGCTTGTCCTTTCTCTTGTAGAATGCTGAGAGCTTAGCATTTAGCAGAATAATCACAACAATTAAGCATAGACCAGTTTTATAATTATTAGGAGGCTGTGTGGTCCAGTGGTTAAAGAAAAGGGCTTGTAACCAGGAGGTCCCCGGTACAAATCCCACCTCAGCCGCTGACTCATTGTGTGACCCTGAGCAAGTCATTTAACCTCCTTGTGCTCCGTCTTTCGGGTGAGACGTAATTGTAAGTGACTCTGCAGCTGATGCATAGTTCACACACCCTAGTCTCTGTAAGTCGCCTTGGATAAAGGCGTCTGCTAAATAAACAAATAATAATAATATACAGGTATCCTCTGTACAATTGAACCCCCTTTTTTCTTTGTGAACCAGTGAGTGACGCTAGATGGTTCTGAAATCTACAAAAGTTTTGCCATGCAGTTAACTCAAAACTAAGGGGCAATGCTTAATTTTTCACTGTCGGTATATCGTTCTCCAAAAAAGCAGATGCATAGACATTATGGAAGGTTAAAAAAAAAAAAATGCAGTAATGCATGTGGAGCTGGGGATTACTGTGTAATATTGCTAGTAACGCGTTAAAAGCTATTATGCATATTAAATTGATTACATTAATTTATGCATATACAGAAGTAATTTATATATATATATATATATATATATATATATATATATATATATATATATATATATATATATATATATATACAGTGCCTTGCAAAAGTATTCAGACCCCTGATCAATTCTCTCCTATTACTGAATTACAAACGGTACATTGAAATTTCATTCTGTTTGATATTTTATTTTAAAACACTGAAACTCAAAATCAATTATTGTAAGGTGACATTGGTTTTATGTTGGGAAATATTTTTAAGAAAAATGAAAAACTGAAATATCTTGCTTGCATAAGTATTCAGCCCCCACACATTAATATTTGGTAGAGCCACCTTTCGCTGCAATAACAGCTTTAAGTCTTTTGGGGTAAGTATGTACCAGCTTTGCACACCGTGTCGGAGTGATTTTGGCCCATTCTTCTTGGCAGATTTGCTCCAGGTTGTTCAGGTTGGTTGGACGACGCTTGTGGACCGCAATTTTCAAATAGTGCCACTGATTCTCAATGGGATTGAGATCAGGACTTTGACTGGGCCACTGTAGGACATTCACCTTTTTGTTCTTGAGCCACTCCAATGTTGCTTTGGCCTTGTGCTTTGTCCTGCTGAAAGGTGAATTTCCTCCCAAGCTTCAGTTTTTTAGCGGACTGAAGCAGGTTCTCTTGCAGTATTTCCCTGTATTTTGCTCCATCCATTCTTCCTTCAATTTTAACAAGATGCTCAGTCCCTGCTGATGAGAAGCATCCCCACAGCATGATGCTGCCACCACCATACTTCACTGTAGGGATGGTGTGTCTTGAGGCATGGGCAGTGTTAGGTTTGCGCCACACATAGCGCTTTGAGTTTTGGCTCTATCTTGGTCTCATCTGACCACAAAACCTTTTCCCACATCGCAGCTGGGTCACTCTCATGCTTTCTGGCAAACTCCAGATGTGCTTTCAGATGGTACTTTTTGAGTAACGGCTCCTTTCTTGCCACCCTCCCATACAGGCCAGTGTTATGCAGAGCTCTTGATATGGTTGACTGGTGCACCATTACTCCACTCCCAGTCACTGAACTCTGTAGCTCCTTTCAAAGTGATTGTTGGCCTCTCTGTGGCTTCTCTCACAAGTCTCCTTCTTGTTTGAGCGCTGAGTTTTGAGGGATGGCCTTTTCTTGGCAGTGCCTGGGTGGTGTGATGCAGCTTCCACTTCCTGATTATTGATCCAGCTGTGCTCACTGGGATAGCCAAACACTTGGATATTATGTTGTACCCTTTCCCTAATCTATGCATTTGTATTACTTTATCTCTAACTTCTGTAGAATGCTCTTTGGTCTTCAGTTTCCTTCAGATTCACAGCCTGGCCAATGATCCTTCAACAGTGGGATTTTTATCCAGAAAATGTGACAGCAACTTTAATGGTTCACAGGTGGAGGCCAATGGTAAGGTAATTGTGTCCTCGTTAGGGCAATTTCTTTCATCTGTGTAAACTGGGAGCTTCCACAGCACAGGGGTTGAATGCTTATGCAAGCAAGATATTTCACTTTTTTATTTCTTAAATATTTCCCAACATAAAACTAATGTCACCTTACAATAATTGATTTTGAGTTTCAGTGTTTTAAAATAAAATATCAAACAGAATGAAATTTCAATGTACCATTTGTAATTCAGTAATATGAGAGAATTGAATACTTTTGCAAGGCACTGTGTATGTATGTATGTATTTATTTATTTATTTATTGTATTCGCATTGATTTGTACCAGTTGGGGGTCAAAGCAAAATCCCCCCCCAAACAAGTTGTTTAAATCCATAACCAGTCACAGTAATAACCAATCAACAGAAAAGGTAAGAAGGACATTTTAATAAAACACAAAAAAGTAACAGCCGTGCGTTTCTAAAATGCAGATGTGAAAGACATTTCCCCTTTTCATCCCTAGCCAATAATTTTGTTTTATATTACAAAGTAGTTTATGCAATGCAATGTGTACAAATGGTTCCACTGCTCCCTGCATCCTCTTTAGAAAAAAATAAATAAAGCGCGGAGGTCTCATTATTCCATATAGTACAGCGCAAGTCCCAGGTAGCGACTCACTAATCTGTATCGCAGCATCTTACCTGTTGAAATCTCATGATCTTAAGACCATGGATGAGGCCTGCAGGGTTTTTTATTGAGAACTATTCTGACATCTTTCCGGCTTTTGCAAAACTTGCAGCAATTGCAATTACTATACCTGTATCTTGTGTACCAGCAGAACTGTCAGAACAGAGTGCAGACCCGCAAACGCTCTCGTTTATGTGAGGATCATCTAACATGACAATTTCAATGGAAGTTCCTGAGAATTATTAACACTGATTTGGAAAGAGCACAAGTCATTTTTTGACTTGGGTGCTAAAAGGAAAATTTAAAGAACTTTTAAACAACAAAACTGCAAATAGTTAAGATGTTGACCGCTGGTACGTGTTCTACAACACTGATTTTTATGCTGTGAACTGGGGATTTTCAAAAGAAAATGTTTCATGGTAAGCTCGTCTGTCTATTTCTACTACCGTTATTTATACTGTGTGCAGGTTTGCATGTTAACTTAGTTAATCTGAAATAGTTGCATTGCCTGTTAACTTCGTTAATCTGAAATAGTTGCACTGGACAATAATATAACTATGTTGATGCAATATGTAAAAACGCAGATGTTCTGGTTGAAAATGCAGGTTTTGAGATGGTATGCTTTTTACAGATGCACATTTTTAAAGGCTAGCACGACCTCTGCATCTCATTAAATGGTCACGCAAATTTGTTGTGTTACAGGAGTATCCCAAACATTACTTTCTTTCCTTTTTTTTCTTGCCGTCTGATTTTAGAAAATAATTGTCAAACATCGAAAGGCATTGTAGCTCGGTAGATACAGTGTTTGTAATTGTAGCGCAACACTCTTAACTTGTTCTTTTACTTTGAAGACTCCTGCCTGCACAGATCCAATCCCATCAGTAAACACTCACAGGGGAGGGGCAGGGGAGAAGGTGAGCTCAATCGCATGCAGATTCGAGAGTCAGACCTGAGGGAGCAGAGAAGCTCTGCGTTTTAAAGTAAAAAGAATGGCAGATTCCAAATTTAAAAAAAGAAAAAAACTTCCCTTTGCTTAAACCTTTTACACAAAAACAATGCACAGGTTTGACTATCGATAGTTGTCAAATGATACGATACATCGATGCATCCCCTAAGACTTGCTCAAAACCTATACTGTACATAAATGTTATTGTGTTTGATGCAGTGATTTTAGCAGCCCTGCAGCAGGAGGGAGACGGTTACTGGTAGTGGTGTGCTGATTCACACAATGAACCGTGATGTTTTTCTTGATGATATGATTATTGATACAGTAACCCCTGTATCGATACTGTGTTCTTATTTTTTTTATTGAAGTACAATGTGATCTGTTAACATAAGCATGAGCATGCACTAATCCGTGTCTACACTGACAGTTAGAGAATATTATTTATTAGCATGCACTCTAGCAGCCTCGCCTACCAATCACTATGTTCAGGGTGTTTTTGTCAAGGCCACCGGAAGCTGAGCGGAGGTGTTTAGTAATGTTGATGATCTCATCAGGGCGACGGCGGAATCGGACCTGCACCGGCCTGTTTCAAATCAACTGGAGTTTTGTGAACCAGAACATGTAGATCACTTTGTGTTCCTCCAAAAAAAAAAACCTCAAAACATAAAATGATTCTATTTGTTTAAAAGAATCTGCTTTGTTTTTCTTTCTTTTTTGTCGGATTCAGAACTTTTGAAAAACTTTTGTTTCCAAGAACTGTGCACATTATTATTTTAGTTTTATTTAGGGCTGCAACGAAAGGTACATTTTGACCTTCAAAGGTTCGGAACACATTACCGAAGGAAGGTTCGAACCTTCGGTGGTTCTATTTTGCATAATTTACCATAGCTACTTGTTTATATTTGATTGAAAATCGTATTATTTTACAGGTAATCCATATAAATGGAGTAAAACATTCACATATAGTTAACAAATGTTACATAGAACAGTAATCCTGTTTTATAATTTACATTGTTGTTTTTTTTAAATACACGTTGTCAATAATATGAACTAATGCTTGCCAAGTGACCCCAGAGTTTGTGGCTCCATGATACATCAACAGTCGCTTGCACAGTTTGCATTCAACTTTTTTTTTTTTTTTGGTCGTCTGGGCAATTAAAACAAAAAAATCCCACAGCAGAGGGGTTTGAAGACGTTTCTTTCAATACAGCTTACGCTATACAGAGCTTTGCTGTCGAGATGGAGAATGAAGAAATTCAAGGTTTTTGTTTCTGGATAACACGAGCTGGAGGGGGAGGGGCGGACGGTGCTCAGTTTTCGAAATTAAAATGATTAGTGTTAGCGTATATTTTGTATGATTCAAACATATTCTACCATAGCACTTCTCTTACACACGAGGTATTCAGTACTTATTTTACTGTTTGCAGATAAGTGTGAACAGCAAGCACACTGATACGTTATTTCAAACAAAATTAACTAAACCGAGTCCGTTTGAAACGGACCCAGTGTGAATGCAGCATTAAACTACCTTTTGAATTAATAATAATAATTTTTTACCGGGCTCCAGACTGCAAATGGTTGCCAATGCAGCAAAAAAAATTGTGAACAAAAATGCTGCCTCTCCCTTTTAAAAGTCAATGTTTGTGAATGTGCTATGATGTCAGTCTGTAAGGGGAAGAATCGCATATCACATGTTTGAATAAACTGAAGCGCGAGATGGACGTTAATAAGTAAACTAATAATAAGAATTTCATCAAATACAAATGCTTGTTAGCGCAGATAGGTGCCGTATTAACACCAACAGAATACTGTAACCCCAGTTTCATGCAGCAGTTGTGACAGCGACCAAATGTGAGCGAGTGTGGTGTAAAAATGTAGCGTTTAATATCATAAATATCAGAACCAACTCGCTGCAATTTAAACTTGTTTTAACTGAAAAATACTGAATGAGTAATGACAGTAATGAAAGGGTAACATGTAATCATAGGAGCTGCCCGTGTTACATGCTGTCAGACTTCACTAACACTGAGCATGGGAGTTGCAGCATGCTGTCAGATCAGGACTTCACTAACACTGAGCATGGGAGCTGCAGCATGCTGTCAGATCAGGACTCCACTAACACTGAGCATAGGCGTTGCAGCATGCTGTCAGATCAGGACTTCACTAACACTGAGCATGGGAGCTGCAGCATGCTGTCAGATCAGGACTTCACTAACACTGAGCATGGGAGCTGCAGCATGCTGTCAGATCAGGACTTCACTAACACTGAGCATGGGAGCTGCAGCATGCTGTCAGATCAGGACTCCACTAACACTGAGCATGGGCGCTGCAGCATGCTGTCAGATCAGGACTTCACTAACACTGAGCATGGGAGCTGCAGCATGCTGTCAGATCAGGACTTCACTAACACTGAGCATGGGAGCTGCAGCATGCTGTCAGATCAGGACTTCACTAACACTGAGCATGGGAGCTGCAGCTTGCTGTCTGATCAGGACTCCACTAACACTGAGCATGGGAGCTGCAGCATGCTGTCAGATCAGGACTCCACTAACACTGAGCATGGGAGCTGCAGCATGCTGTCAGATCAGGAGTCACTAACACTGAGCATTGGCGCTGCAGCGTGCTATTACACATGTTAAACTGCACACAATCAGAGGTGCCGTCACCAATTCATATAAACATGCAGAGTTCATTGCAGTCATCAGCTGCATAGATTAACCATTCAGCGGAATGAGGCAACTAACACGTGAGTACAGACCTTACGTTGAAGGTACTGTTTTAGTATCTCTTTAGTGTCTGAGCAAGTTGTTGTATTCTAAGCAGTTGAATATAATAGCAAGCAGCTTGCTTCTGAAGTGGCTTCCACCCAGCAATTGGATTTGGTGACCTTTTTTGGGGGGGCCTATGAGCCATTGGCTCCTAAGGCAAAAACTTTGTCTGGAGCCCTGGTTTGTAATTTAGTTTTAAAGAAATGTATTTTAAAAAATAAACGGGGAAAAAAAACAAAACAGGTTGTGAAGCTCATTTGACCAAACGTGCTTTTACCAGTGTTATTGCAAACACTTGCACAGCAAATGTGACTGTTTTGTTTTTTTCTGTTTCATGCTTCATTTAATGTATTGTGATACATATCATATCGTGACCCTCGTATCGTGAAGACTCTGCCGATACCCAACCCTAGTTACTGGGTAGTTGAAGCCCTCAGGGAGGGTTGCACTTAGTGGAGGTGAATGTAAACCAGCAGACACTTTTTCAAATGTGGAAGTAATGAAATTGAATAATCATTATATCTAGTGAAAACATCATTCCATATTTATTGCAGATGTTGGATGTGTGTTTTTTTTTATTTTTAAATAACCTCTATATACCCTCCTTTTTATGTTGTGTGTTTGTGGTATAACATAAGCATGTTCCTTTCAAATGAATATATATTGCATTGTAACTTATTCATACTAATGTACTGGTTGTTTTCAGTCATTACAAGGGAAACTGAAACATGCACTTCTATTTTTACATACTGTAGAAGACAAGGCTGCTTGCGGCTCGATTCGCCATGGAAAATACTTCTGATGGGGGGGGGGTGTCTTATTAACCTTTTGCCAATAAAACCGGGTGCTAATACAGTCTGGAGGCTACAGGAGGCTGTGTGGTCCAGTGGTTAAGGAAAAGGGCTTGTAACCAGGAGGTCCCCGGTTCAAATCTCACCTCAGCCACTGACTCATTGTGTGACCCTGAGCAAGTCACTTAACCTCCTTGTGCTCTGTCTTTCGGGTGAGATGTAATTGTAAGTGACTCTGCAGCTGATGCATAGTTCACACACCCTAGTCTCTGTAAGTCGCCTTGGATAAAGGCGTCTGCTAAATAAACAAATAATAATAATAATAATAAATGTTAAATACATCATTTAAAATGTCAATGTTTTGCTTTTATTCCTAAACAAAATGAATCGTTTTTTATTTCTACATGAAATTAAAAAGGATGAAATCACAAATCTTATCACAAGGTGAGGCACCTGCAATGTTGACACGCCAACTTTCTTTGCAACAGCAGCCTGAGAAACCACAGGAGGAGACGCCTCCTCCTTCAAGAGTTCAACGTGGTTTACGGAAGTCACAGCGTACTCACTGCACTGTGCTACGCGACCTGTCTTGCTCTGAAAAGCGATCTCCATTCATCATTTGAAAATACTGTATCCCAATTAAATGACATAAATAGCATTGGGAAGAGCCATCTCCCAGAGTTGTATCCTTTTTAAGCAGATATCCTGATTTCTCAGTATCCAGATTTAGGTGGTGCCAGCGGTATGAATAAGGGCGACCAGTCAAGACTGGGCGCTATATCCAGCAGATCTGGTATTTATATGTAAATTTATATGTAAATTATGTTGTTCTTTTAATTGTTTTAATTGTTGTGTGTGTGTGTGTGTGTGTGTGTGTGTGTGTGTGTGTGTATATATATATATATATATATATATACAGTACTGTGCAAAAGTTTTAGGCAGGTGTGAAAAAATGCTGTAAAGTAAGAATGCTTTCAAAAATAGACATGTTAATAGATTATATTTATCAATTAACTAAATGCAAAGTGAGTGAACAGAAGAAAAATCTAAATCAAATCCATATTTGGTGTGAGAACCCTTTGCTTTCAAAACAGCATCAATTCTTCTAGGTACACTTACACAAAGTCAGGGATTTTGTAGGCATATAGTCAGGTGTATGATTAAACAATTATACCAAACAGGTGTTAATGATCATCAATTCAATATGTAGGTTGAAACACAATCATTAACTGAAACAGAAACAGCTGTGTAGGAGGAATAAAACTGGGTGAGGAACAGCCAAACTTGGCTAACAAGGTGAGGTTGCTGAAGACAGTTTACTGTCAAAAGTCATACACCATGGCAAGACTGAGCACAGCAACAAGACACAAGGCAGTTATATTGCATCAGCAAGGTCTCTCCCAGGCAGAAATTTCAAGGCAGACAGGGGTTTCCAGATGTGCTGTCCAAGCTCTTTGAAGAAGCACAAAGAAACGGGCAACGTTGAGGACCGTGAGACGCAGTGGTCGGCCAAGTAAACTTACTGCAGCAGATGAAAGACACATCATGCTTACTGCCCTTCGCAATCGGAAGATGTCCAGCAGTGCCATCAGCTCAGAACTGGCAGAAAACAGTGGGACCCTGGTACACCCATCTACTGTCCGGAGAAGTCTGGTCAGAAGTGGCCTTCTTGGAAGACTTGTGGCCAAAAGCCATACCTCCGGCGTGGAAACAAGGCCAAGCGACTCAACTATGCACGAAAACACAGGAACTGGGGTGCAGAAAAATGGCAGCAGGTGCTCTGGACTGATGAGTCAAAATTTGAATTATTTGGCTGTAGCAGAAGGCAGTTTGTTCGCCGAAGGGCTGGAGAGCGTACACGAATGAGTGTCTGCAGGCAACAGTGAAGCATGGTGGAGGTTCCTTGCAAGTTTGGGGCTGCATTTCTGCAAATGGAGTTGGGGATTTGGTCAGAATTAATGGTCTCCTCAATGCTGAGAAGTACAGGCAGATACTTATCCATCATGCAATACCATCAGGGAGGCATCTGATTGGCCCCAAATTTATTCTGCAGCATGACAACGACCCCAAACATACAGCGAAAGTCATTAAGAACTATCTTCAGCATAAAGAAGAACAAGGAGTCCTGGAACTGATGGCATGGCCCCACAGAGCCCTAATCTCAACATCATCGAAGTCTGTCTGGGATTACATGAAGAGAGAGAAGCAACTGAGGCTGCCTAAATCCACAGAAGAACTGTGGTTAGTTCTCCAAGATGTTTGGGCCAACCTACCTGCCGAGTTCCTTCAAAAACTGTGTGCAAGTGTACCTAGAAGAATTGATGCTTGATGCTGTTTTGAAGACAAAGGGTTGTCACACCAAATATGGATTTGATTTAGATTTTTCTTCTGTTCACTCACTTTGCATTTAGTTAATTGATAAATATAATCTATTAACAGGTCTATTTTTGAAAGCATTCTTACTTTACGGCATTTTTTCACACCTGCCTAAAACTTTTGCACAGTACTGTATATATATATATATATATATATATATATATATATATATATATATATATATATATATATATATATATATATATATATATATATAATATAAAATTTTAAAACCATCCAAAATAGCCGTTCAGCACCATCCCTGTATTGTCACACTGGCCGTACATTGTTACATTCCTGGTAGCCCATGAAAAGGAACCTGTCAGATTACAGGGTAGCAGCGGTAAGAACAGTCTAACCCCTACATTTCAGAGCCACACTGCATCCTGGAAATCTCACAGAACAGTAATGTCAGGGTGTTCAGTAACAGCTATCAGGTTGTGTAACACAGGTTGCACTACCTCCTGAGGTCAAATGTAAACATGAAAGCACTTCGAAGGGGGTAGAAAGCTGTGTGGTTTAAGTTCATTGAAGCTGCTTGGAATTGTGCATTGAATAGATCCATTGAGCATTCTCTCTCTCTCTCTCGCAGCAGTAATATAAACTAAGGAAGGGGGTGTATGAAGGTGATTGTTTTTACCACTTAATTTAAACCGGTGTGACACGGTAAAAGAACGGCCTCTACATGGCTGTAACCGGATCCAGGCTGGCATTCTTAGAGTACTAAACCGCCCGAAGCCAGAGCGGCTGGCACAGTGCCATGGCAAAGGGAGGCCTGTTTGTTATTGTTACAGTGGAGGGGATTCTGTTGTAGTGTTTTGCAGGTGTATTTGTGCTCTGTTTCTATCTTGGCAGGTGGTGCCTCTGCTTCTTTTCATTTGCAAAGCTTATTTGAATCTTTTTAGTTATTGGATCACTTTCACACATATAATTGTTGTTGTTATTAAAGGTATACGCACACATCTCTGTATACAGTAACCTTGCACACAGGCACCTCTGCTGTGTAACAATAACAAACAGATCTCCCTGTACAGAGAGACTGGGGCGGAAATGTGCAGCTGTATAGGTCATGTACATAGGTAGTACAGTACAAAGCAAACTGTTGCCTGGGATTCCTCAAACACTAGTGGGAAATGTACGAGACTGGCTGTGTGGCCAGCTGGCACAAACACAGTAAAACAATCCTTCTGAGTAGAGAGCTTTCGCTGTGTTACCAAGGACAAGGTGTAGGGTTTAACTTATTATTTCTTTGATTCCTGTTCCCTCCCTTAATCTCTTACATCTCAAACATATAATTAAAGACTGCGCTCTCGGGCACACAGCTCTCTAAATAAACATAATTTACCAAACTGGAAGCGCCAGTATTACCTTGAAATAAGATTTCTGTAAACAGGGACTCATTTTATGTGGGAATGATTGCATTTGGTGATGCTGAAATTGGAACCGTTCGTAACAGTGCAACGGTACACTGCCTTTCAATGAGCATGTAACCGTGAAATCCCAACTGGATAAACAAAATAAATTATTTTTTTGAAATCAGGGTAATTCACACTGCCTCTCTGTCCCTCAGCTCTGACCCCTAGACCAGGGGTTCTCAACTGGAGATCCGCAGCCCCCTAGGGGGCCTTGTAGGGTTGGACGATAATGACATTTTCAGTTATCAATTATCAGCTGTAAATTATCACGATAATCATGATTATCGGCTGAAAAAATAACATATGTAAAATGTCTTGGAATTTACCAAATTTAAATCTATATATACTTGAGCAATATGACAACTGCCTCTATGAGTTTAGAAGAAATAAAACTAGACAATTTTCAAAAAGACCAGCATCTTTAAGTTATGAAACAATGGTTGGTTACAAAAAAGCACAAATAATATAACCAAATGTTTGTATGGTAGCTTTTCAACTTTTGAAATATAGGCTACTTATTAAAAAAACGTGTTTTAAAATAAAAAAAATAAAAAAAATTGTAAATTGCGATTCAAAAATATCAACTTTTCCACACTGCCTACAGACGGGCTTATTACCTTGCGGATCACTTTCTGTCACTCCAAAAAACTGCCACACAGGAGTGATGCTGATTCTTTTTTCTAAAATATTTTTGGAAGGTTTGGTAGTTTCTGCAGTTGCCATCGCCAATAGCTTAAACGTTTGCCTTTACTCGGTGAATCTTACGTCACGTGTTACAACTTCCCACTACGCAGCGCGCACAGATCACGTGTTGCGTCTCACACAGACAGTTAAGTCCTGTCTTACTGCTTCAATGCAGAGTTACTGTTACACACAAGCATATCATAGTGGGTAACGGACGATAAAATGATTATCGATAATTATTTTTCAACGCAATACAATTATCGATGCAAAAACATTATCGATAATATCACGATAATCGATTATTGTTCCAACCCTAGGGCCTTGAGGAGGTTTCAAGGGGTTCTCCAAAAATAGACCAGAGAATGTGTTATTTTCCCTGCATGCTTACGACACGCTGAAACCTATTAGCTTCAGCATGTCACAAGCATGTGCAGAAATGAACACTTTCTCAGGTTGCGTATGGTGTAATAGAGCTATTTCAGCGGGAGCACGACAGATTACAAAGCAGAGGAAAACTCAATGGAAACACTCACAATAAATACCAGATACAGATACATTTTTAATTCGACCATCAGCATCCAAATTACAGAGACATTTAATTAATAAATATATGAAAACAAGCAACATTCATTTTTTGTGCGAAAGGCTAAGGAACTGCTTGGGTACTAAACCAAATCCACAACTACCGCGGATAAAAAGCTTGTAGTGTCATTTTAAACAGTGCCGCAGAAAATTGCTAAAACAGAACGATCGCAAACGATTGCTGAGGAGTTGATAGTGCTGTGTAGAAAATACCAATGTGAAATGACACTTCAAACAATGGATCGCTTTTATGTCAGAAGACATAGTTTTGCAGTGCATTGGTCGGCTCCATTAACATTTGATCAGACAGCTCCCTCAGAACCAAGTTCAGTGAAATGTCGCTGGAGACATTTTGGTGTGAGTGCTCCGATGAATACAGCACTGCTTCTTCTGCAGCACTGAAAGTGTTGGTCCCATTCAGTACAACCTACTTATGCGAAACCGGATTTTCAGCCATGACATCGATGAAAACAAAGCACCGAGCCAGGATGAACGTTGACTGACGTGCGTGTGTGCTTGTGCAGATACCTCCACGTGTTGACAGAATCATTGCTCAACACCAACAACAAGTTTCACAGAAGCAGAAAGGTTGAGAACCCCTGCCCTAGACCACGCTGTCTCCCAGTCCCTTTGCTCTAACCACTAGACCACACTGCATCCCAGTCCCTTTGCTCTAACCACTAGACCACACTGCCTCCCAGTCCCTTTGCTCTAACCACTAGACCATACTGCCTCCCAGTCCCTGTGCTCTAACCTGTAGACCACACTGCCTCCCAGTCCCTCCATTCTAACCACTAGACCACACTGCCTCCCAATCCCTGTGCTGTAACCTGTGTGTCACGCTACCTCCTCGTGTCTCAGCTCCGCTATGCCTTGCAGTCTCTCTGCTGTAACTATTTGGCCAGTGTTTCCCCTGTTCTCGTCTCCAGCTGCTAGTTATTACGAAGAATCAGAGAGGCCCTGGTTTGTTTGCTACATTAACAAGCTGATCCACCTTTGAACTGCTCTGTCATATTATTTTTTTAAGATCAAAGAAAGCATGAAAGCTCTCTTATCTCCCAGCGTGTCAAAAAGGCTTGGAGTGCCAGGCCCGTCTTCTGAATTACAACACCCAATTACCAGAGCCCTACAACAGAGCATTGTGCAATGTCATGCTTGCACTTTCAGAGCCAAACATAATTAGACCTGGCCCTGGTCCAACCCCGCCTCCCATTTCCATGTATTGGTTTAAGCTCTTTGTGTGTAAGCAGCTCTTTCTGCTTACACACAGCATGCCCTGCATGTTATTGCACTCCCGGCTCCCTGATAACCCAGTTGAGCAGGTTAAACCTTGCGTGTGTGCTGCTCACATTAGAGGAGGGGGTTGCTGGCTATGGAATTCTCTCTGCAAACACACCCAGAGGGACTGTCCTAGAAGCAATTAGCACAAAGTACAACAATTTTTGTTTCTTTATCATTTGCAGGTTGCATGTCAGAGAGTAGTTAACTTTCTTCCTTTTATCGCAAGTGTATTTGGATTAGGATCTGAACGGCTTTTTCTTGACACATTGTACTACATTACCTCCCATTGTAAAATAATCCATCACACAAATATAAGGCAGCACAAATGACATGATCTCTTTAAGTGGTGTATATGACATTAGTTAGACAGATTTATCAACCCAAATGTTCCTACTATCTTTCTTCTTTTGTTCCTTGTCTAAACAAAGGTAAGGCACAATGGCACTGGCTACAGTGCCTTTTTAAACACACTGTGCTTTGAAACACATTTTTATTTTGAAGTATAAATTGGTAAATATAGTTGGTTTGTGTTCAGGTCCGATGAATCAGGAACAGTAAGCTGTACCAGCACATAATTGTGTGTAGCAAAGATACTCGTTTCATAGACATTACAGAAAATACTACGTAACTGAAATGATATTCTATATTCTGTTGGCATGCATGTATGGGGATACTAATCTGTAACTCTTAAGCTAGACTGTGCTGTTTGTATGTAGGCCTATATTTAAATATAAAAAGTGCTTACACTTGCAGTGCATAAAGGTCACGTGTTCATAGGCAAGAAAAAATACAATTTTACAAAAGCGAAAAAAAAACATTTAATTCAAAAGCTTAATGGCACTGGACTATATACTACCAAGATCCACAACTGCACAGTGAAAAACAGCAACAAGCTCACGATTTGAATGACTAGTGGTTGGGAGGTGTAGGGAGTCTGAGGAAAGTGTTTGAATGAATTAATTAATGAATGTAGTTTAGGGGGAGGAGTCTGAGGTAAGGGTGTTTGAATGAATGTAGTGTAGGGGTGGAGTCTGAGGTAAGGGTGTTGAATGAATGTAGTGTAGGGGGGAGGAGTCTGAGGTAAGGGTGTTTGAATGAATGTAGTGTAGGGGGAGGAGTCTGAGCTAAGGGTGTTAATGAATGTAGTGTAAGGGGAGGAGTCTGAGGTAAGGGTGTTTGAATGAATGTAGTGTAGGGGGAGGAGTCTGAGGTAAGGGTGTTTGAATGAATGTAGTGTAGGGGTGGAGTCTGAGGTAAGGGTGTTGAATGAATGTAGCGTAGGGGGGAGGAGTCTGAGGTAAGGGTGTTTGAATGAATGTAGTGTAGGGGGAGGAGTCTGAGCTAAGGGTGTTAATGAATGTAGTGTAAGGGGAGGAGTCTGAGGTAAGGGTGTTTGAATGAATGTAGTGTAGGGGGAGGAGTCTGAGGTAAGGGTGTTTGAATGAATGTAGTGTAAGGGGAGGAGTCTGAGGTAAGGGTGTTTGAATGAATGTAGTGTAGGGGGAGGGGTCTGAGGTAAGGGTGTTTGAATGAATGTAGTGTAGGGGGAGGAGTCTGAGCTAAGGGTGTTAATGAATGTAGTGTAAGGGGAGGAGTCTGAGGTAAGGGTGTTTGAATGAATGTAGTGTAGGGGGAGGAGTCTGAGGTAAGGGTGTTTGAATGAATGTAGTGTAAGGGGAGGAGTCTGAGGTAAGGGTGTTTGAATGAATGTAGTGTAGGGGAGGAGTCTGAGGTAAGGGTGTTTTGAATGAATAGTGTAAGGGGAGGAGTCTGAGGTAAGGGTGTTTGAATGAATGTAGTGTAGGGGGGAGGAGTCTGAGGTAAGGGTGTTTGGATGAATGTAGTGTAGGGGGGAGGAGTCTGAGGTAAGGTTGTTTGGATGAATGTAGTGATTGGGAGGTGTTCTGAGATCCCTCTCGCTGTCTGTCTCTCTTTCCTCTCCTCTCCTCTGTCTCTCTCTCTCTCTCTCTCTCCTCTCCTCTCCGCTCTCTCTCTCGTGCACGTGTGTGATGTGCATTCTTGCTGCTGCATCAGGAAGGAAGCACTGCAGCAGGCTCCACCTGTTAGACTGGGTGGCGGCTGGCACCCGGACTTTGCGTGACAAGAGCTGCTCCTTCAAGCAGCCACTTAAGTTAGCATGCAACTGCACAATGCTCGACTCTGGTCTACTTACAATTGTGTGAAAGTAATGGGTGTATACAAGGCATTTACCTTCCCCTGCAAGTGGAGTGGTCCCTGTCCTGGTACTGCAGTGCCACTGACCCTTTAGGCAGTGTAGGGTTTAGTGGTTACAGCTGGGGCACTGAGAGGCAGTGTGGTCTTGTAGTTAGAGCTGTGGGATTGGCAGTGTAGTCTTGTGGTTAGAGCTGAGGGAATGGGAGGCAGTGTGGTCTATGGTTGGGGCAGCAGTGTGGAGTAGTGGTTAGGGCTCTGGACTTGATATATCTTGTAACAATTGTAAGTCGCCCTGGATAAGGGTGTCGGCTAAGAAATTAATGGGAGGCCATGTGGTCTATGGTTAGAGCTGAGGGAAAGGGAGGCAGTGTGGTCTATGGTTAGAGCTGAGGGATTGGCAGGGTGGTCTATGGTTAGAGCTGAGGGAATGGGAGGCAGTGTAGTCTATGGTTTGAGCTGAGGGAATGGGAGGCAGTGTGGTCTATGGTTAGAGCTGAGGGAATGGGAGGCAGTGTGGTCTATGGTTAGAGCTGAGGGAATGGGAGGCAGTGTGGTCTATGGTTAGAGCTGAGGGATTGGCAGTGTGCTGTATGGTTAGAGCTGAGGGAATGGGAGGCAGTGTGGTCTATGGTTAGAGCTGAGGGATTGGCAGTGTGGTCTATGGTTAGAGCTGAGGGAATGGGAGGCAGTGTGGTCTATGGTTAGAGCTGAGGGATTGGCAGTGTGGTCTATGGTTAGAGCTGAGGGAATGGGAGGCAGTGTGGTCTATGGTTAGAGCTGAGGGATTGGTAGGGTGCTCCGCTGGGCAGAGCAGTGAACTGGATGTTTTATCTCGCGTAGTTCAGCCTTGGTGCCTCATTGACAGAGCCCTATGGGACTGTTTCTCAGGGGAATGCGCTCTGGGCAGCCCTTTGTGTGAAGTATTCTGAGGTTTCTTGGCAACCGCAATGAGGTATAAACTTCTTTTGAGGTGGAGCTTAAACAAACAGAGGTGCTAACTCTTTGAAAAAAAGAGGGGGGCAGTGTACATAAGGACTGCAAAGACCAACGATAGACACTAATGTTATGGGACAAGTGAGAGAGAGATCTGGTGTGAACTGTAGTGTGGTTTTGTCTGGGAGGGATCCGTTTTAAAGTTGTCCTACTGGGACGACATGAAGTACATTTTTGCAATGTTAAGTACAGGTAATACAAGGAGGCTGGAGAAATGACAGGCTTGTTCCTGTAAAATCACCTGTTTGTTCCCATGGTGATTATTTTTATAATTTCTCTTTGTTTCTGGTTCATGGTTTACAAAGTGACCATGAAAGAAATAATTGTTCTGCATGTGTCACATAAGATTGATAGGGAATATGCCATGACCCAACTGAAAGTATCACATTTATTTTATGAACTATCCTTTGCCTCTTGACCTGCACAAGGGGTGGAGCAAACCTGAGCCACGAGTGAGGTGGAAGAGGTCAGGCTAACGAGTGAAAATGAATCCATGTTTGCCAGAACCTGTTCCTCGTTCATTGGTTTGGTGTCACTCTCAAATTGACTCGGTTACTCCCCGCTTTTCATTCTGTTTGCACTCTAAGGGTCTCGATCGTGCTTAAGTATTTGAAAGTGAATGATGCAATTTTGCAAACGTTTCACTTTTTGTCCGGTATTTAAATAAATAAATACTGTACTTCAACTGAAAATACAGTAAAATTAGATCCGACTAAAACAAAATAGGTAAACAGTTCGTAAGTGTGCGAGTAATGTTTTTCTCATACTGACTTCATTTTGTACCTATGCATTTTGGAGTGCATGTGCTTTTCTTTGTTAATCTCCTTCATTAACACAGCTCACAATATTGTATTTATTTGTTTGTTTATTTTTAAATAAAGGCTACATATTTGATCTTTTTGGGGAAAAAACTATATCTACGCAGTCACTGTAGATAAAGCGTTCTAGGGCCGTAGCCAGCCATGAGAAATCACAGAGGCATTCATGTGTAGTGAGTTTCAGTGTCTACCTGAAATCACCTAATAGTCACAATTAAACTATTGTTAGAGGAGTTAACATTTGCATAAACTGGGTCCGCTAAACTGCAGTTTACAAGCCACTAACGATTTAGCATTGGAATAATAAGCTGGATTCGCTAAACGGTGAGCTGCCGAAATGTATTCCTTATTAGGCTGATACTGATCTACTTCTTTAGTCAACATTATTACAGTACATTGCCGCACCTTGTAAAAAAAGTCAATAATCCTTGGTTGTTTCAAAGCCATTCGAACACATTTAACTGGCTATGGTGGTATGAACTGAGCCGTGCAGTGTCGCTGTAGTCTGCAATGACAGTAAACATTTTTGAAGAGCACAGCAGAGGCGATCAGCGGGACTTGGGAATTAATGTGTGCACACAAGGGATGAAATGCAGTTTATTTTGCGGCTAAACAACGTGTAAAAGAGCCTAAATAAATAATTGTTTCTATGATTTTATCCGAGGCTTGTGCCTCATAGCTGACTATGGGCTTGGTATTGAAGCCACACGGTTATATGGGTTTGTTGTCACTGACCTGAACCCAGCAGGATGTTGTTGTGTTCTTAACGATTTAGTTCCTGAGAAGAATAGTCGCCGCGGTTGTTATTATTGAGGTGTACTTGCCGCTGTTATTGTTTTCTGTAAAACCTTGATATCCTGTCAGTTAAGAAAAGGCTTCATGCAAAGCTTGTTTTATTAACGTTGCCAGAGACCAGTGCTCATAACTGCACTGAAATATTTTCTACATTTGCTTTAAATTCTCAAATTAATAATCTAACCCGGGTAGTAAAAAGAAACCCAGGTCGGGTCAATTAAAACCTCTTTTTATATATATTGGGGGACGGGGGCGGGGAAAGAAACAGAGATCCTCGCAACCCCCTGCAGGCGAGGCAGGACAAGTCGTGCACATGCTTCCGCTTTGTGGAAGTAGTTGTCAGCATATATAATATTCTATATCTATGGTTGTCAGAAGGTAGATGCAGAGTCTGCATCGTAGGATGACGTAGGGCTGAAACACAGGACCCGCGAGGTGAGTCCTTGGAGATCATTCAGACGTTACCTGATGACCCAAAGATGTGAAGTAGTCAAAACAGGTCCCAAACAAATACTGGATATCGAATTTCCCCAAAATAATGATAGTTCCCCGACGCTTTACAAAGGAGAGCTATTATATTCATCTTAAAAATGGCGACAAAGTTCTCCAGATCGTGGCTTGTGTATTTCGAGTCGGCAGATAAAATATTTTGGTTTTGTTATGCTCTTTTTGGAAAAAGGGGATAATGCGATTTCAAAGGATGGCTTCAATGCGTGGAAGCGCCCTCATTCAAGCCTCAAAGAACATGGACACTCACCTGCACATTTGCGCTGCATGGAGGCTTGGTGCAGTCTGAAAACAGGAATTAGTGAGAATAAAACTGGACAGTATCAACATGGAGTTAATCGATATGGAAAGGAATTATTGGAGATCTGTTCTAACGAGAATCGTTAACATAGTTTGTCATTTGGCAGAGTGGAATCTGGACTTTCGTGGAACTACAGAAAAACTACATGATCCTAGCAATGAAAATTTCCTTGGTCAAGTTGAACTTATGGCAAAATTTGACCCCGTAATGAACGAGCACCTGTGGCAAATTGAGAAAAGAGAAATCACAGATTTCAACTGTGAGCTATCTGTTGGTGCTTCAGTTACAGAACATTTTACTGGATTTCTTGCTGTTGAGGACACACTGAGGCACTATGTGATACTTTTTTAGGACACCTTGAGAACCTGGGAATTAATGTTAATGACTGCAGAGGACAGAGCTACGACAATGGAAACAATATGAAAGGCAAAAAGCAGCGTGAACAAAAAAAGAGTGCAAGACATTAACAAAAAGGCTCTGTTCATAGTAGCAGCCACACCCTGAATCTGGTCTTATTGGATGCTGCAAAATCATCGGTGCTGTCTATGACATTATTTGGGGTGTTAAATCGTATTTTTGCTGCTGAGGCACGAAGCCTTGCACGAGAGATATCTTCAGGACACTTCATAGTGTGCATTGTTGTATGACACAATGTTTTGTTTCATATCAGTCGCGCAAGCAAACTCTTTGAGTCCCACTGTAGGGATGGAAGCCCTTAACAAAATTCAGGCAGTGCTAACATTTCTGCAAGATTTCAGAGAAAATGGGTTTGCATCAGCTCACCCATCTGCACGGGAATCGCAGAACAGATCGGGATTGAACTAACATTTCCGGAACAGAGAAGACGAAAGAAGAAATCAATGTTTGATTTATGAATGTCCAGACGAGGTCGCCAACACTCCAGAGGAGAGCTTAAAGTGAAATTTCTTTTTTCCTCTAATTGATGCCGCCGTAACGAGAGGTTTTCTCAGCTGGATTTATTTTTTTACGGTTTGTTTGGTTTTCTTTTTAGCACCAGCGAGATGGGGAAGGCTATAGAGTCAAACACCTGAATTAAAAGTTGCCAACATTTGTCGCACAAAATGGGTGACATCGATAATTCACCCTTGGAGATGCCATCGAACATGACATTTGTCGGAAGTTGGACTTCTCCAAAATAAATGAAGACTTTGCCTCCGCTAAAGTAAGGAAGGTCTGCTTCTGGTAGGTGATTGGGGTAAGTTTATCATCTTTCAATATTCTTAAGAAATGTATGTTTGTGCTGTAGGGTGGGGGAGGGGCATTCTGTTGCTTTTGCCCTGGGCTCCCGTTAGTCTAACGCCGGCCCTGATGCTACGTTCCCGCTAGCTGCTCGCCACAGCGAAACGTTTTTCCTTGTGGCTCAACTATTTTTCCCAAAGTTCAACACGGTGGCAAAGGCTTTGAAAAATGTACTTGTGTAAGACTGCCAGCACATTCAACGTGTGCTGGTAGATGAATCAATACAGACTGTTTAGTTTGATTTCATTTTGCCCAATGAAAGCCATTTAGCTTGATCACATATGTATGCCACAAACGTTGTGTTTGGCGGGAGTACAGAGGCTCTAATTAGAAACAGTCAGCGGACGGTGCTGCTTGTATAAATAAAAATAATTAATTAAAAACAATAAAAAAAAACACATGGCGTCCAAACGGGGGAAAAAAATGTTATAAAAACAATTGTACAGACCAATTACCAGAATCATGTTCTGAAAGATGTAGCCCAAGGAATACCAGTCACCCATGTATACACAACTAAAATATGACCGTGATACTAGTCACTGGGAGGTGAAGCAGTCATGGTTTCAAACATACTCTGGTCCCGAAAGAACATTTTCACAGATGGCAAGCCAGAAGACGCAGCTTCAAACAATCACAGCTAAGTTATGTCAAAATAATGTAAAGGATTATGCAGTACATGAATATCTCTGCAAACCTATTCAGAATTTAGGAAATCTGTAATGATGTTTTTTTCACGTGGGACTAAGTTTGGCATTTATTAAGTGGGAATCAGTAATAGTGCAATTTAAATATAATATTTGTGTATTGTAAATGGTAGGGGCTGGCATTTAAATTTCTACGTGTTTTAAGATAAAATACGCGTGTTTTTGCCTTGCTGAAACAGTATGTTTATAACTTGTTTATAGTATTGTTAAATGGCTAAAGTTTTTCCAGTGTGGCTAAAAAATGTTACTTTAGCCACAGAGGCAAACTAAATGAAAGTCTGAGGGAATGTAGTTCTGGTGTAATAATAAAGGTCTGCAGTGGTGTTGGTTGTTACAGAGCTGTGTATCGGGGGCGCACCCAGGATCTAGTCTCATCCGTCAACAGGGGGGAATGTGCTAATAAAGTTCAGTGAAGTTCAATCTCGTCTCCGTGTTGCATACGTTACACACACCAAACTAAAGAACATGCTGTCACAACCAACCCATTGAAGAGTATTGAGAGCTGAAAAAAGTATTTTAAGTAAACCAATTTCTCACATAAAGGAATAATCAACAATGTTTCAGAGGATTATTATTATTTTTTGGCTGTTACGCAAACTGAAAAAAAAACGTCATTTTTCCAGGTAACAACATAACGACCCGTTACACTCAACAGCGCTGGCTTGAACCCTGCTCAGTGTGCTGCTTATGAGAACCACGAAGATTGTGTCTGAGAAATACAAGCTGTTCAGCAAAGCTCGGCTTCAAGGTGGTTCAACGTTGCGTGGTAACCAAGCCTGCTGTAGAGAAGCAGCAGGTCTTGCTCGTGGCAGCAGCAGACAGGGACTCGTTAGGGCCTGTGCATGAGTTTACATACCGACAACTTGAGAGGCGGACCAAGACAGAGAAGTGCACAGTCAACGAGGGGAACAGAACAAAACAATACACCTAGTACTCCCTACGTATATTGATATGACACACAAATCAGGCTGTGATGCATTCTAGAAGTGACAGTGTTTGTTAGTGCTCTTACCCTGCAGGTGAGAGGAAGGGCCTGCACAGATACAGCAGCTCCTTCAACACGAAAGCTGGCCTGGGGCTAGGCATGTACTTTTAGCATTTCCTTTTTTTTCTTTAAGAATGAAACCTTTCAGTTTGTGTAAACATCGAGGGAGTTTCGGTGCTGCAGGCATAGCTTATACTCCCTCCTCTGTGTTGGAACAAAGCTCCCAGATCTCAGCAACACCTGTACCAAAGAACAGGGAGAAAACACCTTGCTTTACTTACCCCTGATTGGTACAGTGACAGGTGCTTTAGCAGGGCTAGATGGGTGAGTTCTGTACAACTGCGCTGAGTCCATTCAGAAAAACAGTGGTTACCCAAGTATTTTAAAGCTTTTTTGTATCTGCATTATGATGGTCACAACAAAGATCATAATCACTTATACAAAGTCATCCATGCAAAATAGACCTGGCTTTCATTTTTTTTATACACCACACTGATAAAATACAGACCCAGTCTTGTATGTGTACTTAGATATTACACACCTTATTATGACACACAGCTTAGAGTTGGTTAAAGCTGAGAGGCAGTGGGGCCCAGTGGATATTGCAGAGACTAGGGGACAGTTGTCTCACCCAAAAGCCCACACTCATGACCCTGGTTACTCAATGCTTCAACTCTGTGTCCCTTACAGACGCTGGCCTGGTGGTTCCCAGTATCTCCTATGAGCTGCACAAGAAGCTGCTGTGTGTGGCGGAGCGGCACGGGCTCACGCTGGAGCGGAGGCTGGAGATGGCGGGTGTGTGCGCCAGTCAGATGGCTCTGACCCTGCTGGGGGGCCCCAACCGGTAAGATCAGTGAGGGAACTGCTTCACAGAACCTCAGCTCTGCACAAACCACAGTGATCGACACAGTCATCAGAGTGGCAAGCAATAGAAGTGCTCTATCTGTTTTTCTCTGAACTGTTGCTCTCAAGCTTTCTCCTGCCAAAACTACTTCAGGTGCAACTCGCGCAGCACACATTCTCCATTCGGATCCGTCCCTTACAATATGCACGCCCAATTCTCAGCATTTTGTATTGCATAGATTCTGATGTTCGGATGCCTCAAAACCCTCAGTCAGTGCTTTTGTGCTCAGAAAATGAATGGCAGCTATTTAACAGAGAACTCAAACTCGGTGTGTTGCCTGTGCTCCTCACTGCTGTGGATCTAGGTATTGAATCACTGAGACCACGGAGCTAGCAAGTATGAGCCCACTATTGTACAGAGCAATAAAACACTCTGCATCAGCACTGGTGTGGGGCTGTTTATTACTAGCTATGGGACAGTTCTTCTCTGTGAAAGACACCTGGGCATTCATTCATTCATTCAGCCCAAGGCAACAATCTTCCGACAGTACATCACCTTGTCACATGTAGCCTCAATTCAAACCATTTTGCACACTTTAATTAATATTTTTGTTGGGTGGAAATGTAGGGAATAGTGATCCCCTCAATCTGTTTAAACAGAGGTGGGCATTTACCTAAGAAACAGAATCGATGGCAACAAGAGGCTGAAGCTGCCGTTGAGCTTCTATGAGACCAAGGTAACCATCGGCTACACCTGCAAGCTAACTTTTTTCAGACAACAATCTGGGTCTGCTTCATTTTCTCCAATACTATAGGTATTATTTTATACATTTATTTTGTGTGGCTAGACCGCTCAGTCTCCATAAGCACTGTGCTGTGCTGTGCTGTGCTGTACCAGCCTTGATTTCAGGCTTCATTGCTGTCAGCCGCTGGTTGATCACACACGTTAATCTGAGCACCTTTAATTAAACAACGCCTGGGAAGTGAACAACAGAGTTAATCAGATTACATTTAAACAATAGTGTCCTGTTGGACAAAAGTCATGCTCCAGTGGAGGAGGGCGTGATAGTGTCTCTGCTCCTTGGGAGCACTGTGTTTTGTTTTGTTTTTTTTGTCAGGTTTTATTTAAATACTTAAAGCAGCCGTTTCTATCCACACAGAGAATAGTTGTTCCCCTTGTTATATCCACACAGAGAATACTTGTTCCCCAGGTTTTCTAACACACACTTACAAAGAGTTCATTGAATTGCCACTTTCTAGTGTTGATGACGAAGGCTCCATGGTGCTCTTAAGGCGCTCTACTAAACTGTTTTCAAATGTGACACTTGCTGCAGTGATATGGGAGGCTGTGTGGTCCAGTGGTTAAAGAAAAGGGCTTGTAACCATGAGGTCCCCGGTTCAAATCCCACCTCAGCCACTGTCTCACTGTGTGACCCTGAGCAAGTCACTTAACCTTGTGCTCCGTCTTTCGGGTGAGACGTAATTGTAAGTGACTCTGCAGCTGATGCATAGTTCACACACCCTAGTCTCTGTAAGTCGCCTTGGATAAAGGCGTCTGCTAAATAAACAAATAATAATAACCAAGGCATTCAAACCATGTTCTTAACTTTCCTTTGCAACACATTGGTGCTTGAGGAAACTGCAGCCATACAGTGCTGTAACTGCATGAAATAAACAAAGCAAAAGCTTAACTAAAAGTTCCCTTTCAAGTACGAAACGTAGCCATTACCATATGGGTGCTTACCTTCGAAACCTGAATAAGATATATCAAAGCTGCTTGACTATTAAAACAGCTGCTTTATTAGTTGTTACTAATTCTGCGTATTTGTGCACTACAGCCTGGTGTTTGTTACGTCCCATTGCAGACTTCCCATGGATCCAACAACATAAGTCGGCTGACCTGTGTTCTGCCCTCAGCTGGAGTTATTTATTTCTCATTTTTGGCTTAGGCAGTTTGTATATTTTATGCAATTGTTACAATTGCTGTATTTCTTTGAATTAGTTTTTTTCTGTTTTCACAGAGACTAAGCGTAGCCCGTCTGCAGCGTGGTGCTCAGCAGCACTGTGCTGGACCAAGATACTTGCTTCGGTTGTGGTTGCTTGCAACCTCTCCTATGATACAGTTGGTGACGCCTAATCAGGATACTGATAATCAGGATTTCTGCTTTAAATGGGATACAACTTTGGGAGGCAGCTCTTCCCAATGCTATTTTTGTCGTTTAATTGGGACGTCACTTTGTTTAATTGGGATACAGTATTTTCAAATGATGAATGGAGATCGCTTTTGAGAGCAGGACAGGTACGCATAGCACAGTGCAGTGAGTACGTGATTACACTGTGATTTGCATAAATTGCGTAAACCTTGAAGGCGCTGGAGTCTCCTGTGGATTCTCAGGCTGCTGTTGCAAAGAAAGTTGGCGTGTCAACATCGCAGGTGTTTAGGAATAAAAAAAAAAAAACTATTGATTAAATTATGTATTTAGCATTTAATCAATGTGATTTGATTTTATTATTTCTTTTTATTTAGAAATAAAAAAGTGTGACCTAAGGTTGTTTCAAATGTCTCGTTTTAATTTGGACAGGCGCTTATTCGCAATGTTTTTCCTTCTCCCGAGGCACAGACTGTATCTTGTTGCCGTTTTGGTTACAGCTTTAGCAACACCATTACGAAGACTGTTGGTGCATTCTAACAAGCAGGCTTCTCAGTCACCGACCCGGTACCATACCGACCCAGTGCTAAAGTCAACGAACTGACCTGGTGCCGTCCCGGTTCCGACTCGGTACCATACCGACCTGGTGCTAAAGTCACCGTACCGGTACTGAAACGACCTGGTGTCTTCCCGGTTTCTACCTGGTCCAACATGGCCCACTACCTACCTGTGTTCACACCCCCGGTCCGGTACCAAACCGGTCTTATTCGGGTCTTGACCCGCCCGGTTGTGTCTAAGCAGATTGAGGCAGCACCTGTACATCTGTATACTGTACACTACATTGCTTGTTTCTATTCATGCACAGCGCTCTTCCTCATCACCCTGTGTTATACCCCTTTTACACAGACGAGTTATGACGGCTCAGAACCGGTACTGATGTGGCATTTTGGTCTGTGAATTGCCTATATCGTCACAGAGCCGTCATATTTTATGCTGTCTCTGATCCACCTCGCGAGGTGGTTCAGACACGGCACTGAACCGTCTTAACTCCTGTGTGAAATACTAGGCCGGCACTGAAGCGCTATAGTGGGCGTGGATTGAAAGTCAACATCCCACATGACTGTATACCAGGCGTGTTGGCCTGTATACACGCTTTTATTTCACACCCCATGGCTCTGTGCCAAGGGAGACGCACACGGGAAAGTAGCCCACACAGGAAACTGTCTTCATGGTCTTTCTCATCTTCCTCTTCCTCTACCTCTACCTCTTTCTCTTCTTCTGCTTCTCCTTCTCCTCCCCCGAGGAAGACGAGTTGCTGTTCCAAGCGGTCGGTGGACCTGGAGCAGATGGAAAAGTTCTGGGCAGCTGTTTTCCACCAAGGAACGGTGCTCACAGAATTACTGAGTGAACGTTCGGTGCCACCTGCCCTGCATGTCCCCTTGGGGCTCAGGGGGCTACAAGCTCAG
Source organism: Acipenser oxyrinchus oxyrinchus (assembly GCA_030684275.1). Taxonomy (NCBI): domain Eukaryota; kingdom Metazoa; phylum Chordata; class Actinopteri; order Acipenseriformes; family Acipenseridae; genus Acipenser; species Acipenser oxyrinchus. The sequence goes on along the minus strand of CM060271.1, from coordinate 10,249,442 downwards.
ATTGGCAACACGAGGACATGCTGTCCATCGCTACCTCTGATAAGGTGGGCGAACAGGAGCTGATGTTCCCGTCTGAGGACGTGGAGTCAGACAGCACGTCCCCTGCGGTTGACTTGACAAAAAGTTGGAGGCAGTCCGAACAATTTGTCTGCTATGGGTCGAGGTCCCATGGTCAAGCCCTGTCTAAGCAGCGGCTGTCTGAGTGGATAGCAGACACGGTCAAGACTGTTTATGAGCTGGCCAACTTGCCCCCTCCAGAAAAAATCACTCCACCAGGGGCATGGCTACTTCATGGGCTTTATTCCAGGGTGCATCTGTCACAGACATTTGCAATGCAGCGGTGTAGGCTACTCCCATACCTTTACTAGGTCCTACAGACTTAATGTCTTACTAGGTCCTACAGACTTAATGTCATGGATCCTCAAAACCCTGGTTTTGGAACTAGAGTGTTAATGGCAGCTTCTCAGTCGACCCTTACAGTACAGACATAGAGGTGAGTTTCTCCCTCAATTTTTTAGCCATAGCTACTTGTTACTGGGGTTCCGTATGGTAACGCACAAGGCAGCCTCTCTGCTTAGCCTGTAGCATTCCAGTGATTCTGCAATATTGCCCTTGCGACGGCTTTGGTATACTCACCCATACGGTAATGGTTACATTTTGTGCTTGATAGGGAACATTAGGTTATTGTCAGAACCCTGGTTCCCTGAAATATAAATGTAACCATTAACCTTCAAGGTCGCTGCGTCCATGATTGCAGCAGGCTTGAAGGAAAGATGGCGTTGAGGTCTGTGACTGCAGTGCTTTTAAATCCTTGGAGACGGGCCATGACCACGTCTCAGGCTCGTCGAGCAGCTTTGATATATCTTATTCAGGTTTCAGGTCTTTCGAAGGTAATGGTTATATTTCTGTTTCAGGAAACCAGGGTTATGATAATAACCTACCGATCTTCAACACAGCCATAATAATGTTGCTAATAAGCATTTTTAAAGGCTTGTATCACTCCCATTAAATTGAGGTGGCAGATTATGTACTAGCCTGTATTAATTGAATTATTCTTTTTTTTTAAGGCTCACCCCTAAGAATGTGCACCAGCGCCCCACGGTGGCCTTGCTGTGTGGCCCCCACGTGCAGGGCGCTCAGGGCATCAGCTGCGGACGCCACCTCGCCAACCACGAGGTCCATGTCATCCTCTTCCTGCCCAACTTCGTCAAGATGCTGGAGTCCATCACCAACGAGCTAACGCTCTTCAGCAAGACTGGCGGCAAGCAGGTCTCCAGTGTGAAAGGTACTGGGGCAGCATCGGGCAATTAGGGGAAAAGGATCTGAAGGGGTCGGGTAGAGATTGTAGGCTTAGTTACACATGGTCTCCGAGGGGGGCAGCTTGGGTGATTGAGCATGCCTACTTCCTATAAAGAGGACATAAGGGCATATCTAATATTTGAGTCTGGAAGCTAGATGGTGCTGTGTGTTATAGAGCAGTGTAGACTGGTCCTGTGTGCTCAGGCAGTGTTGTTCCTCTGCTCTTTTAACCAGGGAATCGATTCCCTTCACTGGCTGACTGCCGAGTTACGCTGAGTAGTTCCATTTCCCTTTTGAGTAACACTGGTGGCTCTTCAAATAAAGTATATCAATTGTGCAGTTGCTGAAAACTGCTTTGTAACATGTAATGCAATATTGCCACCTGCTGGTATAAAAAAATATGACTATCAGCCAGAGTTAGAAGCTTGAGTCCTGCACCCAGAATCCATTAAGTGTATATTTAAATGACCAGGAGCTGGGACTTTAAACAATCAGACCCCTGAAAATGGGTTCTTTCCCTATAGCTTTGTGCACTTGGAATTGGAATTGATTAAAAGGGAATGGGAAATTGAGATGGAATTGATCCCAACCCTATTTGCAATGTTTTGCATGTGCAGAATTTAAAGACTAAAATGGAAAAAAGAATATTGAGAATTAATGGAAACTGGAAATGGAGGTAAAAACACTGGAGAGCCTACTAACACAGAATCTTGCTAGGAGAAGGGAAATCTGAGAAGAGCGCTAAAAACCAGAAAACAGCCTTTTTCCTTATGGTACATAGGCTGGGGAACTCTTTTTATAAAAGACTGCATTCTTTTTTGATTATTTTTGGTTTTTGCTCTCTGTAGTTTAAAATTCACATTCATAAAGCTTATGTCAGCTCTTCCTGCATTGCTCACATGAAAATATGCTGGGATCACTCTCGCGTTATATATATAATCTTAGTGTGGCATGACACATTTATGTAGGCCTATGTGGTGTTAGGTGAAACTCATTCATGCTGTGATGACAAATGCGATCAGCCTGATTGCTAAAATTCCTGGCACCTGGTCATTTCTAACAAACTAATACATTTAAACAATGTGAGTTCTGAAAGCCAGGACTGGGTGCTGTATGAGTAACCCTTCAGCCCTACGTCTAACTTCCATGTTTGTCATTTAGTTTTCCAGATTGTAGGTCCCTACCCTTTCTCTCTCCCTCCCAAGTACACTGATCCCTCTTTACCACTGGCACATCCAAGCTGAGAGGTCCCCAGGCCCTTATGGTACGGGTGCTTTTCTACTGGCTATTTGTCTAAACGAGCGAGAACCAAACCGTGAAACTCTGACCGTGCAACACATCTGTATCTGACTCTGAGCTGAGCAGGGCCAGGGGCGGGGTTAATGGTTTTTATCATTACATTCCATCAGTCAGTACACTTCTCAGTCAGGAAATCTTATTTAAGACAATGATTACATATGTCATGCAGAGTTTGAAAGAAGCAAGCATGAGAAATTGATAACATTACCTTTTTTATCGTACGTTGTCTAAGGCTGAGTATTATGAAGTGGTATTTGAGTTGAGAATGGTGGATCCTGAGGTTATGGTGTTTTTCTTAATTTTCTTTATATATTACTGAATATAACGACATGCTGCTTAGGAGAGGAATGCTTCTTGGAGAGAGCAGTAATTTGGATGTGACAAGAACGATACTTCAGGACTGCTCCGTCTCACTGCCTTCTGCCACTTCATCAACTCACCTGTTTAGATGGCACTTGATCTACCCCTCCTACTATGTACTGTATTCACCTGCTACGCACCACATTACTGGATCCTCAGCTGATGCACTATTGCATTACTAATATGTCACTGTAGATGTAACTTCCTGTTATCCTTGTTCCACCCTATTTCATATTGTATTTTAGTTGTATTATTTGCACTTACTGTGAACTACACTGTATTTAAATATACATTTTGCATTGTAACCCTGTAAGTTGCGTTGGTTAAATTCATCTGCCAAATAAATAATAAAAATAATAATAAGGGATGCACCGAATCCAAGTTTGAGATTCGGCCGAATACCGAATCCATCTCAAAAGATTTGGTCGAATACCGTTCCGAATACTGAATCTACAAAAACTGTCAAGAAAAACTGAAGGAAACTGTTGAATGAAAAACATACTGGTAGCTACTAACAAGGGACGCGCACAATCTATAGTTTTGAGCCTTTTAGTTCATAATATTTTTATTGCCGAATGGAAATATATCCCTGAATAAGATTTCAGTTTGAAACTTACACGATTTACTGCTAGCCCCCTCCCCCCACAACAGAAATGTGAAAATACAGAACCGTTTACTTTACCTTTACAAGAAAGGAGAGCTGCATCTTTGCCATAACCCTCTATTTTCTTTAATGATGTTTCAACCTGTGTCACCTGATCTGAGAGTAGGGTTGCCAGCAGGCTCCAGAATCTCGGGACACTTTAAGGAAAGTCAGGTTTTGTAACTCACCTCTCTAAACTGCAATGTATTCAGTAGTGAGTGTGAATTGTGCAAACTGTCGCTAAATTAATTGAATTGTTTTACTTAGTTGTTACCAAAAGCACACACCTGCCTGCGAGGATCGTTTCCATCAGACCTATACAGCAGCTGATTGGCTTTCTGAGTCTCTGACTGGGCGGGACTGTAGAAGCAAGAAATATTTATACAAAATAGAAACTTTACCTGCTGTCACAAGATTAAATGAAAAAGTGCAAGTGAGTGCAAAGTTATCTATAATAATGGTGTTGCACTATTTTAATAGATATAGTTTACTATATAAACAAATTCAAGCAATGTGATTAATCGTTGTTACGAGGCTCTCCGGATAGAATCGCCACTACAATTATACAATAAAATACATTTACTAAATTGCTCAAGCAATTCACACTCACTTTACATGTCAAATACATTGCAGTTTAGAGGTGAGTTTAAAAACCTGACCTGGCTTAAAGAATCCTAAGTATTCACCTGAATCCGAAACCTGCTAAAAAAAAAAAAGTAGGTATTCAGGCTGAATCCGAAACCGAATCCTGGATTCGGTGCAACAACAACAACTACAACAACAACAACAACAACAACAACACTTAGCCTTGGACAACATACGATAAAAAAGGTAAGGTTATCGATTTCTCATGCTTGCTTCTTTCAGACTCTGCATGACATATGTAATCATTGTCTTAAATCAGATTTCCTGATGAAGTGTACTGACTGACGGAATGTAATGATAAAAACCATTAACCCCGCCCCTGGCCCTGCTCAGCTCAGAGTCAGATACAGATGTGTTGCACGGCCAGAGTTTCACGGTTTGGTTCTCGCTCGGATAGACAAATAGCCAGTGGAAAAGCACCCGTACCGTAAGGGCCTGGGGCCCTCTCAGCTTGGATGTGCCAGTGGTAAAGAGGGATCAGTGTACTTGGTAGGGAGAGAGGAAGGGTAGGGACCTACAATCTGGAAAACTAAATGACAAACATGGAAGTTAGACGTAGGGCTGAAGGGTTACTCATACAGCAACCAGTCCTGGCTTTCAGAACTCACCTTGTTTAAATGTATTAGTTTGTTAGAAATGACCAGGTGCCAGGAATTTTAGCAATCAGGCTGATCGCATTTGTCATCACAGCATGAATGAGTTTCACCTAACACCAGATAGGCCTACAAAAGCAATTTGTATTGCCAATTGTTGTTGCTAAATGTGTCACGCCACCCTGGGATATATATATATATATATATACAGTACTGTGCAAAAGTTTTAGGCAGGTGTGAAAAAATGCTGTAAAGTAAGAATGCTTTCAAAAATAGACATGTTAATAGATTATATTTATCAATTAACTAAATGCAAAGTGAGTGAACAGAAGAAAAATCTAAATCAAATCCATATTTGGTGTGACCACCCTTTGCCTTCAAAACAGCATCAATTCTTCTAGGTACACTTGCACAAAGTCAGGGATTTTGTAGGCATATAGTCAGGTGTATGATTAAACAATTATACCAAACAGGTGCTAATGATCATCAATTCAATATGTAGGTTGAAACACAATCATTAACTGAAACAGAAACAGCTGTGTAGGAGGAATAAAACTGGGTGAGGAACAGCCAAACTCAGCTAACAAGGTGAGGTTGCTGAAGACAGTTTACTGTCAAAAGTCATACACCATGGCAAGACTGAGCACAGCAACAAGACACAAGGTAGTTATACTGCATCAGCAAGGTCTCTCCCAGGCAGAAATTTCAAGGCAGACAGGGGTTTCTAGATGTGCTGTCCAAGCTCTTTTGAAGAAGCACAAAGAAGCGGGCAGCGTTGAGGACCGTGAGCGCAGTGGTCGGCCAAGGAAACTTACTGCAGCAGATGAAAGACACATCATGCTTACTTCCCTTCAATCGGAAGATGTCCAGCAGTGCCATCAGCTCAGAACTGGCAGAAAACAGTGGGACCCTGGTACACCCATCTACTGTCCGGAGAAGTCTGGTCAGAAGTGGCCTTCATGGAAGACTTGCGCCAAAAGCCATACCTCTGACGTGGAAACAAGGCCAAGCGACTCAACTATGCACGAAAACACAGGAACTGGGGTGCAGAAAAATGGCAGCAGGTGCTCTGGACTGATGAGTCAAAATTTGAAATATTTGGCTGTAGCAGAAGGCAGTTTGTTCGCCGAAGGGCTAGAGAGCGTACACGAATGAGTGTCTGCAGGCAACAGTGAAGCATGGTGGAGGTTCCTTGCAAGTTTGGGGCTGCATTTCTGCAAATGGAGTTGGGGATTTGGTCAGAATTAATGGTCTCCTCAATGCTGAGAAGTACAGGCAGATACTTATCCATCATGCAATACCATCAGGGAGGCATCTGATTGGCCCCAAATTTATTCTGCAGCATGACAACGACCCCAAACATACAGCAAAAGTCATTAAGAACTATCTTCAGCGTAAAGAAGAACAAGGAGTCCTGGAAATGATGGTATGGCCCCCACAGAGCCCTGATCTCAACATCATCGAGTCTGTCTGGGATTACATGAAGAGAGAGAAGCAACTGAGGCTGCCTAAATCCACAGAAGAACTGTGGTTAGTTCTCCAAGATGTTTGGGCCAACCTACCTGCCGAGTTCCTTCAAAAACTGTGTGCAAGTGTACCTAGAAGAATTGATGCTTGATGCTGTTTTGAAGGCAAAGGGTGGTCACACCAAATATGGATTTGATTTAGATTTTTCTTCTGTTCACTCACTTTGCATTTAGTTAATTGATAAATATAATCTATTAACATGTCTATTTTTGAAAGCATTCTTACTTTTACAGCATTTTTTCACACCTGCCTAAAACTTTTGCACAGTACTGTGTGTGTGTGTATGTGTGTATATATATATATATATATATATATATATATATATATATATATAAACCTATAAATACCTCCAATGTTTTGATTCAAACACAGGCTCCCTTGAGAAAGATATGTGGAACATATCGAAACGTTGGGCAGCTGGCTCTTTGAGCTAAAATATATATATATATATATATATCAAACCTGAAGTAACGCAAGAGCGATCCCAGCAGAGTTCACAGCATATTTTCATATGAGCGATGCAGGAAGAGCTGGCATAAGCTTTATGAATGTGAATTTTAAACTACAGAGACCAGAAATATAATAAAAAAAGATTTGGGTCTTTTATAAAAAAGACAGTTCCCCAGCCTATATACCATTAGGGAAAAGGCTGTTTTCTGGTTTTCAGCGCTCTTCTCAGATTTCCCTTCTCCAAACAAGATTCTGTGTTAGTAGGCTCTTCAGTGTTATTTGGTTTTTTTTACCTCTTTCCAGTTTCCATTAATTCTCAATATTCTTTTTTCCATTTCAGTCTTTCAATTCTGCACATATAAAACATCGCAAACAGGGTTGAGGTCAATTCCATTTCCAATTCCCATTCCCTTTTGGATCTGTCTTGTAAAGCACTTTGTGATGGTGGCCCACTATGAAAGGCGCTATATAAAATAGATTGATTGACTTGATCTACTTGCCACTCAACACGTTCATTTCGTGTGACGTCAGTAGCACGTCTCGAGCTCTGCAGTGGAAAAACATCCAGGCTCCTCCTAAACCCAGCGTGGCTCGGTTCTACAATGTAAAAGCGGTATTATAGCAATGCTACAACAGATAAAATATATGTAGGATATTATTTGCCTGGGGCAACAGTGTTAATGCCACATGACTTAACTGAGTTAATGGTTTTATTTTTCATTTCCCCCTGTAGATTTGCCAGATAGCCCAGTGGACCTGGTAATAAACTGCCTGGACTGCCACGAGAACGCCTTCCTGCGAGACCAGGGGTGGTATCGGGCGGTCGTGGACTGGGCTAATCAGAATCGTGCTCCAGTGCTGAGCATTGACCCGCCGGTGAGCACACGAGAGCAGGCCGTGGATGCCAAGTGGTCCCTGTGTCTCGGCCTGCCCCTGCCCCTTGCCGAGAGCGCGGGCCGCGTCTACCTCTGTGACATCGGCATCCCTCGCCACATCTTTCAGGAGGTCGGCATCAACTACCACTCCCCTTTCGGCTGCAAGTTCAGCATCCCCCTACACTCCACCTAGCACTGCCCTTGCCTTCCCCAACCCTCTGCTTTCCAACGGGACAGTGCCAGATTAATAAACAGCCTTCAAAACAACCAGAAAGAAAGAGGTTGAAAGTTTGTCTCCAGCATTGAAACTCTCCATGGTTACAAGCTCCATGGTCTCTGCCATGCTCAGATGGAGATTAAGCAAAGGGTTTTGTTGGAGCCGTTCTCTTGAGATTCTAGCCCTGTTAATGTGTGCCGTCAAATGGAGCAAGGATGAAAAAGAATTGCATTTATAGAAAGACTATTGAGCTGTTTACAGAGCATTAATGCAGCAAACACTAGTTACAGTTGTTACTGTTGTAAAGGCATGACTGAGGCAGGTGATTAGAAAGGACTACTTGCACTCAAGTTTAAATGGGGACTTAAATATATATATTTTTTTGTTAGTCTGAAAGTGAAATGATGCTATGGAGAGATGAGGGAAGAAGTTGGAACTTGAATAGGCTGAAAAACAAATAGCAAAAGTATTGTTTCAGTGCACTGGAAGCTGTATTCCATCTACCCTACACAGTGCTGGAGTCTTCAACAGGCATGGTTGTTACTCAGTGTATTCATGTAGGAATGTTTTCCCCCAGCCCTGGCACTGGTTCACTGATTCTGACATGGCATATTTGCTATATAGGTACTATGAAATGTTTTAGTCAGAACAAGAAGCCTAAACAGCAAAGAATAGGATCACTTTCAATCACTGCAATCTCTGAAACTGAGTTGACCCTGGGCAGAGATATAAGCGAGTGTGCTGTGACCCTGGGCTGTGTTATAAGCGAGTGTGCTGTGACCCGCTAGGCTACAATGCGCTGCTCAGATGTTATTCTGATTCTTGATGCCCACATTACTTCAGAATATGGGGAGTGAGGGAGAGACACTGGCCTGCTGAAGGGTTCTTGGCATTGCTGTTTATAGTTCTCACTGTTGGACAGGAACATTTCATGGTACCTTTTATAAGCAAAACGGATCATTTTCTGCTTTCTTTAAGGAACTAGCCCTGAGAGGTTTAAAGATCCTCTAAATTCCCTCTGATACAGACTGACTTGCGTTTGTGTGATATGGAAGAGCACTGATGACAGGCTTTTTTTTGTTGTTGACTTGTGGTATCGTGGCACATAGATCATATTAATTTTTCAAGTGCTGCTGTTTGTATTTTTTTTCTTCCATACCCAGATTAATACTGTGGAATGTACAGTGATTCCCGAATACAATTTGTTTCATCTCTACGAAGCACATATTGATGTAAGGATAGTGCAGTATGAAGGACTGTGCAGAATTAATTCAGTCAGTGTCAGGCATTACACATGCTGCCAAAGCTCCATTAATAAACATAATTCAAAGCAATAAAAGCAAAGATATGTTCTGCATAGTAAAAATCACCATTCTAAGATATCTGTTCATTACGTTGCTGGAACACATTTTAAATGCTAATTGGAAACAGTGAACAAAATGACACGATTATTACCAATTGAAGATAATATGAACCAGTGCCAATTGAGAATGAGGGACTAGAGCATTTGACTGGGTTTATTGTACCAAGTGTCTGTTAGGAAGTACATCCAGCACTCTCTTTGATATGGAATGTCCTTAAAATAAACTTTAAGGCGCTACTGCAGTGGTTCCAAGAAACTCAATGTATTTAACATAATCCTGATTTAGTTTTTATATTTGTATTCCCTTACTCGTGTCATAAACCATGATCACTGAAGGATGGTGCTGTGATTGGAATGAGTTGTGTGTTGTGGGAACATGAACTCAATAGATAAGACAAACCCTCTTTCCAGAGTGAAAATAGAGAAATCTGCTGGGTTTTGTTCCACAGATTTATGACCCTTGATCTGTGATAAAAATATCAAAAACGATTGCAGAGATCTAGACAAAACAGGATGGAGCAAAGGTAGAATAATGTGTTTCATGTAAACACTGGCGGGTGTTCTGGGACCCTTCAACTTATAACTGCTGCCTGCCTGCTAAATTCCACCTGGGTCACCTATTGCATCACCGTAATGGCTGTCTTTAATCAACTGGCTTGAGCCTTAACTTAGTGAAGAGTATCTTACTGGCAGAACCTACACATCTTCCTAAAATAACTTGAGACAATTTATTAAACAGAGCTCAGTAGCAGGGAATCTGAGCTCCAACACATCTAATGCAGTGAACAGTGCACTGGGACCAAAGAGCAATCACATTCGGTACTTAGTCACAGACCTCTGTTTAAGGGACATGCTTCCAATATGCAGGCAGTAGGGCACTGTGCTGTTCTACTATGACACTTCAAGGGAAAACTTTCAAGAAACAAAGTAGACAAACGTTTCAGATAATGCCTTCATCAGTGTCTAGGGATCCATTTCAGCTAATGCCTTCATCAGTGTCTAGGGATCCATTTCAGCTAATGCCTTCATCAATATCTAGGGATCTATTTATTTTTCTGATGAACAGATCTTTCAGTACCGTAGGTAATTATTACATAATTTCAAACATTCAGTAATAATTTATATGGTACTACATCTAAGGCACCTGCTGTATGGACTAAATGAATGTGTGAAAAAGCCATTGAAGGAGAGCAGTCTCCAATATCAACACCCTAACAAATGTTACCCTCGTCTCTTCAGGTATGGGCTCGGTAGTCACGTTTATTTGTGTAGGGAACAAACAGAGCAGTGTTGAAGATCCATCTTTCCATAGTCTGTGTTGAAACAGATGAGATTTATCAATAGGACTGATCCATACTGGGGATGTGTTTAAATTGGAACCGTTAAGTGCCAGATATAAATGAGTGTGTTTTGTAAGACAAAACCACTTCATGACTGCAAAAGATTAACTGCACCTGTCATCATTGCCTTTTGGCAGTGTTGTCCGATGCACACATTCACGCACAATGGACCACAAAGCTAGTGAGATAGCCTCTCCATCACAGTATAAAACATGAAACTAATGGAGATCCCTAAACTATTTTAAAAGCAGCCTGTAAAGTGGACTTTCTTGGGATTGGTCTTTTTTTTTTTTGCTTTTGCTTTTGAAAAGGGACACACACAGACAATCCATGCGGCCATCCATTGGGACTGCACTGGCCCATCAGTTTCTTCAGCCCCCAGTGTCACAGCAAAGGAACTGGTGAGAGGGCAGCCCTGCAGTTGAACTTTCTGTGTTGTGCCCTGCTGATTGCCTTTGGACAGTGTTACAGGGCCTGCAAGGTCCCAATCAGACAGGGCACTGAGAGACTGATCCTACATTTCCATCTGCACCACAGAACCGGCTGGGAAGTACATCAAATCTTTTTCCACTATACAAGCGCCTGTTTATCTACATGGTCCATGCTTTCTTCTTTTCAAATTGAATTGACGGTTCCAATTCAGACCAGTTTTTGATTTTGTACTTATGATACTGATGGATCAAACAGGATTTCAGATGTCTTTCAAATCAGTCCAGATGACAGATAAAGATGTAGCATGAAAAGCCTGATTAGGTTGTCTTTCGGCTTGGCGGATTGTGAACTGTATGTTACTGCGGTCATGATTCAGTAATGTCAGTACACACCCAAAACCGCCTTTTATTCCACAGTGGATTCAAATGTCTTATTTCTGGGGCCAGTGCTGATATCCGCCTCCCCTACAGAGGTTTAAAAGTGAAACTGGATCCAGACCATTTCCATTACATAGGAGTTTAGTGCTCATGGGACAAATCTGGATTTTTTTCATGAACGTTCAATTTAAGGCCACAGTGGTCATGTCACTGTTTATCAAGTGACTACATCTGCATTTTGTTATTGTTATTGTATTCTGTTTGAAGAAAAACAAATTTCAAAGATAATTTAGTAGGTTCAGTTGTACTGAGATTTTCCAGCTACTACTGTTGGCGTGCATAGGGTTAAAAAATAGGATTGTTTTTATTTTTCACAGATCCAGTGTTTGTCCCAGCACCAATATGAGGAGTCTTAAGGTCTGTGAAGAACTCCTCTGATACACTGCGTTCATGTTGCTGGCTGAGGGCAAGAACAGCGTAACTAGTTCACATTTGTTTATTAAAATGAAATATTCAGATCTCAAGTATTGGGTTTGTTACCTGCTGCGCTGTTGCACTGAGCCAGCTATGTTAGCTTTGTTATTTTGTGTGTCCATTGTCCTGTTTGCCACAGTTGGGCAGCTCTGTTGTACAGTGTCTTCTAAAGGTTTCTGTTACTGTGCTTGTATTGGATGCAGAATGCAATGAGCGTCCCTCCTTGATAGCTCAAAGAGCTTTCCCTTGCTTGTTCTGCTTCGTGGAGAACGAGTTGCTTCCCCGGTGGGAGCCTGGGCACTTTTGAGGAAGTCGGAAGCCCTCCAGTGTGGTGAGATGCAAGTTAATCAGGGTTTGGATGCCAGACACTTGAGAAAATGGGGATTTCCTTTTGGTATTCTCTTTAATGAAAATAGTATTTGTAATATTTCTTTACTGAATAAAAAAGATTAATTGGAATAAGGTATACAGTGGACCCTAAAGCGTTAATCATGTTTTTCCAAAATGTGTGATTAAATAAAGGATACATTGGTTTCAGTGATGTATCAGATTTTTGTGGCAAGGCCCTGAGTCAGCAGGTTTGTACCCTACTGAACCAGTGGACAGACTTGTGTAGAAGTGCTTGAATAAGGCAGTTAAAAGTTCTATGTAATGAGATGTCTGGCAGTTCCAGTACTGCCTGACACTTGTGGATTTTAATGTCATATTCTTAATGTATTTACTTCAACACAAGGACTTGATTATAAATTACTGGACCTTACCAACCCTGTCAGATGTACATTTTAAATGTTGCAGAACTGTGGTGTGATTTTGTCCTTAAATGTCATCCCAGTGTATACCACTACACATCACTTTCAACAAAGAAGGCAAGGTCCAGTATTTTGAACTACCAATGCTTCAACAGCATAGAGAATGTATTCTCAACAGTATGATATGGCAGTGTCTCTAATCAGCAGTGTTCAGGATAGTGAAACCTAGGACTGCTTGAGACAACTATTGGTGCATTTTACAAGTTTAGAACAATTTCATGAATACCACATTCCTTTTAATACATCAAATCATACTTGGGTGGAAAAAACCCATTGCAATCCCAGAGGTCCAATAACTCCCTAATTATCCAGCTCATGCCAACCCTATACTGTATACCTCTAAAATGGTTTTCTTTTTAAGTCAAAGTGCTTGGAATAAAACTTTGATGGCCTATTATGTCCATGTATTCTGCCTTGTACGCTTTGGGTGTATTTATAAAGTATCATCCACCTGCTGGAGGAAAAAAAAAAGCCAGAAACCCCAAAATGAAAATGAACTACAGTTTTGCTTTTTGGTCAATAACTATGTGGCTTCCATAACCATACCTGATTTAGACACGACACAATGACACGGCACGACCTGACACGACACGATGACCTGACACAATGACACGGCGCGCCCTGACATGACACGATGACCTGACACAATGACACAGCACGGCACGACCTGACGCAACACAATGACCTGACACAATGACACGGCGCACCCTGACACGACACAATGACACGACACGATGACCTGACACAATGACACGACACGGCATGACCTGACACAATGACACGGCGCGCCCTGACATGACACAATGACCTGACACAATGACACGGCACGGCCTGACACGACACAATGACCTGACACAATGACATGGCACACCCTGACACGGCACGATGACCTGACACAATGGCACAACCTGACACGACACGCCCTGACACAACACGATGACCTGACAATGACACGGCACGACGACCTGACACGACACGATGACCTGACACAATGACACAGCGCGCCCTGCCACGACACGACCTGACACGACACGGTGACCTGACACAATGACACGGCACGCCCTGACACAACATGATGAGCTGACACAATGACATGGCATGCCCTGACACGACACGATGACCTGACATGGCACAATGACCTGACACAATGACACGGCATGCCCTGACACGACACGATGACCTGACACAATGACATGGCACGCCCTGACACGGCACGATGACCTGACACAATGACACGACCTGACATGCTCTGAGTAGTAATACGTAGCTATAGGTGTTTTATTATCTTTGGTATGAGTTGAAGAAGGATGTGCACAAGAGAAGTCCTCGGAATGTGAATGAACTGGAACAATTTTGCATTGATGAATGGTCAAAAATCACTAAAGCATCATGCCAAAAGCTCATTGACAAATATCCTAATCATTTAAAAGAGGTTATTACTAAAAGGTTCGTCAGCTAGCTATTAATTTCATTGTCCTTGTCAGGGTATGAATACTTTTGAATTTCCATTTTTGAAGTTTTGCAAAACAATTGCTGAAATAAATAATTGTAAACATCTATTTCTTGTAACTTTTTCCCCTCATCCACAAAAGTAAAACTTGCTACAAAAGATTTTTCCTGTAATTTGCTTTCGAGAAATTTCTAGAAATTATAAATTTCTATTGGGGTATGTAAACTTTTGACTACAAGTGTATGTCTGTGTGTGTGTATATATATACACAGTACTGTGCAAAAGTTTTAGGCAGGTGTAAAAAAATGCTGTAAAGTAAGAATGCTTTCAAAAATAGACATGTTAATAGTTTATATTTATCAATTAACAAAATGCAAAGTGAGTGAACAGAAGAAAAATCTACATCAAATCAATATTTGGTGTGACCACCCTTTGCCTTCAAAACCGCATCAATTCTTCTAGGTACACTTGCACAGTTTTTGAAGGAACTCGGCAGGTAGGTTGGCCCAAACATCTTGGAGAACTAACCACAGTTCTTCTGTGGATTTAGGCAGCCTGTGATAGCGAGAGAAAGGATCGATGCTGTAAATCTCCCTCCCGATTAGAAAGGGCGCTGTGTAAGGGGGAAGGTAAGCTGCCTCCTAGATCTACTACCTCGGTGGTAGCTGGAAACCGGAAGGTAACCATATTAGGAGGCGTAGCTGCAAGTAC